>CM038675.1:677160780-678360780 GCA_021605145.1 Aegilops bicornis
TCGGCACGGGCGCCGTTGCTACCGTGTCGTACCGCGCCACCAGTGTCTGCCGTGGCCGCACCTCCCGTGTCTGTGGGCGCGCCTCCCGTGCTCAAGCGCCATGCGGCAGAGATGTAAGCCGGGTGCGTGGAGAGCGACGAGTCGGTGGCCAGCTTCTCCGTGTCCACGCCATCATCGAGGAGAAGTAGAACACGGGAGGCCGCCGCCACTTCGGTCCCATGAAGGCCACCGCCGGGGCGACGACTGCGTATTCAGGTGGTTTCTTTGCTGCTCCGTCTCTTCCGAGGACCTTCGTCGACCCCGCAAGTGTCCGCCGGACACGAGGAAGACAAAGGGATCCACAGTGACCATTTAGAACTAAAATAAGTCTAGATATATCCATTCTAGGACAAGTATTTCCGGACGGAGGGAGTATTAATTATACAAGAGAGCTGGATTGGCACCTCTTAGTTCATGTAAATGTAATGAAATCCATCATGTTTATATGAAGATCCGGCTTTTTTATACGAAATCCTTCATGCTTATATGAAATTAGTCCGTGTTTGCACGAATTTCATTTGGTTGGTTAGAGTTGTAAAAATGTATGCCGCTGGCGTTTGATGTCGTCCTCCGCGGAAGGAAGCGGGAGAAATTTGTTGGCTGCCGTTGGAGATGCTCTTTATGCTGGAAATAATAGAGTGACATCCAATCCATTTGAGATAATTGCCTGTATGATTGTCCCTCTATAAAAAGTTAATTGCATGTACAGTGTACACGTGACTTGCGGTGGTGGCTACAACTTCGTACGTAAAAGTTAAAAAGAAACAAGTCCATCCTTAATATTCTAAGTACTCTGTGGGTTCCACTGTTAGTACAGTAGCGAAAGAAGTACAAATTAAATAAGTAGAGTAATATATAATATAAAAATCTAAAGTTAAAAGACAGAATTCGAACTCATGTCATCGCGTTGTGAGCATTCGGCGCTAACCAGCCCAGCACATTTTTGTTGTAGACCATGCTGGAGATATATCTCCATGTCTAATCTTAGATATACTCCATTCGTTTCCTAAATATTTGTCTTTTCAGATTTCAAATGGACTACCACATACGGATGTGTATGTAGACATATTTTAGAGTGTAGATTCACTCATTTTGCTACGTATGTCTTTTCGTGAAGGGTCAGATTTGTCCTTGATTTATTTATGAGGTATCCAGATGGCACTGCACCGCCAAGAAAAGAGGGTAACATCAAAATTATGGACTACTTTTTTGAGTATGTTGGTAAGGTTCGGTCATAGTCACTTGTTGAAATCTCTAAAAAGACAAATACTCCCTTCGTCCGGAAATACTTGTCATTAAAATGGATAAAAGGAAATGTATCTAGACGTATTTTAGTTTTAGATACATCTCTTTTTATCCATTTTGATGACAAGTATTTTCGGACGGAGGGAGTAGAAAATAGAGTTGGTGATGATGGTGTGCGTGCCATCCTGCAATATAGGCCGTCAGATTTATATCTAACGGATAGGAAAGAAACAATGGCAGTTTTGCAAAAATATACCCACACATCTCTCCACGTTCGCAAATAAGGCCTTCCCTCGTTTAGCCTTTTCTCTCACAAGATAAACTATGCATCTTGATGTTCTGTGCAACGCACGGGCAGCTAGCTAATTTCTTTTAAAATAGTTGTTGCGATAATTGGGTTGAAGTGATATATTTCATGTCTGCCCCGAATGATTTCAGATTCACTAGTAGTAACAAAGGAAAGGTTGCCTTGTTAATTAACAGAAAACAGGGTGAAAACTATCACATGAGGCCGGTAAAAACAAGGCACACTGGGTTCAGCGTCATCGTCACTACAGTTGTCTTGTGGCGAAGTCTACATATCGAGGGGGCTACCGAGCGAGGCACTGAGACACAATGTTTGAGAGAGAAACCAATTGACAGATTATGATCTGATCGAGTTGTCA
Organism: Aegilops bicornis; assembly: GCA_021605145.1. Taxonomy (NCBI): domain Eukaryota; kingdom Viridiplantae; phylum Streptophyta; class Magnoliopsida; order Poales; family Poaceae; genus Aegilops; species Aegilops bicornis. The sequence continues at coordinate 677,162,730 of CM038675.1, forward strand.
CCCTTCTGCTGTCATTGTTGGGGGGAGGGAGAGAAATACGTATTGAGAGTGTGCGCGGTAGGCACAGAGGCACAACTAGCGAGTGTGTGTGTGTGTGTGTGTGTTTGAAAGAGGAGTATCTAGATTATTATCAAGATCGATGTGCCACCCTACTCCTTCGGTGCCGGGTAGTGTGTGTGTGTGTATGTTTGAGAGAGAATCCAGTCGATAGATTAGTATCAAGATCGAGGTGTCACTCTACTCCTTCGGTGCGGGGTAGTGTGTGTGTGTGTGTATGTTTGAGAGAGAATCCATTCGATAAATTAGTATCAAGATCGAGGTGTCACCCTACTCCTTCGGTGCGGGGTAGTGCGTGTGTGTGTGTATGTTTGAGAGAGAAGCCAGTCGATAGATTAGTATCAAGATCGAGGGTTCACCCTACTCCTTCGGTGTTGGGAAGTGTGGTGTGTGTGCGTGTGGGGGCGGTGACACTCACATATCTCTACTCTTATAAAAACAGAGTTGGTGATGATGGTGTTCCTGCCATCCTGCAATATAGGCCATCCGATTTATATCCCATGCATGTGAAGGAAAATATGGCAATTTTGCAAAAAGATACCCACACCCCTCTCCGAATTTGCAAATAAGGCATTCCCTCGTTCATCCTTTTCTCCCACAAGATAAACTTCTCATACAAATGCATCTTGATGTTCCGTGCAACGCATGGGCATCTTGCTAGTAGGGAGAAGGAGTTTGTGTGACATATATCTAGCTATATTAAGGGATAGATAGATAGCATATGTGTGAGAGACATTATTATACTTTGAGACATTTGTGGCTGTGGGTGGGCGGAATTAAAGGGGTGGGCGTGTTAGACATATAGAGCGTGTGTATTTCTGTGTGAGAGACTTGTAGGACGGGGTAGAAAGACGAATTTAACCCTGACGGAAGGAGAGAAATACACGAAGTGCGCGTGTGTGATTCCAATGCCCATAGGGAAATGAGATATGTATGCGTGTGAGAGAGATTGCACAATTCATTCACGTATCACTATCTAGCGATCGTGGACGTGCCTCGCTTGAACATAAGTCAATATCTACATCGTATCATGGCCCAAGGTACAATATTGATTCAACTCTATAAAGATTGGACACTCACATATCACATTTTTTCTATTTAAATAAACCTTTTCAGTTGTGCATGCCAAAGTTACAGTGATGTTTCTTCAAACAACCAATGTAGCTATCATGTACATGCACCATTGTTACTCTTGCATTCAAATTCATTAGTTTTGGATGATTTAAGTTTCTATTTTGAAGTAATATATGTAATATTCATATATGAATTCAACGGGTACGCAATTTATGAAATGGAGGCTATGTAATCATATGAGGTAACACTTTTAAGTAGCTAACTACAATATCCATTTCTTTTTGTGCGCCTCTACACTAACACGTCAATGCATTATGTTTAAATTAAATAACCAATGGCACTAAATTATCTATTTACACGAGAAATACATAGGCTGAGCGTTTGATCCCTTTTGTGAACGCGCCACTACACCAGACGATTGGTCGCGCCTGTGAACGCCCAAGTTATCGGCGCATCATCCCGAGTTATTGTCTTTTTTTCTGGGTGGACTTGACACGGTTATTAACTTCTTGACGCGTGCCCGTGTACACAGCCTAGCATGACCTTCCGCTAGCACGGTCCAAAATTAGTTGAAACTGGATACTGAACGATCCCGGCGGCAAAATCTCCCGCCTCCTTCTAAAATTTCCACCACCTTAGTCTTTAGCATGCGAAATCCCCCTTTTGTCCTTGGTGCACAGAGACCAACAGTTACAATACCGCCCTTATCTCCATGATAGGTCGGGGCTGCTTTGGTAACTTCCGGTTCCCCCCACTACACGGCACCCCATTTCCTCTTCCCCTCCCGCAAAAACGACTAACTCCACAGCACCAGAGCATCTTACATCACGTCGTCCGTACTTCATCGCCCTTTCTCCCCTCCCCTCTCGAAACCCTAGACTGCTCATCCATCGGCGTACCATAGCCCATTCACTTCAAGCGGCGTCCACCTCACCGGATCTGCTTCTGCAGCCGCATCTACCCCTCCCACCTCCCCTAGAAACAAGTAGACTGCTCATCCACCACTGTACCACAGCCCATTCAGTGCCGGCCTTGTCCACGGCGCCGGATCTGCTTCGCCGGTACTCTCGTCAACCGCCGCGCATCTGCAGCGGCTCATTCGTACTCCCCACCGGAGACGCTTCGTCCACACCCCCCGGAGCTGCCCCACCGACGCCCCCGTCGACGGCCTCTGATCCTCTTCGCCGACACCTTCCTCAACCCTACCGGAGCCGCTTCGCCGACACCTTCCTCAACCCTATCGGAGCCACTTCGCCGACACCATCGTCAACCCTATCGAAGTAGCTTCGCCTATACCATTCTCAACCCTACCGGGGCCGCTTTGCCAACTCACAAGTCCACGGCCTCAGATCCGCTTCCTCGCACCCTCATCCAACCTACCGGAGCAGCCGACGCCCCATCTACGGGCCGCAGATCCGCATCGTCGACACCACCCTTAACCCAACCACCGGAGCAGCCGACGCCCGCCCACGGCCGCAGATCCGCATCATCGACACCATCCTTAACCCAACCACCGGAGCAGCTTCTGACGCCCCGTCCACGGCCGCAGATCCGCGTCGTCGACACTATCCTTAACCCAACCACCGGAGCAGCTTCACCTACGCCCTCGTCCACGGCCATAGATCCGCTTCGCCCACACCGTAGTCCACCCTACCGGAGCTGCTCCACAAACACCCTACTCGACGGTTCTAGATCTCCTTACCGGACCCGACAGCCAGCGCAGCATCATCACCCTTGACGTTTCTAACCTGATTCCCACCATCTGGAGAGATGCCAAGCACCCGCCACGGCCTAGGTACTTGTCACCTTTAAACCCGTCGAGCATCACCTGCCCGATGTACTTCAAATATACTAACCGGTCGTTGTTACCTGTTATGCAGCTGGCAAAAACTACAAGGACGATATTTCTTCTAGATCTAACAGCTTGGCCAACCAAGATCCTGGTCCGAGGGATTGATATGTTCTTGTTAGCGTCTCTCTCTCTCTCTTGTATTGTTTTGTGCCCGCCATTGCTTTGCTAGGATTTTCGACGATAATCCCTTTGTGTAGACAATGATTTCTACTCTTGGTCGCTAAATTAGATATGTAGATGTCATACATGATACTACCTCTTACCTCCGTTCCTAAATATAAGTCTTTCTAGAGATTCCACTATAGGCTACGTACGGAGCAAAATGAGTGGATCTACACTTGAAAATGCATCTATATACATCTGTATGTGGTCCATACCGGAATCTCTACAAAGACATATATTTAGGAACAGGGGCAGTACATTACACAAAATCGTAGGTTTTTTTCGAAAAGGACAAAATCATAGGTGGCATGTAGGAATTCCAGTGCACTACATTAGGCTCCCTTAGAGTGCCTGCTAGTCCAGCATACAAAGTCATGGCTAGTTTATGGTATGCACACAATCGTTAGTTGGTGGTTTAAATATGCGCAAGGGATATGCAATGTAGTATCATGTAGAGATGTCTGAAATTAGCCGTGTCAACTTGCAGATAGGGTTACACAATGAAAAAGTACAAGATGTATGTGGCAATTTCATGGAACATCGCAAAAAGGAGAGGCAGCGGTGAGCCTATACAAAGGCGCTATGGTACGTCACTCCTCCATTGCAATCATCGTGACATGTTATTTGTATGCCGCTTCTATTAGCCAAGTTTCTTAGGGACAGTTATTACGAGTTATCCTCAGAAAATAAGCACCTGTGAATATAAGCTCCATGTAATAAGCCAACCAGTTCTTTTCATCGCATTTTCAGCTTATCTTTGGTATGATCAGTGGAAAGTCTAGATTGCATTATATTTTTTTCATTTTGCTGCCCATATGGAAATTAATTTGACTTGCAAACATCATAAATTGAACCCAGTGCAGTAATTAATATGATAGGAAAACAGACCATCACTATTTGCTCAAAATGCAAATACAAAGATACCATCTACTTAGCACAATCTACTTTGGTCAATGTTTTCAATAGAGATCCCATTGCCTAATTTAAACGAAGAATGCATGACCCACATTTAAATGAAGAACAATTATTTATTGAAATTTGATGGTCCAAGTGGCTGGTTATTATCATATAGCAGCACCACCTGAAAGCATCATATAGCAGCAGCAGCAGCTCATAGCAACTCATCATACAGCAGCAGCAGTCTGCAATTCATCATATACCAACAGCAGCTCATAGCAATTCATCATATAGCAGCAGCAGGAGCAGCTCATAGCAATTCATCATATAGCAGCAGCAGGAGCAGCTCATAGCAATTCATCATATAGCAGCAGCAGGAGCAGCTTGTAGCAACTCATCATATAGCAGCAGCAGCAGCTCATAGCAATTCATCGTATAGCAGCAGCAGCAGCTCATAGCAACTCATCATACAACAGGAGCAGCTCATAGCAATTCATCATATAGCAGCAGCAGGAGCAGCTCATAGCAATGCATCATATAGCAAAGAAGCAGCAGCTCATAGCAATTCATCGTATAGTGGATCAGAATGAAAATTTGGCAAAAAATTAGAGGAGATCCTCACCTTGTTGGATGATCTCATCCTTCAACAGCACCTCAAGGCCATGGCCTGGGAGGAGGGGATGGGTAATAAGGTGCCTTCTGCCGCGGTGTGGCATCAGCCATAGTTGTGCAGCGCCCGTCGGAGTAGTGCGTTGGACGAACCACAGTGGAGCAGCTGCTGGAGACCATGAGAATGAGGGGCAGCGCCAGAGGGAGGAGCAGCCAGGGAGATTTGCCCCTACCCGTCGGCCATGTAGCCTAGCTGGACATAGCATCGTCGAGGACCAGGCCGGATGGGACCAGTGGCGATGGCTCGCTGGAGGAACTGCTACCTCTTGAGCACTGCGTTGGATTTCCCCGAAGAGGAGAGGATGATGCAGCAAAGTAGCGTAAGTATTTCCCTCAGTTTTTGAGAACCAAGGTATCAATCCAGTAGGAGGCCACGCACAAGTCCCTCGTACCTGCACAAAACGATAGCTCCTCGCAACCAACGTGATTAGGGGTTGTCAATCCCTTGACGGTCACTTACGAGAGTGAGATCTGATAGAGATGATAGATAATTTTTTTGGTATTTTTGATATAGAGATGCAAAGTGAAAAGTAAAAGGCAAAGTAAAAACAAAGCAAGTATTAAAGTGATGGAGATTGATATGATGAGAATAGACCCGGGGGCCATAGGTTTCACTAGTGGCTTCTCTCAAGAGCATAAGTATTCTACAAAGGTGAACAAATTATTGTTGAGCAATTGACAAAATTGAGCATAGTTATGAGTATATCTAGGTATGATCATGTATATAGGCATCACGTCCAAGACAAGTAGACCGAAGCGATTACGCATCTACTACTATTACTCCACTCGTCGATCGCTATCCAAAGCATGCATCTAGAGTATTAAGTTAAAAACAGAGTAACGCCTTAAGCAAGATGACATGATGTAGAGGAATAAATTCATGCAATATGATAAATACCCCATCTTGTTATCCTCGATGGCAACAATACAATACGTGCCTTGCAACCCTTTCTGTCACTGGGTAAGGACACCGCAAGATGAACCCAAAGCTATGCACTTCCCCCATTGCAAGAACTACCAATCTAGTTGGCCAAACCAAACGGATAATTCGAAGAGACTTGCAAAGATAATCAATCATACATAAAAGAATTCATAGAAGATTCAAATATTATTCATAGATAAGCTGGATCATAAACCCACAATTCATCGGTCTCAACAAACACACTGTAAAAAAGAAGATTACATCGAATAGATCTCCACGAGAGAGGGGGAGAACATTGTATTGAGATCCAAAAAGAGAGAAGACGCCATCTAGCTACTAGCTATGGACCCGAAGGTCTGAAGTAAACTACTCACACTTCATCGGAGGGGCTATGGTGATGATGTAGAAGCCCTCCATGGTGGATGCCCCCTCCGGTGGAGCTCCGGAACAGGCCCCAAGGTGGGATCTCGTTGATACAGGAAGTTGCGACGGTGGAATTAGGTTTTTGGCTCCTGTTCTGATCGTTTGGGGGTACGTAGGTATATATAGGAGGAAGGAGTACGTCGGTGGAGCGACAGGGGCCCACGAGGCGTGGCGCGCCCTAGAGGCGCCCCCACCTCGTGACCGCCTCTTCGTTCCTTGGAGTAGGGTCCAAGTCCCTTGGATCACGTTCGGTGAGAAAATCACATTTCCGAAGGTTTCATTCCGTTTCGACTCCGTTTGATATTCTGTTTCTTCGAAACACTAAAATAGGCAAAAAACAGCAATTCTGGGTTGGGCCTCCGGTTAATAGGTTAGTCCCAAAAATAATATAAAAGTGGAAAATAAAGCCCAATATAGTCCAAAACAGTAGATAAAGTAGCATGGAGCAATCAAAAATTATAGATACGTTGGAGATGTATCAGGCATCCCCAAGCTTAATTCTTGCTTGTCCTCAAGTAGGTAAATGATAAAAAGAGAATTTTTGATGCGGAGTGATACTTTGGCATAATTTAAATGTAAATCTTCTTAATTGTGGTATGAATATTCAGATCCGAAAGATTCAAGACAAAAGTTCATATTGACATAAAAATAATAATACTTCAAGCATACTAATCAAAGTAATTATGTCTTCTCAAAATAGCATGGCAAAAGAAAGTTCATCCCTACAAAATCATATAGTTAGGTTATGCTTCATTTTCACACACAAAGATGTTCCCAACTTCTATACCCCGATGACAAGCCAAGCAATTGTTTCATACTTAAATAATCTCAAACAATTTCAACCTTCAAGCAATACATGATCGTGAGCAAGGGATATAGAACAAGGGGTGTACTAGAATATCATCATCGGGATTGTCTGGAGAAGACAAAAGGAGAAAGTCTCACATTGGCGAGGATAATCAACGGGCTATGGAGATGCCCATCAATTGATGTCAACATGAGGAGTAGGGATTGCCATGCAACGGATGCACTAGAGCTATGAACGCTCAACAAAAGAAAACTAGTGGGTGTGCATCCAACTTGCTTGCTCATGAAGACCTAGGGCATTTGATGAAGCCCATCGTAGGAATATACAAGCCAAGTTCTATAATGAGAAATTCCCACTAATATAAAAAGACAACTTATGAGACTCACTATATGAAAACATTGTGCTACTTTGAAGCACAATATATGAGACTCACTACATGAAGAACAAGGTGCTACTTTGAAGCACAAGTGTGGAAAAAGAGATAGTAGCATTGCCCCTTTTTTATTTATTTATTTTGCCTTTCTTTTTTTCTTTTTGGCCTTTCTCTTTTTTTGGGGGGGGGGGATGCTCTAATAATGATTATCATCACAATTCTATTGATTACAACATAAGGATTACAACACGAAACTATAACAAGATATGACTCTATAAGAATGCCTCCGGTAAAATGCGGATGGTGCAATGAATCAAGAGTGACATGTATGAAAAATATTGCATGGTGGCTTTGCCACAAATACGATGTCAACTACATGATCATGCAATGGCAATATGACAAAAGGAAAGTATGTCATGATGATGATGAACGGAACGGTGGAAAGTTGCATGGCAATATATCTCGGAATGGCTATGGAAATGCCATAATAGGTAGGTATGGTGGCTGTTTTGAGGAAGATATAAGGAGGTTTATGTGTGATAGAGCATATCATATCACGGGGTTTGGATGCACCGCGAAGTTTGCACCAACTCTCAAGGTGAGAAAGGGCAATGCACTGCAGAAGAGGCTAGCAAAGGCGGAAAGGTAAAAGTGCGTATAATCCATGGACTCAACATTAGTCAAAAGAACTCATATACTTATTGCAAAAATTTAGAAGTCATCAAAAATCAAGTACTACGCGCATGCTCCTAGGAGGGTAGATTGGTAGGAAAATACCATCGCTCGTCCCCGACCGCCACTCAGAAGGATGCACAAGCCAGGTACACTTCATGTTTCAAATTTGTTACACAACTTTAACCATACGTGCATGCTACAGGATTTGCTAACTTCAACACAAGCATTCTTTAAATTCATAATCACCCAACTAGCATGACTTTGATATTATCACCTCCATATCTCAAAACAATTATCTAGCATCAAACTTTTCTTAGTATTCAACGCACTCAAAAGAAAGTTTCACATATCTTGACTACCAAGTATATTAACATTAAGCAAATTACCATGCTATTAACGACTCTCAAAATAATCTAAGTGAAGCATGAGAGATCAATAGTTTCTTTAAAACAAATCCACCACCGTGCTCTAAAAGATCTAAGTGAAGTACTAGAGCAATAATTATCACGCTCAAAAGATATAAGTGAAGCACTATGAGCAAAACTATCAAGCTCAAAAGATATAAGTGAAGCACATAGAGTATTCTAGCAAATTCTAATCAAATTGGCTTCTCTCAAAAGATGTGTACAGCAAGGATGATTGTGGTAAACTAACAAGCAAAGACGCAAATAATAAAAGACGCTCCGAGCAAAACACATATCATGTGGTGAATAAAAATATAGCTCCAAGTAAATTACCGATGGGAGTAGACGAAAGAAGGGATGCCTTCCAGGGCATCCCCAAGCTTTGACTTTTTGGTGTCCTTGGATTATATTGGGGGTGCCATGGGCATCCCCAAGCTTAGGCTCTTGCCACTCCTTTTTCCATAATCCATCAAAAGAATTCACCCAAAACTTGAAAACTTCACAACACAAAACTCAATAGAAATCTCGTGAGCTCCGTTAGAGAAAGAAAACAAAAGACTACTTTAAGGTACTGTAATGAACTCATTCTTTATTTATATTGGTGTTAAACCTACTGTATTCCAACTTCTCTATGGATTATAAACTATTTTACTAGCCATAGATTCATCAAAATAAGCAAACAACACACACAAAACAGAATCTGTCAAAAACAGAACAGTCTGTAGTAATCTGTAACTAACGCAAACTTCTGGAACTCAAAAAAATCTACCAAAATTAGAAGAACCATACAATTTTTTTATTGATTAGCAGAAATTGGAATCAGTATTTTATCACTTCCTGGTGATTTTTAATAATTCGGGCACTGAGCGCAAAGTTTCTGGAAATTACAGCAAGATCAAATAACTATCATCCAAGAAGATCCAATAGGTCTAGCTTGGCACAAACACTAATTAAAACATAAAACCACATCTAAACACAGGCTAGATGGATTATTTATTCCTAAACAGAAGCAAAAAACAAAAAACTAAAAATAAAATTGGGTTGCCTCCCAACAAGCGCTATTGTTTAACGCCCCTAGCTAGGCATAAAAGCAAGGATAGATCTAGGTATTGCCGTCTTTGGTAGGCAATCCATAAGTGGTTCTCATAATGGATTCATATGGTAATTTTATTTTCTTTCTAGGAGATTGTTCCGTGCCTTTCTTTAACGGAAATTGGAATCTAATATTCCCTTCCTTCATATCAATAATTGCACCAATCGTTCTAAGGAAAGGTCAACCAAGAATAATAGGACATGAAGGATTGCAATCTATATCAAGAACGACAAAATCTACGGGCACATAATTCCTATTTGCAACAATAAGAACATCATTAATTCTTCCCATAGGCTTTTTAATAGTGGAATCCGCAAGATGCAAGTTTAGAGAGCAATCATCAAAGTCACGGAAATCTAGCAAATCACACAAAGTTTTGGGGATAGTGGAGACACTAGCACCCAAATCACACAAAGCATGAAACTCATCATATTTAATTTTAATTTTAATAGTAGGTTCCCACTCATCATAGAGCTTCCTAGGGATAGAAACTTCCAACTCAAGTTTTTCTTCATAAGATTGCATCAAAGCATCAACAATGTGTTCGGTAAAGGCCTTATTTTGACTATAAGCATGAGGAGAATTTAGCACGGATTGCAACAAGGAAATACAATAAATTAAAGAGAAATTTTCATAATTAAATTCCTTGAGATCCAAAATAGTGGGTTTAGCAACATCTAGGTTTTTATTTCTTTCAATCCCACTTTTATCAATTTCATCATCAAGATCTAAAAACTCTGAATTCTTAGAACGCCTTCTAGGTAAAGGAATATCATATTCAGTTTCATCAAGATTCATATTGCAAAACAAAGATTTAATGGGGGACACATCAATAACTTTTAGATCTTCATCTTGATTTTCATAGGAATTAGAAGAACACGCTTTAATAAAGGCATCTTTGGAAGCACGCATCACAGCGGTTCTTTCTTTGCACTCATCAATGGAAATTCTCATAGCTTTGAGAGAATCATTGATATCATGCTTAGGAGGAATAGATCTAAGGTTTAAATAATCAACCTCAAGAGAAATTCTATCAACGTTCCTAGCCAAATCATCAACTTTAAGCAATTTCTCTTCAAGCAAAGCATTAAAATTCTTTTGTGAATTCATAAACTCTTTAACACTACTCTCAAATTCAGAGGGCATCTTATTAAAATTTCCATAAGAGTTGTTGTAGGAATTTCCATAATTATTAGAAGGATTACTAGGATAAGGCCTAGGATTAAAATTCCCTCTATACGCGTTATTACCAAAATTATTCCTACCAAAAAAATTCACATCCATAGATTCATTATTATTCTCAATCAAAGTAGACAAAGGCATATCATTAGGATCAGAAGAAAAACTCTTAGTAGCAAATAATTTTATAAGTTCATCCATCTTTCCACACAAAACATTAATTTCTTCTATCGCATGCACTTTTTTATTAGTAGATCTTTCGGTATGCCATTGAGAATAATTAACCATAATATTATCTAGAAGTTTAGTAGCATCTCCTAGAGTGATTTCCATAAAAGTGCCTCCTGTGGCCGAATCTAAAAGATTTCTAGAAGCAAAATTCAATCCGGCATAAAAGTTTTGTATAATCATCCACAAGTTCAAACCATGAGTAGGACAATTACGTATCATTAATTTCATTCTCTCCCAAGCTTGTGCAACATGTTCAAGATCAAGTTGCTTAAAATTCATAATATCGTTCCTAAGAGAGATAATCTTAGCGGGAGGAAAATACTTAGAGATAAAAGCATCTTTGCACTTGTTCCAAGAATCAATACTATTTTTAGGCGAATATGAAAACCACGCTTTAGCACGATCTCTAAGCGAAAAAGGAAATAGCTTCAACTTAACGACATCATTATCGATATCTTTTTTCTTTTGCATATCACATAAATCAACGAAGCTATTCAGATGAGTAGCGGCATCTTCACTAGGAAGGCCGGCAAATTGATCTTTCATAACAAGATTCAACAAAGCAGTATTGATTTCACAAGATTTGGTATTGGCAAGAGGAGCAATCAGAGTGCTAAGGAAATCATTATTATTGGTATTGGTGAAGTCACACAATTTGGTAGCATCTTGAGCCATCGCGACAAACAAGCAATCCAACACATGAGCAAACAAGCGGACGGGAAAAAGGCAACGGGAAAAAGAGGAGGAGATTGGGAAAGAGAGGGCGAATAAAACGGCAAGGGTGGAGTGGGGGAGAGGAAAACGAGAGGCAAATGGCAAATAATGTAATGCGAGAGATAGGGATTGTGATGGGTACTTGGTATGTTGACTTTTGCATAGACTCCCCAAGAACGGCACCGTAAATCCTTCTTGCTACCTCTTGAGCACTGCGTTGGATTTCCCGAAGAGGAGAGGATGATGCGGCAAAGTAGCGCAAGTATTTCCCTCAGTTTTGAGAACCAAGGTATCAATCCAAAGAGGAGGCCACGCACAAGTCCCTCAGACTGCACAAAGCGATAGCTCCTCGCAACCAACGCGATTAGGGGTTGTCAACCCCTTCACGGTCACTTTCACGAGTGAGATCGATAGAGATGATAGATAATATTTTTGGTATTTTTGATATAGATATGCAAAGTGAAAAGTAAAAGGCAAAGTAAAAACAAAGCAGGTATTAAAGTGATGGAGATTGATATGATGAGAATAGACCCGGGGGCCATAGGTTTCACTAGTGGCTTCTCTCAAGAGCATAAGTATTCTACGGTGGGTGAACACATTACTGTTGAGCAATTGACAAAATTGAGCATAGTTATGAGTATATCTAGGTATGATCATGTATATAGGCATCACGTCCAAGACAAGTAGACCAAACGATTCTCAATCTACTACTATTACTCCACTCATCGACCGCTATCCAGCATGCATCTAGAGTATTAAGTTAAAAACAGAGTAACGCCTTAAGCAAGATGACATGATGTAAAGGAATAAATTCATGCAATATGATAAATACCCCATCTTGTTATCCTCGATGGCAACAATACAATACGTGCCTTGCAACCCTTTCTGTCACTGGGTAAGGACACCGCAAGATTGAACCCAAAGCTATGCACTTCCCTCATTGCAAGAACTACCAATCTAGTTGGCCAAACCAAACGGATAATTCGAAGAGACTTGCAAAGATAACCAATCATACATAAAAGAATTCACGGAAGATTCAAATATTATTCATAGATAAGCTGGATCATAAACCCACAATTCATCGGTCTCAACAAACACACCGCAAAAAGAAGATTACATCGAATAGATCTCCACGAGAGAGGGGAGAACATTGTATTGAGATCCAAAAGAGAGAAGAAGCCATCTAGCTACTAGCTATGGACCCGAAGGTCTGAAGTAAACTACTCACACTTCATCGGAGGGGCTATGGTGATGATGTAGAAGCCCTCCATGGTGGATGCCCCCTCCGGCAGAGCCCCGGAACAAGTCCCAAGATGGGATCTCGTGGATACAGGAAGTTGCGGCGGTGGAATTAGGTTTTTGGCTCCTGTTCTGATTGTTTGGGGGTACATAGGTATATATAGGAGGAAGGAGTACGTCGGTGGAGCAACAGGGGGCCCACGAGGCAGGGGGCGCCCTAGGGGGGGCCACCCTCCACCCTCGTGACCGCCTCTTTCGTCCCTTGGAGTTGGGTCCAAGTCCCCTGGATCACGTTCGGTGAGAAAATCACGTTTCCGAAGGTTTCATTCCGTGGACTCCGTTTGATATTTTGTTTCTTCGAAACACTGAAATAGGCAAAAAAACGGCAATTTTGGGCTGGGCCTCCGGTTAATAGGTTAGTCCCAAAAATAATATAAAAGTGGAAAATAAAGCCCAATATAGTCCAAAACAGTAGATAAAGTAGCATGGAGCAATCAAAAATTATAGATACGTTGAAGACGTATCACGAACCCTAGTGCTGCAGGCAGGGGATCGAGGTAGAGGGAAAGGGGAGAGGAGATGCAAGCGGGCAGGGCAATGAATGCTTGTGTGTTTGTTTTCACTTGAGGGTCAGGTGTGACACGGGCGTCAGCAGTTGCATTTTGAGTGTAATATAGGCGGAACAGAGTCATTTCACTATTCCCCTTCCCTTCAATTTTTAGTGAGGTTCTACCCAAACACCCCTCTCCAAAGCGTAAATTAGTTAAGCCCAAGCCCATAACTCAAAAATGACTTCTTTACATCTTTTATGGCTTATTTTGACAATATGCCTGAAAAGGCGGAATCGAATCGGCCCTTAACTCGCAATTCAATTGTGCGTGCAATGATGAATCACTCCTGCACGCTATCTCATACATTTAGGCATCATCATACATGGCATAACCTAATACATGTGCATTCCATTGTAGAATCTGGAATATGCAATGTTTATGTTAGTTCATACGTTGCACATGATGTTTAAATGCCCTTAAATCTGGTCAAGAAAGTGATGGTCTTTAAGCCTCCTTCTTTGCTTCTTTTCTTGATATGTAAGATTTGCTCACACATCTGTTCAATCGCTTGTTTGCATCAGCCAGCCATACTAGGACTGTTTGCTTTGATTACTTGCTGTTCTTGACCTAACACTCTAACAGAGCTTGTCAATGATTTAAACACTAAGGGCTGCTGTAGTGGGGCCTTGTCTAGCTCATAGGTGACATAAAGGTTTGGTTGTACACTACAGTAGGCTCTCCAAGAGTACCTGGAGATCCAGTTCGAAGGTATGGCTAGTTTTTACATAGTGCAGGCATAGTAAATGCTAATTTCATTGTGTGCAAGTGCAAGAGATGCGGCATGTTTCATTATGTGGTGTTGTTTTGTTATAATCTCATCCTTTTGTGTTCACAGACTGGAAAGTATGCATATTTATCTTCCAAGGAGACGAGTAACTAGTTTGTGTCACCTTGCGTAGGGGGTGCAATGAAGATAAGATTGAGGATTTCCATGTACAAGATGTTAGGAAGGAGCCTTGCAAGAGAAGTAGGAGCTGCAATGAGCCTCTTCAACTCGCTAAGGTAAGTCAACATGCAACTCAACATTTCTATTCCTTGTTTTTTTCCTTCATAGTTAATTTTATCTTTTCAATTGCTTTATTTGTCCTCACTTAATGAGATGCCCAAATAATCATGCCTGATGTTCGGTACTTGTATCACTATTAGTTGACATAATTAAAGGCCTTACCATTTAATTACTCTGCCAAAGTGTGCCTGAAACTTTGAAGTCTATTAACCAACTATTATTGCATGAGGCTCACAATCTAGTTTATACTACGCTAATGATTGCATAGTTTTGCCTGTTGTAGTATGTTTGTATGAAACCCTCTGTTGTTCATTATGCTCCCTAAGACTTTAATTGAGGTACGTAATGGCCAACCGCTTGCTTACTTATACGCAACATGTTGTCTAAATTTGTAACTTGTCTGGTTTTCGATTGGGCCCCAACATCATGCTCCTCCGGTGAGCTAAGAGGGATTTCTGTGCAGGCTGCATGCACTATCTTTTTTATAATTTTTAAAATATCACCTACTTATGCTTCATGACGTGTAACATTTTTTGTGTGAAAGTGACATGTAACATTATTGTTAGTCCTGTTTTGCCATGTAGTACAAAATAGTGTCTTGTTCGCTTCAATCGTTGTAACTATATTTTTCCCTAGTCATGTGTACTTACGTAAACATTTCGTGATGAAGTGACATCAACACAAAAATCTGCGGCGATGCGGCATGGCCGTTACCGAATGATTATGGATTGGAATTGGAATGTCTGATGTTCTCGAGCATCACCTAGAGGTGGCAAGACAACGTGTACATGGTTGTCAACGATAATCAACAAGTTGAGACTGGACATGCAGTATTAGATGCAGGAGTCAAAAATGAAACAAGACACCGAGGTAACCATGAAGGAATTGGAGATTTTGCAGACTGAAATTTGTGCTATCTCGAATCCGCCAATCATATTTTCTCAAGAGATTATAGTTCAAATGGAGTTAAGTTGATGCGTCCATGATGTATGAGCTGTATTTGCCCAGTGTATGTAATTTGCTGTTTGTGTATGCTTTATTATTACCTGTCTTTGAACCATAATGCCAGGCGTATAATCGGCTGTAGTTTCTTTATTGTATAGTGTAGGATTATTCTACCTTTCTATGCCATGATCTCTTTGTTGTATAGTGTATGCTTTTTAGAGGTGATAGTATTGAGTAGGATAATTCTTCGAATATGCTATATCATTCAAACGGGGCCCAACTCGCCCGACCATGGGCCTTCACGGGCCGTCGGATCCATGGGCCTTCTACGTCTCGTAGGATCCATGGGCCTTCTACGTCTCGTAGGATCCATGGGCCTTCTACGTCTCGTAGGATCCATGGGCCTTCTACGTCACGTAGGATCCATGGGCCGCCGACTCATTTATGGGTCTTGTACGGGCCTTTAATGGGCCGTAGACGAGCCTACAATGGAAATCGTATGTTCTATGGGCTGACCATAACGGGTCGTTAATAGGCCGTATTTGGTGATGCTATGAAAATGGCCCAATAGAATAACGGACCACAGACGGCCCGACTGTAACGACGGGCTGAATGGCCCACAAGCAGAAAATGACAGTAACGGGTCGTAAGTAACTGAATGCTGCAAATGAGCCCAAGAATAAATGGGCCCTTGATACGTCTCCGTCGTATCTATAATTTTTTATTGTTCCATGACAATATTATTCACTTTCATATACTTTTTGGCAACTTTTTATATTATTTTTGGGACTAACATATTGATCCAGTGCCCAGTGCCAGTTCCTGTCTGTTGCATGTTTTATGTTTCGCAGAATATCCATATCAAACGGAGTCCAAACGGCATAAAAACGGACGGAGCTTATTTTTGGAAAATATGGAAAATTCCGGAAGAAAAATCCACGCGAGACGGTGCCCGAGGTGGTCACGAGGTAGGGGGCGCGCCCCTACCCTCGTGAGCCCACCGTAAGGCGGTTGATGCTCTTCTTTTGCCGCAAGAAAGCTAATATTCAGGAAAAATCACGGCGAAGGTTTCAGGCCAATCAGAGTTACGGATCTCCATATATACGCGAAACGGTGAAACAGAGCCAGAGGAGAACGCACAAACAGAGAGATAGATCCAATCTTGGAGGGGCTCTCGCCCATCCCAAGCCATGGGAGCCAAGGACCAGAGGGGAAACCCTTCTCCCATCTAGGGAGGAGGTCAAGGAAGAAGAAGAAGAAGAAGGGGCCATCTCCCCTTGCTTCCAGTGGCGCCGAGCGCTACCGGGGGCCATCATCATCACCGCGATCTTCACCAACACCACCGTCATCTTCACCATCATCTCCATCACCTTCCCCCCTCTATCTACAGCGGTCCACTCTCCCGCAACCCGTTGTACCCTCTACTTGAATATGGTGCTTTATGCTTCATATTATTTTCTGATGATGTGTTGCCATCCTATGATGTCTGAGTAGATTTTCATTGTCCTATCGGTGATTGATGAATTGCTATGATTGGTTTGAGTTGCATATTTTATTATTGGTGTTGTCCTATTGTGCCCTCCGTGTCGCGCAAGCGTGAGGGATTCAGCTGTAGGGTTTGCAATATGTTTATGATTTGCTTATGGTGGGTGGCGTGAGTGTGAAGCCTGAGACCCGAGTAAGTAGGTTGTTTGCGTATGGGATAAAGGGGACTTGATACTTTAATGCTATGGTTGGGTTTTACCTTAATGAATCTTTAGTAGTTGCGGATGCTTGCTAGAGTTCCAATCATAAGTGCATATGATCCAAGTAGAGAAAGTATGTTAGCTTATGCCTCTCCCTCAAATAGAATTGCAATAGTGATTATCGGTCTAGTAACCTAGTCAATTGCCTAGGGACAATTCCACAACTCCTACCACCACTTTTCCACACTCGCCACCTTTACTTTAGTTGTATCTTTATCTAAACAGCCCCTAGTTTATATTTATATGTTATTTATTCTCTTGCAAACCTATCCTGTCACACCTACAAAGTACTTCTAGTTTCATACTTGTTCTAGGTAAAGTAAACGTTAAGCGTGCGTAGAGTTGTAACGGTGGTCGATAGAACTTGAGGGAATATTTTTTCTACCTTTAGCTCCTCGTTGGGTTCGACACTCTTACTTATCGAAAACTGTTGTGATCCACTATACTTGTGGGTTATCAAGACCTTTTTCTGGCGCCGTTGCCGGGGAGTTATAGCGTGGGGTGAATATTCCCGTGTGTGCTTGTTTGCTTTATCACTAAGTAATTTGTAGTTGCTGTTCTTAGTTGTTCTCTATCTTTAGTTATGGATATGGAACACAAAATACCAAAAAAAATAGAGGTACATGCTACTCATGTAGATGGGGTAACTCCTAAAACCCCCGATTCTCATTATGTGAGAGATATTATGTACTACTTTGATAATCCTGAGAAAACCCCATTCAACTTTATAATGGGAGACACGTTGGATCAACGTGAATACTTTAGGGATTATCGCTCGACACAAAAAGGGAAACTATTATGGGATCAATTTATTATGTTGCGTTGGTATGCTAGACAACTATGCTTGGAATATGATTATACTTGTTGCTCTAGGATGAAGGCTCCACACCTTCCCTTTTCATGCAAATTTAATGATAATGAAACCTTAGCTTCTTATGCTAATGGTATATATGATTACTATGATGTGGAACAAATAGAAGAGTTTGTCGCTTTTAAGGCTGCTTATGAAATTGAATCTTTGTTTGAAAAGTATGAAGCTTTAGATGATGATGTTTATAGGCCTGAAAATCTTGCTATACTTAGATATTGCTATGAAAATTATGAATACAATTACTATATTAATGCTTTTATGAAGAAAGTCAACGCTGTCCAAGAAGAGATTAATTTTTTGCATGAAGCTATGGAAGAAGAAATTGATGAAACTGTGAGCTCATTGGATGAAAAAGATGATGAGGAGAGCGAAGAACAAAAGGAGGAAGAGCGGATTAGCTACCCGTGCCCACCTTCTATTGAGAGTAACCCTCCAACTCATACATTATTTAATTCCCCTTCGTGCTTACCGAAGGATGGTTGCTATGATGACTATTATGATCCCGTTGATTCTCTTGAAATATCCCTTTTTGATGATGCTTGCTATGCTTGTGGCCAAGATGCCAATATTAATTATGCTTATGGAGATGAACTTGCTATAGTTCCTTATGTTAAACATGAAATTGTTGCTATTGCACCCACGCATGATAGTCCTATTATCTTTTTGAATTCTCCCGACTACACTTTATCGGAGAAGTTTGTGCTTATTAAGGATTATATTGATGGGTTGCCTTTTACCGTTGCACATGATAATTTTGATGAATGTAATATGCATGTGCTTGCTGCACCTACTTGCAATTATTATGAGAGAGGAACTATATCTCCACCTCTCTATGTTTCCAACACGATAAAATTGCAAGAAACTGTTTATACTATGCATTGGCCTTTACTTTGTGTGCATGAATTGTTCTTTTATGACATGCCGATGCATAGGAAGAGAGTTAGACTTCGTCATTACATGATATATGTTACTTTGTGCTCATTACTAAATTACAAATCATTGCTACTTAAAATTGGCTTTGATATACCTTGGGATCCGGGTGGATTCACTACTTGAGCACTATATGCCTAGCTTAATGGCTTTAAAAAAAGCGCTGCCAGGGAGACAACCGGAAGTTTTAGAGAGTCATTTATTTCTGTTGAGTGCTTTCATATAGTTTAAAAACAACAAAAATAAATAGGGGAACCCAAAACTTTTTCAAAAAGAAAAGCGAAAGTGAGAAAGACAAGCATTGTTGAAGTGGGAGAGCTCCTTGAACTTTGTTCATGCTCACGGCAACTTTGTGAATCTTGATTACAGAAACTTTACAACAAAAATAATTATCCCCTTGTACAATTCCCTTGTATTATAAAAATAATGTGCCAAGGTTTGCCTTTAGGATGTTTACAATGCTTGTTGGTTTGTACGGTGCAGGACAGAAACTTTGGCTGTAGTGCGTGAATTTTAGTTTCTTACTGGAACGTCAAATGGTTCTGATTCTTTTTGCACTGTCTTTCTGTACAAATTTTTTATGTTTCCTAATTTTTGAAGATTTTTTCAAGTACCAGAAGTATGGTGTATGTTCAGATTGCTACAGACTGTTCTGTTTTTGACAGATTCTGTTTTGGATGCATAGTTTGCTTGTTTTGATGAATCTATCAACGTATATCAGTGGATTAAGCCATGAAAAATTTATATTACAGTAGACACAATGAAAAAACAAAATATGAATTGGTTTGCAACAGTACTTAGAGTAGTGATTTGCTTTATTATACTAACGGATCTTACCGAGTTTTCTGTTGAAGTTTTGTGTGGATGAAGTGTTCGATGATCGAGAAGGTCTCGATGTGAGAAGAAGGAAGAGAGGCAAGAGCTCAAGCTTGGGGATGCCCGAGGCACCCCGAGTAAATATTCTAGGAGACTCAAGCATCTAATCTTGGGGATGCTGGGGAAGCATCCCCTCTTTCTTCAACAAGTATCGGTATGTTTTCGGATTCGTTTCGTTCATGCGATATGTGCAAATCTTGGAGCGTCTTTTGCATTTAGTTTTCTTTTTTATTTTATGCACCATGCTGGTATGAGATAGTCCTTGGTTGATTTATAGAATGCACTTTGCACTTCACTTATATCTTTTGAGTATGGCTTTATAGAATGCTTCATGTGCTTCACTTCTATCATTTGAAGTTTGGATTGCATGTTTCTCTTTACTTAGACAACCGCCATTTGTAGAATGCTCTTTTGCTTCACTTATATTTGTTAGAGCCTGGGCATTTCTTTTGTAGAAAGAATTAAACTCTCTTGCTTCACTTATATCTATTTAGGGAGATGACAGGAACTGGTCATTCACATGGTTAGTCATAAAATCCTACATAAACTTGTAGATCACTGAATATGATATGTCTGATTCCTTGCAATAGTTTTGCGATGTAAAGATGGTGATATTAGAGTCATGCTAGTTGAGTAATTGTGAAACTGAGAAATACTTGTGTTGAGGTTTGCATGTCCCGTAGCATGCACGTATGGTGAACCGTTATGTAACGAAGTCGGAGCATGAGGTGTTTATTGATTGTCTTCCTTATGAGTGGCGGTCGGGGACGAGCGGTGGTCTTTTCCTACCAATCTATCCCCCTAGGAGCATGCGCGTAGTACTTTGTTTTGATGACTAATAGATATTTGCAATAAGTATGTGAGTTCTTTATGACTAATGTTGAGTCCATGGATTATACGCACTCTCACCCTTCCATCATTGCTAGCCTCTTCGATACAGTGCATTGCCCTTTCTCACCTCGAGAGTTGGTGCAAACTTCGCCGGTGCATCCAAACCCCATGATACGATACGCTCTGTCACACATAAGCCTCATTATATCTTCCTCAAAACAGCCACCATACCTACCTATCATGGCATTTCCATAGCCATTCCGAGATATATTGCCATGCAACTTCCATCATCATCATATTCATGACTTGAGCATTCATTGTCATATTGCTTTGCATGATCGTAAGATAGCTAGCATGATGTTTTCATGGCTTGTCCGCTTTTTATGTCATTGCTACGCTAGATCATTGCACATCCCGGTACATCACGGAGGCATTCATATAGAGTCATATCTTTGTTCTAGATATCGAGTTGTAAGTAAATAAAAGTGTGATGATCATCATTATTAGAGCATTGCCCCAGTGAGGAAAGGATGATGGAGACTATGATTCCCCCACAAGTCGGGATGAGACTCCGGACGAAAAAAATAAAAATATATATATAAATATATATAAAAAGAGAAACGCCAAAAAAAAAGAAGGCCCAAAAAAGGAAAAAAAACAAAAAAATATGAGAGAAAAAGAGAGAAGGGGCAATGTTACTATCCTTTTACCACACTTGTGCTTCAAAGTAGCACCATGTTCTTCATGTAGTGAGTCTCATATCTTGTGCTTCAAAGTAGCACCATGTTCTTCATATAGATTTTCTCCTATGTTGTCACTTTCACATACTAGTGGGAATTTTCATTATAGAACTTGGCTTGTATATTCCAACGATGGGCTTCCTCAAATGCCCTAGGTCTTCATGAGCAAGCAAGTTGGATGCACACCCACTTAGTTTCTTTTGTTGAGCTTTCATAAAATTATAGCTCATAGTGCATCCGTTGCATGGCAATCCCTACTCCTCACATTGACATCAATTGATGGGCATCTCCATAGCCCATTGATTAGCCGCGTCGATGTGAGACTTTCTCCTTTTTGTCTTCTCCACATAACCCCCACCATCATATTCTATTCCACCTATAGTGCTATGTCCATGGCTCACGCTCATGTATTGCATGAAAGTTGAAAAGGTCTGAGAACGTCAAAAGTATGAAACAATTGCTTGGCTTGTCATCGGGGTTGTGCATGATGTGAATATTTTGTGTGGTGAAGATGGAGCATAGCCGCACTATATGATTTTGTAGGGATGAGCTTTCTTTGGCTATGTTATTTCAATAAGACATAATTGCTTGGTTGGTATGCATGAAGTATTATTGTTTTTATGTCAAAGGATAGACTATTGCTTTGAATCACTCGTGTCTTAATATTCATGCCATGATTAGACATATGATCAAGATTATGCTAGGTAGCATTCCACGTCAAAAATTATTCTTTTTTATCATTTACCTACTCGAGAACGAGCAGGAATTAAGCTTGGGGATGCTGATACGTCTCTGTCGTATCTATAATTTTAGATTGTTTCATGCCAATATTATTCACTTTCATATACTTTTTGGCAATTTTTTATATTATTTTTGGGACTAACACATTGATCCAGTGCCCAGTGTCAGTTCCTATCTGTTGCATGTTTTATGTTTCGCAGAATATCCATATCAAACGGAGTCCAAACGGGATAAAAATGGACGGAGCTTATTTTTGGAAAATATGGAAAATTTCGGAAGAAAAATCCACGCGAGACGGTGGCCGAGGTGGTCACGAGGTAGGGGGTGCGCCTGACCCCCGTGGGCGCGCCCCCTACCCTCGTGAGCCCACCGTAAGGCGGTTGACGCTCTTCTTTTGCCGCAAGAAAGCTAATATTCGAAAAAAATCACGGCGAAGGTTTCAGGCCAATCGGAGTTACGGATCTCCATATATACGCGAAACGGTGAAACAGAGCCAGAGGAGAACGCAGAAACAGAGAGATATATCCAATCTCGGAGGGGCTCTCGCCCCTCCCAAGCCATGGGAGCCAAGGACTAGAGGGGAAACCCTTCTCCCATCTAGGGAGGAGGTCAAGGAAGAAGAAGAAGAAGGGGGGCCCTCTCCCCCTTGCTTCCGGTGGCGCCGGAGCGCTGCCGGGGGCCATCATCATCACCGCGATCTTCACCAACACCACCGTCATCTTCACCAACATCTCCATCACCTTCCCCCCTCTATCTACAGCGGTCCACTCTCCCGCAAACCACTGTACCCTCTACTTGAGCATGGTGCTTTATGCTTCATATTATTTTCCGATGATGTGTTGCCATCCTATGATGTGTGAGTAGATTTTCGTTGTCCTATCGGTGATTGATGAATTGCTATGATTGGTTTGAGTTGCATATTTTATTATTGGTGCTGTCCTATTGTGCCCTCCGTGTCGGCATAGCGTGAGGGATTCCACTGTAGGGTTTGCAATATGTTTATGATTTGCTTATGGTGGGTGGCGTGAGTGATGTATACGGACCCGAGTAAGTAGGTTGTTTGCGTATGGGATAAAGGGGACTTGATACTTTAATGCTATGGTTGGGTTTTACCTTAATGAATCTTTAGTAGTTGCGGGTGCTTGCTAGAGTTCCAATCATAAGTGCATATGATCCAAGTAGATAAGGTATGTTAGCTTATGCCTCTCCCTCAAATAGAATTGCAATAGTGATTATCGGTCTAGTAACCTAGTCAATTGCCTAGGGACAATTCCACAACTCCTACCACCACTTTTCCACACTCGCAACCTTTACTTTAGTTGTGTCTTTATCTAAACAGCCCCTAGTTTATATTTACGTGTTGTTTATTCTCTTGCAAACCTATCCTGTCACACCTACAAAGTACTTCTAGTTTCATACTTGTTCTAGTTAAAGTAAACGTTAAGCGTGCGTAGAGTTGTATCGGTGGTCGGTAGAACTTGAGGGAATATTTGTTCTACCTTTAGCTCCTCGTTGGGTTCGACACTCTTACTTATCGAAAACTGTTGCGATCCCCTATACTTGTGGGTTATCAGCCCTCAGAAGGCCAAAAGTTAACTTGGGCTGGAAACGGCCCAAGGGAATAACGGCCCGTTAATGGGTATAAAGTGTTACACTGTTCATTACGGGCCAGTTTCACCTTGGGCCGTTAATGTGTGTAAAGTAATACACTGTTCATTACGGGCCAGTTTTAGCACGGGCTGCTAATGGGCCAAGAGTTACAAAGGGCCTCATATGGGCTGAAAGACGTCATGGGCCATACATGGGCCAGAAGTGAAAACGGGCTGGAATCATATTGGATGGCCGAGATGACGCTACTGGGCCTAATTCGCATAGGGCGTAACGGGCCTTGGGTTAGTGGGTTGTAAATGGGCTATATGCTAACAGGTTGTTAACAGGCTTTCCATGGGCCGGTCCGCCAGCTTTTGACCAAGTCAAACGGGCCGGCCTTTTCACGAGAATGGGCCCTTTGTTGGGCCGTGCCACGTGTCGACGTATCATAGGCGCCTTTTGTCCAGTGAGTGGATGACATCTGTCCCAATGATGAGCCGACACGTGTTTCCTCCAGCCAATGATGATTTTACACGTGGAAAATCCCCATTGGTCGGGGCTGTTAACGAGTTATCGGATCCAAAACCCGACCCGATAGCTTAACAACGTTTCGTTACGGTGGATACCACGTGTCGGTCACCCTTGACGAAAGCACTTCTGTGACGCGCGATTTATCGTCATGTAAGTGGACACTTCCGTGATGATAATTTTGGTAATGTCATGGAACACTTCTACGCCAACACAGGTATGACTATCTTGATTCTGTCATAAAATCGTCATGGATGTACATGCAAAAAGGTGACCTACTGTGACAAACACGTATCATCACGGAAGTGTATTTTTTTTTTGTAGTGGCTCACGCACATGGGAGGAGGAGACCCCCCGGCCTTGGAACATTGCTCATCTTTGGCCTTAGTACACTTGAGCCATTGGCTCTTGTGTTGTACATATTTTCATCAATGTATATATTATGATCAGTATAATAAAGTTGGCATCCCGGATAATTCAGGGCCTCTGTCGTTTCATTTCTGAGTATCTGAGTATATGAGAAGAGTTTTTCAGTGTTTACCTCAAAGCGCTCCTTCATCAGATTGACTAAGCCAGCTTCAAATTCACGGCTAGTATGAAGGCGGTTTAAATAACCCGCGTGAATCTCATGAGCATTGAACTGGGCATAACTTTCCAAGTTAAGCTTCCATTTGCCCTTGTCCGCGGCTGCAAATTCCTCCTTGGCGCTATGTTTTGCTAAGATATTGGGGCTGCCCGGCTCTGCATAACCAACCCTAGTGATAATGACATCTTCAACCTTCTCCTCATCAAGCTTGGGGGGGACTTGATGGCTTAGCTTTGGCCGGGCTAACGTCCATGGAGTCTAGTGCAACATGGTGCTCTTCTGGCGGCGGATCATCAATGGCTGCTTCAGAGGTTTGATGCGAAGATTCAGACATGGTCTGCTTCTCCGGCTCAGCGGTGTTGGTGTCATCGCCTGGCTTATTTATCTTCACCTTCTTGCTTAGATTTACCACTGGCAATAAGACACAAAGATATTAGTATGATGATTTACAAAGGGTTTAAAAGCAAAGAAATTCAATGTTATTACCTAGGGGCGACTTTGAAGAGGGGGATCCGAGTCCCATTGGAGTCACCAGACGAGGAGTGAGAAGTTCCCTGGTAGTTTGAATCAGAAGGGTTAATAGGTTGTCAAATAAGACCCGCCTTCAGAAAATCTAAGTCGGAAATCTGTGAAACCTCTGCTTGGCGCTTGTGAGGAATCCGCGTGTTGGGTAAGCCGGAGGAGAGATTCCCACCGCCACTATTCTGGGTCATGCGGCGAACTTCGTGCTGATGTTTCTTCAAAATAAAGTTGGGATCCAATTAAGCTAAAGGGTGAGAAGACCTTACTTTCCGGCTTGCTCGACGAAATTTCTGTCTTGGCAGAGATTCTGAGTCGGAGGAAAGGATAGTTACCTCTTCACAATCTGCATGGCTGGCTTCCGCGTCGTCCTGATAGCAATCAGTGTCAATAAGATGTAAAAAAATGAGCCAAGAGAATCAAGTTCTACCCCCGACTCATCATCGTTTAGTGCAAAAAGTTCTTATGTGTTTGCCTTCTTCTTGGCGGGTTTCTTGGAAGCTTTCGTCTTATCTCTTGTTTTTCAGGCCGGCTTATCTTGCAATTTCTTGCTCCAAAAGGGGGAATCAGCCTGCAGAAGTCAATTAATGATGAGAAGACAGAGTGAGAAATAATGAGTTTGCAAAAATGGATCGAAAAATACTTACAGCTGGCGGCTTGTTGAGGGTGCAGAAGGGGTTCAGCCCCACTTTGCGGCAAGTATCTAAACCCTCGTTGAGCAGAGTTTTAGTCATATCATTGATCTGTTTATCATCCAGACGGATTGGAGAGTAACACAACGGATCTTTGACATCGCCGGTGTATTCACACATTAAACCGGATCGGCGGCTTAAGGGCAAGATTCTCCATGCGACCCAGCACCGGACTAAATCAACTCCGTTCAATCCATTAGCCATTAAGGCTCTGATCTTTGAAAAGATGGGCATATATTTGGCCCGTTCTTCTGTGCTGATCCGTTCTGGCAGAGGATGTCTGTTGCTAAGCCGGTTTTCACGATAACCGGGTAGAGGATTTTCGGCTTCTGGAGAGGTGTCTTTGCAGTAGAACCAGGTCTGGTTCCAGTCCTTAGGATGGCTGGGAGGTGCGGCCGCTTTTCGCCTCTGAATTGAAATGCCACCTAGTTCTAGGCTGGGCCCATCCATGAACTTGGTCTGGCAATTCAGGTAATAGAATTCCCTGAACAATTCTACAGTGGGCTCCTGTTGAAGATACACTTCGCAAAAGACTTGGAAGTTGCAGATGTTTGAAACAGAGTTGGACCCAATATCTTGCGGATGGAGTTGGAAGAAATGCAACACATCACGAAAGAATTTTGAGCCAGGTGGAGTGAACCCCCGGAGCATATGATCAGTAAAAACTACAACTTCGCCTTCTTTGGGGTCAGGGGTGGTCTCGGTTCCTGGGACTCTCCAGTGGATAACGTTCTTTGTGACTAAGACGCCCACCTGAACATGTTCGTTCAATGTCTGCTCGGTAAACCGGGAGGCGACCCGGTTGCATGAAGTGACGGTTTTGGTCATTTTGTTGATGAAAGCATAGAAAGGAAAATATTGTCGGATTAAGTTTATGCTATTAAGCCGTCCAGTGATCAAAAAGTAAGTGTGTTATGCAAGGCCAATTCGTATGCAGAGAATACGTGTTATAAAAGTTGGCATGATTAAACCAGACAACGATGCCGGGTTATACAAATTCTGAACATATACTGACAGCTTAAAGAGGGGCTAATGGTGTCTGGCGGGTTACGGCCTATCTTATAAGCCGCCCGCATGGCCGCAGTTCACAAGTATCTGACCTAGGGAAGAGAATACGTGTTATAAAAGTTGGCATGATTAAACCAGACAACGATGCCGGGTTATACAAATTCTGAACATATACTGACAGCTTAAAGAGGGGCTAATGGTGTCTGGCGGGTTACGGCCTATCTTATAAGCCGCCCGCATGGCCGCAGTTCACAAGTATCTGACCTAGGGATGAAATTTTGCTAAGTGTTGAACAAACAGGTTTCACAGATCAGTTCTATTATTTTGGATCTACAGCAGTTCAGAAAATAAAATAGATCCTAAACCTAAGTTGGCGGCAGCAGAAGAACTCATGTGCTCAGATGGGATCTTTACAGAGGGGGTATTCTCTGTGATTGAAAAGGGCTAAAACTACTACCGCGCAACTTTAATGTTGTGTTCAGATTCAAATACGCGATCTAAAGATAAAAATGAAGAACGATGAACAACGGAAGTAAAATGTATATAAAGGGGTGACCCGGCAGCGGGTTAACTCAAGAAAACAATTGATCGAGAACTAGGTCAACCGTATTCGCTCCCTGGTAATCGAAACCCAAGCAATACAACCAAAAGCAGGAGTAGGCTTTTACCTCATTGAGAGGGGCCGAACCTGGGTAAACTCTCTGTGTCCTTTGTCTCGTTCAACCCCTTCAAGCTAACCTAGTCGCGATGGCTCCACACCTAAGTCCTTTTGCTAGGGCATCTGCCGTGTTAAGTCCACGACAGTATCCTTACTATTAACAATACCACTCCATAAAGATGCAATACTCTCCTAACCTGCATGGTAGGTTGATGTATATCTTAATGTGTTCTATGTGGCTCATCTAAGCAGAGATGTTGTCCTACAGAACATCTTTTGAAGAACACACCTATATGAGTCTGGTTGTTAAATGTCGCAATCTATGAGAGTAGGGTGCTCTCTAGTAAACTCATGAAAGGTCTCAGAGTATGACACATAAGCTCCACCCACGGGGAAGTCCCACGATAGCCTAGTATCGGTCAAGGCTTTGTGTGAAGCTAGATCCGCAGAAAACTTGTTGTTCAAGGCCTAGTCCACTGTTGAAATTGCTTACTGGTGTAGCATAGAGTTCTAGGTGGAAGTTCAACTTAACAGTCTCCACTGCACTACCGGTATATAAAACAGTGTTTTGGAACCAAAGGCAATTTTTGTGTGCCTCTGAGATTTGATGGGGGATTGCTGGAATTTAGTCTATTGTGGGAAATCCCAATAGCAATTTCAGAAATTCCTAATAAATCCTAGAGGGCCACTTATCCCATTCGTCCAAGGCAAGGGGTGCTACTAAAGTTCAGTTCCATATTGCTAGTTTGGTAGGTGTTGGACCTCCTTATGAGGGGGGTTGTTTCCCCACATGTATGAGCATGACAACAAGAGGGCCATTCACGCGCGCTCCTCCTCCGCCACCCGCCTCGCCACACCTTGTCACGATGCGCCGCGCCGCAGGTTGCGGAAATGAGCCGAGCCGATGTCTTCGCTTCATCTCCCTCTTTTGCTTCACCTCCCGTCACAGCCTGCTCGCCTCCTTCTCTTGTGCTTATAAAAGAGAGGTTGCTCCTCTCCAGAGAGACACACCAGAACATCATCTTCCTCTCACCATCGAGTTCCAACCTCCGAGCTAATGCAAAAACTTCCAATAGTGAATAGTCATGTTTTATCTACTATTTCTGTTAATAAAATTATATGGTAAATTGCTCATATTTCCAACTGTACCTTCCCACCATCAGGTACAATTAGCTCTTCCTTCTGCTGATGCTCTTCTTCAGGTTCATGTCAAAATTCTGCATCATCGTGTTTGTGAGCGATGACATCATATCATTCTGCAAGTGCTCGTTCAATGGAGTTGCACGGATGCTTCTGTTGCTACCTTGGAAGATTTGACTATCTTCGTCGGCAGTTCCCTCAATCAGTGGCTTGGGGAAAGCCGGTTCGGAAGGAGGAGGCATTGTCAAGGGCGACAGTATTAGCGGGGGAAAATATCTAGTGCTCCGGGAGCATCTAAGCTTAGGTGCTCCCGTGCGACCTCAGCCGTTGGATCTCATATCCAACAGCTTCTGTGAGACGGTAAACATTTTTGCAAGAAAGCCTACATAGAATCTGAAAATTGTGCGCAAGTACAGCAGCTACAGCAGCTTCTCATATGCCGTTGGATCTAAGATCCGATGGCCCAAAAGCCCGTATCATGGGAGCACCTAAGCTCCCGTATCACATGATACTCTCCCTTAGCGGGAATCCAAATTCAAGTAATGGGCCAGTGGCGCGACCCAGAAAAGAGGCGCAACTTCTAGCCGGCTTGCAGGTTGTGAATTGGTATGTGACATGGTAACATTTTTTCATATATATAGTTCGTAAAAAAGACGTAGCGTTTGAAACTTGGCGAGGAAGAAATGGGCAAATGGCCATTTGGCCGGCCTGTAAAATTGTAATTTTGAATCGAAAATGCTACATCCACGTAAACCTACGAAAGTCTTACATAATATTCCTAACTAACTCTTCTTCCCCCTTGATTTTCAAGGGGGTGGGCCCCTTCCTCCCCTAATCTTCAATCCTAATCCTCCACCTGGTAATTACGTTAATCAGGTAAACAATTTTTCATAAGTTTAGCATTACTCATTTTGAATTGTATAGAGGTGAGGGAGGTTGGGTGGAATTCCTGTGCAATAAACCCTACTTCGGCCATGAATTCGAGCTTCGTGGTCTAGTTCGTGCTCCAAATGAGGACGGCGCTGACAGTTTTGCCCTCCTCTTCTTCCTTTTTCCATCCGACAGTGAGCTTGAAAAAACTTGAAAGCTTTCTCTGGTGCCAGACCAGTAACAGTGTAGCACGAGGCACCCATGCAGTGCACGGCTTAAGTTTCACCACCTGCCGACTGCCGTGTTAAAAAAATAGTTTCACCATCTGCTTAGCCACGCACTGACGCACGCATCTCGCCCTCAGCTCTCATGGCACCCCAGCAGCAACTCCTCCTCCTGCTGCTCCTCCTGGCCACGCCGTTGCCGCGGCCGGCCGCCGCCGACGACGGGGCCGCTGGGCAACCGCCACTGGTGCATCCGTTCTTCTACTACTCTCCTCCGCCGCCGTCGGCGCTTCCTCTCACCGTCCCGCCGCCGACGCCGACACCGTGCAGCTGCGGGCAGATGCCGCCGCCCACGGCTGCTTGCAACTGCGGGAGGATGCCGCCGCCTGGGATCGGCCGCCGCAGCCCGCCGGCCAGGCGCCAGGGGCTCCATTCCGGGTCCCACGCGCAGACCGGAGTGCAGCTCCATCCCCGGATGCTCTGCGCTGTCGCCGCCGCACTTCTTCTATGGTGGTGTTAGCCACTCGCTGCTGTGCCACTCAGATCTGTATGTGCGTACTACTGTGCTATGCTATTACTACTTGCATGCTTGTTTA
Organism: Aegilops bicornis; assembly: GCA_021605145.1. Taxonomy (NCBI): domain Eukaryota; kingdom Viridiplantae; phylum Streptophyta; class Magnoliopsida; order Poales; family Poaceae; genus Aegilops; species Aegilops bicornis. The sequence continues at coordinate 677,193,209 of CM038675.1, forward strand.
GGAATTAGGACAGGGGAATTTCATCAGATTTCTGCGAGGATTCTATTGTAAGTTCTTGCAGTGCACTCAGAAATTCCGCAGGGCTCGATTAATCTCTCGGCCATATGTATGGATTCGGTTGTTGCGATCTGCATTTGATGGAAGTTGGCGACTGAAGAGGGTGTTGATGGCATGTATGCTCTGTATCAACTTTGTGTTTGTAAAAGGTGGCCTGCATTTTCGCATGCAAATGCATGGTTACAACTTGTTTGCCTACTTTTCCTTTGTACGAAGAACACCACTAGACCACCCGGCCACGCCGGCGTCGTCGCGGCGGATGGATCCGCGCGAGACGCTGCACGAGCCACGGGTCCTTGGAGACAGAGAGATTGTTTGGCGGAAGCTTGGGTCTTCAATGGTGCCATTGTAAGCTTGGGTCTTGTTCTGGTTGTAACTTTACTTCTGTATTTCAGTTTCGATGTGTTCTTGCTGTGCCTGTAAAATGCACTGTTAAGAGTATCTTTTAAGATTGTAATTCATGTTAAGTCTTCGCCGAAGGTGGTGGGAGTACCTTGCTAAACCGTGACACTGTGTGCCTTGCGGAGTGAATGAATGAAATATCTGATGTGCCATATGCAGGCCACGCACTGCTTGAACGTGCGGCTCGCATCGGTCGATCTCGTACCGATAAGGTGTCTATACAAGGAAGCGGCTAGAAGCTGCCCCTCTCCTCCCCCTCCTCCTCCTCCCTTCCCCACCTCACCGACTACCAGCCATCCATCCATGGCTCAGCTCCTCCCTCTCTCCTCCGCTGCTCCAAGCTTCCGTCTCGCCGCGACGCCAGGTAGCCATGCTCAGTCGCCCCTCTCTTTCTCTGCTCTCGCTTGCCAGGGCAGATTCCTGGCAAAAAATTCCTTTTATCCGCGTGCTGGAGATTGAAGTAGCGTCGTAAAACCCCGTGCCTTCTTGAGCTAGCTCCCTCTCCCTAACTAGCTTTGCAATCCTCTCCGTGCAGGCAATGGCGTCCCCCGGTTGTCCGTGACGTCGGCCCGCTCTGCTGCTCGTGGTAGTAATTTAAGCTAGATCCTCCATTATTCTCTTCGGCAATTCTCTGTTCCCTTCAGTTTATTCTTGCACGGCCGTCTTAAACTGTGGCAATTTCACTAGTCCATGTCGCCCAGAGCTGGCGTTTTGTCAAATTTCCGCTCACTACTTACCTCTGTACTTGGTAGTGAGCAGGAGGAGCGTGAGGCTCAAGTCCCTGAGCGTCAGGTGCGAGCAGGGGTCCAAGGGCGGCCCCGGGCTGGACGTGTGGCTCAGCCGCGGCGCCATGCTCGCCTTCTTCGGGGCGGTCGGCGTGGAGCTCACCACCGGCAAAGGGGTGCTTCAGGTTCAGCAGCTCGCGTGCCGACTCTCCTTCCCTGTTTGATGGTCAAAAACGGAAGCGTGACCAGCTTTGCTTTGCTTCTCTGCAGAACGTAGGGCTGATGGCGCCGCTGCCGGCGTTGGCGCTGGGGCTCACCGGAGTGGTCGGGGTCGTCACCGCATTTATCATCTTCCAGTCTGGATCGTCGGATTGATCAATCACTCCATGTTAATTTGCGCTGATGTGAGAAAGGAAAAAAAAAATATCTCAAGTTGTCTTTCTTACTTCCCAAAGGTGTCTATCAATTACTCTCGTTCAGTGGCGGGCATGGCATATTTTGTTTTTTATTTTTTTAGAAAAGGAGGATGACCCACGGCCTCTGCATCTGGAAGATGCATGTGGCCATTTTATCGATTATTCTTGAGGACCTTACAAATTAGTACAACAATATGCTTGAATCCACTATCTTCTCAATATCTGCCGCTACTCCAATCCGTATGATGAAGGGGTGCAAGCTGGGTCAAATACCCAGACCTCTCACCTAAGCCTAACATCTAAAGCCGTAGGCCCCGACCAAGCCACATACCGGGTCCGGGGCACAAACCGGTCCAACGAACTCACATGTGTTGTCGTCGCCATCTTTCACTGGTCCATCTTCAGAGCAGATTGAGGTGCTAACCTTGCCAGGTGCCTCCGCCATCGACGCCACCATGACGCCAAACGACGACCTCCACCTACGCGAGTCCATCTCCAAGCAACCGACGCAGATCCATGCTAGGATAGGGCCGCACCACCGCCGTCGCCCACCACCCACAAGCGCCACCTAGCCCCAAGGTTCCCAAAGCGGCTCCTTCAAGAAGGGAACGACGCCGTGAGCGCCGTCGCCGCCCAACAAAGTTAGGGCTTTCGCCCGGGAGACCTAGGAGAAGGAGAAGTGAGGGGATCAGTCCATACCGACGCCCACAGGGAACGGCGCCTCGGGCGTCGATGTCGACGCTGGCCGCCATGGCCGACCAGTGATTTCGCCGAACTAGATCCCCGCCACCAGCCAGCCTCAGATGTAACCACGACCAGGAAGCGCTGCCCGACGAGGCCGGGCTCCGACGCCGGTCAGGAGGAGGGAGGCGCCAGATCGCCAAGACCGGTCACCGCAGAACCGCAATGCCGCTAACGACCACCGGATTCCACCGCCAGACGGCCGAACGCCAGATTCACCGCCCGACGGTGCTAGCCGGCCGTGTTTTGCCAATGAAGCCGCCGCTCAGATCGGGGTTCCCACGCAGAGGCAGAACCGAGGCCTCGCCGCCACCATCCTTGGCGCCTGGCTTGCTCGGCGGCCAAAGCGGCGGCGAGGAAGGGAAGCGGAGGACGGGCGGCTAGGGAGAAGGAGGGAGGAGGAGGAGGGGCGGTTAGGGTTGGAAGGGAGGAGGCATGGCATATTTTGTATTAGCATCTAGCGTATTAAGTGTTAGAGTAAAGTGCATTTTTCGTCCTTGAACTAATTGCGAATTGTGGCTTTCGTCCCTGAACTTTTTAAGTGTTAGAAGTAAAGTGCATTTTTCGTCCCTGAACTAATCGTGAAGTGTGGCTTTCGTCCCTGAACTTTTTTCGGTGTAACCTTTACTCCTCAACTCTTAATACAAGGTATAGTTACTCCCTCGTCGTGTTTTTCCTCGGCGAAACCCAGTTTTGACTTTATGTGTCATTATTTTGACCACATCTTGGTGCAACATTTGTCCCTCAACTCTTAATTATCGTGTAGAATTAGTCCCTAGCAAAGTATTCCTTGGTTAAATCCAATTTTGACTTTTCGCGGCACGGTTTTGATCACATCATCACTGTAAGGGGAATGCCTCAAGGGTTTGGGATTAGATCTCGGCAAATTGTGCTCCTTTCTCTCCCTTGTGCCGGTTTAGATCGGATTTGCCACCTATTATCCTATCCTCACCCCAACTATCATGTTGACCATCTAAGGCGGGAGGAGCTGCTCCATCATCGGCCTCCTAGAGTAGCATCGCAACTTTCTCTCTACGTCCCGCAGTGGATATTTAAAGCGGGTGGAGATGCTCCTATCACTCACTGGAGCAGCGCCAATGGATCGATTTCTCTCAATGGCCTATGCCATCTTACAGTGACAATGTGGCCAAAACCATTTCACATAAGGTCAAAACCAGGGTTTTTGCAAAAAAAAAAGGGTCAAACCCAGGTTTGACTATTGAATAGCCTTGCAAGGGACTAATTATACCTGGTATTAAAAGTTGAGAGACGAAAAAATGCACCAAAAGAATTTTCAAGGACGAAAAGCCACACTTCATCATTAGTTAAGAGACGAAAAATGCACTTATATCTCTAAGTGTTACTACCTCCGTCCTGGTTTATTGGTCCCCTTATATTTCCTGCCAAAATTTGATCATAGATTTGACCAATAAAATATAATTTGGATATCACAAAACTTATTTTATTGGATTCATACTCAAAAGAGGTTTTCAATGATATTATTTTTGTGGTATATAGCTTATTTTTTGGTAGTTAAATGTAAGGTCGATGTTTGGCTCAAAATACAAAGGGGACTAATAAACCAGGGCGGAGGTAGTATAACTTAATAACAATCTAAAATTTTGATTTTTTGTATTATGTATACGAAAAATTATAATCCAGGAAATTTTAACTAGGATTGTTAAAGCTCATATGTAATTCAATCATATGATTTCTCTGATTTACCTATCACGCTGAACTTATTAAATGTCATTTGCTGCATTTCCTTGGCTTGCAAGAATCTATGAAAAATGATTATTCCCTTGGCTTTTTCAAAAGTTCGATCCTGGTGATTTGTCCTTTTGGAAATAGATTCCTTAGGTTAGCAAGTCAGGTGGGCTCCTTATGTTCTGCAGTAAGTATTTAAGCCCAAAAGTTGTATCTCAAGCATGTTGGAAGTCTGGAGACTCGCATTTCTGGGCAAGATTGATGGCGGCAAAAAAATTGTCTTTTTTGCTTTGGTTCCTCCACAATGAAAAATGACTCAAAAATACGCTTCTAGGAGGATAAGTGGTTGCGAAACGCCTTTCTTCGTGAACAGTATCCAGTTTTATACCGGATAGTTTGCAATAAGAATTATACTCTTGCGCAAGTATTGAGCTCCTGCCCATCGGATATATCATTTAGGCAGGATTTGGTTGGCCCCTGTCTCATGTCATGGCATCATTTTCTACCCTGTCTAGAGTTTATAAACCCGATACAAGGTCGGGACGTGTTTCACTAGAATTTAACTACAAATGAGTCATTCACAGTTGACTCAATGTATCCAGCGCTTTCGCATTCGGAGGTCCCAGTGGACAAAAATAGATAGGTTGGATGCCAATAAAAATTAAGATTTTATTTTCATGTGGTACCTCCGCTGGGGGTTGTATTGTCAAAGAACAATCTTGCTCATTGCAACTATCAAAAAAGTAAGAAGTGTAATTTTTTGCTCATGGTGAGACAATCAAACATATCTTCTTTCAATGCAAGTTTGCGCATTTTACGTGACCAGTCATCCAAATAGCGATCAATTTGTATCTGCCAACAATTGTTGCTAATACATAGGGTCACCTGGTTGATGGCAATACCTACAAAGTTTTATACACTAACTAATAGGAGTGTCTATCTTACTTTCGTCGCTTTCGATAGGTACAAATGATATGGTTTTTAATGACAATTCTTTTTCTCCCATACAGGTTATATAGTAATGTACGCATTTGCTTCATACATGTATGCTACACCGAATCAAGTACCGACCGTTGTTCACGGCAGTGTGTATGCGTTTGCTGCGTGTGGCAAGAGAGGCTTACATGGGTGGCGGCATAGTCTTCGGATTGGGCGTCCATCCTCATCAACATAGGCATACTTTTACTCTCATATGTCTTTACTTTTGCCATTGTCCTTTTGTTTTCCGAGACACTTTTGTGTTGACTATGTGCATCCTTATGATGAAGATGCCAAATGTTACTCATTATGCTTCGTGTCTGTTTGATGATATATCTTGAGTTAATAAAAGCGCTCTTTATCAAAAAAAACTTGGTATCATGTGTGGAGTTAGACAAGATACTCTTAAAGTTTGTTCCTTCAAATCCGGTGAAAATATTTTGCTGTCCAATATCTGGAATTAAATAGGGCCTCCTAGTAGTTTATGAAGCTACTCACGAGGAGCATAAATAATAAGTCGAAAAATGCTACAAGACTCTTTATATCCTGAGAGGAGATTTTAATGTGCTCAGACATGGCAGTGGGAACACAAAAAAACTAGGCTTAACCAGTCTTTTGATTTTTTTAGTTCAAATCATTAACACTTTGAATTTGAGAGATCACATATAAACAGTGGCTGCTTCACCTGGACTAATATATAATACCTAAATAGTTGATTTACACTAACTCTAATTCACTCAACATGCAGGCCTCCACATCAAATGCACCAAGTCTTCATCCTCATCGACTGAAAGTCTGAAACTATTTTGTAACACATGCATACCCCAATTTAATCGTTTCTTCTCCAATGGTCCTCCGTACATGCATACTCTTTGTTCACGCACAATTACTTCTGAAAATAATAGTGTTTGATTTAGGTCATTTCGTTCATACAATATTTATCCAAAATTAATCTTTAAAATCCTGCAGCAGCAGCGCGCGGGAAATCACCTAGTAAACATAGTCTCGCTACTCTAGAGAAATTAAACAAAATTCTTATGTTCTATAGCTAGGAAGGGTTGTCTCTTTAGCTTCTTTAGGAAGGTAGTCAGAGATATATCTAATCACTACCATATTTTTATTTCCACTAGTGATGATCATACCATTGTTCCTAAGTTCTCGGGGTTATTTTTTATTTTACTTTTTTTGCGACATTTTTTTAGTTGGCTTAAGGATACTGCTTTCGTGCCTATTTTCCTGAACATTGGAGCCAACATGTTTTCTCCCATGATTCCATTGATATTACCAACATCGTATAACTACGTACAAAAACTCGTTGCCTATTGACTTGGTGTGTATAGGTGGTGCCATCCATCTGTGGCGTTGTTCTCTTTTTCCTTGTTCACGGTGGTGCAGGCTTGAGGGTGTGTGTGGCGAGCGTGGCCGCGGGCCGCCTCCCAGCCGTGTAGGCAGCAGTGCAGCCGTGTGGATGGCGTGTGTGCAGCAGTGCAGCACGTGGCCCCTGTTCCTGCTACGAGGAGCGTTTGATAGATTGGAAGCTCACGCTGTGCGGCAGGGCAATGTTTGGTGGCCATGTGGTTATGGGCCCAAACTGGCAGTGTCAGAAGACAGTTAGTGGCCGTGGCCGGCTATGCGTCGTCATAACAGAGGACACGTACGCGTCAATGGAATCAGAGATCTGTACGTGTGGCCGACATAGCTTTCTTTTCTTTTCCCGGCTGACAAGGAGCTTGAGAAAAATGCAAAGCTAATGGTCGGGTGCCAGACTGCCGAGTATGGTTTTGAACCACTTGGCACTTCTGAACGGCAACAGCGGGTCGAACACCACTCGGTCGGAGTAGTCGGGGCATCCACGTCGACGTCGTATCGGCGGATGAGAAACTCCATGAGCCACGGTGGCTCGTTGGAGACAAAGATATTTTTTTTTAGAAGACAAACAGATAGCATTTTCTTTTTCTTGGAGAAAACAACGGAGTGATTGTTGGACGGAAGCCTATGCTGGACTGCAGTCGGCATGGAAGCATATGCCTCCAGGGATCCATGGGGGGCCTCCTTTTTTTTTGAGGGGTGAAAGCCACTTAACTTAAATAACAACAAGGTCTGGAATACAAATAATGTCAGGTAAGATAGAAAGCTAAATATGGCGGCCAAAAGCTAAAGTAGTCGCTGCTTTTGAAAGCTTGTGAGCTTCAAGATACATCTCCCGCTTCTCATGGATGTAATCAACTCACGTGAAGTCTTGCATTCTTTGCTTAATATCTTGGATCGTTACTGCTGAGGGTCCCTTGTATTCACCCTTTAGATGTGTGATCGTTGCCATACAGTCTGTAGCAACAACAATTCGCTGACAGCCCAAATCAGCAGCTAAAGATAAGGCCTCCAAGCTCGCCATTGCTTCTAGGATTTCTGGATCGACCAAATCCTCAAAAGTTATAGCAGAAGCGCCCAAGTAAGCACCAGCCTCGTCTCGACAGATTCATTGCCAAAGCACCCCTGTCAAGCTGTTTCGCCAACAAAGAAGATCGACATGAATTTTAACACTCCCAACAAAGTGAGCAATCCATTTAGGATTCTGACCGTTCACCATGGGTCTGTGCAAAGGAGTTACATCCTTTAAAATCTTCAGATCTATCATGTATCTTTGGATGAACAGAAAAGTGGTTAGTGGAGACTGAAATTGCTCTTCATGGACGGCCTTTCTCCGAACCCACCAAACCGATCACAGGGTAACAATGAGTTTCACAAAGGACTCATGCCCCATCGATTCCTGAAGCTCAATAAGCCAAAGTTTAGCATCACTGTGATTGCAAGCTATCATGTGTTCCACCAGTTCATCATCGATTAAAGACCAAACGCTCTTTGCCGTGGGGCATTGAACCGAGCATGCTTCCAAGTGTCTTCACCGCATTACAGATTGGATGGACATTCAATTCGACATATTTCGGTTATGACGAACAGCTTGTCGGAACCGAATTCTTGGCTAAACGCCAAGCAAAATTACGGCTTCTTTGGCACCTTCACATTCCATAACTTCTTCCATTGCTGCATATTACCTCCAATGTCGTAATTCCCGGAACTTCATATAGCCAATTTTCTCGAACTCTCTTTGTTTCCATTAGAAGTCTCAGACGCTGATTTGATGAAAACAATCCAGATCTCTCATAATGCCAAGCCCACTCATCTATTCTGTTATAAGAGCTTAGTGGGATGTTGACAACCCTCTGAACATCAATCTCCTCAAGATGTTCACGCATAAGCGATTCATGTCCCATCTTACATTTGTTGGATCGATAAGATCGTAGACGAGCTCCGGCGGGTTATTACTTCGTGGATGCGATTGCATCGTAGCATGTGATCCCTTGGGATCCAATTATCATTCCAAATACTTGTACCGAGCCCGTTGCCAATTCTTGAATAAGACCACGCTTTAAAAGCAGGCGCCCTCGCATATCGCCCTCCAAATCTGAGACGGATGGCTTCCAACCTCTGCTTCAAGCAAACCAGAGTGAGGGAAATACACTGCCTTTAGGATTCTCGCATTGAGAGACTCTGGGTCTTGCAACAATCTCCATGATTGTTTAGCTAACATTGCAAGATTAAAAACATGAGTGTCCCGAAAGCCCAAACCTCCCAAATACTTAGGCATGGTTAGGGTCTCCCACGAAACCCAAGCAACCTTCCTCTCTCCGTGCCTGCTGCCCCAAAAGAATTTCCGAAGCATCATGTCAATGTGTTGGCACAAACCTCTGGGAAGCAAAAAGCAGGACATAGAGAAATTGGGTATAGCTTGCGCCACTGATTTTATGAGTACTTCTCTTCCAGCAGACGCCATGCACTTCTCAATCCACCCTTGTACCTTGGCCCATACTCTATCTTTGAGGTACTTAAAAACTCCATTCTTAGACTTCCCAACATCAGACGGTAACCCAAGATACCGTTCAGCTAGAGACTCATTTGGGACGTCTAGAATGTTTTTTATACTCATCCGCATAGTGTTTGGACATCCTTTTCCGAAGAAAATGCTAGACTTCAACAAGTTCACCCTCTGGCCCGAAGCATCACAATAGGTGCTAATGGCATCTCTGATTATTATTGCCCCTTCCTCATTAGCCTTGAACATCAACAAACAATCATCAGCAAATAACAGGTGGTCCAGCATGGGGGGCCTCCTGTTCGACGCCTTATGCGCCCGAACAGCTCGTGACGCACACAGCCGCATGTTGTTGGGCCGGCCCAAGAAGGAGGATCGCAGCGAGGTCGAAAATTGCAAAAAATTGCGTTTCCTGGATTTGAACTCAGGTCGGTGCCTTCTTCTCTGATTTTAGCTAACCACTAGAGCCATGGGCCATTCGTGACATAAAACAGCTACAACAGTATAAGAACAGCATGGCCGCGCTATTTATTTGCATAATACCGTCTGTTATATCACTTCGATTTTTGTATTATTCTGAAAAATATTGTGAATTTGAAAACACCTGTCATTTTTGAAGAAAAGTTCACAAACTCAAAAACGTTCATCGATTTTGAAAAAAGACCATCGAATTTGAAGAAAAGTTCATCAAATTGGGAAAAACTTCATTGAATTTGAAAAAAAGTTCATCGGATTTTAAAAAAGTTCATCAAAGTTGAATAAGAGTTCATCAAATTAAAAAAAGTTCATCAAAGTTGAATAAGAGTTCATCAAATTTAAAAAAGTTCTTCAAATTTGAAAACATTTCATAGAATTTGAAAAAAGTTCATCGAATCTGAAGAAAAAGTTCATCTATTTTGTGAGATATAGAAAAAAAAGTTCATCGAATTTGTAAAAAGGTTCATCGGATATGAAATAAGTTCATCGAATTTGGAGAAGTTCATCAAATTTGAAAAGTTCATCGAAGTTGAAATAAAGTTCATCGAATTTGAATAAGTTCATCGTATTTGAAAAAAGTTCATCGAATCTGAAACAAAAGTTCATAAAACATTGTTCGAATTTGAGAAAAAGTTCATCTATTTTAAAATAAATCAAGAATTTCCGAAAGTTTATCGAACCAGGAGGAAGAAAAAAGAAATACGAAAAAGGGGGAATAGAATAAGGAAACGAAGATTATCAAGAAGAAAAGACTGGAATAGAGCAAAGTCGTCATGTGGGGTTGATTGGTGGAGTGGTTTGTGAGTAGTACCTTGAACCAGGACGTCTTCAGTTCGAGTCACCGCCGGTGCTCTTTTTTTGCGTTTTGAAAACAAAGAAACAAATAGGCAGATGGGCCGGCCCAGCGCGGAGGGTGGGTGTGCGCCCGTTTGCGAAAACACCTGTAACGGGCGCTTAAGGCGCCGAATAGAAACCAGCGATCCATGGCCCATGGCGTGTCTATGTATGTATCGCTCGCTTATAGAAGCCGGGCCGGCTCTTAGATTAGAAGCCCTAGATGCAGGCACTAATCCAGCCCAGTAACCATGTGGCCTCGTCACGCTGACATCCTGCATGTTTTTTTAGGTAAAACTTTTCTTTTGCCACTCTACCCTTTGATCATTTTGTTTATGCCACTGTAGAATTTGACATCTCACATTTCACACACTTAGCTTTTGACAATACATCACAAATCTCATTCCAAGGCAAAAGCAATAATTTCTCATTTCACTTTTGCTACACTTAGCTTTTGACAATATATCACAATTGTCACTATGAAAAATTTGCTTTTGCCATAGAATGGTAATTGTGATATATGGTTAAATGCTAAGAGTGGCAAAAGTGAAACGTCAACTTTTAGAGTGGCATAAGTGAAATGGGCAAAAACTAGAGTGGCAAAAACAAAGTTTTCCCTTTTATATTTCAAAAAAATACCAAATACTTATATTATGAAAAAATTAGTCAATCTTGTAAAAGTGTTACATGTTAAACATGTAAATATGGTGTATAAAATGTTCGCTAAAATTTTAAAAATTATTTGCATTGTCAAAATAAAGATATGTGACTTCACAAAAATGTTCATGAGGTTCAATAAACTGTAGGTTACATTTTTTAAAATGTTTCGACCATTCAAAAATAAACATATGGTGCATTTTTGGAAAAACAATCATCTCTTACAATTTTTGTGACATTTAATCAAAATGTTTATCAAAGTTGTAAAATGTTTACATAGTTTAAAAATAAAGTATTAACTAATGAAAAATATGTTACAACGTTTATTAATAAAATATATTAAAAAGTATTTGAAAATAAAAACAAGTATGAATATAAAAATGTTAAACATACAAGAAAATATTTTCAAATTATATGAAAATTTTACAATGCCTATAAAAAAGTGGCATGGAACACATATTTGAAAAATATTAATCACTTACTTAAAAAATAAATTATGTAAAACAATATTCATGATGTTTATGAAAAATATACAATGTATATGAAAATCTTAAATATATGTCGGAAAGAAGGAAAATAAAAAAACGAAAAACAAGGGAAAGCCAAAGAAAGAAACAAAAAAAAGTGAAGACAAAAAAAGGGGGAAATGAAACCGATTCTACAATGCTACAACAGTGGTAAAACCAAAAAATAAAACATAGAAGAAAACTCGAGCTCAGCTAAAGTGTTGTGCCGGCCCAATAGCCCCGTGTTTTAGGCGATTCCACATAGCTCTCGCGTCCAGGCCCCGGGATTTCCTAATCAGCGCTGGTGGCGTTGGTGGAAATCCCTATTTGCCGCTCTCTGCGGCAAACAATCGGGGATCCGCACAGGGTTATCTACCGAGCACTTGCAGCAAACAGTCGGGGTTCCGCACAGGGTTATCGACCGAGCACTCGCGGGCGGGCCGGCCAGGCCGGCATGTGAAGCGTTCCAACCATTTTTTTCCTATTCCTTTTGGTTCTTATTTTTACTTTTTATTTTGTTTTTTTCTTTTTTTCTGTATTTTTTCTATCTTCTTGCTCTTTTCTTTTTGATTTTTCTCTATTTTCAACGGATGTTTCAGAAATTTGAAAAAAATAGAATTTGTTTGTTTAGTCAGAAAATGATTCTGCTTTCAAATTTTTGTTCGAAAATTTCATAGAAGTTAGGGATTTGGAAAAAATCGCTTATTTTCAAAAAATGTTAAAATGTCAAAAAGTGGTAGCCTTTTTATGTTTTATTCACAAAATAAGAAATGTTCAGATTAAGAAGTATGTTCACATTTTCAAAATTTGTTGAAGAATTCAAAATGTATTCGTGTTTCAAAATTTGTTCACAAATTCAAAAAGTGTTTAAGTTTTTAAATTTTGTTCACGAATTAGAAAGTGCTCAGGAATTCCAAAAAATATTCCCATTTTTCAAAAGTTTTCACAAAATTAGAATACTTGTTCCTGTTTTTTAAATATCTTCAAAAATTCAGAAAACTTTCGCGTTTCTCATTTTTTTCACATTTTCAAAAAATGTGGTAATTTTAGAATATGTTCCTGTTTTACAAATTTGTTCAGAAATTCAATGTATGTTTAATTTTTGAATTTTTTTTCGCAAATTAAGATTCGTTTGGGAATTTCAGAAAATGTTCCAGTTCCCGAAATTTATTTATAAATTCAGAAAATGTTTATGTCTTTAAATTTTCGTCAAAATTAAAAAACTTTTCATGATATCTAAAACAAATTTGCCTTTCAAAACAGGTTCAGAAGTTCAAAACCAATGATGTTTCAAATTTTGTTCACAAGTTCAAAAAATATTTCCATTTTCAACTTTTTGTTCACATCAAAAAAGTTATTGGGATTTTCAAATTTCTCTCAGGTTCAAAATTTTGTTCTTCATTTCAAAAGTTGTACCTGTTTTCAAAAGTTGTTCACCTATTTAAGAATGTTTGCGCTTTCCAAAAATGTTCTAGAATTTGAAAATTTGTTCTCGTTTTACAAAAAAATGTTTCCATTTTTAGTTTTTGTTCACGTGTACAAATAATCTTAAGGTTTTCAAATTGTTTTCAAATTCAAATTTGTGCTCTGCATTTCAAATTTTGTACCCGTTTTCATAATTTTGTTCACCATCTAAAAAAATGTTTTGTGTTTTCAATGTATGTTCTGGAATTTGGAAAATTATTCAGGTTTTACAAAAAAAAATTCAGAAATTTATATAAATGTTTGCATTATAGAAAATTGTTCGGATTTTCAAAATATGTACAATTGTTCACATATTTTTACAAATTCAAAAAATATTCGGGAATTTAAAACGTATTCACAGTTTCAAAACATGTTCAGAAAATTAAAATTTGGTTCATGTTTGTCAAAAAGTATTTATAATTTCAAAAAAGTGTTAACGGTTTTGAAGTAATGCTCAATTTACACCGCGGTTTTTAGTTCAATTGACTTGGAATCACACTTATGTCAGAAAGGCTTAGTAGGTGTTGTCGGTTGCATGTTAGGTGCACAAACAAACTGGAGGTCTGCAATTCGAATTCCTGGTTGGATGCTGTTTTCTTTTTACGCAATTTGTCGCCCGACCGCTCGCGCGAGGCCAATCCAAATGGGCCGGCACAGTCGCGCGATTCATATGTGAACGGACGTCTTTTTGACGCAGAATGCATCAAATAGGTGCCCGGCGTTGGTTGCCGATCCTGGAGCTCATGCGCCCAGGATCGTGGGCCGGCCCAGATCGCTCCATCGTTGTCGCTCAATCGATTTCGAATGGTCGTGGTTGAACAGTTGACAGGTCAACCATTGACTTTAAAAAATAAAACAAAAAAATTGCAAAAACTAAAAAAAACATCATTGATTGAAAAATGCTCATGGATTTTGAGAAAACTTCAAAAACTTTAAGAAGTTAGAAATTTTAAAAAAAGGCTCATTGAAAAAAGTTCATCAACTTTTTTAAAAAAAAGTTCATCGAATTTGAAAAATGTTCCCGATTTTGAAAAGAGTTCATCAAAAAAAGAAAAGAGTCCAACAAATTTTAAAAAAAATCATCAATTTCAGAAAAGTTCCTCGAAAAATGGAAAAAAGTTCATCCATTTTTATAAAAAGTTCTTCAAATAATAATAAAAACCATCGATTTGAAAAAAAAACTTCACGAATTTCAGTTTTTTTCGAATAAGGATTAAAAAAACAAAATAAAATGGAAATAAAAAATAAAAAAACACAAAAAAGCTGTAATTTATCAGATCGTATTAAGGTGGTCACTGGTTTGATTCTCTATACGGGCACACCTTTTTGCCTTTTAGAAAACCAGATTACAGATAGGGAGTCGGCCGGCCCAGCGCGGAGGACGCCCGTTTGCCTGAGCGCCAAATAGTAGTCACCCCAGACCAACTCATGCCACCAAGTAGACCGCCACGTAGATGGGCTGGCGAAGAAGGAATGGGCTAGACGTGAATGAAATCCCTCCATGGCGCACAATGATGGTGGGCCTGTAAAAGAATCAATTAACACTACGGTGCGTTGCAGAAGGAGGACAAGGAGAAGGAGTGACGCTTCACCAGCATGTCTTTCCATCACGACGATGAGCGGATGAGGGCACTGCTTTGGGCCTCACGAGTCGCTATCATACGACGCACCATCCGTGGTTCAGTAAAGTTCGGGGCTAACATAAAATTAAAAAGACACATGATTTTGGATCGCTGAGGCTTGCAGGGATCGCATTTGGTTCGTCACCTTTTTGCTGAAAGAGATGAAGTCGGTTTCCTTGTTGGCATCTGATTTTACGTATCTATGATATTTTATAAGTGTGTACACTTTCCTACATGAAGATATAGAGCATGATCCTCATTTCAGCATTGCCTGCAAGTGCAGGTTGCAGACATATATACAGGTCCTTCGCTCATCTGATTTGATTGTCAGACATCTTTCAATGCATCGGTGCTAAGACGTTAAGATGAGATGCTGAGCATATTAAAAAGTTAAGCAATTAAAGCCCTCAATGCAAAGCTGCCTAACTTGTTGTAGCTAAGCATCCTTCATTTAATGATTTAGCAACTAAAGTTCTCAATGCATTGGTGGGCCTATTTCGTTTAAGTGTTTTGTCTAGATTCATGCATTTAGCATTAATTCTTCCTAGATCACCACACTCATCATTTTTTTTTACCTATATGGCAGCCTATTTGTACAAGGTAGAGCATTGGAAAGGTCTTAAAGTTGGGGCCACGTCCAAGATTTTACCTCCACTGGTAATCGATCTAGTAATACTAAACGATACTCCTGGCCGACTAGTGTTGATGGTTTATTCAAATACTACTCGACCGTTGCGTTATGTCAACTAAAGTACGTACACATGATGGCCACACCTCTATTATGCAAATGAACTGGCTGCGGCATAGCCTTTGCGCGCTCGACACACACACCACACGACAGCGACAGAGGGAAAAGTTCACTTCTGTCCACTCTACACGCCGTGCGCAGCCTGCAGCCATGCATCGGTCACGCCGGGCATAGTTTATTCGGTGGCCGACTAGAACGCACGCATCTATATAACCTAAAAGAAGCAGAGTGTTCCGTTTCCCCTGTTACGTTCTCCCTCTTCGTCCAACACTGTCGTACGACCCCCCTCCCCTCCAACGGTTTTCTTTTCTCCCTCCATCGGTTTTCTTCCAACCGATTTTCTTTTCTCCTTCCTCTATCTTTGGTAAACAAATAATTCACATAAGGTAACCAAGCGCAATCAATCCAAAAGCAATCAATTCATGCATGCCATTCATGACGTGATCAATCTCTTTCCTTTTTTCAATCAAACAGTGACCGATCTCCTTCCTTTTTTCAACCACTTCCTTTCTTCTATCACCATGTTTTACCTGGCGCCAATGAAAATGAATCTCTAGGCTGCTGCATATATCTCTTTCTTCTATCTTTGACTGGTCCTGCATATATCTCTTTCTTCTATCTCTGGCCGATCATTTGTGTGCATATATCTCTTTCTTCTCTCTCTGGCCGATCCTTTGTGGGCACGTTCATCAGTCGTGGCAGAGACCCTGTATACGTTGGCGAAACGATGGTAGCCGGGACGGGCTCACCGGTGTAAAGCACCTCAAGGCCGTCCTCCCAGTGACGTTGCGCCACGGTCGTCGTTGCCTCCGTGCTCCGTTCGCCATGTCCATTGCACCCGCCGAGGTGAGCTCCTTGCATTCACGTATTAGCAACAGGCGGATCAGCTTCTACATGCACTATACAAATTGTTAAGTGAGCTCCTTTGCTAAATTGCCATGTACTTACTGGAATTCTCACAAATAGAAGTGCAGTCACAAGGTAACAAGGATGGTATGGTGTGTCTCCATTCACACGGTGTGCAAAAAAAATGGTAAATATATTACTAAACTGTTAATGATACTTTGTGTTATTCTGCAGACTTGAATTTAGTTTCTATGGTTTTCTTTTTCTATTCATAGACAAGAGCATAGACTGAAGGGAAAAAAGGTATGCTTTCAAGGGTGTGTAAGAACAGTGAGATTTATATTATCGAAGGTATTGTTAACAATTTGTTATTTTGCACACTTGCTCTCGGTTTTTATTATTGGCAGGTGATTCTTGGTGGTAATTCTTTCTAGAAAACATGTTTGGTAAGTGTATTGTAATATTGACTCTCACCTTTTCATTTACATATAAAGAGGACCAATTGAAATTATAAATTTTAAATGCAAAGCTAACTTCTTTTGGGAAATAACATCATCTCGTCAAGATAATTTGATTTCCCTCTGTGATATTCTTTGGCTTTAGTATATCTCGGGACAAAGTTGTCAAAAGTTCTATGCTTCATAACTAAAACATAATCTCCATTTTGTTATTTGATTGGCATCATGATGTGTGCCTGTATGCTCCCCTGTCGCGTAAAAAAAAATTCAACTCCCGGTGCAACGCACGGGCATATACCTAGTATACTTATAATGGCCAGGCCGGCAGCCGGTGGATCGACCGAGTTTACTAAGAAAAAGGGTTTCCCCGCTTTGTATTTCAAAACAACCATCCGATACAGTTAATGATAGATTATGGGGTGGAAGCAGCACAAGCACGTCCAAAAAAAGAGAAAAAGAAAAAAAAATGCCGATAACGGCGGATCGACAAAAACGACGAAGCCTCGCGACCGCTGCGTCCACCGGAGTCGCCCACAAAGCTCCGAGACTTTGAAGCGCCAGTATCAATCAACACCTCTAATAAGGAACGCGACGATGGCGACGCTGCTGCTAAGGGTTTCCCCCAGTACACGGCGAGGAGAGAGGAAGGGTAGCCCCGACGCCCTTCAGGAAGGTCCGGTGGCACCCTCAGGCGCCGCCGCGTCGGTGTCGGCCAAGCCAACATGGATTTCTCCCGATCCCATCCTCCACCTCAGGCACTCCGGAGCTCGCCATCAAACCGACCACCATCCTGCACCAGCACGGACACGAAGCTTCCCACGTTGTCTCACCACGGCACCGCGAAGATGGTCTGCACAACGAAAAGAGGAGCCGGGACTAGGGCAGCAGCACCGTCAGCATACGAGAGGGCACCACCTCCACCGTCCATGACGGTAGCCGACCGGACGCCGAAGCAGAGCCTTCACGCCCATGGCCCCATTGTGCCCCGGGCCTTAGAGGCCCGGACAGCCTCAAGATCCACAAGAAGCACCGGCACGCCGTCGACGCCATTGCCGTCTCAAGCCTGCCGCCCTCAGCCTCCCCATACAGAGAGTGTCGCAGCCACACGAGCCGACCGAGTACCAGATGGGGCCCCACGGCCCGTGATTCTGGCCGAACGCACCACCGCCATCCAAGACCACCGAGCACTCGCCGCCAAGAGGCGGCGCCATCACAGCGAAGGCCACGGCTCCGCCACCAGACGCCGGCCGCCACTACCGAAAGACCACTCACGCCTCCCCCCCACCCCGGGAAGGAGGAGAGCGTGGGTAAGGGACGACCCGCCATCACGACACCACCCGGCCGGACCGAGGCGACCACGGCCATGGCGTGAAAAAGCGGAGGAGGAGCGAAAGAAGGAAGGAAGGCCAGCCAGCCGCCTCGAGGAAAGCGGAGGCGGCAAGGTGGAAGGAGGGATGGGGGCGGGGAGGAGGGGAAGGCTGTGAGCGACGGCGTGATGGGAAACCCTAGCGAGGGAGCGGGGATCGACCGAGTTTAGAAGTAGCTATAGGATATCTCTTCTCTTTGAAATGGATCCTTTTGTTTTCCAATGATATTGCTGGAGTACAAAGAGAGGAGAGATCAGAGATCGATAACTCATGCACACCTACGTTTTTGCTAGCTGCATATTCTAGGAGTATAATTCGCAAAAAAAATCTAGTATATGGCATACGAGCTGCCGATCGATGGCAACTTGTTTTCAGATCCTAGAGCATCGCAACCCCTGCAATTATTTATTTTGGCTTACCAGTATAGCATACGTATTGTATAAGATAGGCGTATTTTACAGAGTATAGTACTACGGCACCTTGTTTCGTTGACATGAGCCGGGCGGTCGAAAAGGCTATTTTTGGCATGTTGTGCACAGCTGGTACACATGACCTGGTCCCCAAGATCTGGATGGATCCTTCCGGGGCTTTCCCTGGAAGCGACTTTTCGGTGGACGGCGGCTCGTGTGGACTGTATCGGAGCCGTCGAACGATTCCTGGAGATGCACAAACGTCACTTCCCTGTCCCCCCAGTTCGATCTCCTAGTAATAGGGAATAGGTGGCATAGGCGTATGGATTTGGCACAATTGTTTCGGGCCTTTGGAGCTGGACTAGTGAACTGCGCGAGCTGATGCACATGCCACCGCATAGGAAGGAGCAGTTGATGACTTGACCTGGTGATGTAGCCTGACGGGTGGTGGGCCATAACGTAGAAACTTTTTGCACGTTGGGACGTGACAAAAAGTGACCCTGCCATCTTTCCATCATGCACAATGCGCCTCTCTCTTGCAATTACTGCATCCAGGTTCGCTAATCAAATATACTTGGTTAGTTTAATGTGCCGGGTAAAAGGAGATTCATAAAATCTAAAAACAGTACTTTCAAATGGACGGATGCATTGGATCCTTTTTTTTCAAATGATTCGAAAATCATATTTCAAAGTAAAAAAACTGCAAAAACTTATACATATTCATGATGATCTGTGAAATTGCATTCAAACAAAGTATGATTGCAAGCTGTACAAAAAAACAATTCCGGCCCAACAATAAATTTTTTGGCTCATTTTCATTTACACATTTGTTTTTTTCTCTACGTCACATGTGAAGTTATATTGTTAAGGAAATTTTCTTAAATGTGGTATACGTGCATTTGTGTATTTCTAAAAAAAATTTGCGTTGC
Source organism: Aegilops bicornis (assembly GCA_021605145.1). NCBI lineage: Eukaryota > Viridiplantae > Streptophyta > Magnoliopsida > Poales > Poaceae > Aegilops > Aegilops bicornis. Next base: position 677,212,424 of record CM038675.1, read on the forward strand.
GGAATTATTTTTGAAAGTCCACTAATGCACCCATCCACCAAAAGGCATTTTCGCCTTCTTACATACTAGGCTCGAAGATGGTTTGCGGCAAAAAAACAAATTTTGATAATACAAAAAATTATATAACAGGCTGCACAGTAATACATTAATCTAACAAACTGTGTGAGACTAATTCTTGTTCAGAGTTCCAATCATGAAGAAACTTCTAATGGCCGTATGAAAACAGTTTAAATCATAGTTCAAGTAAATGGCCTTGATAGCCAGATGGTACTAACAAACAATATGGTAGTAGTAGTGTTTTATGTGGTCACGTGTGTGAGCAGTGCAACAAACTGGGGCCCGCGATCAAACGTGTAGAGTACTACCAAGGTACATCGGTCAGCGTCTACTCTGGTGGCTAGATTCTGTGACAAAAGCTACCTATGCCGGGCAGAATACAAGGGCTGGCCGAGCTCTAGGGGGGACAACATGCCAGAATACCGGGCATGATCGGCTGAATGGAGATAAGGGGCGGCCAGGATAAAGTCCGCAGAGTGCTCGTCCACCATTAAGCATTTTCGGGCTTTCCCTCTCCTAATTTGCTCTTTGTTTACTTAGAAAATGGAGCAGTCTTTGTTGCCTGTAGCATCTGTATATACTACTCCATGGAGAATGATACTCTACCGGTGTTGAAAATTGACGTTTCAAGCTGGGACCTGGTCCTTAGAGCAAATATCTGCAAGAAATTAGAGAGAGGGAAACGTTTAGGAGAAAAGAAAGAAACGGGAGAAGAAGATCCTTGGTCGCATCGCACAACCCAACACGAGAATCGCACTGGAGAGAAAGAACCACGATTCTTTCTCCGCGGAATAGTTGAGTCCTCCAACTCAGATTGTTTTGTTGAAAACAATTAGCGAGCAATTACCAGCTCAACTTTTTATTTCTTCGCGACGTGCCCGTAGTCAGAGGACTAGTTTGAAGCCTACGGTTTTAGTCCACACAAAAGACCAGCTGTATTACATAAATGTACGCTAGTAGGAGTAGTACTAAAATAACCAGATCATAGCCAAGGACAAACAGATGCTGCGTCTGCTGCTGACCAACAGAACATGCGGCGAGCAGATCATAATTTCTATGCTCCATGGAAGGAACCAGCCAGCTCAACGTCCATGGAGCCCAAGAGTATTATTCCGTCCACCTCGCCGACCATCTCTTCGCCCGGATACAGTGTCGAGATCCCGTGCACATGTGCCAATCAATCAGAGTGAAAAGGCGATCGGTGTGGACTATGCCAAGAGTACTTACTCCTAATTAAGCCTGCGGGCTACAGCTTACCAGCACAAGTAGCAGGTGTACTACTAATTAATCATCGGGTCGGGGAGGTAGGGCACGTGAGGAGTCATCGTGTCCTGGCTCATCTCATACGAAAAAGGGTTTTCCCTTTTTTATATTATAAAGCAAACATCCAATACAACCAACAATAAATGCTGAGGCGGAAGAGCACAACCACACCTAAAAGAAAAGAAAGAGAAAAAAAAACAAATGCCGATAACGGCGGATCGACAAAGACGACGGAGCCTCGCGACCGCTGCTTTCATCGGAGATCGTCCCTCAAACTCCGAGATTTTGAAGCGCCGGTACCAATCAACGCCTCCAAGAAGGGACGCGACGATGACGACACTGCTGTCAAGGGTTTCCCCCGGTACACGGCGAGGAAAGAGGAAGGGTAGCCCCGACGCCCTTCAAGAAGGTCCGATGGCACCCTCAGGCGCCACCGCGTCGGTGTCGGCCAAGCCAACAGGGATTTTTCCCGATCCCATCCTCCACCTCAGGCACTCCGGTGCTCGCCACCAAACTGACCACCACCCTGTGCACACGGACACGAAGCATTCCACGATGTCTCACCACGGTACCGCGAAGAGGCCTGCACAACGAAGAAGAGGAGCCGGGACTAGGCGGCAGACCGTCGGCCTGCTGGAGGGCCCGCCTCCACCGTCCACGACGGTAGCCGATCGACGCCAAAGCGGGAGCTTCTTGGGCCCGTGTGCCCCACAGTTCAGGGCCCTCGAGGCGGACAACTCCGCCTCCGCGCCGCAGCGGCATGCATCTTTGTCGGCGTCGCTTCGCCGTCAAGCTGCTCCACCACCTCGCCACACGATGACGGTTAGCCAGGAGGCGGCCGCTAGGACCAGATGGGGAGCCTGCTTATCTGGGTCGGCGCGCCACCGCCAACCAGCGCCACCACGCCGTGCCCGCCAAGGGCAGCGCCCACCGAAGCGAGCCGCCCGACCACCAGCAGGAGGCGGGCCGTCATCATCGGCCGAAACCGCCGCCTCCATGCCACTGGCGAGGGCCAGCCATGAGACGGCAGCCCCGCCGCCAACACCACCGGCCAGCGCCGGCGCCCGTCGATGGCGAGGAGGAAAGCGGCGACGGCGAAGGGAAGGAGGATTCGCGCCCGGCCACCTCCCGGGGAGGCGGCGCGGAGCGGATCCGGGGGAAGGAGGGAGGAGGGAGGGGAAGGGGCGGGACGCCGGCGACCGGCGGTGACGGCGGGGGCTAGGACGGCCGGCGACGGCGGGGAAGGAAGGGAGGAACCCTAGGTCGGGGAGCCTAGCCAAGCACTGTGTTCGAAGGACAGAGCGCAAGTTGAAACTGTCTCCTGGCTCATCTCATGGCCCCTGGTCGTGCGTGAAGGCCAACAAGAGCCTCGTTTTGGACGGCAACCGCTCGCGCGCGTGGCCACTTGCCAAGCATGTCACCCCGGATCGTTTCCGTTCACAGCCACATCTCGGAAAGGAATAATACGCACGTGCTACGTTGATGCGTGTGGTGCTTGCCCTCCAGCCAGCCAACTAAGACAGATCGACGCACCATGACCATCATTGGGAGATTATCAGGAAGGGTCTTGAATTCTCGATCGACCGACTACCGCATATAAATCACAAAAGTGAAATCCATGCGTGGAGAGTGATCATGCGTCGATAGATCACTCATCCATCCATCCCAGCTGCTGCGATCTAAACGCTTTTATATTTCTCTAGGAGGGAGTACATAAAAGCATCTCCAGACGCGTCCCCAACAGGCCCCCTCGGGCTACTTTTTCGGCGTCAGCGTCAAAAAAACGCCCCAGTCGTGCCCCCAGAACGTCGAAAAGCGCCGGTTCGGCCCTTTTTTCCGCCCGGCGGTCACAGGCCGAACCCGGCGACCGAGGGAGGGGCATTGGGGCTCCGGCAAGGAAAAGCGCTGGCCCACACCGTCAGGTGAAAAGTCAAGATTTTCTTCCCCGACTCACCTCCCACTCCCCGCGCCCTCGGCCGCCACTAGCTATATCCCAGCGCCGCCCGCCGCCCTTCACCGCTAGATAGCCAATCCCCGCCGGAAAATAGCAGAGGTTCGCCGCGGCAGTCCCTCCAACGGCAGCTGGGCGTTTCCGGCCGCCGTTTTCGGCCGCAGAGGGGCAGTTTCGGCGGGTACACGCCCATCGGGCGCAAGGTGTTCGGCGATTTGCCTGCCTCGGCGATGGACTCGGATGACGAGCGCTTCGCCCTTCTTTGGAGGAGGAAGCCGAGGCCGACGTCCAGGAAGAAGAACATCTCATGGTGCTCGCCGCCCTCGCCCAGCTGCTGGCGAGCAATGAAAAGCCGTGGCGAGGTGGCTCGGCGCATGGGTGGGTGAAAGCAAAGAACCGGCATCGTCTCGAAGGCTACTGCATGCTCTACTCCGACTACTTCGCCGATGCTCCACTTCACGGCGAGAAAACATTTCGGCGACGTTATCGGATGAGCCGAAAGCTCTTCCTCAGGATTGTGAATTCCATCTGGGAGTTCGACAACTACTTCAAGTGCAAGATGGATTGCACCGGCGCCCTTGGATTCACCTCGATCCAGAAGTGCACGACAACGATGAGGATGCTTGCATACGGAGCTCCCGGTGATTCACTCGACGACTATGGGCGCATGGCCGAATACACCAGCATAGAGTGTTTCTACAAGTTCTGTCGGGCAGTGGTGGCAGTGTTTGGACCGCAATACTTGAGAACACCTAATGCGGAAGACACTGCTCGGATCCTAGCACAGAATGCAGCAAGAGGATTTCCTGGGATGCTTGGAAGCGTCAACTGTATGCATTGGAAATGGAAGAATTGCCCATTTGCTTGGCAGGGGATGTACAAATGCGCCAAAGGGGGTTGCAGTGTTGTACTTGAGGCGGTGGACACATAAGACCTCTGGATTTGGCACTCCTTCTTTGGTATGCCAGGAACTCACAATGACATCAACGTGCTGCAGTGCTTTCATGTCTTTGCCAAGCTTGTTGAAGGTCATTCTCCTCCGGTGAACTTCGAGATCAATGGGCGGCATTACAACAAGGGGTACTATCTAGCTGATGGCATCTATCCGAGATGGTCGACATATGTGAAGACCATCTCAAACCCTGTGGCAGGAGGCAAGAAAGCCTGGTTTGCGAATATTCAGGAGGCTTGCAGGAAGGATGTCGAGCGGGCATTTGGTGTGCTCCAATCTCGATTTGTTGTTGTCCGGTACCCCGCTCAGACCTGGTCGAAAGATCAAATGTGGGAGATCATGACTTGTTGTGTCGTCTTGCACAACATGATCATCGAAAGCGAGCAAGAAGACCCAGTGTTTGACATCGAACCATACTACGAGCAAGGCCCTCTAGCCGAAGTTGATCACCGACTACCAGCAACTGGACTGCCTACCTCGATATCGTCGGAGATCCGAGACCACAGTGCATCATCACCGGCATGATCTGGTGGAGCACCTATGGAGGCTCAAGGACGACGCCGGGCGCGACGTGTGATGAAATGTGAATTTTTATTTGTTGAACTATATAATTTGTATTGAACTATTTGTTGTTGTACTATTTTATTGAAGTATTTAATTTTTCTATGATGAAATATATGATAAAAGTATTAAAATGTTCATAATTCAAAGTCGAGCCACGGCGAACCACGCCAAATATTGGCTTATTCTCGCCCATATGGGCCCTTTATTCGCCGAAAGTGGGCCAAAAAATAGGTCAATTTCGGCGTCTAGGGACGACCTGAGGGCGACGGTTAGGCGCAAAACGTCCCAGCGCGAATTTAGCACCGGCTCATCTCTAGGAGCAATTTTTATGCGTTCTGAGGGGCAACGGCTGGAGATGCTCTAAGTAACCGGCCGACCGCTCGCTGTGCGGTTGGAGCCAATCCACGAACGTGTGGAGTCCCGGGCTGGACGAGCGCGACGGGGCAAATGAGGTGGATCGGACCTGACGTGTGGACGGAGCTGATCGGGGCGGTTCTCCTCCCGTAGTTTTCCACGCAGCGGTGGATGGAAGAGGAGACGAAGGACGTCTTTTCGCAATGACGCAGCAGCTCGTCTGTGTTTGGGTGTAGACAAATCCGTGCGTTCCGCCCATGCACCATGCGCTCGGCATCCCATGGCCCGTGACTATCAGCCAGCCAGCCAGCCAGCCAGCCAAGATAGGTTCAATCCGCTCCATGCCGTGCTCTCTCTCATGTCCAGCTGCTGTCTTTCGGACGGAGCTACTAAGCGTAGTAATCAGAGTCCTCCGTCTGGTTGTTCATTCTCAAAGGCCCTTTTTTTTCCGGAAATGGCTCCTTTTTTGTTCCAAGTCTAGCTAGCCGCCCGCTAAGCTAGGTGTATAAGTACTTCATTCCAAATAAAAAAGGGCTATAGTGCTAGGCACGGTAGCATGTTTTTTCAGTACAAGTGCCTCAACAACCATGATCGAATCGACAACCACCGCCTCAGCATGAAGGCAAACGGAACTCATTAAAAGGACGCGGATGAACAGACCTGGTCTCACAGAATCACAGGACAATCACAAGCAACCAAACAAAAAGCAGGGAGAGTCGCTAGTGTTCGTACCATTCGTGATACTAAATCAACGGGCCATCGCCGGCAAAGGATAAAAAAACAGCTAGCCCCAAAAAGGCTTCTACAGCCTCTCCCATAAAAGGGGTTATGTATGGATTGACGCAGCTCACCTGCTAGTAACCTCCGAAAGGGCTTTGCTACACCTACTTGAATTAATTTAAATAATTTATGTACGTGCTAGCTTGGCCTAATTTGATTGAAAGAAAATTTAAGCCCAGACCCACACCACAAAAATCAACGGGGGGAAGGAACGAACGTAAGTTTACCTATTAAAATTATGTAGGCCGCAAACCAAGCTATAGTTGAATGGTTAGAGAGACAGTAAACCAGCCCATCAGGAGTCCTGGTGTTCGTATTATTCCTGGATTTGTTTCAGGATTTTCGGCGATGCGTTTTCAGTGGGAGGATACGTTCGCGTCGACGACGAGGTACCTAAGTTGACTTCGTAAATCTCAAGATGATATGCTGGCTCGGTCTCTCGAAGGTGTTAATAGAGGTAGGGTGTGTGTTTGTGTTCATAGGGATGAGTTTATGCGCGTACATATGAGCGCTTGCGTCTATACTGTGTTAAAAAAAGATTATGTAGGTTTAGCATTATTGTCTTTAAAAAGGCGAAAAGGCTAGCAAACAGACAACACAACTTTGCAAGTGGATGATGCGCACATTGATGACCCACGCCCACTGTCCCAGTTCATTAGAGCATCTACAACTGGACTTTGCAAATTCGATGCTTCAAACGGGTGCGAAAACGCACCCGGGCAGGTCTGCGGAGATTGACCGGCCAAGCCTTAAATTTGGAATGCGGGAGGATGATATCCAACGCTAGCCGCGTACATTTTGAACTCTTTTTCAGCAAACCAGATGAAAATTCATGCAAACTCGGCCGGATTTCATATAAACATGACGGATTTCATAGAAACCGGATGAAAATGATTACATTTTGGACATAGTTTCAACTAAAAAGGTAAAATCATGTGCACGTACAGTCGCGTGGAGCTCCACTCCCATGACAAGGATACACTACACACTAGTATATGGCCGGCCGCGGCAGATCACTTTGTCTTCCCCATGCCCGAAAGCCCACTAATCGGACTACCGGGAGTTCCGGAGGCATATTCTTCCCCGTATCTTCCCTATGTCCGGTTGCATCCCTCGTCGGAGTGGCAAAGAGGGTACTTCAGCTGGAGGGGAAGGTGCTTCCGTGGAGCCCAGATGGGTGTTCCTGGGATGGTCTGAGATAAAGACCGGACATGTCACAGGCTGTACAAGCAAGTGATGCGTCAGCGGTGGCCTCCATGGGATACAAGCGACGACAGTCTCCCGTGTTCTACTTCTCCTAGATGATGGCAGCGGGCGTGAACGTGTTGGCCGTCACCTCGTCGATATCCGCCTAGCCGACTTCTTTCTTTGCGTGCATGGCACGACTACGCATGAGTCGAGGACGAATGGCGCGGCCGCAGACACTGGAGGCAGCGGTGCCAGTGCCACCGTGCCGGGATGGAGCAACTCGCCACTCCTCCGCGAGCTAGCTTGGAGTGGCGATTTGTTGAACCACGTGGCGCCTAGGGGTGGCAACTTGCTCCGTACAGCTAGGCGAGGGAGGTGGAGCAGCGAGCTACCTTGCTCGTATCCGGCGAGCTCGGCGGGCCACCAAGCCGGATTTTGTGCTGGAGAACTGCTCTTCCGGCTTATGGAATGCCATCGAAAGATTGAAGAAAATGGTGGAAAGAGAAAATGGGGAGCGGCGGAGTGGTGCGATTCTTTCCTGGCGTCTGGCCTAGTTTTAAAAAGAGGGCGGACGGGAGGTGCCTGCTCGTGAACAGACGTGTGGCTGGAGTAGGTTTCTCCGCTTCCACACGGGTTTAATGAAGGCGTTTGAATGCGGCGAGGAGGCGTGTTTAGCCGAGCGTGCAGCGGGCGACGCCCTCGGTGGGTGCGTCACTTCAATGGCGGAGACAGTGAGAGGTCGCATCCGCCATGAGGTGCCTTCAATATGGTGCGGCGCGCTCGACAACGGCATGAATGCGGGCAGCTGGACGACGGGAGCGAAGCGCACGCGGGTAGGGTTATGGGTTTTGGTGGGTCAGGGCGGTCAAAAGAGGGCTTTGGAGTGGTCCGGACTCCCGTAAAGCCCTCCACGTTTGTCTTCGGTTTGCGGGAGAAAACACGTCAAAACCGCGGCGCGGACCGATACATGACCGAGTTGGATGGCTTCCGCAGTCCGGACAGCACGAAACGAACGCACATGAAAGGTTTTAGGGTCGGTGTTGGTGATACCCTAATCTAATAATAAAATAAAAAGACACAATTTTGGATCGTCGAGGCTTGCAGGGATCGCACTCGGTCCGTCACCTTTTTTTCTTCTGAAAGTGACGAAGTTGGTTTCATCGTTGCCATGGGATATTTTTTTTGAGGGGTATACATGGGATATTTTATAATCCTCGTTTCTTTTTTTATGAAATAACTCTTTATTACTCAAAAATTAGGGAGTACAATCTGGTAAAGCAACATTAAGGACTTCCTCTGGGCCGGACCCTAGCCAAACCATAGTTCGACCATTAGCCCTACCAAAGTTTGCCATGGAATGACTAGCATTATTACCACTACGACGTATATGAGTAATAGAAGAGTCACGTTCCTCCATACTCTGCTTGATCTCTCTGATAATAAAAGGATACTTTGATAGATTTGTTTCACTACTCTTCACCATAGCCACCGCCTCCAAACAGTCTGATTCAACATCAATGGGTAAATTACTCCACTGCAAAGCCAATGAAATCCCTTCCTGCAGCGCAAGAATTTTTGTTTCCAAAACATCCTCACTTCTTCCCAGAAATCTGCATGAGCTGAAAATAATAACGCCAAGGTGATCCCGAAGAATCATACCCGTCCCCGCAATTCCATTGAGAACCGAACCATCAGTATTAAGCTTAACACGCCCAAGGACCGGAGGGATCCAGGATGTTTTAGGCACAAGTACTTTATCATTGCATGCGTGCTGCACCAATGGGTAACAGGGGTTGGCCACCATCTTTCCTTTCACAAAATCTGCATTCGGGTCCATGTTGAGTGAAGTTAGTGAATCAAGATAAGTTGATAAAAATCTGACTGAAACATCAGTAGGTGGTGCCGGCTTGTCATGCACTAACTCATTTCTGATATGCCATAGTCTCCAAAAAAGCATCAGTACGTGAACTCGCATAGCCTTATCTACATCACAAATAAGCTGCAATAACTAATCATCATGGCGCATAATTGTGGTAACATCAGGAACGGCCCAAACTTGAGACATAGCTCGCCACAACTGACGTGCATTATAACAAGCACAGAAGACATGAAAAATGTCTTCATCCTCTCTTCCACAAACTGGGCATGTACCCCGAGTCTCCAAAGTCCTCCGCTGTTTATTTTTCCATGTTGCCAAAGAATTCGTCGCAACACGCCAAACAAAAGAAAGAACTTTAGGTGGGGCTGGGCATGACCAAATTAGGTTCCAAACCTCCCTATGCCCGTCATGGGCGCTGCTTGTGGAAGCTAAAGAAGGATCATAGAGCTCACCCGCAGCTAGCCAGTACGCACTCCGTACTGTAAATTGGCCATTCTTCTCTGGTTCCCAAGCAATGAAATCTTCCCCAAACCGCGGAGATGGACGTATACGACAAATAGCTTGGACATCCACCGACAAGAAAAACTGATTCAAACGGGTCAAGTCCCAATTACCATTATGATCAAGTAATTCTGACACCCATTTATAACGACATCGTGGGCACGCCCATGATTTCACCTCCTGTCTGGTAATCGATCTAGTAATACCAAACTAGGTAGAAACTGCGGCTTGCCGCACCCGGCAGCACCGCCGCCGGGCATAGTCATATCCAAACAGTAATATAAGCATTGAAGCACTGCAAATATATAAAAAATAGTATAATGTAGTTGTATTTATCAATCTAATATATCAAGTTTATATAAAAACATTAGACCAATACATACGCATTCAGTATGTAGCAATTGGTCCAGGAAACTACAAAAGGCTTTAGTCCAAAAGCAAGCCACGAAAATCCATCGTAACATAACAAATACAATAACCAGGTCATGGCATGTCTTGATCAAGCAAGATGCAATGCGAGATAATAAACCTACTTAGTTAGGCTATAGCCTAATACTTGATAACTCGACCAGGTTGTCTCCTTGATTAAATCTTTACATGTCACGACCCTTGCACTTTCGTGTCTCTCTGAAGAAAGCCACGGGTGCAAATACCTCATGCTCACACGCTTGACTCGTGCTATTGATTTAGAAAACAACATATATGAATCATGTCTAATTTTCACAATCACTTCGTTAGGTACACTTGACAGCCTGACGGTAGTCATCACCTTCGAGCCGAAAACGAAAGGTCAAACTGAGACTCGGGCCAACATAACCATACGAAGAATATGATCATCAACAAAGAGGTTAAAGTCGAACCAGGAACCAGATCCTGGTTCCTCTAAAAATCCATTTTATATGAGAAACTATAGAAAGGAAAAAAAAAGAACAGGTCATGATTCCTCTGAAGATCGATTTTAGATGATAACCAATGGTGCAGAAAGTCAGGGAGGTGGCTTTTCACCAATATGCCGCAGGGTCTCCACTTCCTCTTCTCTTGCCCTCTCTTCTTCCCACTCCACCCCCTCTATGCCTCCTCTTCCCACCATATAATCTGGAGCATTTGAACACATATTAGCCATGGAAAGAAATTAGTGAAATTCAAAACAATAAATTTAGTGATCACATTAGGGATGGGTTTGGGAGCTCAAATATACCTCGATATGGGGAAATCACTGTTGTCGATGCCCTATTGAACAACCACACATGGGCGATGCCGATATCCACAAATAAATAAATTCAGTTTTGCATTGACCATATATATCATCTCAACCATAGAAAACGATCAAAATATATTATTGTTAGCATGAGAATCTAGGAATACTTACTCTCGCAGTACACTAACGCGAAGCTTGTCATAAAGCCGCACCCCATAAGGTCACATTTCAGCTAACCCGCTAGCAATTGTATCGAGCCAGGCGGAAATGCAAAGCAAGTAGATAGGTAGATCTGACTGGTAATAGATAGTGTTCACTTAGAAGTGTTGATGATCACGATACATGAAGTTCCATCACACGCTAATGGTACTGTTGGTAGGAAATGCAAGCAGAATTACCAAGAATGCCGAGATTGCGTGGGACGTCCCCGGATTGACCGTACACTAATCATACACGCAAACTGATACGTCTCCAACGTATCTATAATTTTTGATTGCTCCATGCCACTTTATCTGCTGTTTTAGGCTTTATTGGGCTTTATTTTCCACTTTTATATTACTTTTGGGACTAACCTATTAACCGGAGGCCCAGCCCAGAATTGTTGTTTTTTGCCTATTTCAGTATTTCAAAGAAAAAGAATATCAAACGAGTCCAAACGGAATGAAACCTTCGGGAACGTGATTTTCTCACCGAACGTGATCAAGAGAACTTGGAGTGCAAGTCAAGAAGCAACCGGAGCCTCCACGAGATAGGAGGGCGCCCCCCCTATAGGGCGCGCCCCCTGTCTCGTGGGCCCCTCGGGCGGCCACCGACGTACTTCTTCTTCCTATATATACCTACGTACCCCAAAAACATCCAGGGGCACCGAAAAACACGATTTCCACCACCGCAATCTTCTGTATCCGCGAGATCCCATCTTGGAGCCCTCGCCGGCACTCTGCCGGAGGGGGAATCAAGCACGGAGGGCCTCTACATCAACATCCTTGCCCCTCCGATGAGTTGTGAGTAGTTTACTACAGACCTACGGGTCCATAGTTATTAGCTAGATGGCGTCTTCTCTCTTTTTGGATCTCAATACAATGTTCTCCCCCTCTCTTGTGGAGATCTATTCGATGTAATCTCTTTTTGCGGTGTGTTTGTCGAGATCCGATGAATTGTGGGTTTATGATCAAGTTTATCTATGAATAATATTTGAATCTTCTCTGAATTTTTTTATGTATGATTAAGTTATCTTTGCAAGTATCTTCGAATTATCAGTTTGGTTTGGCCTACTAGATTGATCTTTCTTGCCATGGGAGAAGTGCTTAGCTTTGGGTTCAATCCACGTATTGTATTGTTGCCATCAAGGATAACAAGATGGGGTTTATATCATATTGCATGAGTTTATCCCTCTACATCATGTCATCTTGCTTAATGCGTTACTCTGTTCTTATGAACTTAATACTCTAGATGCATGCTGGATAGCGGTCGATGTGTGGAGTAATAGTAGTAGATGCAGTGAGTCGGTCTACTTGTTATGGACGTGATGCCTATATACATGATCATGCCTAAATAATCTCATAACTATGCGCTTTTCTACCAATTGCTCGACAGTAATTTGTTCACCCACCGTAATACTCATGCTATCTTGAGAGAAGCCACTAGTGAAACCTATGGCCCCCGGGTCTATCTCTTATCATACTTGTTTCCAATCTACTTTTATTTGCATCTTTACTTTTTGCATCTGTATTATAAAATACCAAAAATATATTTATCTTATCATACTATCTTTATTAGATCTCACTTTCGCAAGTGGCCGTGAAGGGATTGACAACCCCTTTATTATGCGTTGGTTGCGTAGTTCTCGCTTGTTTGTGTAGGTGCATGGGACTTTTGAGGAGCCTCCTACTGGATTGATACCTTGGTTCTCAAAACTGAGGGAAATACTTACGCTACACTTTGTTGCATCACCCTCTCCTCTTCGAGGAAAACCAACGCAAGCTCAAGACATAGCAAGAAGGATTTCTGGCGCCGTTGCCGGGGAGGTCTTCGCTCAAGTCAAGACATACCAAGTACCCATCACAAACCTATCTCCCTCGCATTTACATTATTTGCCATTTGCCTCTCGTTTTCCTCTCCCCCACTTCACCCTTGCCCTTTTGGTCCTCTCTTTCCCAGTCTCCTCTCTCTTCGCTTGCCTTCTTTTGTGTGCTTGTTTGCTTGTTTGACCTTATGGCTGCGCCTAAGGGTCCTGACCACCTTCTCAGAAGGATGGATGAGATTGAATCAAATATTAGAAGCTTCATGAATTTGCAATTTGAGCATAATAATTTCTTTAGAAAAGAGATCAAGGAACAAAAAAGTTTTTTGGGGTTTATGAACAAAGAGCTTGATGATATGAATAAAGAATTCTATGGTGTTAACGCTCAAATTACCCGGCTTGAAAATGCTATAGCCAAAATTTCTGACAAGCAAGCCACCTTAGTCAATAAGATGGCCGCTAAACCAGAAAAATTACATGAAAATAATGACGGGGATCTTAAAGTTATTGATGCATCTCCAATTAGATCTATGTTTTGCAATATGAACTTTGATGATTATGGGACTGATGATAAATCAACTTTGCCTAGAAGGCGTCCCAAGAATTCAGAATCTTTAGATCTTAATGTTAAATTTGGTAAAAGTGAGATTGGAGAATCCTCAACTTCTAATAATATTGAACCCACTATCTTGGACTTCAAGGAATTTAATTATTATAATTGCTCTTTAAAAGGTTGTATTTCCTTGTTGCAAGCCGTTGTTAATTCTCCTCATGCTTATAGTCAAAATAAAGCTTTTACCAAGCATATTGTTGATGCCTTGATGCAATCTTATGATGAAAAACTTAATTTGGAAGTTTCTATACCTAGAAAACTTAATGATGAGTGGGAACCTACTATAAAGATTAGAATTAAAGATTATGAGTGTTTTGCTTTGTGTGATTTGGGTGCTAGTGTTTCCACGATTCAAAACTTTATGTGATATTCTAGGTTTCCATGATCTTGATGATTGTTCTTTAAATTTGCACCTTGTGGGTTCCACCATTAGAAAGCCTATGGGAAGGATCAATGATGTTCTTATCGTTGCAAATATAAATTTGGTGCCCGTAGATTTTATCGTTCTTGATATAGATTGCAATCTTTCATGTCCTATTATTTTTGGTAGACCTTTCCTTAGAACAATTGGTGCGATTATTGATATGAAGGAAGGGAATATTAGATTCCAATTTCCATTAAAGAAAGGCATGGAGATCTTTCCAAGAAAGAAAGTTAAATTACCTTATGAATCTATCATGCGTGCTACTTATTAGTTTAGTGCCAAAGATGGCACCCGTTAGATCTATCCTCGCTTTTATGCCTAGCTAGGGGCGTTAAACGATAGCGCTAGTTGGGAGGCAACCCAATTTTCTTTATGTTTTTCGTTTTTGTTTCGTTTTAGGAATAAATAATCCATCTACCTTCTGTTTAGATGTGGTTTTATCTTTTAATTAATTTTTGTGCCAAGTTAAACCTATTGGATCCTCTTGGATGATAGTTATTTGATCTTGCTGTAATTTCCAGAAACTTTGCGCTCAGTGCCCGAATTGTTAAAAATCACCAGAACGTGATAAAATAGTGATTCCAATTGCTGCTGATCAATAAACAAATTGTCTAGGTCGTCTAACTTTTGTAGAGAGTTTGCGTTAGTTACAGATTACTACAGACTGTTCTGTTTTTGACAGATTCTGTTTTTTGTGTGTTGTTTGCTTATTTTGATGAATCTATGGCCAATAAAATAGTTTATAATCCACAGAGAAGTTGGAATACAGTAGGTTTAACACCAATATAAATAAAGAATGATTTTATTACAGTACCTTAAAGTAGTCTTTTGTTTTCTTTCTCTAACGGAGCTCACGAGATTTCTATTGAGTTTTGTGTTGTGAAGTTTTCAAGTTTTGGGTAAAGCTTTTATGGACTATGGAACAAAGGGTGGCAAGAGCCTAAGCTTGGGGATGCCCATGGCACCCCAAGATATTCAAGAATAGCCAAAGCCTTTGCTTGGGGATGCCCAGGAAGGCATCCCCTCTTTAAATCTTCGTTCATTGGTAACTTTACTTGGGGCTATATTTTTATTCACCACATGATAAGTGTTTTGCTTGGAGCGTCGTGTGTTATATTAGTCTTTGCTTTTTAGTTTACCACAATCATCCTTGCTGTACACACCTTTTGAGAGATCCATACATAAATTGGAATTTGATAGAATACTCTATGTGCTTCACTTATATCTTTTGAGCTTGATAGTTTTGCTCATAGTGATTCACTTATATCTTTTGCGCGTGATAATTTTTTCTCTAGTGCTTCACTTAGATCTTTTAGAGAACGGTGGTATATTTGTTTTAAATAAACTATTGATCTCTCATGCTTCACTTAGATTATTTTGAGAGTCGTTAATAGCATGGTAATTTGCTCAAATATTAATATACTTGGTATTCAAGATATGTGAAACTTTCTTTTGAGTGCGTTGAATACTAAGAAAAGTTTGATGCTTGATAATTGTTTTGAGATATGAAGATGGTGATATTAGAGTCATGCTAGTTGAGTAGTTGTGAATTTAAAGAATACTTGTGTTGAAGTTTGTGATTCCCGTAGCATGCACGTATGGTGAACCGTTATGTGATGAACTCGGAGCATGATTTATTTATTGATTGTCTTCCTTATGAGTGGCGGTCGGGGACGGCGATGGTCTTTTCCTACCAATCTATCCCCTAGGAGCATGCACGTAATACTTTGCTTTGATAACTTCTAGATTTTTGCAATAAGTATATGAGTTCTTTATGACTAATGTTGAGTCCATGGATTATACACACTTTTTCCCATCCTTCCACCATTGCTAGCCTCTCCAATACCGCGCACTTTTCACCGGTATCATACACCCACCAAATATCTTCCTCAAAACAGCCACCATACCTACCTATTATGGCATTTCCATAGCCATTCCGAGATATATTGCCATGCAACTTTCCACCGTTCCATTTATTATGACACGCTCCATCTTTGTCATATTGCTAGCATGATCATGTAGTTGACATCGTATTTGTGGCAAAGCCACCGTTCATAATTCTTTCATACATGTCACTCTTGATTCATTGCATATCCCGGTACACGCTTCGGAGGCATTCATATAGAGTCATATTTTGTTCTAAGTATCGAGTTGTAATTCTTGAGTTGTAAGTAAATAAAAGTGTGATGATCATCATTATTAGAGCATTGTCCCAGTGAGGAAAGGATGATGGAGACTATGATTCCCCCGCAAGTCGGGATGAGACTCCGGACGAAAAAAAAAGAGAAAAGGCCAAAAAAAGGAGAAAAGAAAAAAAATGAGAGAATAAGAGAGAAGGGGCAATGTTACTATCCTTTTACCACACTTGTGCTTCAAAGTAGTACCAAGATCTTCATGATAGAGAGTCTCTCATTTTGTCACTTTCATATACTAGTGGGAATTTTTCATAGAACTTGGCTTGTTTATTCCAATGATGGGCTTCCTCAAATGCCCTAGGTCTTCGTGAGCAAGCGAGTTGGATGCACACCCACTTAGTTTCTTTTGTTGAGCTTTGATATACTTATAACTCTAGTGCATCCGTTGCATGCCAATCCCTACTCACTCACATTGATATCTATTGATGGGCATCTCCATAGCCCGTTGATACGCCTAGTTGATGTGAGACTATCTTCTCCATTTTTTGTCTTCTCCACAACCACCATTCTATTCCACATATAGTGCTATATCCATGGCTCACGCTCATGTATTGCATGAAGATTGAAAAAGTTTTGAAAATGTTAAAGTATGAAACAATTGCTTGGCTTGTCATCGCAGTTGTGCATGATTTAAATATTTTGTGTGGGGAAGATTGAGCATAGCCAGACTATATGATTTTGTAGGGACAACTTTTTTGGCCATGTTATTTTGAGAAGACATAATTGTGTAGTTAATATACTTGAAGTATTATTATTTTTATGTCAATATGAACTTTTGTCTTGAATCTTTCGGATGTGAATATTCATACCACAATTAAGAAGATTTACATTGAAATTATGCCAAAGTATCACTCCGCATAAAAAATTCTCTTTTATCATTTACCTACTCGAGGACGAGCAGGAATTAAGCTTAGATGCCTGATACGTCTCCAACGTATCTATAATTTTTGATTGCTCCATGCTACTTTATCTACTGTTTTAGGCTTTATTGGGCTTTATTTTCCACTTTTATATTTCTTTTGGGACTAACCTATTAACCGGAGGCCCAACCCAGAATTCCTGTTTTTTTGCCTATTTCAGTATTTCGAAGAAAAGGAATATAAAACGGAGTCCAAACGGAATGAAACCTTCGGGAACGTGATTTTCTCACCGAACGTGATCCAGAGAACTTGGAGTGCAAGTCAAGAAGCAACCGGAGCCTCCACGAGATAGGAGGGTGCGCCCCCCTATAGGGCGCGCCCCCTGTCTCGTGGGCCCCTCGGGCGGCCACCGACGTACTTCTTCTTCCTATATATACCTGTGTACCCCGAAAACATCCAGGGGCACCAAAAAACACGATTTCCACCACCGTAACCTTCTGTATCCGCAAGATCCCATCTTGGAGCCTTCGCCGACACTCTGCCGTAGGGGGAATCAAGCACGGAGGGCCTCTACATCAACATCCTTGCCCCTCCGATGAGTTGTGAGTAGTTTACCACAGACCTACGGGTCCATAGTTATTAGCTAGATGGCTTCTTCTCTCTTTTGGATCTCAATACAATGTTCTCCCCCTCTCTTGTGGAGATCTATTCAATGTAATCTCTTTTTGCGGTGTGTTTGTCGAGATCCGATGAATTGTGGGTTTATGATCAACTTTATCTATGAATAATATTTGAATCTTCTCTGAATTTTTTTTATGTATGATTAAGTTATCTTTGCAAGTCTCTTCGAATTATCAGTTTGGTTTGGCCTACTAGATTGATCTTTCTTGCCATGGGAGAAGTGCTTAGCTTTGGGTTCAATCCACGTATTGTATTGTTGCCATCGAGGATAACAAGATGGGGTTTATATCATATTGCATGAGTTTATCCCTCTACATCATGTCATCTTGCTTAATGCGTTACTCTGTTCTTATGAACTTAATACTCTAGATGCATGCTGGATAGTGGTCGATGTGTGGAGTAATAGTAGTAGATGCAGGAGGAGTCGGTCTACTTGTTATGGACGTGATGCCTATATACATGATCATGCCTAGATAATCTCATAACTATGCGCTTTTCTATCAATTGCTCGACAGTAATTTGTTCACCCACCGTAATACTCATGCTATCTTGAGAGAAGCCACTAGTGAAACCTATGGCCCCCGGGTCTATCTCTTATCATACTTGTTTCCAATCTACTTTTATTTGCATCTTTACTTTTTGCATCTATACTATAAAATACCAAAAATATATTTATCTTATCATACTAACTATATTAGATCTCACTTTACATGAAGTGGCATTGAAGGGATTGACAACCCCTTTATTGCGTTGGTTGCGAGTTCTCAGTTTGTTTGTGTAGGTGTGTGGGACTTTTGAGGAGCCTCCTACTGGATTGATACCTTGGTTCTCAAAACTGAGGGAAATACTTACGCTGCATCACCCTCTCCTCTTCGAGGAAAACCAACGCAAGCTCAAGACGTAGCACAAACGTGTACGATCAAGATCAGGAACTCACGGGAAGATATCACAACACAACTCTAGACACAAATGAAAGTCATACAAACTCCATATTACAAGCCAGGGCCCTCGAGGGCTCGAATACATAGCTCGATACATAAGCGAGTCAGCGGAAGCAACAATATCTGAGTACAGACATAAGTTAGACAAGGATGCCTTAAGAAGGCTAGCACAAAAACAACACGATCGAAGAGGCAAGGCCTCATGTCTGGGACCTCCTAACTACTCCTGGTCGTCGGCGGTCTCCAAGTAGCAGTTTCCGTCGGCGGTGGCAACTGGCTTCAGGGATCCACCATCTGGTTGCAACAACCGGAAAGAAGAAGGAAGGGGGAAAAAGGGCAGCAAAGCAACCGTGAGTACTCATCCAAAGTACTCGCAAGCATCAGATCTACACTAAGTATGCATTGGTATCAAATGGAAGGGCTGTATCTGTGGACTGAACTGCAGAATGCCAGAATAAAGGGGAAGGCCTAGCCTATCGAAGACTAGCATCTTCAAGCAGTTCTGAGCATCTTGCAGCATGTAGAAGAGTAAAGAATAGCAATTTAATTAACAAGCATGTTGTAACATTAATGCCCAGAGATCCTTCCTCGACTCCCTGCGAGAAAGCAATCCCGGAGCCAACATATCCATCACATTTCTAGTTGTATAAGATCCGGATACAAGTCTGAACGTCCATTACCGAGGACACGGTATTCGAATATATGTCTTCCCTGCAGGGGTGCACCACGTTTTCCAACACGCTCGATCACTCTGGCCGGACACACCTTTCTGGGGTCAATGCCCGGCCTCGGAAGATCAACACGTCATAGCCCTACCTAGGCTCAGCAGAGAGGTCCCCGCCGGTCTACATCCTAAGCACTCCGGGGTCTGGGCCCATCGCCCGTTGCACTCCGGATCGTTGTGTGCAGGGTGGATACCAGCACCACCTCGGATGGCCAGCACGACGACCATGCCACAATGCTGAACTGGACATCTGACAAAGCTTGGTACCGACATCGCGACGTCGAGGCCCATAACTATTCTCGCGTGGTGGTTAGTGCATAAAGGCCAGAGGCCAATTCAGAACAAATACCCAAACCTGATAGTGCATTAACAATTAAAGTAGTGACGGCTGTCGGGACAAGTCCGGAGCTATCACCCCTCCTGGGTGATACCGCTAAACAGCCAGCCGCCACTGTCACATCGCACGGGTGCTCTCCTGGCCCACCCGGCTTTCACAACTGTCTCAAGTAAAGTCAAAGTAACCGTGTGTCCAGACATCAAGGGGAAAATCCGAGGAATCACCCCCGGTGGATTCCACTCAATGTAATCATCAAGGTAAACGTAAGAGGGACCACCCTCGAGGTTCACACTTGAGGTGTTGCACGACAGAGCCGTATCGGGAATGGTTAAAGAGGAAATCACCCTCGATGACCACACCGAATAGCTACACTACAGAATTATCACCAGGAGTGCGTTATGAGGGACCACCCTCGGCACTCGATAGTAGCTCTGCAGAGTCGAGCAACTAAAGGGGCGTGATGTTATGTGAGGTGTCAGGCTCTGGTCATCGATCACGTTGATCGAGTCGTCGATGATGAAGCAGGGGCAACAAGGACAAGGTGGAGGTCACTGTCGGATTTCGGGTTCCGGCAGACCCTCTAGGTTTGAACTCTGGGGTGCGCGCAGAGATCTCGCCCTCTACCTACCTGCACCTCGCCGCCTCGCTAGGATCTAACCTATGAAAGGAACAACACAAGAGACGCAAGGTTTATACTGGTTTGGGCCACCATTGTGGTGTAACACCCTACTCCAGTGTGTGGTGTGGTGCATTGTCTCTTGGGCTGATGATGAACAATACAAGGAAGAACAACCTCGCGAGGGTGAGGTGTTCTTGTGGCTAGGCTCTTGACCGGAGTGGATCAAGCTAAGATGAGGCGAGATGTCTGGATCTCTCCAAGATGTCTCCGAGATGCCTCTACCCTATGGGTGGCTAGTCCTATTTATAGGCAAAGGCCCTGGGCCTCTTCCCAAATATTGAGCGGGAAGGGCGCCAACAATTGGCCATTTTGAAGGGGAACATCTAGTACACTTATTGTCGGTGTCAAAACCGGCGGATCTCGGGTAGGGGGTCCCGAACTGTGCGTCTAGGCGGATGGTAACAGGAGACAAGGGACACGATGTTTTTACCCAGGTACGGGCCCTCTCGATGGAGGTAATACCGTACTCCTGCTTGATTAATATTGATGATATGGGTAGTACAAGAGTAGATCTACCACGAGATCGTGAGAGGCTAAACCCTAGAAGCTAGCCTATGGTATGATTGTCGTTCTACGGACTAAAACCCTTCGGTTTATATAGACACCGAATAGGGTTAGGGTTACACAGAGTCGGTTACAATGGTAGGAAATCTACATATCCGTATCGCCAAGCTTGCCTCCCACGCCAAGGAAAGTCCTATCCGGACAAGGGACGAAGTCTTCAATCTTGTATCTTCATAGTCTAGGAGTCCGGCCAAAGATGATAGTTCGGCTATTCGGACACCCCCTAGTCCAGGACTCCCTCAGTAGCCCCTGAACCAGGCTTCAATGACGACGAGTCCGGCGCGCATATTGTCTTCGGCATTGCAAGGCGGGTTCCTCCTCTGAATACTTCATAGAATGTTTTGAACACAAGGATAGTGTCCGGCTCTGCAAAACAAGTTCCACGTACCACCGTAGAGAGAATAATTGTCGCACAGATCTGCTGACGTATTCCGCGGCGTGACATCACACCACGGCCAAGCCTTTGTTTGAACCGTTTTTACTGTCCCACCCCAGCACGTTTAGCGAGGCGGTTTCCTTGGCACGTCTTATCAAAGCGTAGATCGTGCCCCCTTATTACGGGATTCTCATCAATACGGGCGTGGGTAACCCAACTGCGCCTGTTGGCCCGCCTCCTCTATCGAAGGTGAGTCCCAATCGATCACGGGGAGGGCTCTTGGTATTCAACCTCTTTATAACAAGACCAAGGCCCTCTTTTTTTTCAATCTCAATCGAATCCGCCTCTAGCATCGAGTTCCAACACCCAAAGCTTCTGATTCAGGCGCTTCGGACCTTCGACGATGTCCGGCTCCGACCAGCACGGCCGGTGGATGCCTTCTTCCGTTACGGAAGTGGATGTGCTAAAGCTGCGAGACGCCAGGTACCTAACCGGCGAGATTTCGCATAGGCTGCCTGCCCTAGGGCATGTCATTCCCACTCCCGAGCCCGGCAAGAGCGTGGTGTTTGTATCTCACTTCCTTCGGGGTTTAGGCTTCCCGACGGATCCCTTTGTGCGGGGGCTCATGTTTTATTATGGGCTGGAATTCCACGACTTGAATCCGGAGTCCATCCTCCACATCTCGTCATTCATTGTCGATGTGAAGCCTTTCTCCGCATTACCCCTCACTTCGGATTGTGGCTCAAGACTTTTAAGGTGGAGCCAAGATGATCAAGGGCAACAGTGCAGAAAAGTGGAGGGGCTATCATAAGCAAGTGCGCCGATGCTCCGTGGCCCGAGGGCTCTTTTCCGGCGGAGCTTGGTTTGTGGCAACGGAGTGGTTCTATATCACCGCCTCCTGTGGGCACCAAATGGGCGGCGCCTCCGCCTTCCGCCAGTCCACCACAGCCGGCTGGCGTCATGGGTCAACAAGGGGCTCGACTGGGGCCGTCCAAGGACGTTGCTCACAGGTGGTCGTATTCGAGACCTCCAAGAATGAGAGATCAATCTGGTCGTAGTGGCGCAGGTTATGTTGATTCGCGCCTTACGCCCTGCAAGCGTCGCCCCCTCGATGCAGTGGGAATTTAATCCGGAGGGACCACGAGCTCTCCAACATTTTATGGGTACGACGCCCGTGGAGATGTATAAACTGTTATTCGGATCACAAGAGAAGTGTCCGGACTTGACTAAGGACGCAGGACTAAGCTGCAATCGCCTGAGATACTCAAGTAAGTAGTCCTGCATCTTTATTACGTCAGTCTGCTCATTTATCATAAACTTGCCCTTAAAGGAGCTGTTTCTTGAACAGGAGTGGATAGCGAAGGCAAAGTTGATAAGGTGTCCGCTCCCTCCCGGAGACCATGCCGATCCCGTCTTGACCAAGATGTCAAGGCCGCGCCTTTTGAAGAAGGCAAAGGGGGAGCGGAAGCAACTGCCTCCACGAAGGAGGCTTTCAAGGAAGGAGGGATCAAAAGTCCCACCCTCCAAGGAGAGAAGAGGACCGCTTCGGAAGATCCGGAGGTCAAGGCCTCAAAGAGGGGAAAGAAATCTTCGTCAGAGAGTCCGGCGCTGGGAAGTACCCCAGCCGCACTATTTCCCCAAGGGGATCAGCCCTCTAGCGAGCCGTAAGTAAAAAAGAAGGGGTCTTGTAATAAGGGACATCCTCAGATTTATTTCAAGATAACCGAAATTATACCTTGTAGTCCGGATCTCAGCCCTTCTCAGCAGAGCTCGTCTTCGGGGGATCTTCTTCCGGAGATGATGGAGAGCGAAACGCCTCCACCTGTCACACCTTCATGCGAGGCGGACGACCCTGAGGTGTCGTGGCAGGGTTTCCCGAATCTGGCGGGCCGGAAGGTCTGGCGCCAACCGGGCGTCTTGGTCGGAGGAGCTGAAGGATCTGCCGGGCGAAGCGGTTATCTCGTAAGATCACCGTGCGCTAATGGGTACGGTGATTGAAAGAATTGCATCCGCTAAGAGCAGATTGCATGAAGCCATCAGAAGCTTACTGACGGGGTTCGAGGTACGCAAAAATGATGTACCTTCTGACAGTTATGCATATAAAATGCGCCCTGTATAGATAGTAGCCCTTGAGACTCGGTATATTGTCAAAATTGACAGCGTGCCGTGGATCATCATCTCAGTTATAACATATCGCCGCTCCTAAATAGGTGGCGGGGCGTCCGATGGCCAGCCGGACTGATGAATTTGCCGCACTGAACCGGCAACTTGACGAGGCAGATGCGGACATCGCGCTTGTCAATAAGAGGTTTGACGAGTCACAAGGTATGCGACTTCTTCGTGGACGCCTGGTAAGGGAGCTTGAAGCCCGTGCCTTACTACTTGTATGCTTAATGCAGGTGGTGCCGCTGCTGTGGAGAAGCTGCGGGCGGAACTCGCCCGAGCTAAAGAGCAAGCCAGAAATAGTAATGCGGCCGCTTTAAGGGCGGCCGAAGAGCTAAAAGCCGAACGGGCTTCTCACTGCCGAAGCAAAGAGGAAATGGCCGATATGGCCATAAAGTTGAAGAATGCTACCGACCGCTGCGGGGTTCTTAAAAAAGAACATCAAGCGGAGCAAGAGGACCTGAAAAAGGCCACCGCCGGGTTAAGGATGCCCGCTCCGCAATGAGAGCTGTAAAGGAGGAGCTGTGTCAGGCTGTGGATGTTGCTGCTGGAAAGCCTTTTCTGCTGCGGAGGAAGTTCACGGATCCGAAGTATGCTCAGTTGGACCTGTTGTGGAGTTCGGAGGATGCTTATCTGGATTTAGCGGCGAGTGCTAGGGACGCGATCGAGCACTTCCGAGGCCAGAAGGGGCACAGAAGGGAAGAGCTGTTTTGGTCGCAGTTCCATAGTCCAGAGCGCCCTCTTGCATTAACCGATCGGTTGGCCGAATGGGCGGAGCTGAATCGATTGTCCGGACTTGCCATGAAGCATGTCGTGACTCATTTGTGGCCGGGGAAACCTCAGCCAAAGAGTTATTTTGGCTTAGTGCAGCAGTTCCTTGATGCGGTATCACGTATCGATGCAATGAAGCGGTCGGCCTGCATTGAGGGTGCGCGGATGGCTCTTGCCCGTGTCAAGACATACTGGGCAGAAATGAAGGCCATCGACGTTGCGTCCCCAGATTCGGACGGAAGCCGAGTACCAGTCGAGCGCTATTTTGAGGAAGTTCTTCCGCGCCGTTTAATATAGACACAAAGGTTTCGAAGGATGTTATGTTTGAATGACATGTGTAACTTATGAAACAACATTTCAATATAATATAAGAGCTTTTTTATACTTGTGCGTTCAAGTAGTAAACTACTCCCTGTGCGGCCGTTGATGTATATGTATATATAACCTGAAAGATGGCACTCTTCGGATTCAGCCCCCACGCACATAGTGCGGGGGTGTTTGCAAAGAAGGCACTTTTTCACACTTAATCTAACGTCTTGGTCCTATTAAGGAGGTGGTAGCGTAGCAAACTAGGCAACCGGACTATAATGCTTTATCACTTTCACTTAGCCATAGGAGTTCGATGGTGGGGCTACTATATAGCCCCTCGAGGCACCGCACTCTCCCGAATTCGGGGTGCGTATATGCCTGACCGAGAAACGGTCCTTCGTTAATTCGGAGGAATTCTAAACATTCCGGTGGGTCATCGAGTGGTTGACCAGTCTCTCGCTATATCATGATAGTCAGTTTTCGACTTTCTCTCTTTGAGGTGCTACTTTGGCGAGCCGGGCACAATCGCAGAGTTCTCCACGGTGCCGCGTTAGCCGATAGAACGGAACGTAAGGCAGCAAAACACAGGAGCCGGGCAAACCCAACATTTGACCAAAGACATGATTCAGAGCTGATGCATATAAGGCCTAACTCGAGACGCCGAACACTCCCTAAGGTATTCGGTGTTTTATAAAGTGGGCTGAACAATGCCCTTGATAACAAGCCCCTGGTGTCCAGGTACGTGCAAAATTCTGACGCGGCCGATGCCAAAATGCCAGCCTCCTCCTCGGCTATAATAAGAGATCGGGGGATGAATAACAACAAGAGACAGTGAGAAAGGTTTACGCAGGGTCTTAATCTGAAAAGAATCCTTGCAACGGGTCCCTGCTGCACGTCTGCGCCTGTGTCTCCGTTGTGCCGTATCCTGGATGGGTATAGCACGGCGTTCATCTGTAAAAGAGAGGAACTTAGTTGAAAAAGATCGTGCGAAAATGTAATTGGAAATAAACAGAGTACGATTCAAAAAATGAATAAAATTGAGCTTTATTGTCTCTTGTTGTACATGCGTGGAGCCCCTTGTAAGGGGTTACGCGGCTAGTAAGCCCCTTGTTTATTTAAGCCGGACTTGCCTAACCGTGTCCGAGGTCTGAACGACCTACTTTAGATGCTTTGATCAGCAAAGCCGTATTAGTGTGAGGCTGTTAAGGCAGACTCACATTTTTCCATATTCGAGGAATACTCGGAGTTTCCTTTTAATGAGATGATACCTCGTGGACCAGGCATTTTAAGTGTAAGAGATGCATAATGCGGAATTGCGTTAAAGCGGGCGAAAGCTTCGCGTCCCAATAGTGCTTGATGGCTACTTTTAAATGGGGCGACATGGAAGACTAACTTTTCGCGACGGAAGTTGTCGGATGAACCGAACATAACTTCTAATGTTAGGGAGCCCGTACAATGGGCATATGTGCTGGCATTATTCCTTTAAAGGAAGTGTTGCTATGGCTAATTTTGGTTGGTCTATCCCCATCCTGCGGATTGTGTCCTGATATATCGGGTTTATGTCATCGCCGCCGTCCATGAGGACTTGTGTAAATTGGAATCCGTCGATTATAGGATCCAATATCAAGGCAGTCCATCCTGCGTTCGGATACTTTCGGAGTAGTCCTGATGGTCGAAGGTGATTGGTTTTGACAACCCGGTGTTGGTACTCCGCTAGGTAGTCTGCGGCGCACATTTTAGTGGGCGCCGCTCTGTTTTCCCTTTTATCACGTGAAGTGAGTTTACTGTTTTAACCTCTTGTGGGAAATTCTTTTGTTTTCCGGTGCTCGCTTGTGGGGTTCGTCATCATCCTCACTTGGTGTGTCGAGCCCCTTGTGTTCAGCGTTGAGTCTGCCGGACTGCTTGAAGACCCAAGAATCTGTGGGTATGGTTTGCGTGCTTCCCGAGTACTGTGGATTTGACATATCTTGTCCAAGATTTTGTTTAAGTTGGATAGCTCATCGCTATTATCCTTAAGGGGCAGTTTTTTATTGTTCTGCCGAGAGCTTTTGAATCCGGCATTGACTGTCGCGCTCTTCGGACTGTTTCCCCTGGTCCGGCGCTGGTCCTTGTTGCGTCGTGGTTTCCCATTTCCATCCCTGACCTCGGATGTACATGGGTCACTGGTGCTGCATCTTGCTAGCCAGCTATCCTCTCCCGCGCAAAAGCGAGTCATGAGGCTTGTTAATGTGGCCATTGTTCTCGGCTTTTCTTGGCCGAGGTGTCTGGCGAGCCATTCATCTCGGACTTGTGTTTGAAGGCTGCTAAGGCTTCGGCGTCCGGACAGTCGACTATTTGGTTCTTTTTGGTAAGGAACCTGTTCCAGAATTTCCGGGCTGACTCTCCGGGCTGTTGAGTTATATGACTTAGATCGCTCAGATCTGGAGGGCGGACATAGGTCCCCTAAAATTTGCCCGAACGCATCCTCGAGCTCTTCCCAACTTCCAATGGTGTTTTCAGGAAGGCTTTTAAGCCAATGCCGAGCTGGCCCTTTGAGTTTGAGGGGTAAGTATTTTATGGCGTGGAGGTCATGTCCTCTGACCATGTGTATGTGCAGGATGTAATCCTCGATCCGCACTCCAGTGGTCTCTGTTGTTCCGTCGTATGCCTCTATGTTTATGGGTTTGAATCCCGCTGGAAATTCGTGATCCAGCACCTCATCGGTGAAACATAGGGGATTTGCGGCGCCCCGTATTTGGGTGTGCCGTGGTGTTCGAATACTCGACACGCTGTGGTGCTTTCTAGAGCTTGCTTTCTTGGCCCATAGATAGACCTGACTGGGCCATTCTTTTGGTGCGATTCCTTATGCGGATCGCGTGCCGGCTTGTGTGCGGCGCCGCTTGTCACTCTATGTTTGCCACGTGGTCATCTATCCGACTGGGGCCTCTTTGTTCTTTGATCGTGGGGGCTCTACGGCCTCCTCGTCGAATTCGGGCAGTAGTTTGCGCTTTGGGTAGCTCTTTGTTCGGCGGCTATCGCCATATTTGTCTGTGGTGTTGAGTACTTTGCTCCATCTCATTCGGAGTGCGTCTTCCGCTGTTTTGAGCTTCCGTTTCTGCTTTTCTAGGCTACGTGCGGTGGCGACGAGCTCTCTGTGGAGGTTCTTCTGCTCCAATGATATGTCCGGCAAGAGATTGTCCGGACTGCTGTCGTTGCCGGGGACGGGTTGTTTATCCAAGTTATCCTGTTCGGATGGTTGCTCCATGGCATGTTCGTCGTCGGCCGGCTCGCCCTGCTCTATGGCTGGGTCTGTGTGGGCGCTGTCTTTGTCGAGGTGGGGTTTTGAGCGGCGCTTACGTCGCCGTTTTGACTGCTTTTCAGGAGGATTACTTTTCGCAGTGTCCCGTTGCTCCTCGCTATCGCTTCCCTTGGGTGTATCCACCATGCACACATCGTGAGTTGTGGTGGCCTTCCGGGTCTTGTAGGCGCTGGTTCTTGGTCGTCTCTGACATCGTCGTCCATACCGTCGATGTCTTCGGAGTCGAAGTCGAGCATGTCGGTTAAATCATCGACAGTGGCTATGAAGTGGGTGGTGGGTGGGCGTTGAATTTCCCCGTCGTCCGAATCCCAACCTTCCTAACCGTAGTCCGGCCAGGGCTCTCCTGACAAAGAGAGAGACTTTAGTGAGTTCAGGATATCACCGAAAGGCGAGTGCTGAAAGATGTCCGCGGCGGTGAACTCCATAACCGGCGCCCAGTCGGATTCGACTGGTAGAGGCGCGGGAGGTTCGGAGTCCGGAAAGGAGTCCGGCACCTGGGAGTCACGGGCTTTGCGAAGGACAGGGATGGTGTTCGGCTCGATCGCCGTAGAGATTTCAACCCCCGAGGTGGTGTCCAACCAACCATCCTCGATCGACGATATTGGCTCTGAATCAATGGTCGGAGCGGACACTAGTGCGGCCTCCAGGACACTGTTCGGCGGCAGAGTTAGATCATGCCCATCGAGATAGTGCAGCGCGCTCGGCTGCGGCTCGAATCCGTCGAAGATCAAGTCTCCGCGGATGTCGGCCGTGTAGTTTAAACTTCAAAACCTGACACGATGGCGGGCGTAGCTTTCGATCTGCTCCGGATGGCTGCCGAATTGGCCCGCAATGCAAAGCCGCCGAATCTGAAGATCTGTCCGGGAGAAAGGTCTCACCTGGACCGCATCGTTGTTGATGATCGAAGGAGCCATCGGGCCTATCGGTGACGACACGTAGGAACTCTCGGTGAAAGCACCAATGTCGGTGTCAAAACCGCGGATCTCGGTAGGGGTCCCGAACTGCGTCTAGGTGGATGGTAACATGAGACAAGGGACACGATGTTTTTACCTGTGTTCGAGCCCTCTCGATGGAGGTAATACCCTACTCCCGCTTGATTAATATTGATGATATGGGTAGTACAAGAGTAGATCTACCACGAGATCGGAGAGGCTAAACCCTAGAAGCTAGCCTATGGTATGATTGTTGTTCGATCCCCACGGACTAAAACCCTTCGGTTTATATAGACACCGAATAGGGTTAGGGTTACACGTAGTCGGTTACAATGGTAGGAAATCTACATATCCAGACGCCAATCTTGCCTCCCACGCCAAGGAAAGTCCTATCCGGACAAGGGATGAAGTCTTCAATCTTGTATCTTCATAGTCTAGGAGTCCGGCCAAAGATGATAGTTCGGCTATCCGGACACCCCCTAGTCCAGGACTCCCTCACTTATCCTGACTAAAGTTGGTCCTCGCCTGTCAAAGGCTCTGGTGGTGACGCTGGCTTGGGCTCCATGATGACTTCCTTCCTGCCGTTGCGACGGTCTTGGTCTTGTTGCACTGAAACGAATGCCTTTGCTTGATGCTCTCGCCTGTGCTTGCCCCTTTGCACCAAAGAGGAAATGAGGACCTTCTTGCTGGCTGGCGCCCTTGGCGCCCTTGGTCGTCATGGCTTGCGTCATGGGCACCTCGTGAGGTACCCTGCCTTGATCTCTCCGCCTCCTCGCGAGCCACTGACGAGGCCGTGCACGAGGAAGCTTCTGTCGTCCGCCCGCCTCATGAGGCTTGGCCTCGCGAGGTCTTGAGCATGTGTTGGTGAAGATGGGCCATGCTTTGGGCCACCCTTGAGCCACGCCGCAGCATGAGCGAGCAAGTTTGGGTACCCCGTTCCCGAACGCCGACAAGAGCCCGGGCCCAAAGCGGCGCTGGACTTGGCTGAACAGAGAAGCGAAGGGTCAAGTGCGAAGTGCCGCGGGCCCTAACAGCCTGCGGCCTTGGGCGCCACATGGCGGTTGATTGGACGTGGGTGCCCCTGCTTCCCCACGACGCCTCGGCAACTGCACGAATCGACAGAAGAGCGGCATCTGTCTAGGTTTTGCTTCCTCCGGTCATTGCTCAGATCCCCTTTCTTGCGCCTTTCCTTCCTGCCTCCGAAATCTCCAGATCTACTTCGACCGCGTGCCCTAGCAAGACATAGCGGCTCGCTGCACTCGCCGAGCTTGGTACTCACCCGCCTTGGACTCACCGAACGTGTGGGATAAGGGCCTTGCCCGGGTGCGCCGGATGGTGGCGGCGCAAGGCAACGACGGGGCCGAGGTGCTCAGGGCTGGCTCCGCCCTTCCTAAGGGCCAATGAAGCACCTTCTATCCGCTCTTCGTGAGCACCATCGCTGCCGGTCTGGTGCCTCCCTTCTGTAAGTTCTTCTTCTCTGTCCTCCGCCATTACAAACTGCCGGCTCTGCACCTCCACCCCAACTCTGTTCTTCTTCTGGCGATCTTCGCCTACTATTGTGAGGCTCATGTCGGGTGCAGCCCTCGGTGGCCTTGTTGCGCCACTACTTCTACCTCCGGACCTCTCGCGGTCCCATCTCCAGCGTCTTGTGAGCTTTGTCACGTATGGCAGCTCCAACGCCATCTCGAAGCACGGGAAGAGGATTGAGGGCTTCAGGAGCAAGTGGGTCATGGTAGATGCTGGGCGCATCCACCCTCGGCTGATTCTGCCCACGGAGCACCCCACGAGCTCTGATTATTGGTCTCGCGCGGAACTCGTGGATCCCCGCGCGAAGCCGGTGCTGGAGAAGATGGACGCGGATTTGTGGCCGAGCAACATGGCAACGGGCGGTTGACCGAACATCGCTCTGAGGGAGTTCTGGAGCACCAGTGTAGCCCCTGCTCCGTCAAGATTGCTTCATTGTGGAGGCCCCGCCCGAGCCCCGCAGTCTTGGCCGACGAAGAGCTGGCCGCGGTCCTCCAATCTTTGGTCGGGGGAGACGTGGCGAGGCTGGAGGGCGCTCCTGTACCCTTGTTCCTTCAAGATGATTGGGAGCAGGCGGTGGACTCCATGCCCGTATTCAATGGGGACGGGCCCGTGCCCGCGGAGGTTCCCGAGGACCCGGCGGCCCGGGCGACGGTGAACGTGTCCTCCGGCGACTCCAGCGAAGAGGAGGAAGAAGAGGAGCGGGGAGGGGGGCTTGACTCCAAGGTGACCGACGGGGAGTCGAGAGCGCCCCTCCCCCGGCGCAGGTCACGCGCTCTCCGCCTCTTGCCGAGAGACGACGAGGATGGTGATGAGCGGGGCGGCGAGAGCTTGCCCCCGATCCCGAAGAAGGACAGGACTGGGCTGGTCCCCCGCGGGTCCGCCCCGGCTCCGAGGCGATCCGCAGACGCGCCTCCTGCTCCCGGGCCTCTCGAGGCTCATCCTGCAATGGCTCTCGGGCTTCAAGTATGGCCGGAGGTTGCTCGAGCTCGCGAGCGATGACCAATAAGTGCTTGATTCTTGTTTTATTCCTTGCTTTGTCGCTGAGGCTTGATATCTGTATTCCTTGGCTAGGCTCGCGCCTGCGGCGAAGAAGCTGAAGGGGGCTCATGAGGCTCCGTCTGGGGCAGTGCCTTCGCCCGCGAAAGAAGGTGACGGGAAGACACGGGCCTCTCCTGCCCGGTCATCCTCGCGAGGCCTGGCGGAGCTAGCTGGGGCAAGCTCAGCCTCCATGGCCCAAGCGACTCCTGAGGTATCCTTGCTCGATGCCACTGCCGGTTGTTGGGCGTGAGAAGGCCCGCCTCGAGGTCTTTGTGGTGACGCTGCCGTCCTCTCCTCCTACTCCACCAACTGCTGTCTCTCCGACTCCTCCCACTGTCCTGGATCGTGCTGCTGCTGAACTGGACCGGTTGCGGCAAGATCTTATGGGCGCCGACCCTCGCTTGGTGGCCGGGCGCTTGGAGCTGGTCTCCGGCTGGGTTCGCTCCGATGCTTCAATTCGAGCGGCGCTGGTTCAAGCCTCGACGGCTTGCGACGAGGAGAAACAAGCCGTCCTTGGGGCGAAGGCTGCTCTCGATGCCGCCTTGGGGGAGGTGGCCGATGTCCGAGGTCGCTGCAAGGCGCTGGAGAGCGAGCTGCAGGGCCTGCGTGACCAGCTTGCCAAGGAGGCCCGCATTCGCCAAGAGAAGGAGGAAGACATGAAGGCTCGCGAGGCGGCCGTCAAGGACCAGGACGCCAAGCTTAACAAGCGCCGTGACCGCCTGGGTGCGCTGGAGCAGGAGTTGGAGGCGAAGAGGGTCGAGCTGGACGGCAAGGCGCGAGTCCTTGCCGAGGACCGCGTGGCCTTCGCGGAGATGGAGGTGAAGGCTCGCACCTTGCTGAGGTCGCTGTACGACAGCGGCCTGGAAAGCCCGCTGGCCGGCGCCGAGGACGGCCCTGCCAAGCTGTTTCACTTCCTGATCCGCGCCCTTGAAGATGTCACCCTTGGCCTTGGCCCCACGGCTGAGGCCGAGGCGCGTGTCCTGTCTTCTGCAGCACTGATGCGCGTCCTTACCCACGTCTACCTTCGTGATCCCGACGCCGACCTTGACAGCCTGCTGGAGCCCGTGAGCGGCGAGCTCGCCACTGCCGCTGCTGAGGTCGTGAAGGGTCAGGCGGAGGCTCTGCTGGCGAAGTTCCGGGCCTTCAGCACCAAGCCGAAGCGAGGTGCTGCCGGTCCTGAGGCTTCACGAGGCGAACCCGCTCAGCGCAGCTCCGTCGTCGACAAGTGATTCCTTTGTGGCTCCTGTTCTGCTTTCAGCTCCTGCAACATGCATCATGCCTCGGGGAGGCGTTTAAACTTGCGTTTGGTGTTGTGACAACAGTTATGGACTGTAATATTTGCTTTTAAATTCCTTGAGATTTGCGCTTTTCCTTCCTACTTGCTTATGTTCTACGCCGACAAAGCCCGGCCCCGCGCATACCTCAGCCGACATTAGCCCCGACAGGAAACCTGGACTGGACCTAGTAGTGAGGCGCTACGTGACATGTTAGGCTCTGAGTCGCGATGCTCAGGAGTCCCCCTTGGCGCACGAACAACAAGTAGGGAGGGGAGATGTGTGGGTGAACCTACCATTCTACGTCTGCAGAGCCCGGCCCCGCGCATACCTCAACCGCCGCTAGCCTTTCGGAACTAAGGAGTGAGGGGCTACGTGACCAGTTAGGCTCCTGAGTCGCGATGCTTAGGAGTCCCCCTTGACGCTCAAACGGCCTTCGTACCTTGGCTCCGCTCGGGGAGAGACGTGCGACGAACCAGGCCCGAGGGGCCTGGCTGGGTGGCGTGCGTCTGGGCGTGACCCAGGCGTAGCCCCCGTGCCCAGCCCCCTCGCACGGCACTCCCGAGGGGAGGCGTTGCGATGAGGCCAGACATTGAGCTCTGGGCTCCCTGAGGTTGATGCGCCGGGGCCACCTCGCTTGTTTATCACCGGTATGGAGCATAGCGCTTCCGTATGTGTATGGCATAGCCGCTCCTCGGAAGTGTCGTCAGCCAGCGCGGAGCATGGTGCTTCCACTGGTGCGTGGGAGGGGGCTCCCCTCCGGGAGGAGCCCCCGGGGCGTGTACAGCCCCGCCCTGACACGTGGCTGGCACGGTAGGGCCTGACGAGGTGTATCTGTGCACCCGTGAGCCAGCGCGGGACTCACGGGGCCCAACCTCAAGGCGGGTTGCGCCTGGCACTGGGCCTTAACTTGTGATGTGTTCCTGCAAATTTGGTTAGATGCCGACGCTCTACGTCCTCGGGTCCCGGCCCTCGAGCGGGTCTCAGCCATCGCTGGTATGCCAGGTCGCGATGCCGTGGACAAGGCCAGAGGGTGAGGGCTGGAGAGCCAGTAGGAGCCCATGAGTCGCGATGCTCAGGTACCCCCCTTTAACGTGCAAGCAGCCGACATGGAGGAAGAAGGGGTGCCGTGGACGGGCATCAAATAAAAATCATGATGGGTCGAGCGCATGACCCGAAATAAACGCAAAAGGGATACATGCCGCTGGGTCTGTCCCGAGCGACTTGGGGATGATGCAGCCCGAGGGGCGCCCCCAACAAAATAAACTAGGAACATGAAATAAAAAGGGATACATGCCGCAGGGACGGAACCACGCGGCCTTGGAATGATGCAGCCCTGGGGGGTGCTCCCAGCTGGAAATGAAACTTGAAGGATGTCACCTGATAAAGTTGAAGATGAAAGGATGCTGAAGTAGCGGACGTCGTGGGCTGCGGGACCCGATCTTCATGAGCCCCCAGGCCCAGGAGCCTCGGGAGGCTCCGGAGGCGCTAGTGGCTCCTCGCGGACCATCTCCATCTCCGCCAGGACTGCGGAACGCCTGGCCTCTTGAGCCTCCAGGATGCTCCTCATGAGGCGCTGGTGTGTGGCAGCCGCGTTCAGCAAACCGTTAGGCATGCGAACGTAGCTGTGGGGCGGACCTTGAGCGCCCAGCGTGAGGCCGTAAGCGCTCTGAGGCGGCTCGGTTGAGCCACAGTATGTCGACGCAGACGCGCAGCCCACCATCCTTGCCTGGATGGGGAGCTACGGGCGGCGGCGGCTGCCACTCATGACTCTTGACTCCTGCAGCTCCTGAATGATCTGGCTGACGAACTCCTGAGGGTTTGGCCCTCCTTGCCTTGCTCCTTCCTGAGGGAAACGTGCTTTGAAACACGCCTCCAAGTGGTGCCCGAGCGCCTCCCTCGTGACCTTAGCAAGGTCGGTGGCCCTCCAGGAGAGAGCCCCCGATCCTTGCTTGAGGAGGGCGCCGGGCGTGCCTTCCTATGCGACAGAAGGTGCCCCCTGAATAGGCGCGGACCCTGAGGGGCCTGCCTCCCGTGGGGTCGGGCCTGGCGATGTCTTCTTCTTCTGGGAGTGGTCTCAGGGAGCCTCCCGCTCCTGCGATCTGGGTCTTCAAGTGATGCGGCTGCTCCAGGGAGCACACTGCGTCTCTCTCTTCGCAAGGCACCGTGATGACTCCGCCGCTTCCTGGCATCTTGAGGACGTTGTAGCCGTGATGAGTCACGGTCATGAACTTGGCGGACACAGGTACCCGAGGATGGCATTGTATGGCAGGCGAATGTGGGCGACGTCGAAGTCGATGAGCTCGGTGCGGTAGTTGCCGCGCGCCCCAAAGGTGACAGGGAGGCGGACCTGCCAATCAGAACTGTGGAGCCATCAGTGACTCCGAAGAAAGGCTTGGTTGGCTGAGGCTGATTGTAAGGCACTTGGAGATTGTTGAATGTCTCTACGGACAGGACATTGAGCCCTGCTTTGCCGTCGATGAGGGTTCTGGTGACTTGCACGTTACTGATGATTGGGGAACAAAGCATCGGGAGGACTCCGACTGTGGCTGTGCACTTGAGCTGATCCGCTGAGGTGAACGTGATGGCGCATGCTGACCACCTGAGAGGGCGCGTGGCTTCGAGCTTGGGGTGGACTGCATTCACTTCACGGGCGAACTGCTTGAAGATGCGTTGAGAGGCTGGGGCTTGAGCTCCGCCCAGGATGCAAGCGATCGCACGCGGCTCCTGGAAGCCCCCAGCCCCCTCGTCCTCATGATAGTCCTCGTTTCTCCTTGGTTGCGGCGGCAGAGGAGGGAGGCCTGCGTTTCCTTGCGGGCGATCCTCGCAAGGCTGATCCCTCCAGCCTCCCTCGCGAGGCTGATCCTGCCAGTGATCCTCGTGAGGTCGGTCACGCCACCCTTGGCGAGGGCCACGATCTTCCCAGCGTCATGCGTTTCTTCCTCCTCCTCGGCCGTAGCCTCGATCGTTGTGGTCGGGGCGTCGACCGATTCTCCCTTCTCGCACGGCTCGGAGCTCTAGACATTCGTTGGTGTTGTGGGTGTAGAGGTCGTGGTACACACAGTACCGGCTGCCCTTGGAAGACTCGGGCTGATCTATGCCTAGCTTGGTGTCTGGTTCTGCCGCGAGCACGGCAGCCCCCTTGCGCTTCACGTCCTTGGCCTTGG
This sequence comes from Aegilops bicornis, assembly GCA_021605145.1. Lineage (NCBI taxonomy): Eukaryota > Viridiplantae > Streptophyta > Magnoliopsida > Poales > Poaceae > Aegilops > Aegilops bicornis. Next base: position 677,248,004 of record CM038675.1, read on the forward strand.
GCTTCTTCTCTTCTGGGTCTGCGGCTGGCAGCTCGAGGAGGTAAAGGCGTCCTTCCTCAGCCTCGGCGCACTTGGTCGCCAAGTTGAACAGCTCCAAGGATGTGCACAGATCTTCATGCATCGCCAGCTCCTCCTCCATCTTGACGTCTCGCACACCGTCGGAGAAGGCTGAGATGATGGCCTCCTCGGTCACCTTAGGAATCTTGAGGCGTGCGTTGTTGAAGCGCTGGATGTACTTTTGGAGGGTCTCCCCTGGCTGGTGCTTGATGCGGCGCATGTCGCTCACGGCAGGAGGCCGGTCGCGAGTACCTTGGAAGTTGGCGATGAAGCGGGTGCGCATCTCGTCCTGGAGGAGATCGTGCGAGAGCCGAGTTCAGAGCCAAAGTGGCCCCGTCCTTGAGCGCCATGGGAAACCAGTTCGCCATGACCTTCTCGTCCCCGTTGGCGGCTTCGATGCCCAGCTCGTAGAGCTGGAGGAACTCCGCAGGGTCGGCTGTGCCGTCATAGCGAGGAGGCAGGTCTGGCTTGAACTTGCCGGGCCACGCAACGTTGCGCAGCTTGGTGGTGAAGGCGCGACAGCCTGCTATGGCCACGGGAGGCCTGTGGTGACGAAGAGCCTGGTCTTGCGGGTCCCCATGCGCTGCCACTGGGAGCAACGCGGGGTCTTGGCGTGCTAGAGCAGGAGCATGGTCGTGACGAGCCGGTGCAGGGAGCACTCGGGCAGCTTCTTGGGGGCGAGGGACCTCTTGGCAGCTCTGCTCTTCTTTGCGCTTCGTGCGGAGTGGGTTCCGCCCAGGCCACGCGCCTTGGGGCCAAGGCGCCTTCTTGAGGGGGAGGCGAGGCGCCCGAACTTCATCGCCCAGCAGGCGGGGCGCTTGCGAGAAAGACGGCGCCGGGGAGCCCCCTGTGGCGCGGACGAGCTCGGCGACGTGGTCGAGCCACTCTTCGTAGACATCGTCGACAGGGCGGTAGTGCAGGAGCTCGTTTACCGCGATGAGTGCAGCTCGAGCCTCCATGGGCGCGCGGACCGCGCGAGACGAAGAACCAGCTGGGACGAGTGAAGGAGTAGCAGTGCGGCCATCTCGCCGCACTGACGGATGCTGGGATGATGCTTGCTGCCGTTCCCGCCGGGCGGTGGCGGCGCGAGCAGTAACGGGAACGGCGAAGCGGCCGCCGACGGGGCCGTCTGGCGACGCGGTAACGAGCGGCTCGGTGCTCGGCGCGGGCCCGATGAGCGTCGACATGGATGCGATGGTCGGTGAAGAAACGAAGCGGAAGACAGATTCCGGTGCACCCCTACCTGGCGCGCCAAATGTCGGATTTCGGGTTCCGGCAGACCCTCTAGGTTCGAACTCTGGGGTGCGCGCGGAGATCTCGCCCTCTACCTACCCGCATCTCGCCGCCCCGCTAGTATCTAAACTATGAAAGGAACAACACAAGAGACGCAAGGTTTATACTGGTTCGGGCCACCATTGTGGTGTAACACCCTACTCCAGTGTGTGGTGTGGTGGATTGCCTCTTGGGCTGATGATGAACAATACAAGGAAGAACAGCCTCACGAGGGTGAGGTGTTCTTGTGGCTAGGCTCTTGATCGGAGTGGATCAAGCTAAGATGAGGAGAGATGTCTGGAACTCTCCAAGATGTCTCCGAGATGCCTCTACCCTGTGGGTGGCTAGTCCTATTTATAGGCAAAGCCCTGGGCCTCTTCCCAAATATTGAGCGGGAAGGGCGCCAACAATTGGCCATTTTGAAGGGGAACATCTAGTACACTTATCCTGACTAAAGTTGGTCCTCACCGTCAAAGGCTCGTGGTGACGCCTTGGCTTGGGCTCCACGATGACTTCCTTCCTGCCCGTTCTGACGGTCTTGGTCTTGTTGCACCAAAATGGATGCCTTTGCTTGATGCTCTCGCCTGCGCTTGCCTCCTTTGCACCAAAGAGGAAATGAGGACACTGCGCGGGCTGGCGCCCGCCTGGCGCCCTTGGTCATCATGGCTTGCGTCATGGGCACCTCGTGAGGTACCCTGCCTTGATCTCTCCGCCTCCTCGCGAGCCAGCCTGACGAGGCCGTTCCTGAGGAAGCTTCCTGTCGTCCGCCCTGCGAGGCTTGGCCCCTCGCGAGGGTCTTGAGCTTGTGCTGATGAAGATGGGCCGTGCTGGGCCACCCCTTGAGCCACGCCGCAGCCTTGAGCAGGCAGCAAGTCTGGGTACCCCGTTCCCGAACGCCGGCGATACCACTTGATGGATCACTAACCAACAAGTGGCAACAAGGACAAGGTAGGTAACAGTAGCAGGTACAAAAGCAGGCTATGCATTAGAATAGGAGCAATCAATAACAGTAGCAAAATCTAATGCAAGCATGAGAGAATGGAATGGGCGATATCGGGATGATCAAAGGGGGGGCTTGCCTGGAAGCTCCGCTGAAACGGAAGAAGGGTCGTCTTCGACGTAGTCGATCTCACAGTTGCATCAGCATCGGTCTCGGGGTCTACCAGAGAGAAGAGGGGGAAGAAATAGTAAATATAGAGCAAACAGATGCATGACAGGCAATAAGCAGCGCTAGGGGTGCTCTAACGTAGTACTACGCGATATCGGTGCAGGGGGAAAACATCCGGGAAAGTTTTTCTGAAGTCCGGCATTTTCAGACAAAGGAACCGGTGGGGAAAAGTTCGATGTTCGCTATGCTAGGGACATGTGACAGATGAACGGAGAGCGTTTTCCGATTCGTCTCGTTGTTTTGAGCAACTTTAATGTATAAAACTTTTTCATCCGAGTTACGGATTAATTTCTATTAATTTTCAAATTTTACTAATATTATGAAATTATTACTAATTCGAAAGTTAATAACAAATTGCTATGGGTACCCAGCTCTGCGTACACAGAAGTGTACCACAGGGTGACAGGTGGGCCAGGGGGTCCCAGTTGACCAGTCAACGTTTGACTGGTCAACACAGGGTGGGGTCCCCCTGTCATTGACTCATCTAACTAACTATAAATTAGGTAGTTTAATTAGAGGTTAAGTTAACTAAGTAAACTTTAATTAAGTTATCTAATTATTTATTTATTTATTTTTTTATTTTTATTTCTATCTTTTTTTTTTGAGAAAAATTTGGTGGGGCCCCTTTGGCGGGCCTGTGGGGGGCGGAGTTAATCTGGCGAGGTACCCGTTAGGGCAGACCGGCGGCATAACCGTTCTGAATCTTGATGCGGGCCATCTTGGGCGCAGTCTGGCAGGGCCACTAGGAGGGTGGAGGCGGCTCACACAAGGCCGGGCGATGAGGCTAAGCGGCGACTGACCTCGAGCTAGCGGCGGTCTGGGCGGCTGGCTGGCAGCAGCGTCTTGAGGTTCTTGGCGTGGCGATGCAGGGAGGCGCGGGCGTGCGTCTGGGCGCCGGGCGACGACTGCTACCTCTTGAGCTTGCGTTGGATTTCCCCGAAGAGGAGAGGATAATGCAACAGAGTAGCGTAAGTATTTCCCTCAGTTTTTAGAACCAAGGTATCAATCCAGTAGGAGGCCACGCGCAAGTCCCTCGTACCTACACAAAACAAATAGCTCAATGCAACTAACGCGATTAGGGGTTGTCAATCCCTTCACGGTCACTTACGAGAGTGAGACCTGATAGAGATGATAGATAATATTTTTGGTATTTTTTGTATAAAGATGCAAAGTAAAATAAAAGGCAAAATAAAAAGCAAAGCAATAATAAAGTGATGGAAGATTAATATGATAGAGAATAGATCCGGGGGCCATAGATTTCACTAGTGGCTTCTCTCAAGAGCATAAGTATTCTATGGTGGGTGAACGAATTACTGTTGAGCAATTGATAGAATTGAGCATAGTTATGAGAGTATCTAGGTATGATCATGTATATAGGCATCACGTCCGAGACAAGTAGACCGACTCACCTTTTGCATCTACTACTATTACTCCACTCATCGACCGCTATCCAGCATGCATCTATAGTATTAAGTTAATGAAAACATAGTAACGCCTTAAGCAAGATGACATTATGTAGAGGGATAAATTCATGCAATATGATAAAAAACTCCATCTTGTTATCCTCGATGGCAAAAATACAATACTTGCCTTGCTGCCCCTACTGTCACTGGGAAAGGACACCGCAAGATTGAACCCAAAGCTAAGCACTTCTCCCATTGCAAGAACTACCAATCTAGTTGGCCAAACCAAACGGATAATTCGAATAGACTTGCAAAGATAACCAATCATACATAAAAGAATTCAGAGAAGATTCAAATATTGCTCATAGATAATCTTGATCATAAACCCACAATTCATGGGTCTCAACAAACACACCACAAAAAGAAGATTACATCGAATAGATCTCCACGAGAGGGGAGAACATTGTATTGAGATCCAAAAAGAGAGAAGAAGCCATCTAGCTACTAACTATGGACCCGAAGGTCTGAGGTAAACTACTCACACTTCATCGGAGAGGCTATGATGATGTAGAAGCCCTCCATGGTGGATTCCTCTTCTGGTGGAGCTCTGGAACAGGCCCCAAGATGGGATCTCGTGGATACAGAAAGTTGCGGCGGTGTAATTAGGGTTTTGGCTCCGTATCTGATCGTTCGGGGGTACCTAGGTATATATAGGAGGAAGAAGTACATCGGTGGAGCAACAGGGGGGGCACGAGGGTGGAGGGCGCGCCTGGGGGGGGGGGGGGGCGCCCCCCTACCTCGTGCCTTCCCTGTTGGTTGCTTGATGTTGCTACGTCTTGATCTTGTGTTGGTTTTCCCCGAAGAGGAGAGGGTGATGCAGCAGAGTAGCGTAAGTATTTCCCTCAGTTTTTGATAACCAAGGTATCAATCCAGTAGGAGGCCACGCCATGAGTCCCTCGTACCTACACAAAGCAAATAGCTCCTCACAACCAACGCGAATAGGGGTTATCAATCCCTTCACGGTCACTTACGAGAGTGAGATCTGATAGAGATTATAGATAATATTTTTGGTATTTTTGGTATAAAGATGCAAAGTAAAAATAAAAGGCAAAGTAAAGAGCAAAGCAATAAGAAAGCGTAGGAAGATTAATATGATGAAAATAGACCTGGGGGCCATAGATTTCACTAGTGGCTTCTCTCAAGAGCATAAGTATTTTACGGTGGGTGAACAAATTACTGTTGAGCAATTGACAGAATTGAGCATAGTTATGAGAGTATCTAGGTATGATCATGTATATAGGCATCACGTCCGAGACAAGTAGACCGACTCCTGCCTGCATCTACTACTATTACTCCACTCATCGACCGCTATCCCGCATGCATCTAGAGTATTAAGTTAATGAAAATAGAGTAACGCCTTAAGCAAGATGACATGATGTAGAGGAATAAATTCATGCAATATGATAAATACCCCATCTTGTTATCCTCGATGGCAACAATACAATACGTGCCTTGCAACCCTTTACATCCTTTGGTAAGGACACCGCAAGATTGAACCCAAATCTAAGCACTTCTCCCATTGCAAGAACTACCAATCTAGTTGGCCAAACCAAACGGATAATTCGAAGAGACTTGCAAAGATAACTCAATCATACATAAAAAAATTCAGAGAAGATTCAAATATTGCTCATAGATAATCTTGATCATAAACCCACAATTCATGGGTCTCAAAAAACACACCACAAAAAGAAGATTACGTCAAATAGATCTCCACGAGAGAGGGGAAGAACATTGCATTGAGATCCAAAAAGAGAGAAGAAGCCATCTAGCTACTAACTATGGACCCGAAGGTCGGAGGTAAACTACTCACACTTCATGGGAGAGGCTTTGATGATGATGTAGAAGCCCTCCATGGTGGAATCCCCTTCCGGCGGAGCTACGGAACAGGCCCCAAGATGGGATCTCGTGGATACAGAAAGTTGCTGCGGTGGAATTAGGTTTTTGGCTCCGTATCTGAACTGTTGTGGGTACGTAGGTATATATAGGAGGAAGGAGTACGTCGGTGGAGCTTCGGGGGGCCCACGAGGCAGGGGGCACGCCCTAGGGGGGGGCGCCCTCTACCCTCGTGGCCGCCTCGTGGCTTTATTGATGGAGGGTCCAAGTCTCCTAGGTCTTATCTGATGACAAAATCACGTTTCCGAAGATTTTATTAATGTTGGACTCCGTTTGATATTTCGTTTCTTCGAAACACTGAAATAGGCAAAAAACATCAATTCTGGGCTGGGCCTCCGGTTAATAGGTTAGTCCCAAAAGTAATATAAAAGTGGAAAATAAAGCCCAATATAGTCCAAAACAATAGATAATATAGCATGGAGCAATCAAAAATTATAGATACGTTGGAGACGTATCAGGCATCCCCAAGCTTAATTACTGCTCGTCCTCGAGTAGGTAAATGAGAAAGAGAATTTTTGATGCGGAGTGCTATTTGGCATAATTTCAATGTAATTCTTCTTAATTGTGGTATGAATATTCAGATCTGAAAGATTCAAGACAAAAGTTCATATTGACATAAAAATAATAATACTTCAAGCATACTAACAAAGCAATTATGTCTTCTCAAAATAACATGGCCAAAGAAAGTTATCCCTACAAAATCATATAGTCTGGCTATGCTCTATCTTCACCACACAAAGTATTTAAATCATGCACAACCCCGATGACAAGCCAAGCAATTGTTTTATACTTTTGTCATTTACAAAACGTTTTCAATATTCACGCAATACATGAGCGTGAGCCATGGATGTAGCACAATATGTGGAACAGAATGGTGGTTGTGGAGAAGACAAAAAGAGGGAAGATAGTCTCACATCAACTAGGTGTATCAATGGGCTATGGAGATGACCATCAATAGATATCAATGTGAGTGAGTAGGGATTGGCATGCAACAGATGCACTAGAGCTATAAGCATATGAAAGCTCAACAAAAGAAACTAAGTGGGTGTGCATCCAACTCGCTTGCTCATGAAGACCTAGGGCAATTTGAGGAAGCCCATCATTGGAATATACAAGCCAAGTTCTATAATGAAAAATTCCCACTAGTATATGAAAGTGACAAAACGAGAGACTCTCTATTATGAAGATCATGGTGCTACTTTCAAGCGCAAGTGTGGTAAAAGGATAGTAACATTGTCCCTTCTCTCTTTTTCTCTCATTTTTTTATTGGGCCTTTTCTCTTTTTTTAATGGTCTTTTTTTTCTTTTTTTTATTTTTCGTCCGGAGTCTCATCCCGACTTATGGGGTAATCATAGTCTCCATCATCCTTTCTTCACTTGGGACAATGCTCTAATAATGATGATCATCGCACTTTTATTTTTCTTACAACTCAACAATTACAACTAGATACTTAGAACAAAATATGACTATATGAATGCCTCCGGCGGTGTACCGGGATATGCAATGATTCATAAGTGACATGTATGAAAGAATTATGAACGGTGGCTTTGCCACAAATACGATGTCAACTAAATGATCATGCTAAGCAATATGACAATGAATGAGCATGTCATAATAAACAGAACGGTGGAAAGTTGCATGGCAATATATCTCGGAATGGCTATGGAAATGCCATGATAGGTATGTATGGTGGCTGTTTTGAGGAAGGTTTATGGTGGGTGTATGATACCGGCAAAAAGTGCGTTGTATTAGAGAGGCTAGCAATGGTGGAAGGGTGAGAAAAATGCGTATAATCCATGGACTCAACATTAGTCATAAACAACTCATATACTTATTGCAAAAATCTACAATTTATCAAAGCAAAGTATTACGCGCATGCTCCTAGGGGGATAGATTGGTAGGAAAAGACCATCGTCATTCCCCGACCGCCACTCATAATGAAGACAATCAATAAATAAATCATGCTCCGACTTCATCACATAACGGTTCACCATACGTCCATGCTACGGGAATCACAAACTTTAACACTAGTATTCCTCAAATTCACAATTACTCAACTAGCATGAATCTAATATTATCACCTCCATATCTCAAAACAATTATCAAGCATCAAACTTTTCTTAGTATTCAACGCACTCAAAAAAAAGTTTTACAAATCTTGAATACCAAGCATATTATTATTTTAAGCAAATTACCATGCTATTTAATACTCTCAAAATAATCTAAGTGAAGCACGAGAGATCAATAGTTTCTTTAAAACAAATCCACCACCGTGCTCTAAAAGATATAAGTGAAGTACTAGATCAAACTATAAGGCTCAAAAGATATAAGTGAAGCACATAGAGCAAAACTATAAAGCTCAAAAGATATAAGTGAAGCACATAGAGTATTCTAACAAATTCCAATTCATGTATGGCTCTCTCAAAAGGTGTGTACAACAAGGATGATTGTGGTAAACTAACAAGCAAAGACACAAATAATACAAGACCCTCCAAGCAAAACACATATCATGTGGTGAATAAAAATATAGCTCCAAGTAAAGTTACCGATGGAAGTGGACGAAAGAGGGGATGCCTTCCGGGGCATCCCCAAGCTTTGACATTTTGGTGTCCTTGGATTATCATGGGGGCGCCATGGGTATCCCCAAGCTTAGGCTCTTTCCACTCCTTGTTCCATAATCCATAAAAAAAAATCACCCAAAACTTGAAAACTTCACAACACAAAACTCAACCGAAATCTCGTGAGCTCCGTTAGCGAAAGAAAACAAAATACCACTTCAAGGTACTGTAATGAACTCATTATTTATTTATATTGGTGTTAAACCTACTGTATTCCAACTTTTCTATGGATTATAAACTATTTTACTAGCCATAGATTCATCAAAATAAGCAAACAACACACGAAAAACAGAATCTGTCAAAAACAGAACAGTCTGTAGTAATATGTAACTAACGCAAACTTCTGGAACTCCAAAAATTCAGCCAAAATAGGACGACCTAGGAAATTTGTTTATTGATCAGCAGCAATTGAAATCACTATTTTATCATGGTCTGGTGATTTTTAACAATTGTTTTCGTGAACCAAAAGTTTCTGGAAATTACAGCAAGATCAAATAACTATTATCCAAGAAGATTCTATAGGTTTAACTTAGCACAAACACTAATTAAAATATAAAACCACATCTAAACAGAAGGTAGATGGATTATTTATTCCTAAACAGGAACAAAAACAAAAAAACTAAAATAAAATTGGGTTGCCTCCCAACAAGCGCTATCGTTTAACTCCCCTAGCTAGGCATAAAAGCAAGGATAGATCTAGGTATTGCCATCTTTGGTGGGCAATCCATAGGTGGCTCTCATAATAGATTCATATGGTAATTTTATCTTCTTCCTAGGGAAGTGTTCCATGCCTTTCTTTAATGGGAATTGGAATCTAATATTCCCTTCCTTCACACCAATAATTGCACCAATCGCTCTAAGGAAAGGTCTACCAAGAATAATAGGACATGAAGGATTGCAATCTATATCAAGAACGATAAAGTCTACGGGCACATAATTACTATTTGCAACAATAAGAACATCATTAATTCTTCCCATAGGTTTCTTAATAGTGTAATCCGCAAGGTGCAAGTTTAGAGAGCATTCATCAAAATCACGGAAATCTAGAAAATCACACAAAAGTTTTGGGAATAGTGGAAACACTAGCACCCAAATCACATAAAGCATAAAATTCATGATCCTTAATCTTAAGTTTAATAGTTGGTTCCCACTCATCATGAAGTTTCTAGGGATGGAGACTTCCAACTCAAGTTTTTCCTCATAAGATTGCATCAAGGCATCAACGATATGTTTAGTAAACGCTTTATTTTGACTATAAGCATGCGGAGAATTTAGCATCGGATTGTAACAAGGAAATTCAATCAATTAAAGAGCAACTTTCATAATTAAATTCCTTGAAATCCAAAATAGTGGGTTTAGCAACATCTAAGGTTTTACTTTCTTCAATCCCACTTTTATCAATTTTAGCATCATAATCTAAAAGTCTCAATTTTTAGAACGCCTTCTAGGTAAAGGTGACTCATATTCAATCTCATCATTATCAAGATTCATATTGCAAAACAAGGATTTGATAGGGGACACATCAATAACTTTTAGATCTTCATCTTGATTTTCATGGAAATTGGAAGAACACGCTTTAATAAAGGCATCTTTCATAGCACGCATCCTAGCGGTTCTTTCCTTGCACTCATCAATGGAAATTCTCATGGATTTGAGAGACTCATTGATATCATGCTTAGGAGGAATAGATCTAAGCTTTAAAGAATCAACATCAAGAGAAATTCTATCAACGTTCCTAGCCAATTCATCAACTTTAAGTAATTTCTCTTCAAGCAAAGCATTAAAATTCTTTTGTGAATTCATAAACTCTTTAACACTATTCTCAAATTCAGAGGGCATCTTATTAAAATTTCCATAAGAGTTGTTGTAGGAATTTCCATAATTATTAGAAGGATTACTAGGATAGGGCCTAGGATTAAAATTCCCTCTATAGGCGTTGTTACCAAAATTATTCCTACCAACAAAATTCACATCCATAGATTCATTATTATTCTCAATCAAAGTAGACAAAGGCATATCATTAGGATCAGAAGAAACACTCATAGTAGCAAATAATTTCATAAATTCATCCATCTTTCCACTCAAAACATTGATTTCTTCTATCGCATGCACTTTTTTATTAGTAGATATTTCAGTGTGCCATTGAGAATAATTAACCATAATATTACCTAGGAGTTTAGTAGCATCTCCTAAAGTGATTTCCATAAAAGTGCCTCCATGTCAATCTAAAAGATTTCTAGAAGCAAAATTCATTCCGCATAATTTTTTGTATAATCATCCACAAATTCAAACTATGAGTAGGGCAATTACGTATCATTAATTTCATTCTCTCCCAAGCTTGTGCAACATGTTCATGATCAAGTTTCTTAAAATTCATAATATCGCTTCTAAGAGAGATGATCTTAGCGGAGGAAAATACTTAGAGATAAAAGCATCTTTGCACTTGTTCCAAGAATCAATACTATTTTTAGGCAAAGACGAAAACCAAGCTTTAGCATGATCTCTAAGCGAAAAAGGAAATAGCTTCAATTTAACAACATCATTGTCAACATCTTTCTTCTTTTGCATATCACACAAATCCACGAGTTATTTAGATGAGTAGCGGCATCTTCACTTTGGGAAGGCCGGGCGAATTGATCTTTCATAACAAGATTCAATAAAGCAGCATTGATTTCACACAATTCAATATTGGCAAGAGGAGCAATCGGAGTGCTAAGGAAATCATTATTGTTGGTATTGGTAAAGTCACACAATTTGGTATTATCTTGAGCCATAGTGACAAGCAAGCAATCCAACACACGAGCAAACAGAAAAAGGCAAGCGAAAAGAGAGGAGGAGATTGGGAAAGAGAGGGCGAATAAAATGGCAAGGGTGAAGTGGGGGAGAGGAAAACGAAAGGCAAATGGAAAATAATGTAATGCGAGAGATAAGGGATTGTGATGGGTACTTGGTATGTTAACTTGTGCGTAGACTCCCCGGCAACGGTGCCAGAAATCCTTCTTGCTACGTCTTCAGCTTGCGTTGGTTTTCCCCGAAGAGGAGAGGGTGATGCAGCGGAGTAGCGTAAGTATTTCCCTCAGTTTTTGAAAACCAAGGTATCAATCCAGTAGGAGGCCACGCGCGAGTCCCTCATACCTACACACAGCAAATAGCTCCTCGCAACCAACGCGAATAGGGGTTGTCAATCCCTTCACGGTCACTTACGAGATTGAGATCTGATAGAGATGATAGATAATATTTTTGGTATTTTTGGTATAAAGATGCAAAGTAAAAATAAAAGGAAAAGTAAAGAGCAAAGCAATAATAAAGCGCAGGAAGATTAATATGATGAAAATAGACCCGGGGGCCATAGATTTCACTAGTGGCTTCTCTCAAGGGCATAAGTATTTTACGGTGGGTGAACGAATTACTATTGAGCAATTGATGTAATTGAGCATAGTTATGAGAGTATCTAGGTATGATCATGTATATAGGCATCACGTCCGAGACAAGTAGACCGACTCCTGCCTGCATCTACTACTATTATCGCACTCATCGACCGCTATCCAAAGATGCATCTAGAGTATTAAGTTAATGAAAACAGAGTAACGCCTTAAGCAAGATGACATGATGTAGAGGAATAAATTCATGCAATATGATAAATACCCCATCTTGTTATCCTTGATGGCAACAATACAATACGTGCCTTGCAATCCTTTCTGTCACTGGGTAAGGACACCGCAAGATTGAACCCGAAGCTAAGCACTTCTCCCATTGCAAGAACTACCAATCTAGTTGGCCAAACCAAATGGATAATTCGAAGAGACTTGCAAAGATAACTCAATCATACATAAAAAATTCAGAGAAGATTCAAATATTGCTCATAGATAATCTTGATCATAAACCCACAATTCATCGATATCAACAAACACACCGCAAAAAGAAGATTACATCGAATAGATCTCCACGAGAGAGGGGGAGAACATTGTATTGAGATCCAAAAAGAGAGAAGAAGCCATCTAGCACTACTAGAGAAAAGCTTAGTAGTGGCGCTGGTTTTTAACATACCAGTAGCGCGGGCACCCGCGCTACTGCTAGGGCGATAGCGCTATTATTTAATAGTAGCGTTGCTTCAACAAGCGCTGCGGCTAAAATACTTATTAGTAGCGCTGCTTCCTCCACCAGCGCTACTACTATCATCACGTAGTAGTAGCGCCTATTTTCTCCCCACGCTACTACTAGGCAAATAGAAATAAAGAATAAAAAAAAAAAATCAGTCGGTGCAATATTCATGGAAATCAAGACAAGTCCAAAGGTAAATAAGCTAAGTTCACGTAACCATCTCACAAACATTAACGACAGTACCACATTTAATATAACCACAAAATCTCACAACTCATATAGTAGTCAACAATGCATGGATAGATCATAGTTGATAAGTCTACTAGGTAGTCATACTAGCATATATATGGTTCAACATCCACACGCATGCATATGAAGTTCTAGATGATGTCGATGACGACCATCATCCTCAAGCCTGGGCGGTGGGTGTTCCTGATAGTAATTAGGATTGCTTGTCTAACATGAAGATTCTTGCCGACGAGGAAGCTCTTCCACCCAACCGAGTTGAAGTGTGTGCAACCGTCCGTGTCCACGCCGTACGCACAAGTGGTGACGAAGCCCCTTGCGGTAAGGCGTATTCCAGCAGAGCCTTCTTCATCAGGCTTGATACCACAACTCTCAGATAGGCTCTTTGGCAATTTCTGAATAAGAAAAACATATCAATTAATAAGTAGCCTCACACATTCTACACGAAGCATATATATCATCGGACTCTACACTAAGCATATATATCATCGGACTCTACACTAGGTATATATATCATCGAACTCTACACTAAGTATAACAATAAAGCATATAAGATTCACTAAGCATATAAGACTCACTAAGCATATAAGACTCACTAAGCATATATATCACCAGACTCTACACTAAGTATAACAATAAAGCATATAAGATTCACTAAGCATATATATCATCGGACTCTACACTAAGTATAACAATAAAGCATATCATCAAATTACTCTAAAACTACAGTAAATGCAACATACCATCATATGCCGATCAACCATGGTACTTGTCAAAGTGGTCACGAATGGCACCCCGACGAAGTCAGCACGTGGTGGAATGTTGTCCCATAGGTTGCACACCTCCTCCTCGCTCAACTTCATTCTTTGAGCTACGATGGCATCACCGAGTGGGTCATCATCATCCTCATCATCCTCATCATCCTCATAATCTTCTGCTTTGTTGATATAAATCACGGCCAGCTTGGGTCTTTCAACTCTGAAGGAGAAGCTGATCAACTCACCACCGGTGATACGCATGTTGTCGATGAAATGGACCCATCCATCTCCTCCCACCCGCGTCATCTTTCATCCTTTCTCGATCTCCATAGTGTAGGGGTCCCAAGGAGCCTCAAAGGTCACAGAGTCTCCAGTCAGGTTGTTGAATTCTGACCTCACATTGCATGGGACGATTTGTGTACAAAAAGCAAAATGATATATACACGATGCATTAATGCCAATAACACTAAAAACAAAATAGTAGTTACTAGTTTCATATAATTTATTACCGCCGCATGAAGAAAACTAGACTCAAAGTAGATGCCAAACAAAGGTTGCCAGGCAAGGTCTTTGGCGCACCTTGACTTGCAATCACGACATGGTGGTGGTGGTGGTGGCGCCATTTCCCTAAAGCAATATGATTAAAGGATTAACGATCCAAAAGTAAACATAAAGTTTTCATAGCTAGAGTTCACATGGCAAGCAAAATAACAACTAAAAAGTAAACATAAAGTTCAGTCCAACAATCATAAAGCTAGCAATCTAGTAAACTAAATAAATATGAGCTTGTAGCTTTGTCTCTCACATGAACAACACCTATACAACATCCTATAGAAGGGCACTTGATACAACCCGAACCGAGCACTTACACTCCTATAGAAGCAATATCCATAACATCACATCAGAAAAGTCGAAACTGCCCAACCAAAAAGCAAAAAATCAAACATGAGCTAGCCCAATCCAATGCCAAATCATGTCAGCAACAACCAACCCAAATCCTCTAGTCTCTCCCCTATGTGATACTAATTAACAGTACGATCTAGAGATGCATATGTGATACTAATTAAATGTAAAATGAAACAAAGTATCCCCAATTAAACCACTCGACATTGCATAGCAAGCCACGGAATACAAGCTACAGGTATTATAGTAATTAAATTCTAAAAGAGATAATGTCGGTGCACAAATTATGAAATTAACCACAAAACAAAGTTGCAGGGTTGCCCTGGTATGCCCTGGTATGCCCATAAAATGTTCGATTTCATCTCTAAACTTGAACTCTATATTTGGCTTACCATATCACACAAATTTCTCGATATAAATTCTCACACTTACCCCTGCTATATTGGAAAGTAGGAACATCCGCAAAGCAACTACTCACGACGGCACAAGAATCAAGAGGAAACCGAAATTCCGAATTTCTAGCGACACTACAGGCATTTGGTAAACCAGACATCGCACTGGAGCGCGGGGATCAAATCCAATGTCACAAATTGAGGTAATAAAGGGCGGCAAAAATGACGGATGTTTACCCCCGAGAAGAGGTGGTTTCTTGTGGCGCAGCGTCGGTCCATGAGGCAGCCCCTACGACGAACCCTAACCGAGAGATCGAGAGGAGCTACTGTGGCGCGCGCAGAGAGGAGGAGATCGAGAGGGGGACTTACGGGGCTGGAGCGTCGGAGGAGGCGAGAGGCGACCACGCGTGGTGGCGGCGCACGGCACAGTCGACGGGGGTGAGGCGGCCGGGGACGAACCCTAACCGCAGCGGCGTCATTGTCGAGCGGAGGGGGTTGTGTGAGACGAGGGGGGGGGGTGCGGGGGCGCTCGCGGGCCGGTTTTCTTTAGCTATAGTAGTAGCGCTTGCTGGAGCACCACGCTACTGCTAAGTCCACCAGCTGTAGCGCCCTTTCAGAACAAACGCTACAGCTAAGTGGGCTATGATGCTGCCCCGCGCCCATGTAACAAAAGATGGCGCCCAAACAAAAAAACGCTGCTGCTATATATTAGTAGTAGCGTGTTTTCAACACAGCGCTACTGGTAATTACTAGTAGCGTGGGGTCAAAGAAACTCGCTACTGGTAAACTTCTATCTATAAGCATTTTCCTAGTAGTGTAGCTACTAACTATGGACCCGAAGGTCTGAGGTAAACTACTCACACTTCATCGAAGAGGCTTTGATGATGATGTAGAAGCCCTCCGTGGTGGAATCCCTTCCTACGGAGCTCGAGCAGCCCCAAGATGGGATCTCGTGGATACGTAAAGTTGCGGCGGTGGAATTAGGTTTTTGGCTCCGTATCTGATCTGTTGGGGGTACGTAGGTATATATAGGAGGAAGGAGTACGTCGGTGGAGCTTCGAGGGGCCCACGAGGCAGGGGCGCGCCCTCCACCCTCGTGGCCGCCTCGTGGCTTTCTTGACGGAGGGTCCAAGTCTCCTGGATCTTATCTGATGAGAAAATCACGTTCCCGAAGATTTCATTCCGTTTGGACTCCGTTTGATATTCCGCTTCTTCAAACACTGAAATAGACAAAAAACAACAATTACGGGCTGGGCCTCCGGTTAATAGGTTAGTCCCAAAAGTAATATAAAAGTGGAAAATAAAGCCCAATATAGTCCAAAACAATAGATAATATAGCATGGAGCAATAAAAAATTATAGATACGTTGGAGACGTATCAACGTAGGGTCCAAGTCTCCTGGATCATGTTCGGTGTGAAAATCACGTTCCCGAAGGTTTCATTCCGGTTGGACTCCGTTTGATATTCCATTTCTTCGAAACTCTGAAATTGGCACAAAACAACAATTCTGGGCTGGGCCTCTGGTTAATAGGTTAGTCCCAAAAATAATATAGAAGTGGAAAATAAAGCCCAATATGGTCCAAAACAGTAGATAATATAGCATGGAGCAATCAAAAAATATAGATACGTTGGAGACGTATCAGGCATCCCCAAGCTTAATTCCTGCTCGTCCTCGAGTAGGTAAATGATAAAATAGATAATTTTTGATGCGGAGTGCTACTTGGCACAATTTCAATGTAATTCTTCTTAATTGTGGTATGCATATTCAGATTCGAAAGATTCAAGACAAAAGTTTAATATTGACATAAAAATAATAATACTTCAAGAATACTAACAAAGCAATCATGTCTTCTCAAAATAACATGGCCAAAGAAAGTTATCCCTACAAAATCATATAGTCTGGCTATGCTCTATCTTCATCACACAAAGTATTTAAATCATGCACAACCCCGGTGACAAGCCAAGCAATAGTTTCATACTTTTGACATTCTCAAAACTTTTTCAATCTTCACGCAATACATGATCGTGAGCCATGGATACATCACTATATGTGGAATAGGATGGTGGTTGTGGAGAAGACAAAAAGGGAGAAGATAGTTTCACATCAATTAGGCGTATCAACGGGCTATGGAGATGCCCAACAATAGATATCAATGTAAGTGAGTAGGGATTGCCATGCAACAGATGCACTAGAGCTATAAGCATATGAAAGCTCAACAAAAGAAACTAAGTGGGTGTGCATCCAACTCGCTTGCTCACGAAGACCTAGGGCAATTTGAGGAAGCCCATCATTGGAATGTACAAGCCAAGTTCTATAATGAAAAATTCCCACTAGTATATGAAAGTGACAAAACGAGAGACTCTTTATTATGAAGATCATGGTGCTACTTTGAAGCGCAAGTGTGGTAAAAGGATAGTAACATTGTCCCTTCTCTCTTTTTCTCTCATTTTTTTATTTTTTTATTTTTTTATTTGGGCCTTCTCTCTTTTTTATGGCCTCTTTTTTTCGTCCGGAGTCTCATCCCGACTTGTGGGGGAATCATAGTCTCCATCATCCTTTCCTCACTTGGGATAAGGCTCTAAAAATGATGATCATCACACTTTTATTTACTTACAACTCAACAATTACAACTCGATACTTAGAACAAAATATGACTCTATGTGTATGCCTCCGTGATGTACCGGATATGCAATGATTCATGAGTGACATGTATGAAAGAATTATGAACGGTGGCTTTGCCACAAATACGATGTCAACTACATGATCATGCTAAGCAACATGACAATGATGGAGCGTGTCATAATAAAAGGAACGGTGGAAAGTTGCATGGCAATATATCTTGAAATGGCTATGGAAATGCCATAATAGGTAGGTACGGTGGCTGTTTTGAGGAAGGTATATGGTGGGTGTATGATACCGGCGAAAAGTGCGCGGTATTAGAAAGGCTAGCAATGGTGGAAGGGTGAGAAAAGTGCGTATAATCCATGGAATCAACATTAGTCATAAAGAACTCATATACTTATTGCAAAAATCTACAAGTTATCAAAGCAAAGTATTACGCGCATGCTCCTAGGTGGATAGATTGGTAGGAAAAGACCATTGCTCGTCCCCGACCGCCACTCATAAGGAAGACAATCAATAAATAAATCATGCGCCGACTTCATCACATAACGGTTCATCATACGTGCATCCTACGGGAATCACAAACTTTAACACTAGTATTTCTCAAATTCACAACTACTCAACTAGCATGACTCTAATATTACTACCTCCATATCTCAAAACAATTATCAATCATCAAACTTTTCTTAGTATTCAACGCACTCAAAAGAAAGTTTTACAAATCTTGAATACCAAGCATATTATTATTATTAAGCAAATTACCATGCTATTTAAGACTCTCAAAATAATCTAAGTGAAGCATGAGAGATCAATAGTTTCTTTAAAACAGATCCACCACCGTGCTCTAAAAGATATAAGTGAAGCACTAGAGCAAAACTATATAGCTCAAAAGATATAAGTGAAGCACATAGAGTATTCTATCAAATTCCAAATCATGTATGGCTCTCTTAGAAGGTGTGAACAGAAAGGATGATTGTGGTAAACTAAAAATAAAAGACTCAAATCATACAAGACGCTCCAAGCAAAACACATATCATGTGGTGAATAAAAATATAGCTCCAAGTAAAGTTACCGATGGAAGTAGACGAAAGAAGGGATGCCTTCTGGGGGCATCCCCAAGCTTTGACTTTTTGGTGTCCTTAGATTATCTTGGGGGTGCCATGGGCATCCCCAAGCTTAGGCTCTTGCCACTCCTTGTTCCATAATCCATCAAAAAATTTCACCCAGAACTTGAAAACTTCACAACACAAAACTTAACAGAAATCTCGTGAGCTCCGTTAGCGAAAGAAAACAAAAGACCACTTCAAGGTACTGTAATGAACTTATTCTTTATTTATCTTGGTGTTAAACCTACTGTATTCCAACTTCTCTATGGATTATAAACTATTTTACTAGCCATAGATTCATCAAAATAAGCAAACAACACACGAAAAACATAATCTGTCAAAAACAGAACAGTCTGTAGTAATATGTAACTAACGCAAACTTCTGGAACCCCAAAAATTCATCCAAAATAGGACGACCTAGGCAATTTTTTTATCTATCAGCAGCAATTGGAATCACTATTTATCACGTTCTAGTTATTTTTAACAATTGTTTTCGTGAACCTAAAGTTTCTGGAAATTACAGCAAGATCAAATAACTATCATCCAAGAAGATCCTATAGGTTTAACTTGGCACAAACACTAATTAAAACATAAAACCACATCTAAACAGAAGGTAGATGGATTATTTATTACTAAGCAGCAAGGAAAAATATTGGGTTGTCTCCCAACAAGCGCTTTTCTTTAAAGCCTTTTTAGCTAGGCATTAAGATTTCAATGATGCTCACGTGAAAGACAAGAATTGAAGCACAAAGAGAGCATCATAAAACACATGACAAACACATCTAAGTCTAACATACTTCCTATGCATAGACATCTTATAGAAAAACAAATTATCATAGCAAGCAAAAACTAGCATATGCAAGGAAGCGGAAAAGAACAATATCAATCTAACCATAACGAGAGGTAATTTAGTAACTTGAAAATTTCTATAACCATATTTTCCTCTCTCATAGTAATTACATGTAGGATCATAATAAATTTCAACAATATAGCTATCACGTAACATATTCTCAACACTATCGACATGCACGCGAAGTTGACACTCTTCCAAAATAGTGGGATTATCATTAACTAAAGTCATGATTTCTCCAAGCCCACTTTTATCAAGAATTCCAGAAGATTGAATGTTATCCAAATATGTGGGATCTAAAGTTGACACTCTTCAAAACCCACTTTCAATATTATTGCACTATTATCAATCTTATATTCATCATGGGGCTTAAATAAATTTTCAAGATCATAAGAAGAATCTCCCCAATCATGACTATTGGACATAGCAAAACTAGCATCCCCAAGCTTAGGGTTTTGCATATTATTAGCATAACTTACATCAACAGAATTTATAATAAAATCATTGCAATCATGCTTTTTATTCAAAGATTATCGTGAATCACTTCATAAAGCACTTCATCACAATTTTCAGATTTACGGATTTCAGGCAAAACCTTATAAAGATAATCTAGTGCATCCAAATCACTAGGAATTGGTTCATCATAATTGGATCTCTTAAAAAGATTTGCAAGCGGATGAGGATCCATAGATATTAGCTTCTCTATTTAGGAATAAATACTCAACTATTTCAACCAAACGAGAAAACGAGCCAAGTAAGACATCAAGGCAAACAAAAAGACGAACGGAAAAGAGAGGGCGAATAAAACGGCAAGGGTGAAGTGGGGGAGAGGAAAACGAGAGGCAAATGGCAAATAATGTAATGCGAGAGATAAGGGATTGTGATGGGTACTTGGTATGTTGACTTTTGCGTAGACTCCCCGGCAACGGCGCAAGAAATTATTCTTGCTACCTCTTGAGCTTGCGTTGGATTTCCCCGAAGAGGAGAGGATAATGCAGCGTGATAAGCGTAAGTATTTCCCTCAGTTTTTGAGAACCAAGGTATCAATCGGAGGAGGCCACGCCAAGTCCCTCGTACCTACACAAAACAAATAGCTCAACGCAACCAACGCGATTAGGGGTTGTCAATCCCTTCACGGTCACTTACGAGAGTGAGATCTGATAGAGATGATAGATAATATTTTGGTATTTTTGGTATAAAGATGCAAAGTAAAATAAAAGGCAAAATAAAAAGCAAAGCAATAATAAAGTGATGGAAGATTAATATGATAGAGAATAGACCCCGGGGCCATAGATTTCACTAGTGGCTTCTCTCAAGAGCATATGTATTCTACGGTGGGTGAGCAATTCTTTGTTGAGCAATTGTGAGGGAGCATAGTTATGAGAGTATCTAGGTATGATCATGTATATAGGCATCACGTCCAAGACAAATAGACCGACTCACTGCTGCATCTACTACTATTACTCCACTCATCGACCGCTATCCGGCATGCATCTAGAGTATTAAGTTAATGAAAACAAATGCATATAAGCAAGATGACATGATGTAGAGGGATAAATTCATCCAATATGATAAAAACCCCATCTTGTTATCCTCGATGGCAACAATACAATACGTGCCTTGCTGCCCCTACTGTCACTGGGAAAGGACACCGCAAGATTGCATGTATTTTAATGGGAGAAGTGCTTAGCTTTGGGTTCAATCTTGCGGTGTCCTTACCCAGTGACAGAAAGGGTTGCAAGGCACGTATTGTATTGTTGCCATCGAGGATAACAAGATGGGGTATTTATCATATTGCATGAATTTATTCCTCTACATCATGTCATCTTGCTTAAGGCGTTACTCTGTTTTCATTAACTTAATACTCTAGATGCATGTTGCATAGCGGTCGATGAGTGGAGTAATAATAGTAGATGCAGAATCGTTTCGGTCTACTTGTCACGGATATGATGCCTATATAAATGATTATTGCCTGGATAACCTCATAACTATGCTCAATTCTGTCAATTGCTCAACAGTAATTTGTTCACCCACTGTAGAATACTTATGCTCTTGAGAGAAGCCACTAGTGAAACCTATGGCCCCCGGGTCTATTCTCATCATATCAATCTCCATCATTTTATTTACCTGCTTTGCTTTTACTTTTTACTTTGCATCTTTATACCAAAAATACCAAAAATATTATCTCTATCAGATCTCACCCTCGTAAGTGACCGTGAAGGGATTGACAACCCCTAAGTGTTGGTTGCAGTAGCTATCGCTTTGTGCAGGTACAGGACTTCTGCGCGGTATCCTCTGATTGATACCTTGGTTCTCAAAAACCTGAGGGAAATACTTACGCCATCGTGCATCATCCTCTCCTCTTTGCTTGCCCGCTCGCTTCTCGCTTGGTTGGATTAGATGCTTATTTATTCCTAAACAAAGAAGCCAATATCTATGGATCCTGATCCGCTTGCCAATCTTATTAAGAGATCCAATTATGATGAACCAATTCCTAGTGATTTGGATGCACTAGATTATCTTTATAAGGTTTTGCCCGAAATCCGTGAAGTGACTCACGATAGATCTTTGAATAAAAAGCATGATTGCAATGATTTTATTATAAATTCTTTTGATGTCAGTTGTGCTAATAAGATGCAAAACCCTAAGCTTGGGGATGCTAGTTTTGCTATGTCTACTACTTGTTGCAATGATCACAATTGGGGTGATTCTTCTTATGATCTTGAAAATTTATTTAAGCCCCATGATAAATATGAGATTGATAATATTGTTTGCAATAATATTGAAAGCGGGTTTGGAAGAGTGTCAACTTTAGATCCCACATATTTGGAGAATATTCAATCTTATGATTTTTTTTATAAAAGTGCGCTTGGAGAAATCATGACTTTAGTTAATGATAATCCCACTATTTTGGAAGAGTGTCAACTTTGCATACATGTGGATCATGTTAAGAATATGTTATATGGTAGCTATTTTGTTGAATTTGCTTATTATCCTACATGTAATTATTATGAGAGAGGAAAATATGGTTGTAGAAAGTTTCATGCTATTAAATTACCTCTCGCTATGTCGAGATTGCTATTGTCTCTTTCCGCTTCCTTGCATATGCTAGTTTTTGCTTGCCTTGATTCGTTTGCCTATAAGATGCCTATGCATAGGAAGTATGTTAGACTTAGATGTGGTTGTCACATGTTTTATGATGCTCTCTTTGTGCTTCAATTCTTGTCTTTCTTGTGAGCATCATTGAAATTTCAATGCCTAGCTAAAAAGGCTTTAAAGAAAAGCGCTTGTTGGGAGACAACCCAAATTTTTCCTTGCCGATTAGTAATAAATAATCCATCTAGCCTCTGTTTAGATGTGGTTTTATGTTTTAATTAGTGTTTGTGCCAAGTTGAACCTATTGGATCTTCTTGGATGATAGTTATTTGATCTTGCTGTAATTTACAGAATCTTTGTGCTCAGTGCCCGAATTGTTAAAAATCACCAGAACGTGATAAAATACTGATTCCAATTGCTGCTGATCAATAAACAAATTTTCCAGGTCGTCTAATTTTGGTAGAAGTTTTTGGGTTCCAGAAGTTTGCGTTAGTTACAGATTACTACAGACTGTTCTGTTTTTGACAGATTCTGTTTTGCGTGTGTTGTTTGCTTATTTTGATGAATCTATGGCTAGTAAAATAGTTTATGGTCTATAGAGAAGTTGGAATACAGTAGGTTTAACACCAATATAAATAAAGAATGAGTTCATTACAGTACCTTAAAGTAGTCTTTTGTTTTCTTTCTCTAACGGAGCTCACGAGATTTCTATTGAGTTTTGTGTTGTGAAGTTTTCAAGTTTTGGGTGAATTCTTTTGATGGATTATGGAACAAGGAGTGGCAAAGCCTAAGCTTGGGGATGCCCATGTCACCCCAAGATAATCCAAGGACACCAAAATTCAAAGCTTGGGGATGCCCGGAAGGCATCCCCTCTTTCGTCCACTTCCATCGGTAATTTACTTGGAGCTATATTTTTATTCACCAACATGATATGTGTTTTGCTTGGAGCGTCTTGTATTATTTGAGTCTTTGCTTATTAGTTTACCACAATCATCCTTGATATACACACCTTTTGGGGGAGCCATATATGAATTGAAATTTGATAGAATACTCCATGTGCTTCACTTATATCATTTGAGCTTGATAGTTTGCTCATAGTGCTTCACTTATATATTTTTGAGCGTGATAATTTTTGCTCTAGTGCTTCACTTAGATCTTTTAGAGCACGGTGGTGGATTTGTTTTAAAGAAACTTGATCTCTCATGCTTCACTTAGATTATTTTGAGAGTCGTTAATAGCATGGTAATTTGCTTAATGTTAATATACTTGGTGTTCAAGATATGTGAAACTTTCTTTTGAGTGCGTTGAATACTAAGATAAGTTTGATGCTTGATAATTGTTTTGAGATATGGAGGTAATAATATCAAAGTCATGCTGGTTGAGTAGTTGTTAATTTGAGAAATGCTTGTGTTGAAGTTAGTAAATCCCGTAGCATGCACGTATGGTTAAAGTTATGTAACAAATTTGAAACATGAAGTGTACCTGGCTTGTGCGTCCTTATGAGTGGCGGTCGGGGGCGAGCGATGGTCTTTTCCTACCAATCTATCCCCTAGGAGCATGCGTAGTACTTGTATTTTTGATGACTTCTAATTTTTTGCAATAAGTATATGAGTTCTTTTGACTAATGTTGAGTCCATGAATTATACGCACTTTTACCTTTCCGCCATTGCTAGCCTCTTCGGATGCAGGCATTGCCCTTTCTCACATTGAGTTGGCGCAAACTTCGCCGGTGCATCCAAACCCCGTGATACGATATGCTCTATCACACATAAACCTCCTTATATCTTCCTCAAAACAGCCACCATACCTACCTATTATGGCATTTCTATAGCCATTCCGAGATATATTGCCATGCAACTTTCCACCGTTCCGTTCATCATTATTATGACATACTTCACTTTTGTCATATTGCCATTGCATGATTATGTAGTTGACATTGTATTTCTGGCAAAGCCACCATGCATTATTTTTCATACATGTCACTTTTGGTTCATTACACCATCCCGGTACACCGCCGGAGGCATTCATATAGAGTCATAACTTGTTCTAGTTTCGAGTTGTAATCCTCATGTTGTAATCAATAGAAGTGTGATGATCATCATTATTAGAGCATTGCCCAAATAAATAAATAAAAAGGAAAGGCCCAAAAAAAGGGAAGAAAAGGGCAATGCTACTATCTCTTTTTCCACACTTGTGCTTCAAAGTAGCACCTCGTTCTTCATGTAGTGAGTCTCATATATTGTGCTTCAAAGTAGCACCATGTTTTTCATATAGTGAGTCTCATAAGTTCTCTTTTTTATACTAGTGGGAATTTTTCATTATAGAACTTGGCTTGTATATTCCTACGATGGGCTTCCTCAAAATGCCATAGGTCTTCATGAGCAAGCAAGTTGGATGCACACCCACTAGTTTTCTTTTGTTGAGCATCCATAGCTCTAGTGCATCCGTTGCATGGCAATCCCTACTCCTCATGTTGACATCAATTGATGGGCATCCACATAGCCCATTGATTATCCTCGTCAATATGAGACTTTCTCCTTTTTTGTCTTCTCCACACAATCCCCATCATCATATTATATTCCACCCATAGTGCTATATCCATGGCTCACACTCATGTATTGCGTGAAGGTTGAAAAAGTTTGAGATTATTTAAGTATGAAACAATTGCTTGGCTTGTCATCGGTGGAGGGTGCGCCTGGGGGGAGGGCCTGATACGTCTCCAACGTATCTATAATTTTTGATTGCTCCATGCTACTTTATGTATTGTTTTGGACTATAATGGGCTTTATTTTCCACTTTTATATTATTTATGGGACTAACCTATTAACCGGAGGCCCAGCCCAGAATTGCTGTTTTTTGCCTATTTCAGTGTTACGAAGAAACGGAATATCAAACGGAGTCCAAACGGAATGAAACCTTCGGGAACATGATCTACTCACCAAACGTGATCCAGGGGACTTGGACCCTACTCCAAGGAGTGCCAGAGGTGGTCACGAGGGTGGGGGGCGCGCCCCTCCCCCCTGGGCGCGCCCCCTGCCTCGTGGGCCCCCTGACGCTCCACCAACGTACTCCTTTCTCCTATATATACCTCGCATTCCCAACAGATCGGAGACGGAGCCAAAACCTAATTCCACCGCCAGAACTTCCTCAGATCCACGAGATCCCATCTTGGGGCCTGTTCCGAGTTCACGGAGGGGGCATCCACCACGAAGGGCTTCTACATCAACACCATAGCCCTTCCGATGAAGTGTGAGTAGTTTACTTCAGACCTTCGGGTCCATAGCTAGTAGCTAGATGGCTTCTTCTCTCTTTTTGGATCTCAATACAATGTTCTCCCCCTCTCTCGTGGAGATCAATTCGATGTAATCTTCTTTTTGCGGTGTGCTTGTGAGACCGATGAATTGTGGGTTTATGATCCAGCTTATCTATGGAAAATATTTGATTCTTCTCTGAATTCTTTTATGTATTATTAAGTTATCTTTGCAAGTCTCTTCGAATTATCCGTTTGGTTTGGCCAACTATATTGGTAGTTCTTGCAATTGGAGAATTGGTTAGCTTTGGGTTCAATCTTGCGGTGTCCTTACCTAGTGACAGAAAGGGTTGCAAGGCACATATTGTATTGTTGCCATCGAGGATAACAAGATGGGGTATTTATCATATTGCATGAATTTATTCCTCTACATCATGTCATCTTGCTTAAGGCGTTACTCTGTTTTTAACTTAATACTCTAGATGCATGCTGGATAGCGGCCGATGAGTGGAGTAATAGTAGTAGATGCAGAATCGATTCGGACTACTTGTCACGGACGTGATGCCTATATACATGATCATTGCCTGGATAACCTCATAACTATGCTCAATTCTGTCAATTGCTCAACAGTAATTTGTTCACCCACCGTAAAATACTTATGCTCTTGAGAGAAGCCACTAGTGAAACCTATGGCCCCCGGGTCTATTCTCATCATATCAATCTCCATCATTTTATTTACTTGCTTTGCTTTTACTTTTTACTTTGCATCTTTATACCAAAAATACCAAAATATTATCTCTATCAGATCTCACCCTCGTAAGTGACCGTGAAGGGATTGACAACCCCTAAGCGTTGGTTGCGGTAGCTATCGTTTTGTGCAAGTACGAGGGACTTGCGCGTGGTCTCCTACTGGATTGATACCTTGGTTCTCAAAAACTGAGGGAAATACTTACGCTACTGTGCTGCATCATCCTCTCCTCTTCGGGGAAATCCAACGCAAGCTCCAGACGTAGCAGGGCGCTCCCCCCTACCTCATGCCTTCCCTGTTGGTTGCTTGACGTAGGGTCCAAGTCTCCTGGATCATGTTTGGTGAGAAAATCACGTTCCCAAAGGTTTCATTCCGCTTTGGACTCCGTTTGATATTCTGCTTTCTTGAAACTCAAATAGGCAAAAAACATCAATTCTGGGCTGGGCCTCCGGTTAATAGGTTAGTCCCAAAAATAATATAAAAGTGGAAAATAAAGCCCAATATGGTCCAAAACAGTAGATAATATAGCATGGAGCAATCAAAAATTATAGATACATTGGATACGTATCAACGACGGCCGCGGTGCGGGCGCGGCCAGGCCTCGGAGGGGCGCGGCGACTGGGGGAGGGGGGCGGCAGAGCACGCGACAAGGGCGGCAGGGCGATGGCAGCGGCAGCGGCAGCAGACAACAAAAGCAGTAGCAGCAAGGCAACGGGACGGCGGCGGCTGGAGCACGGGGTGCTCGGGTTCGTGGCCACAGGCGTGCGAGCGACGAACGGGAAAATCTTGGCAGCATGTACGCATCACCACGAGCACGATGACGTGCTCGGACAAGCCCATCGGGCACTAGATCGATGGCACGGAGCTCAGCAGCGGCGGCGAAGCTCCGGCAATGGCAGCAGCGCTGTAGAGGCGGCGAATCGAGCACGTGGGAGAGGGGTTTCGTAGTGGAGCTCACCGTGGAGACGCAGTGAATGGCAGCGGGCTCGATGGAAGCTCAGGGTGGCCGGAGTTGAAGACGAACGCCGGCGGTGGTCCGAGGTAGACGAAGCTCGATCCCGATGATGTAGGGGGGTCCCGGCTTGAGATCATGGTCGAGGAGGACGTAGCAGTCGTCGACGAAGCTCCTGGACACCTCCGTGGGGCGCGGGGACGATGGTGGCCGCGGGATCGATGGCGACGAGCACGGGCGGTCTCGAGTGGTGACGGGCAGAGGAAAAATGCGGGAGGGGGGAGGGAACTGCGTGACTAGGGTTTGGGGGAGAGGAAGAGGGAGCTGGGGGTTGCTCTTATCCGCCGGGGAAAACAACGGGGAGGCGCGGGATCGCTGTCACGGCGCCATCGGTGACCATGGCGCCGGTGGATCATTGCCACGATCCCCCCGTGTGAACAGAGAAGGGAGATGAGGGCGAGATAGGCTGGGTTGTGCAGGCCCACTAGGTAGATCGGCTAGGTGGCCCAAGGGATGGGGGGCTCTGTTTTATTTCTGTTTGTTTCGTTTTCTTTTTCTTTTTACAACTTTACTGTTTTATTTAATCTCCGCAATATTTTAGTCTAACTAAAATACAAAACTAGTTTCAAAAATAGTATCACTATTTATACCTCTGCCACAAAGTTTGGTACTCTATTAAATTAATTTGATATTTTAGAAATTATAAAAAGCATCTTATTAATTAATATATCCACTGTTATAAACATTTTAATGCATTTAAACCTTTTATAAAAGTTTGGTTTCACCGCCAATAATACTTATGAATTATTTACCATATCTTGCACATTTTATTTTTGGCATTTGAAAACTTTTGAATTTGACTTTATTTCAAATTTGAATTTGAACCGGTTTTGAATCAACGTGAGTTGAACAACAGTAATCGTGATGACGTGGCATCATTAGTAAAGGATTACTGTAGCTTAATTATCCGGGCGTCACAAATCTCCTCCACTACAAGAAATCTCGTCCTGAGATTTAGGAGGTAGAAGGAAACAAAGCGGGGTATTCATCGTGAAGACGATCCTCGAGTTCCCAAGTGGCTTCATCTTCAGAAGGATTTGACCACTGAACTTTTAGAAATTTGTTAGCCCTCAGAGGGTGCGATGTTCAGCTTGAACGAGAACGCGGATCAGATGCTCTCGGTAAGAGAGATCATCATGCAGGGGTTGAGCTTTATAAACCATGTGGTTGTTGCAATAAGACTGGCGACTCAAGGCATCGGCCATGACATTAGGCTTGCCAGGGGTATAAGAAATACCGTAGTCATAGTCTATAATTGTTTTCTATACATCATTGCTGACGAAGATCTAGATCTAGCTGAGTAACAGATACTTCAGACTTTAATGATCAGTGAAGATCTCGCAACAATTACCGAGAAGGTAATGTCACCACAACTTCAATGCAAATTTAACTGCAACAAGTTCAAGGTTATGGACTGGGTAGTCCTTCTGGAAGACATCTGGGAATTCACAAATGACTGGAGCATTTTCGGTTCGCACAAGAGGAGAAGCGTTTCACGCATTCAAGGAATAAATCTGTGCTTCGGCATTTCAAATAAGATGAGCATGGTAGCTTACTATCTCATTGAAGGATGTAGTAGATGGACGGTCTTAGTGGCACAAATAATAGAAGCGGTATTTGTTTATAACTATTCCATTTGCAGAATGAGGTAGATATTGGACGACTTCAAAACAATGGGGGAAACATGGAATTCCAGTCCTTCAATTTCAACTGGGTAGTTGTGACTAACAATGGTGGTTCGACATTGGCCCGCGGAATGCAGCTTGGAATTCTGGCCAAGTGATGGCGGTTTCAACAGGTAAGGAATGCTTGTGGCTGTCCCACCATTGAGCAACAGGGCCTTTCAGATAATAGGCCGTGAAGGTGACATAGTTGGCAAGGGCTACATCAGCAGATTACCACTCGAAAGTGATGTCACGGAGCCAAACATCAGCATCAAGGGGCCGAGTTAAGCTGCGGTAGATGACAGGGTTGAGACATGCCAAGTCTTGCAGAGTCACTTGGGGTGGTTGCTAATTTATATTGCGGCGCTGGAACTGAGAAATGACCCCTTCCATAAACTCGTGATTCAGCTCAACTGTTGTATCACCGACCATGTATTCGGCCGGTGGTGGATTGTTACCACCACGACCAGCGGATCTAACCATTCTGCTTAAATGCAACAGGGGGTAGTTTAGCATGGGGTGGAGCAAATGTATGGAGTCATTCATGATGTAAACTGAACAATGAGCAGAGGCGCAGTATGTACAAAGCAGTAGTCATTGAAGACATACAGATACATATGTGGGGCCAATTACACGATGTTCGTATGAGTTCGTACAAGAGAAGTACCTTACACATACTAGGCGGCACACATGCACGCGATGGAAGGCTACAACAACGGAACATAGCAAAGGCTACATCAACGTCAGTGAAAACCTCTGGAGCAAGGGATTAGCAAGTGATGATGCAAGGTGCCCTCGATAAGAGGATCCAGAGGTCAGTGAATAAGGCGAAGCAGAACTTGACCCTCAATTCGAGAAAGCCATAGTACAAATCTCCGGCTGGATGTGATCATGAGAACTAATGTTAGATTTTGCAAAATCATTCATCAGAGTCCCAGAGTATAGACGAGGAGTAAAAGATCCTAATACCACCCATTTGGCGACTGGGCCCGTAAGCCACACAGCCATGTTAGTAAATCAGTTTTTCAAACACTAGACTCAACTTTGGCTAAGGAGTTGGAAAGGGGTTCCTACAGGCAGTCGGCTCTGATACCAACTTGTGACGCCCCCGGATTGACCGTACACTAATCATACACGCAAACGTGTATGATCAACATCAGGGACTCACGGGAAGATATCACAACACAACTCTAGACACAAATGAAAGTCATACAAGCTCCATATTACAAGCCAGGGGCCTCGAGGGCTCGAATACATAGCTCGATACATAAGCGAGTTAGCGGAAGCAACAATATCTGAGTACAGACAAAAGTTAGACAAGGATGCCTTAAGAAGGCTAGCACAAAAACAACACGATAGAAGAGGCAAGGCCTCCTGCCTAGGACCTCCTAACTACTCCAGGTTGTCGGCGGTCTCCAAGTAGCAGTTTCCATCGGCGGTGGCATCTGGCTCCAGGGATCCACCATCTGGTTGCATCAACCGGAAAGAAGAAGGAATGAGGGAAAAGGGTAGCAAAGAAACCGTGAGTACTCATCCAAAGTACTCGCAAGCATCAGATCTATACTAAGTATGCATTGGTATCAAATGGAAGGGTCAGATTCGTGGACTGAATCGCAGAATGCCAGAATAGAGGGGAAGGCCTAGCCTATCAAAGACTCGCATCTTCAAGCAGCTCCGAGAATCTTGCAGCATGTAGAAGAGTAAAGAATAGCAGTTTAATTAACAAGCATGTTGTAACATTAATGCCCAGAGATCCTTCCTCGACTCCCTGAGAGAAAGCAATCCCGGAGCCAACATATCCATCACGTATCAAGAATCCATTTATAGTTGTATAAGATCAGGATACAAGTCTGAACGTCCATTACCGAGGACACGGTATTCGAATATATGTCTTCCCTGCAGGGGTGCACCACGTTTTCCAACACGCTCGATCACTCTGGCCGGACACACCTTCGGGGTCAATGCCCGGCCTCGGAAGATCAACACGTCATAGCCCTACCTAGGCTCAGCAGAGAGGTCCCCGCCGGTCTACATCCTAAGCACTCCGGGTTCTGGGCCCATCGTCCGTTGCACTCCGGATCGTTGTGTGCAGTGTGGATACCAGCACCGCCTCGGATGGCCAGCACGATCCTATCATGCCACAATGCTGAACTGGACATCTGACAAAGCTTCGGCTGATACTGCGACGTCGAGGCCCATAACTATTCTCGCATGGTGGTTAGTGCGTAAAGGCCAGAGGCCAATTCAGAACAAATACCCAAACCTGTTAGTGCATTAACAATTAAAGTAGTGACGGCTTTCGGGACAAGTCCGGAGCTATCACCCCTCCTGGGTGATACCGCTAAACAGCCAGCCGCCACTGTCACATCGCACGGGTGCTCTCCGGGCCCGCCCTGCTTTCACAACTCTCTCAAGTAAATTCAAGGTAACCATGTGTCCAGACATCAAGGGGAAAACCTGAGGAATCACCCCCGGTGGATTCCACTCAATGTAATCATCAAGGTGAATGTAAGAGGGACCACAGATACGTCTCCAACGTATCTATAATTTTTGATTGCTCCATGCTACTTTATCTACTGTTTTGCACTATATTGGGCTTTATTTCCCACTTTTATATTACTTTTGGGACTAACCTATTAACCGGAGGCCCATCTCAGAATTGCTGTTTTTTTTACCTATTTCTGTTTCAAGAAATGTAATATCAAACGGAGTCCAAACGGAATGAAACCTTCGGGAACGTGATTTTCCAACCGAACGTGATCCAAGAGACTTGGACCCTACTCCAAGAAGTGCCAGAGGCAGTCACGAGGGTGGAGGGCGCGCCCCCTACCTTGTGGGCCCCCTGACGCTCCACCGACGTACTCCTTCCTCCTATATATACCTCACGCACTCTCAAACGACTGTAACAGGAGCCAAAACCTAATTCCACCGCCGCAACCTTCTCAGATCCACGAGATCCCATCTTGGGGCCTGTTCGAACTCACGAGGGGGCATCCACCACGGAGGGCTTCTACATCATCACCATAGCCCCTCCGATGAAGTGTGAGTAGTTTACTTCAGATCTTCGGGTCCATAGCTAGTAGCTAGATGGCTTCTTCTCTCTTTTTGGATCTCAATACAATGTTCTCCCCCTCTCTCATGGAGATCTATTCGATGTAATCTTCTTTTTGCGGCGTGCTTGTTGAGACTGATGAATTGTGGGTTTATGATCCAGTATTATCTATGGGAAATATTTTATTCTTCTATGAATTCTTTTATGTATGATTGAGTTATCTTTGCAAGTCTCTTCGAATTATCCGTTTGGTTTGGCCAACTAGATTGGTAGTTCTTGCAATGGGAGAAGTGCTTAGGTTTGGGTTCAATCTTGCGGTGTCCTTACCCAGTGACAGAAAGGGTTGCAAGGCACGTATTGTATTGTTGCCATAGAGGATAACAAGATGGGGTTTTTATCATATTGCATGAATTTATCCCTCTACATCATGTCATCTTGCTTAAGGCGTTACTCTGTTTTTAACTTAATACTCTAGATGCATGCTGGATAGCGGTCGATGAGTGGAGTAATAGTAGTAGATGCAGAATCATTTTGATCTACTTGTTTTGGACGTGATGCCTATATACATGATCATTGCCTAGATATACTCATAACTATGCTCAATTCTTTCAATTGCTCAACAGTAATTTGTTCACCCACCGTAGAATACTTATGCTCTTGAGAGAAGCCACTGGTGAAACATATGGCCCCCGGGTCTATTCTCATCATATCAATCTCTGTCAGTTTATTTACTTGCTTTGTTTTTACTTTGCCTTTACTTTTTACTTTGCATCTTTATACCAAAAATACCAAAAATATTATCTCCATCAGATCTCACTCTCGTAAGTGACCATGAAGGGATTGACAACCCCTAATCGCGTTGGTTGCGAGTTGCTATCGTTTGTGTAGGTACGAGGGACTTGTGCGTGGCCTCCTACTGGATTGATACCTTGGTTCTCAAAAAATGAGGGAAATACATACACTACTGTGCTGCATCATCCTCTCCTCTTCGGGGAAAACCAATGCAAGCTCAAGACGTAGCAAGAAGGATTTATGGCGCCGTTGCCGGGGAGGCTCACGCAAGCAAGTCAACCATACTAAGTACCCATCACAATCCCTATCTCTTGCATTACATTATTTGCCATTTGCCTCTCGTTTTCCTCTCCCCCACTTCACCCTTGCCTTTTTATTCGCCCTCTCTTTCCCAATCTCCTCCTTTTGCCTTTGCCTTTTGTTTGCTCGTGTGTTAGTTTGCTTGCTTGTCATCATGACTAGTCTCGTATCTTCCCCGTTATCTCCCGAGAATGAAGTTCTAAATTTTAAGCAAAAGGAGGGAGAAAATCTAAAAGATGCTTGGTATAGAATTTGCAATGCTCAAAATAGATCTACCGGGAAGCAATCTACTTCAGTTCTCATTCGTAATTTTTATGTAGGTGCTAATCCTTGGTATAGATACATTCTTCATACCATTACCGGAGGGAATTTCTTGGATAGCCATACTTTTGATTCTTATAATGCTTTAATAGATTTATTTGGCTCACCTCCTCTTTTGGTTAATTGAACCATGTTAACTTTGGAGCATGTTATGCAAAGGCTTGAAATTATTGAAACCAAAGTTGCTACCATTGAATCCATTGAAAATCTAGATAAAATGATACATAATCAAATTACTCAATATGGATCTAAGGTAGGAATGACTTTGAAAAATATTAAGGAGAAGGAACCCATGGTTAATGAGAAAATAAATTTAGATTCCACTCGAATCGATAAACTTGAGGGTATCATTACCAACTTGGGAACCGCTTTTTCTTCCGTAAAGAATACTCCTAGTCCTCCCACTAAAATTGCCAAGCTTATGTATGTTCCTAAAAATAAGGGTGAATCATCTAGTAAGGAAAGCTGCGGATCTTAAATCTATAAGTATTCATCCCGATCTTTTTACTATCATTAAGGAACCATTTGCTACAAATGAATTTTTTGATCTTGTGCCTAAAAGTTTGATAATTACTAGAAAGAAAGAAAATTCTAAAGGAGGTAGATGCCTCATTGAAGAATTGCCTAATGGCAATACCTAGATCTATCCTTGCTTTTATGCCTAGCTAGGGGCGTTAAACGATAGCGCTTGTTGGGAGGCAACCCAATTTTATTTTTAGTTTTTTTAGTTTTTGCTTCTGTTTAGGAATAAATAATCCATCTAGCCTCTGTTTAGATGTTGTTTTATATTTTAATTAGTGTTTGTGCCAAGTTAAACCTATTAGATCTTCTTGGATGATAGTTATTTGATCTTGCTGTAATTTCCAGAAACTATGCGCTCAGTGCCCGAATTGTTACAAATCACCAGAACGTGATAAAATATTTATTCGAATTGCTTCTGATCAATAAACAAATTTTCCAGGTCGTCTAAGTTTGGTAGAATTTTTTGAGTTCCAGAAGTTTGCGTTAGTTACAGATTACTACAGACTGTTCTGTTTTTGACAGATTCTGTTTTTCGTGTGTTGCTTGCTTATTTTGATGAATCTATGGCTAGTAAAATAGTTTATGATCCATAGAGAAGTTGGAATACATTAGGTTTAACACCAATATAAATAAAGAATTAGTTCATTACAGTACCTTGAAGTAGTCTTTTGTTTTCTTTTTCTCTAACGGAGCTCACGAGATTTCTATTGAGTTTTGTGTTGTGAAGTTTTGAAGTTTTGGGTGAATTCTTTTGATGGATTATGGAACAAGGAGTGGAAAGAGCCTAAGCTTGGGGATGCCCATGGCACCCCCAAGATAATCCAAGGACACCAAAAATTCAAAGCTTGGGGATGCCCCGGGAGGCATCCCCTCTTTCGTCCACTTCCATCGGTAATTTACTTGGAGCTATATTTTTATCCACCACATGATATGTGTTTTGCTTCGAGCGTCTTGTATTATTTGCGTCTTTGCTTGTTAGTTTACCACAATAATCATTGCTGTACACACCTTTTGAGAGAGCCATACATGAATTGGAATTTGATAGAATACTCTATGTGCTTCACTTATATCTTTTGAGCATGATAGTTTGCTCATAGTGCTTCACTTATATCTTTGAGCGTGATAGTTTTTGCTCTAGTGCTTCACTTAGATCTTTTAGAGCACGGTGGTGGATTTGTTTTAAAGAAACTTGATCTCTCATGCTTCACTTAGATTATTTTGGGAGTCGTTAATAGCATGGTAATATGCTTAATGTTAATATACTTGGTATTCAAGATATGTGAAACTTTCTTTTGAGTGCGTTGAATACTAAGATAAGTTTGAAGCTTGATAATTGTTTTGAGATATGAAGATGATGATATTAGAGTCATGCTAGTCGAGTAGTTGTGAATTTAAAGAATACTTGTGTTGAAGTTTGTGATTCCCGTAGCATGCACGTATGGTGAACCGTTATGTGATGAACTCGGAGCATGATTTATTTATTGATTGTCTTCCTTATGAGTGGCGGTCGGGGACGAGCGATGGTCTTTTCCTACCAGTCTACCCCCCTAGGAGCATGTGCGTAATACTTTGCTTTGATAACTTCTAGATTTTTGCAATAAGTATATGAGTTCTTTATGACTAAAGTTGAGTCCATGGATTATACACACTTTTTCCCATCCTTCCGCTATTGCTAGCCTCTCTAATACCGCGCACCTTTCGCCGTATCATACACCCACCCTATACCTTCCTCAAAACAGCCACCATACCTACCTATCATGGCATTTCTATAGCCATTCCGAGATATATTGCCATGCAACTTTCCACTATTCCGTTTATTATGACACGCTCCATCATTGTCATATTGCTAGCATGATCACGTAGTTGACATCGTATTTGTGGCAAAGCCACCGTTCATAATTCTTTCATACATGTCACTCATGTTTCATTGCATATCCCGGTACACCGTCGGAGGCATTCATATAGAGTCATATTTTGTTCCAAGTATCGAGTTGTAATTCTTGAGTTGTAAGAAAAATAAAAGTGTGATGATCATCATTATTAGAGCATTGTCCCAAGTGAGTAAAGCATGATGGAGACTATGATTCCCCCACAAGTCGGGATGAGACTCCGGACGAAAAATAAAAATAAAATAAAAAAAAGAGGCCATAAAAAAAAGAGAAAAGGCCCAAATAAAAAAAATGAGAGAAAAAGAGAGAAGGGACAATGTTACTATCCTTTTACCACACTTGTGCTTCAAAGTAGCACCAAGATCTTCATGATAGAGAATCTCTCATTTTGTCACTTTCATATACTAGTGGGAATTTTTCATTATAGAACTTGGCTTGTATATTCCAATGATGGGATTCCTCAAATGCCCTAGGTCTTCGTGAGCAAGCGAGTTGGATGCACACCCACTTAGTTTCTTTTGTTGAGCTTTCATATACTTATAGCTCTAGTGCATCCGTTGCATGGCAATCCCTACTCACTCACATTGATATCTATTGATGGGCATCTCCATAGCCCGCTGATACGCCTAGTTGATGTGAGACTATCTTCCATTTTTTGTCTTCTCCACAACCACCAGTCTATTCCACATATAGTGCTATATCCATGGCTCACGCTCATGTATTGCATGAAGATTGAAAAAGTTTTGAAAATGTTAAAGTATGAAACAATTGCTTGGCTTGTCATCGGGGTTGTGCATGATTTAAATACTTTGTGTGGAGAAGATGGAGCATAGCCAGACTATATGATTTTGTAGGGATAACTTTCTTTGGCCATGTTATTTTGAGAAGACATAATTGCTTTGTTAGTATGCTTGAAGTATTATTATTTTTATGTCAATATGAACTTTTGTCTTGAATCTTTCGGATCTGAATATTCATACCATGATTAAGAAGATTTACATTGAAATTATGCCAAAGTATCACTCTGCATCAAAAAAATTCTTTTTATCATTTACCTACTCGAGGACGAGCAGGAATTAAGCTTGGGGATGCCTGATACGTCTCCAACGTATCTATAATTTTTGATTGCTCCATGCTACTTTATCTACTGTTTTGGACTATATTGGGCTTTATTTTCCACTTTTATATTACTTTTGGTACTACCTATTAACTGGAGGCCCAGCCCAGAATTGTTGTTTTTTACCTATTTCAGTGTTTCGAAGAAACGGAATATCAAACGGAATGAAACCTTCGGGAACGTGATTTTCCAACCGAACGTGATCCAGGAGACTTGGACCCTACTCCAAGAAGTGCCAGAGGCGGTCACGAGGGTGGAGGGCGCGCCCTCCCTGGGCGTGCCCCCCTACCTCATGGCCCCCCTGCCGCTTCACCGACCTACTCCTTCCTCCTATATATACCTAGGTACCCCATACGATCAGAATAGGAGCCAAAAACCTAATTCCACCGCCGCAACCTTCTGTATCCACGAGATCCCATCTTGGGGCCTGATCCGGAGCTCCGCCGGAGGGGGCATCCACCACGGAGGGCTTCTACATCATCGCCATAGCCCCTCCGATGAAGTGTCCATAGCTAGTAGCTAGATGGCTTCTTCTCTCTTTTTGGATCTCAATACAATGTTCTCCCCCTCTCTCGTGGAGATCTATTCGATGTAATCTTCTTTCTGCGGTGTGTTTGCTGAGACTGATGAATTGTGGGTTTATGATCCAGTATTATCTATGGAAAATATTTGATTCTTCTATGAATTCTTTTATGTATGATTGAGTTATCTTTGCAAGTCTCTTCGAATTATCCGTTTGGTTTGGCCAACTAGATTGGTAGTTCTTGCAATGGGAGAAGTGCTTAGGTTTGGGTTCAATCTTGCGGTGTCCTTACCT
The DNA here is from genome assembly GCA_021605145.1 of Aegilops bicornis. Classification (NCBI taxonomy): domain Eukaryota; kingdom Viridiplantae; phylum Streptophyta; class Magnoliopsida; order Poales; family Poaceae; genus Aegilops; species Aegilops bicornis. Next base: position 677,286,034 of record CM038675.1, read on the forward strand.
AGTGATGTAAAGGTTTGCAAGGCATGTATTGTATTGTTGCCATCGAGGATAACAAGATGGGGTTTTATCATATTGCATGAATTTATCCCTCTACATCATGTCATCTTGCTTAAGGCGTTACTCTGTTTTTAACTTAATACTCTAGATGCATGCTGGATAGCGGTCGATGAGTGGAGTAATAGTAGTAGATGCAGAGTCGTTTCGATCTACTTGTTTTGGACGTGATACCTATATACATGATCATTGCCTAGATATACTCATAACTATGCTCAATTCTGTCAATTGCTCAACAGTAATTTGTTCACCCACCGTAGAATACTTATGCTCTTGAGAGAAGCCACTAGTGAAAGCTATGGCCCCCGGGTCTATTCTCATCATATCAATCTCTATCACTTTAGTTACTTGCTTTATTTTTACTTTGCCTTTACTTTTTACTTTGCATCTTTATACCAAAAATACCAAAAATATTATCTCTATCAGATCTCACTCTCGTAAGTGACCGTGAAGGGATTGACAACCCCTAATCGCGTTGGTTGCGAGTTGCTATCGTTTGTGTAGGTACGAGGGACTTGTGCGTGGCCTCCTACTGGATTGATACCTTGGTTCTCAAAAACTGAGGGAAATACTTACGCTACTGTGCTGCATCATCCTCTCCTCTTCGGGGAAAACCAAGCAAGCTCAAGACGTAGCAACCACCCTCGAGGTTCACACTTGAGGTGTTGCACGACAGAGCCGTATCGGGAATGGTGAAATAGGAAATCACCCTCGATGACCACACCGAATAGCTACACTACAGAATTATCATCAGGAGTGCGTTATGAGGGATCACCCTCGGCACTCGATAGTAGCTCTACAGAGTTGAGCAACTAAAGGGGCGTGATGTGATGTGAGGTGTCAGGCTCTGGTCGTCGATCACGTTGATCGAGTCATCAATGATGAAGCAGGGCAACAAGGACAAGGTGGAGGTCACTGATGGCTCACTAACCAACCTATACTAAGCAGTTTAGGATAAGCAGGTAGGTAACAATAGTAGGTACAAAAGCATGCTATGCATCAGAATAGGAGCAATCAATAACAGTAGCAAAATCTAATGCAAGCATGAGAGAATGGAATGGACGATATCGGGATGATCAAAGGGGGGGCTTGCCTGGAAGCTCCGCTGAAACGGAAGAAGGGTCGTCGTCGACGTAGTCGATCTCACAGTTGCATCATCATCGGTCTCGGGGTCTACCAGAGAGAAGAGGGGGAAGAAACAATAAATATAGAGCAAACAGATGCATGACAGGCAATAAGCAGCGCTAGGGGTGCTCTAACGTAGTACTACGCGATATCGGTGAAGGGGGAAAACATCCGGGAAAGTTTTCCTGAAGTCCGGCATTTTCAGACAGAGGAAGTGGTGGGGAAAAGTTCGATGTTCACTATGCTAGGGACATGTGACAGAAGAACGGAGAGCATATTCCGATTCGTCTCGTCGTTCTGAGCAACTTTCATGTATAAAACTTTTTCATCCGAGTTACGGACTAATTTCTATTAATTTTCAAAGTTTTATTAATATTCTGAAATTATTACTAATTCGAAAATTAATAACAAATTGCTACGGGTACCTAGCTCTGCGTACACAGAAGTGTACCAGAGGGTGACAGGTGGGCCAGGGGGTCCCAGTTGACCAGTCAACATTTGACTGGTCAACACGGGGTGGGGTCCCCCTGTCATTGACTCATCTAACTAACTACAAATTAGGTAGTTTAATTAGCAGGTTAAGTTAACTAAATAAACTTTAATTAAGTTAACTAATTAATTAATTATTTATTTTTATTTAATCATTTTTATTTCTACCTTTTTTTAGAAAAGGGGCTGGTGGGGCCCCTTTGGCAAAGGGCCTGTGAGGGCCACCGGGCGGGTTAACGGTGCGGGCGAGGGTACCCGTCAAGGCATTTCGACGGCCATGCGCCGCTGGATGCGGGGCGCCTTGGTGCGGCGCGGCTGGTGCGAGCAGGGCCACTAGGTGGGGTGGAGGCGGCTCACAAGGCGCGGCGAGGCCGCGACCGACTGCATCGAGCTAGCAAGCTGCGGTGCAGGTGCGGCAACGATGCGGGCTGCGGCATGTCGATGCAGGAGGCGCTGGTGTGCGTCTGGCGCCGCAACGACGGCTGCGCGCGGCGGTACAGGCCGCGAGGGCGCGCGTGGATCGGGGAGGCGGCAGAGCACGCGACAAGGGCGGCGGGCGAATGGCGCGACAGCGTAGCAGTAACACAAGCGATGGCAAAGAAGCCAACGGGACGACAGCGGCTGGAGCACGGGGTGCTCTGGTTCGTGGCCACATGCGTGCCAGCGACAAACGGGAAAATCTTGGCAGCACGTACGCATCACCGCGAGCACGATGACGTGCTCGGACAAGCCCATCAGGCACTAGATCGACGACACGGAGCTCAGCAGCGGCGGCGAAGCTCTTGCAATGGCAGCAGCGCTGTAGAGGCGGTGAATCGAGCACGTGGGAGAGGGGTTTCGCGGTGGAGCTCACCGTGGAGACGTAGAGAATGGCAGCGGGCTCGTGGAGGCTCGGGGTGGCCGGAGTTGAAGACAAACGCCGGCGGCGGTCCGAGGTAGACGAAGCTCGATCCCGATGATGTAGGGGGGTCCCGGCTTGAGATCATGGTCGAGGAGGACGTAGCAGACGTCGACGAAGCTCCTGGACACCTTCACGGGGCGCGGGGACGACTGTGGCCGCGGGATCGATGGCGACGAGCACGGGCGGTCTCGAGTGGTGACGGGCAGAGAAAAAATGCGGGAGGGGATAGGGAACGGCGCGACTAGGGTTTAGGGGAGAGGAAGAGGGAGCCGGGGGTTGCTCTTATCCGCCGGGGAAAACAACGAGGAGGCGCGGGATGGCTGCCACGGCGCCATCGGTGGCCATGGCGCCGGTGGATCATTGCCACGACCCCACCGTGTGAACAAAGAAGGGAGATGAGGGCGAGACCGGCTGGGTTGTGTAGGCCCACTAGGTAGATGGGCTAGGTGGCCCAAGGGAAGGGGGCTTTGTTTTATTTCTGTTTGTTTCGTTTTCTTTTTCTTTTTACAACTTTTCTGTTTTATTTAATCTCCGCAATATTTTAGTCTAACTAAAATACAAAACTAGTTTCAAAAATAGTATCACTATTTATACCTCTGCCACAAAGTTTGGTACTCTATTAAATTAATTTGATATTTTAGAAATTATAAAAAGCATCTTATTAATTAATATTTCCACTGTTATAAACATTTTAATGCATTTAAACCTTTTATAAAAGTTTGGTTTCACCGCCAATAAATACTTATGAATTATTTACCATATCTTGCACATTTTATTTTTGGCATTTGAAAACTTTTGAATTTTACTTTATTTTAAATTTGAACTCGAACCGGTTTTGAATCAACGCGAGTTGAACAACAGTAATCATGATGACGTGGCATCATTAGCAAAGGATTACTGTAGCTTAATTATCCGGGCGTCACATTGTGTCAAGGCATAAAATTGCAATACTCTGGCATTTAGCAATCTCAGATGCTAACACAAAACATCCCTGGGAAGCAAATTCACAAAATATGAGCTTGACTCATAGCAATTCATACAACTAAATTTTATCGTCTAATTTTGAAGACTAAATCATGGAGTCCAGGGTGGTAGGCAACCCGAGTGTTGCCACACATCAAGTGCATGTTGTACAATAAAGAAGATAGTCAAACTAACATATCGACGGAAAGCATGGTGCCAATACTATACGGCTATACCTGCAACTACAATGCAAAACCCTCATTGCCAAAATGATATAATAACTTGCCATGTCAATCAAATAAACGGGAAGGCATTTAATTGAATGAGGACTATAAAAGTGTATCAGGGTATTTAGTTACAGAAGGAGGCACTGTAGCAAAGCATAGATGATGGATAATAATTTAAGCTTGATTGGTAAAGAAGGAATGTGCAGTAGCCAGCCAGGATAAGCTCATTAGTTAAAATAAGGGTAATGTGCAAGAAAATCAAACATATCTGGAATAAATAACAACAATGCATAATCAGCCCAACTCTTCCTAGAATGTAGTAGGCCTCTAACTAAATATAAACAATTTTTTTGTTAAACCAAAAGACGTTTTTCCTTTTCATCATATAAAAGGTTGACTCTTAAACCTGTACTCACGGCTGAATTAGAATATGAAAGTTTTTCAAACAGTGAGGAAGGTACACAGTACACACCCAAACATGCATCCAAAGAGTAAATTACTTAATGGGCAAAGGTCCTCACTTGCATGGCACCACAGCTATCAATTACACAACAATATCTGATCAAAATAAGATATGAATCGTCGTCTCCTAGTTTTGAAACCAAAGTAGTACTCCCTCCATCCGAAAAAGAATGTCGCCAGTGTAGTTCATTGGCATTTTTACAAAAAGCCCTCCGACTTTTAAAGCTTGCGCTAATTACCCCCTCTCCTTCCTCCATCCCCATCGCGCATGGCAGCACCCATCCCCGGCCACCGTCGGCACTAAGCATCAGCCATCGTCGCGCATGCAAGGCCCACCTGCGCTGCCAGCGGTGCCCCTGCCCACCTGCGCCGCCAGCCCACGAGCGGTGCCCATGATTCGGCGTGAGCAAGTACTCCAGGGCTTTGTATTTATTTGAATTTATCTGGAATAGTATCAATAGGGATACTACAAGGACTAAGAAGAAGCTGAATTTATTTTTCATACTTAGCCTCATTTATAAATCAGAAATTAGCTACCAAAACTCTTTTATGGTCATTCATGGAACATCATTAACAACCACATAATTTCTAAATCACCACATGAGTAATTGGCTTTGAAAGATTTAACCCACCACATTCTTGATCTCCCAATGTAACATAAGCAGTACATAAATTGGATTATTCTATGGTTAACATTTTGCTAAAAGTTTTGATTCAATTCAGAAATGTGTATGTGTACATGTAGTACAGCCGTAGCATCAATCTGTACAATAATTGTGTGTGTGCCTGCAGTAGTAGCAATATTCAGTTAACTGAATGCCATAGCCAAGTGTACATGAGCAATATTCAGCTCTATTTCTGTGTGTATCCATGAAAAAAAATGTGAAAAATCTGAAATTCAGTTAGAGTAAAGTGTCCATCACTGAAATATATGGAGCAAAGAAACTAAGTTGGAGCAAAGTGTTGTTTTTTTGTCCCCTTGCACTTCATACTAACTTCATTTTTACACTTCAAAGCAAAGAAATGGAAAGAAGAGAAAGAATGCACAAGTTTTAGTGTTCGGGTTTGTTTGAGAGCACAACACATGTTTGCAAAGAAGTTTAATTAAACTTTGAGTGGGAAGTTTGGCCACAAGTTTCAGAGTTAACAACAGAAGCTTCATGCAAGGATAGTAAAAAACACATGGTGACTTGATAATAAAAATGACTTAAAATCAAGTTTCAGTTACATAATGAGAACATAATTTCTGAAGGAAGAATAATCATATTTTGAATAGAACATTATTTAATTTCTGAAGGCAGAATAATCCATACCCCTGCCAAGTACATGTGGAGTACCATTAAAATTTAAATTACTCAGTCAAAATTCATTTAAATGTGCTTAATATTATTTCCATCAAATGAATAGTGGAAATGACCAAAAGCTCAAGATTGCTTAAGATTATTTCCATCAAATTTGCTTCAGGAGTAATTGACACAACAACTGACACTTTAAGTTACCCTTCTTTAGAATATTGTCTAACTTAGATGGCTTGCAGTCATGTCCAAAATTATTGAGCACACATTCAGTAGCTACACATCCAGTACTTGCACTTTGACTGAATTTATACACATTCAATACTTTCACTCTTGATTGAATGTTTCAGAATTCAGTTCACTGACAAACATGATTAACAGGAATAGAGTGTACTATGAACAGGGTGTAACTTCAGAATTTAGATCCTACTACTCCATAATTCATATCCATTGTGCACTCTTCATTCAACTTATATTCAGAATCACGAGCACAAGCAACTTTAGTCAAAATCTTCAGTCAAGCAACCTTACGGTGCAGCAGATGAAGCCGGCACAAGTAACTTCAGTCAAAATCTTCCAATTTCGACGGTGACAAATCTAAAAGTTTTCAGTTTTCAACAAAGACGCAATGACAAACACTTACGCATCAAACCATAGTAGCGGACAAATCTGAAAGTTTTCAGTTTTAGTATCATTGCTCAAGCATGTTGCTACCTACTACGGGAGCAGTAGTGGACGAAGTGCAGGCCTAGAGGCACCATCTTCATCCCTCGGAATACCTGAATAAGATTAGTCTATTTGAGGATGTCAATATCTCAAACCAAATCGAAGTAAAGCTTGGAGTGACAGAGAGGTGTGGCATACCTGAGTGTCAACGCAGAGGACGGTGTGCTAGGGCACCTCGAGGAGCAGTAGTTCTTCCGTGCCAGCTCCGTGGCCGCCTCCGGATCCATCCGTGCCGCCACCACGCTTCCCCCTCTGCTGGGCAGCCACTTGATGTCCCAGCCGAGCACGCGGCAGACAGCAAACCCAACACACTCAGAGGCAAAGAACAGTGTGAGGAGGGAGAGAGCGGAGGAGGTACCCGAGGTGAGGCAAAGACGGCGACGACACTCAGACCTTGATCCAGTCGCGAGAAACCCTGATCCACCGGCGCCTTGTGCTTCCCCGTGGATGACGACGGTTACGACACGAGCTCGATAGGGGCACGCAGTGGCGGAGATCCCATCTGATGGCGCGACGAAAGGCGGCAACGGTGACGTGGACGTCCGTCTCAGCGGCCCACGCTCGCGGTGCTTCCCCGCGAATGGCGGCGCGAGGTGAAGCGAGGAAGAGAGGGGAGAGCACGGGCTGAGAAGGGGAGGAGGCGGCGGCATTGGTGCGAGGGAGAGAGAGAGAGAAGTGGGGGATGGTGAGAGAAACCCTAGCCATCTCACCCGATTGGGGATTGGGCAACCAACCAGGACAAGCCACTTGCACAGGTTAGGTGAAATGTCCGAACTGCCCTCGGCGGCCATCGAGAATTGCAGGCGGTGGCACGCCTCCTGCGCACTCAACAACCAGCACCGGTCAAGCCCAGCCCACGGTTCATGACAGTTGGGGCCCAACCCGTCGATACCCCACTTTCCATAGACAGACAAGATGGTACGACGGGGGAGGGAAATCGAGCAATATTCATTGATTGTCACATCAGAGTCTATCCAATGGCCAGGATCAATTCACCTCAAGATATAATGGCCCAGATTCGTTTGGAAGCGCAATCTGACGGTCCAGAATGCAACGCCCTGAGAAGGCTCCATACAAGACTCCAATTTAACAATGGGATGCCACTCCTGACCGACTAGGGTTTATGGTCTACCCAGCCTATGCATGCAGTCCACCATACCCCGGTGCATTATGTCAACTAAAGTACACATGATGGCGACATCTCTATTATCCAGATGAGCTGGCTACGGCACAGCCTTTGCGCGTTCGACACACACACACGACAGCGACAGAGGGCCGGGAGGAGAGGGAAAAGTTCACTTTTGTCCACTCTATACGCTATGCCAGCGTGCAGCCATGCATCGGTTACGCCGTGCATAGATTTATCTGGTGACCGGTGGCGGCCTAATTCACTGTTTTGACCTTTTTAAAAAACTTTAACACGATCTGACCCCGGTCTGAAAAAATTTCGTGATCTGACCTTTTTCTTACCGCCATCGTCCTTGGCGGTAGGGTAACACAGCCTACCGCCGAGGGCTATGGCGGTAAGACTTGACTGCGTCGTCACGGTCGTTTGAGGTTGAAAATACCCTACCGCCATAGTTCTTGGCGGTAGGGTCTGCCAGGTATAAATTAGGCGCGACGTCTATTACTACTGAAGTGCTTTGGTGGGCAGTTGGTTAGCGCGTGTGATTTTAATCTGTAGGTCTTGGGTTCGAGCCTAGCTAAGGCTATTTTTTTCAATTTTTATTTTGCCCAATAAAAAATAAATAATTTGTCCAACTAATATTAGGATATGAATTATTGATAAAAATATATTTTTTACTTATCTGTAACTGTTTTATAAAATTCCCGCAATCATATATACAAATATGATTAATTGTTCTCACTCATTATCTGTGTAAAAAGGACTTGAAAGGCTATCCACATATCTTTTCATCATTCATGTATGAAGCCTCCCAAATAGTTAGGTCAGTGAAACTTGTGTTCTGACACTGGAACGCAAGAAAGGATGAAATACGACTCTTTGACCATTTATTTGTCCTCTTCCATATCCACAAATAATTTGTTTACCCAGTGATTGTACTACTTTCTGCTATTTTTCTTAGTTAGTTTAAAGTTTGGAAGACCTTTGCACATCATGATTTCTATCAGTGTTTGGGTGATAATACTTAGAACAAACTTACATCGTAGTTGATCTTCTGGAGAGGTCATCTTTGTATCGCAGAATTGATAACATAGTAGCAACTAAACTGGAGGACCAGGAGGTGCGCGTGTGTGTAGTGGTTTGAGCGAGCCGATCAATCTTAGTGTTGTTCAGAAATAAACATTTACATTTAATTAAACAGTTAAAAATCGAGCATAAAGTGCTTTTATTCTGATAATTTGTTGCAAAAAATTATTAAGTACACACCATATGTAGCTCTTTTGGCAAAACAACATGAAAGAAAACTCATAATTAACATAGCTGGTAAGAGATAGACAATAACAGAGTTAAACAAAGTAACATATGATGAGAACTTAATTGCAGAGTGCGTAATCTTCATGATGAGCAAAGAATAAAAATGCTCTCCCTCATGTATAAGTAAAACATTTACAAATAAGTAAAACTATATTTTTATCAATAATTCATATCCTAATATTAGTTGTACAAATTGTTTATTGGGCAAAATAAAAATAAACAAAAAATGAACTTAATTGTTTATTGACCTACCAAGTAAACTTGCACGCACTAGCCAACTCCCCACGTGAGTACTACAATTCTAATAGACGCCGCGCCTGATTTATACATTCCAGACCCTACCGCCAAGAACTATAGCGGTAGGGTATTTTCAACCTCAAACGACCGTGACGGGGCAGTCAAGTCTTACCGCCATAGCCCTCGGCGGTAGGATGTGTTACCCTACCGCCAAGGACGATAGCGGTAGGAAAAAAGATCAGACCACAATTTTTTTCCAGATCAAGGTCACATCGCGTTAAAGTTTTTAAAAAGGGTCAAAACAGTGAATTCGGCCACCGATGGCCGACTAGAACGCATGCATATACAATGGCCAGGCCGGCAGCTGGTGGATCGACCCGACCCAGTTCACTATGTAGGATATCTCTTCTCTTGAGACGGATCCCTTCGTCTTTTTATGATATAATTGTTGTGCAAGGGAGAGCAAAGATCGACAGCTCATGCACACATCACACTTGTGTATTACTCCCTTCGTTCGGAATTACTTGTCGTAGAAATAGATGTATCTAGACGTATTTTAATTCTAGATACATCTATTTTTAAGATAAGTAACTTTGAACGGAGGAAGTAGCTACGAGCTGTCAACCGATGGCAGCTTGTTTCCAGATGATCCCGGGCATTTCCCTGTTCTACTCCTTATGAGATGACAGGCTATAAAAAGTAGTAGTACTCACATAAACATCAGATCCTTTGAAAAGCCTTGAAGCTTTAGCTTGGTCACCGACTGGTATAGACACAATATTTATTTTGGTCTACTTGTATAGCGTACGTACATATTTTATACTGTAAGATATATAGGGGTCGGGTGAATTGTTTACGCACGGCATCTTTATTTTTTTAGTGCACACGGCATCTGATTTCGTTGACATGAGCCGAGCGGTCGAAAAGGCTCTTTTTGGCGTGTTCTGCACAGCTGCTACACATGGCCTGGTCCCCGAAGATCCGGATGGATTCTTCCTCGGTTTTTCCGCTCCTATTCTAGTCCAATTTGTACTTAGAAAAATGAGCAGTCTTTGTTGGCTGTATCATCTGTATGTACTACTACTACTCCAAGAAGAATGATACTCTATTGGTGTTGAAAATTGACGTTTGAAGCTGGGACCCGGTCGTCTAGAGCAAATATCCGCAAGAAATTAGAGAGAGGGAAATGTTTCGGAAAAAAAGAAAGAAACGGGAAAAGAAGGTCCTTGGTCGCATCGCACAATCCAACACGAGAATCGCAGTGGAGAGAAAGAGCTGCGATTCTTTCTCCGCGAAATAGTTGAGTCCTCCAGCTCAGATTGTTGAAAGATTATAGCGAGTGAGTGCCCACTCGACCTTTTTCTTTTTGACGATGTACATGTACTCAGAGGACTTGTTCTAAGTCTACGGTTTTAGTCCACACAAAAGACCAGCTGTATTAATGTATATGCTCCTAAAATAACCAGATAGTAATAGGCTAATAGCCAAGGACAGACGGATGCTGCGGCTGCTGCTACTGACCAACAGAACATGCGGCCAGCAGATTAATCCAACCGGCCCACTGGATCATAACATATACTCCATGGATATTATTCCGTCCACTTCGCCGGCCATCTCTTGGCCCGGATACAGTGTCGAGGTCCCATGCACATCCCCTTGTTAGAGTCCGAAGCAAAATGGAGCTCTCCCGTGCGTTTGGATTCTGGACCGTCGGATCGAAATCTCCTCGCGACATGTGCCATCGGATCTCGTGCCGATCGCCGTGGCCGTCGATATTTACTCGATCGCCCCGGCCGCTTGATAAAATTTCAATGGCAACAAAATGTAAATACCATGCCCCCACCAGTGGCATTCCGGTCATTTCGTCGCTGGGTATAAAAGGGGGCGCCCTGTGGTGGAGACCTAGCCGCCTCCTCCTCTCTCCTCCCTCCCGCACCGCCTCCCTCCTTCCTCCCGCGCCTCCTCTCCTCCCACCACATCGCCGCCGCCGCCACCCACCTCCTCGAACCGCGATGAGCAGCAGCAGAGGAAGGACGAGGAGCACGACGGAGGCGGCAGCGTGAGGAAGCAGCAGGGCTACGCCGCAACAAAGCAGGCAAGGAGGCGATGTCAGCCAGGTCTTTGCGCGCGACTACGGGCGAAGCGCAACGGTGTGACGCAGTATGCTGCTGCGCAAGTGGCTCAACGTCGGCGCCGACTCCAGCGACTCCGACTTCAGCGCCGACGAGTCCGAGGCCGAGGCCGACGACGACGAGCCCCACCACCAAGGTCTGCCCATCTCCTCTGTTCGGTGATCCCTTCCCCCATTTCCTGCGCACGAGCCGCTCTGCTTCGATCCGCTGGGAGCAAGATGGGGGATTTCTTGTGTGGGGATTGGAGTGCAGAAAACCACATTGCGAATTCGCAACGCAGATAGCCTCACAATGGATAACTTCCCAGCTCAATTGTTCATTGGTTGCTTTCTCGTCTGAGTTCATCGTACTGCAGCATGATGAGTGCCGCCAATTCAGTTTCGTATGGGTATGGCCACGAGTGCCGTGCGGATCATCTCCCTGGTCGATAGAGACCTCCATCGTGATGCCCGACTGCCACTCTACTTTCTGCAGACCACCAGTTTCGTTTGGCTGTAGGATCTTGAGAAGAGGTGTCTAGAGGGGGGTGATTAGACACTAAGTACCAAAGTTGCAGTTTTTAACTTCTTTTAGGTTTAAGTGGAGTTTAGGCACAAGTTTAACACTCTCATTCCATAACAAGCAAGCATGCAAAGAGTATATAGGCAGCGGAAAATAAAGCATGCAACTTGCAAGAATGTAAAGGGAAGGGTTTGGAGAAATCAAACGCAATTGGAGACACAGATGTTTTTTTCGTGGTTCCGATAGGTGGTGCTATCGTACATCCACGTTGATGGAGACTTCAACCCACGTAGGGTAACGATTGCGCGAGTCCACGGAGGGCTCCACCCACGAAGGGTCCACGAAGAAGCAACCTTGTCTATCCCACCATGGCCGTCGCCCACGAAGGACTTGCCTCACTAGCGGTAGATCTTCACGAAGTAGGCGATCTCCTTGCCCTTACAAACTCCTTGGTTCAACTCCACAATCTTGTCGGAGGCTCCCAAGTGACACCTAGCCAATCTAGGAGACACCACTCTCCAAGAAGTAACAAATGGTGTGTTGATGATGAACTCATTGCTCTTGTGCTTTAAATGATAGTCTCCCCAACACTCAACTCTCTCACATAGGATTTGGATCTGGTGGAAAGAAGATTTGAGTGGAAAGCAACTTGGGGAAGGCTAGAGATCAAGATTCATATGGTTGGAATGGAATATCTTGGCCTCAACACATGAGTAGGTGGCTCTCTCTCAGAAGTGGTAAGTTGGAAGTGTAGGTTTGTTCTGATGGCTCTCTCCATGAATGAAGAGGAGGTGGAGGGGTATATATAGCCTCCACACAAAATCTAACCGTTACACACAATTTATCAAACTCGGTGGGACCGAATCATAAAACTCGGTCGGACCGATTTAGTAAACCTAGTGACCGTTAGGATTTTCGGTGGATCGATATGCATCTCGGTAGGACCGATATGGTTAGGGTTAGGGCATAACGTAATCTCGGTGAGACCGATTACACAAACTCGGTAAGACCGAATTTGGTAATTAGCTAACCAGAGAGTTGGTCAGGCAAACTCGGTGAGACCGATTACTCAAACTCGGTGGGACCGTTTTGGGTAATAAGCTAACCAGAAAGTTTGCATTGTAATCTCGGTAGGACCGATCGCTTACTTCGGTTAGACCGAAACGTTACGAAGGGAAACAGAGAGATCCCATCTCGGTGAGATCGAGATCCCTATTGGTGAAACCGATTTGCCTAGGGTTTGTGGCAGTGGCTATGACATCTAAACTCGGTGGCGCCGGATAGAAATAATCGGTATGGCCGAGTTTGACTTTGGGTTTAGGTCATATGTGGATGTGAGAAAGTAGTGGAGGGTTTTGGAGCATATTACTAAGCACATGGAGCAAAAGGCTCATTAAGCAACACCTCATCCCTTCTTGATAGTATTGGCTTTTCCTATAGACTCAATGTGATCTTGGACCACCAAAATGTAAAATGAAGAGTCTTGAGCTTGAGGCTTGAGCCAATCCTTTGTCCTTAGCATCTTGAAGGAGTTCCCACATCCTTTAGTCCATGCCACTCCATTGTTGAACTTATCTGAAACATACTAGATAAAAGTATTAGTCCAACAAGAGATATGTTGACATTAATTACCAAAACCACCTAGGGAGCACTTGTGCTTTCAGTCTCCCCCTTTTTGGTAATTGATGGCAACATACATCAAAGCTTTAGATAAGGATATAAAGAATAGCAAGTAAAGCTTGGAAAGACATGTAACAAGCATAGGCTCCCCTACATGTATGCAATCATGTGAATATGGAATATAGAAGCATGTGAGAGCAATAACCATGATAGAGTAGGCGATGTGTTACATGTATCTTGGCCATATGCATCGAGCAAAGAATATTAAAGAAAATACCTTCATGCTCATGAGTCCTTCTTGCAAAACAGTATGTACATCAGCAAGAATTCCTCATACACATGAGTGTGATGCATATACTTACCTTGTAGTCTCGAGTTGGCTTAGGGTGAAATGAACCTGCAGAAACAAGGTTAGATAACACAGGTACATCTACTAGCCAGAGCAAACAGAAGAAACCACAAGAATACCAAGACTGGGATGACATGTAGAGAGTGAGTACTGAGTACCACATTGGATTAGACATGTCCCCAAGAGTAAAGATATGCAATGAATTTGAATGATTTCTTTCCCTTAGATGTCTTGTGTAACGCCCTCGATGCGGCTATATCTCCCACGTGTCGAAGCACGACTTAGAGGCATAACCGCATTGAAAGCAATGTCGCAAGCGAGGTAATCTTCACACAACCCATGTAATTCATAAGGGAAAGAGATACATAGTTGGCTTACAATCGCCACTTCACGCAACACATGAGTAAAGCATTACATCATACAGATACAATCAAGGTCCGACTACGGAACCAAAAAAGAAGAAGACTACCCCAAATGCTACACAGATCCCCGATCGTCCCAACTGGGCTCCACCATCGATCAACCGAAACGAAACAACACAATGAACAGGATCTTCATCGAGCTCCTCCTTGAGCTCGGATCGCCAATCAGCACTGCAGTTTCATCGGCACCTGCAAACTGGTTTTGGAAGTATCTGTGAGTCACGGGGACTCAGCAATCTCACACCCGCGATATCAAGACTATTTAAGCTTATGGGGAGGGTAAAGGTATGAGGTGGAGCTGCAGCAAGCGACTAGCATATATGGTGGCTACCATACGCAAAAGAGAGCGAGAAGAGGAGGCAAAAGCACGGTCGGACCACTATGATCAAGAAGTGATCCTAGAACAACCTACGTCAAGCATAACAACAACACCGTGTTCGCTTCCCGGACTCCGCCGAGAAGAGACCATCACGGTTACACACGCGGTTGATGTATTTTAATTAAGATCAACTTCGGGTTTTCTACAACCGGACATTAACAAATTTCCATCTGCCTCATAACCGCGGGCACGACTTTCGAAAGATAATACCCTGCAGGGGTGTCCCAACTTAGCCCATCATAAGCTCTCACGGTCAACGAAGGATATTCTTTCTCCCAGGAAGACCCGATCAGTCTCGGAATCCCGGTTTACAAGACATTTCGACAATGGTAAAACAAGACCAGCAAGACCACCCGCTGTGCCGACAAATCCCGATAGGAGCTGCACATATCTCGTTCTCGGGGCACACCGGATAAGCTAAGCGTCACAGTACCAACGTAATCCAAGTTGCCAAGGAATGGTCCCGCACAGTTCTCTAGTTTGGACCAACACTGAGGAGCACCGCCCGGGGTAAAATAAAGATGACCCTTGAGTCTGCAGAACCCAAGGGAAAAAGGCTTAGGTGGCAAATGGTTAAATCAAGGTTGGGCCTTCTTTGGAGGAGTCTTATTCAAAGCGAACTGTCAAGGGGTCCCATAAATCACCCAACCGTGTAAGGAATGCAAAATCAAGGAACATAACACCGGTATGACGGAAACTAGGGCGGCAAGAGTGGAACAAAACACCAGGCATAAGGCCGAGCCTTCCACCCTTTACCAAGTATATAGATGCATTAATTAAATAAGAGATATTGTGATATCCCAAGATAATCCTGTCCATCATGGAGCAATCATCAACTTCACCTGCAACTAACAACGCTATAAGAGGGGTTGAGCAAAGCGGTAACATAGCCAAGCAACGGTTTGCTAGGAAGGGTGAAAAGGTTAGAGGCTGACATGGCAACTTGGGAGGCATGGTAAACAAGTGATAGGTAGCGCGGCATAGCAATAGAACGAAGCAACTAGCAAGCAAAGATAGAAGTGATTTCGAGGGTAATGGTCATCTTGCCTGAAATCCCGCAAGGAAGAAGAACGAGTCCATGAAGAAGACAAATGGACGGAGTCGAACGAATCCTCACAACTCCGGAACGGAACCGAAGCTAACGAGAGAAACAAACCGGAAAGAAGCAAACAACATGGTAAACACACAAGCATAAACATGTCATGATGCACAAACAAGTATGATGCATGTCCGGTTTAATGAGGCATGGCATGGCAATATGCACAAACAATACTACAAGTTAAGTGGAGCTCAATATGCAACGAGTTGCATATTGACGAAACACCACATCAATTATTTAGTTCTCTCTCACTTAGGAACACAACAATATTACATGTTGTTATAAACATGGCAAGAGGTGAGACATAAGTAAACTAACTAGTTAGGCAAGTTTAAATGAGGCCGGAAGCAACAAACGACAATTCCGGAAAATCCCCATGTCATTTAGCAATTTTAATGCAAACATCAATTTTAGACATTTTAAATGTTGTTATCATGATGCGGATGACATAAACAAGTTTTATGCAATTTTTATGCAAATGTTGACATCTAATATGATAGGGAGCATTTGGTCACCATGGCGGAACAAAAGGGGTGCCACGGCAACGATAACGAAAATGGCGCCATGGCAACATTCGGGTCCCGGTAACTCGATTGAGATACCGATGCAAGAGAGAAGTGTGCGGATGTGTGGAACACGCAAGAGATGGGGAGTGATCCCGAATACCGGGTGTCCCACATGACGGTGGCATGGCAAACGAGGAACGTGCAAAGACAATTCGATCACGGTGCAAAACTCGAGCATCTCATACAACACACAAGCATTCGTTCCACGGCGGTCGTTCTCGGCGGTTATACCTTCGAAGCGTGCATTTCGGGGTGGTTCAAAATCGTCGAGGGAAGTAGTCGTTCACGGGACGTAGGGGAAGTAGTCGTTCTCGCGACGGTAGCGGAAGTAGTGGTTCACGGACGTCGTGGAAGTAGTCGTTCACGGCGACGGTAGTGGAAGTAGTGGTACACATAACGCCGGGTACTTGTCGGTCCGGTCTTGGCGGTGTAGATGTACACGTTGGAGAGGGACTTGTCGCACCAAAAGTCTTCTTGCCACGGTACTTGTCCATGTAGACGTACTTTCGAACAGGAACTTGGCGCATCCAAAATGAGCAAGGCAAAAACCCTCGTTCAGCGGTGCTCGAACTTGACGAAATCCACGAACGCGTCCTCGGGCGTTCCTGGTTGCCGCGTCTTGGCAAATCAAAGGGGATCTTGGCTTCCATGCAATCGGCAGCGGAGGTGCACGACACCAGCGGCAGAGGACAAGCCGGATCTGGACAGGGTTGAAGACGAACGGCGAGGGCGCAACACTCTAGGAGGCGAGGGGCGGGACGGCAGGGGCTCGTCCATGGCGGCCCTGACCTCCAGAGCACAACGGGCGGCGAGGAGGGGCCTTCTCCGACGAGCAGTGGGATGGAGCGGGTGGCGAGACTTGGCGTTGAGGACACCGGTGGTGCAGCGTGAGGAAGGAGAGGCCGGGCGATGACGAGCCGAAGACGGCGAGGAAGAGGGAGCTCTCTCCTGCACGAGGGAGACGAGGGAAGGGGCGCGGAGGAGGAGAGGATGGGGCAAGGGCGTCGATCCTCTGCGTGCGTGTCTCCAGGCGGTTGAGGTCGAACGGAGGAAGGAGGAGGCGCGGGCGCTGATGAGGCTAGGGGCGTCGAGCCACGGTGGCTGCGGATCGGGACAGAGAGCGAGAGAGAGGTGGGGGCTCGAGCGTGGGGTGAGGGGATCGGGCGCTGGCGGCGCTGGAGGGAGGACGATGGGGGGAGGTTTTATCAGGAGAGGGTTAGGGTTATAGGCGCGGCTGGGCCTAGGCTGGGCTAATGGGCCAGCTTAGTTGGTCGGGCCTAAGAGGCCGGCTGGGCTAGCTCTTGTCCTTCTCCCTCTAATTTTCTAGCAGAAAAGAAATAGAGAGAGGAAAAGAAAGAGAGGGTTAGGGACATATTTTGCGCATGGGGATTATTTTCCCGAACTCGCAAAAATGAGCTCGATCCAGGAAAATAAAAAAGGCATGATTGAAAGATTTAAATCTATAACCATTTGAATTTAATTCGAATGGTATGGACTAGGATAACATTTTGGAAGAGTCCAAAAATGTTGAGGATTTCGGCGGGGCTCCGGAAAATGATGAAATAATTTATTAGACAAAGTTTGAGGTCAAGAAGTGAGATAACAAAGGCATTGGGATAACTTGCCAGTGTGTTATGGTGATTTCCAAATTAAAGAAATATTTAATATAGCTCCCTAATATTGGGACGTTATGTTATAAAGAGAAGTCACCCTTCCCTCGATTTAAATAGATCAACCATCTATGCAATTTATTAGTTGAGTTGAGATGCAAAGGTTAATGACATGATGGCATGATGACATGATGCAATGCAAAAATAAAAGAGCAAGCACAAAAGAAACACACGGCGAAACTCGGAATAGCTGGAAGTCTTCTGGAGCGTCGATCTCGGGGCTTACATCTTGCTCCCCCTGAATCTAGCATAGGATACTGGGAGAAGATAGGGAACAGAAAATCAAAGCTGAAAAATATGAATGAACAGAGCTTAATTCAAATAAGCACACAAGAACATGTCTTTCCCCCAAAAAGACATGTGGCATCTCTCCTCTTGAATACCAAGCATCTGGGATCCTTGAGAAATACTTTCTACTTGAGTATTCTCTCCCCCTGGAGATCTCTTTCTCTCCCTTAATACTCTCTCTGATGTGATCTCTCTAAGTGATAAGCTTTGATGTGATCTCTCTCTCTCCCCCTTTGACATCAATTTCCAAGAAGGGTATTCTGGAGTTTGTTGTGTATGGGTTTGGTCCTTGAGTCACAACACAAAGCACTGGATAAAATTTGTGATGCTTGTAGAGGATAACATTAATTGAGTGGAACTGGATTCAAAAGAAACACATAATAAGTGGCAAACTGTTTTTCCTGTTGGGAAATCGGTGGCACCGAGTGGTATGCTTCGGTTGTACCGAAAGGATTCGGTTGGACCGAAAACAACAAATTGGTGAAACCGAGTTCATCGCAGAGAAAACATTTGTCACCTCAGCTCACTAAACTAGAAAGGTCTCACAAAGATTTGCAAGGAATTAGCAAAATGATATGCAATGAATTGGAATGCTGAAAATGCAGAGCAAACAGAAAGAAAAGAATGATATCTAGATGAAGTTTTTTTTGAAAGGGGGAACAAATATGCATGAGACAAATGCAAAAACACAAATAAGAATACGAGAGGACTTCATATATAGATGGTCGGTGACAAAGTCACCTATGTTAGAGTATATTGACTTAGGAGTCAAGTGAGATCATTTGATCATAGGTCATACTCATCGTTCAAGCTCAAAATGGGGTTACCATTTTTTGTTTAAGCATCTTGATGTATTCACATCTTGTCGAGTTGCTTTAGCTCATGACTTGGAGTAAAGCTTCTCTAAGATGGAATAACATACCTTGGTTGGTGGTGTTGTCCATGTAGTTGAACTTGTGTGGGTTGCTCAAGGTTGATGTAGCTCATCAAGAGTTGGGAGCACCACTTGGAATTTGAGTCCATCTACCTACATGGGTTAGTTCTTGCAAGGAAGAGCACTTGTGTATCCAAAATGACAATCATGAAGCTTAATCATAGAGTTTGTCAAAAGGATATGTTAGAATGATTCCGTGCTTCCTTGTATTCATCCACCACAGGGTAGAGACTTGGTGATGTAGAGATTGCTCAAGATGTGAGTAGATTACAATCTCATGGAATTTGATTCAACCAAGTTCCTACATGGGTTAGTTGACATGCAAGATGCAAATATATCCAAGATTTAATACATTCATCATAAGAAGGATATCATGGATTAGTCATAAGCTCATGTCTTGCATGTATCCAATGGAGTTTCTACTCCAAGTTTGAAGCATCAATGATGTTCAATTCTCCTCTCAACTTGCAAAACACTTTCTCATCAAGGGGTTTAGTAAATATATCTGCTAATTGCTTTTCGGTGCGAACATGCTTAAGATTAATGTCACCCTTAGCAACATGATCTCGAATGAAATGATGACGAACTTCTATATGCTTAGTTCGAGAATGTTGTACGGGATTATGACCAATTTTGATAGCACTTTCATTGTCACAAAGCAATGGAACATGTTTCACATATATCCCATAATCTTTAAGAGTTTGGGTCATCCAAAGTAATTGAGCACAACATGATCCAAATGACAATGTACTCCGCTTCATGTAGATAAGGATACCGAAGTTTGTTTCTTGGAGGACCAAGACACAAGAGATCTACCAAGAAATTGACAAGTACCCGAAGTGGACTTTCTATCAACCTTGTCTCCGGCATAGTCCGAGTCGGAATAGCCAACAAGATCGAAAGAGGCCCTCTTAGGATACCAAATGCCAAAATTTGGTGTATGAATTAAGTATCTCACTATCCTTTTCACGGCCTTAAGATGCCATTCTTTAGGAGCAGCTTGATATCATGCACACATGCACACACTTAGCATAATATCAGGACGTGAAGCACATAGGTATAACAATGATCCAATCATAGAGCGATAAACCTTTTGATCAACCGGTTTACCATCTTTGGTTAAATCAAGGTGTCCACTAGTAGGCATGGGTGTAGGCATACCTTTGCGTTCTTGCATATTGAACTTCTTGAATAAGTCCTTAGTGTACTTCGTTTGAGAGACAAAAGTACCTTCCTCGGTTTGCTTGATTTGCAACCCAAGAAAGAATTTGAGTTCACTCATCATTGACATCTCAAACTTCTCCGACATTAGCTTCCCAAACTTTTCACTAAAATGAGGGTTAGTTGATCCAAATATGATATCGTCAACATAAATTTGGCATACAAATAATTCTCCATTAACTTAGTGAAAAGTGTGGAATCAATCTTCCCAATTTCAAAGCCTTTTTCAAGAAGAAACTTGGTCAAGCATTTATACCATGCTCTAGGAGCTTGTTTAAGAACATAAAGAGCTTTGTGAAGTTTGTAAACATGATTTGGTTTCTTAGGATTGACAAAGCCGGGAGGTTGTTTAACATAAACTTCCTCCTCTATTTCACCATTTAGAAAGGCACTTTTAATGTCCATTTGGTACAAGGTGATATTATGGTGATTAACATAGGCAAGTAAGATGCGAATGGACTCAAGTCTAGCAACAGGAGCATAAGTCTCACCATAGTCCATACCTTCGACTTGAGTGTAGCCTTGGGCGACGAGACGTGCTTTGTTGCGAACTACTTGTCCATCTTCATCTTGCTTGTTGAGAAACACCCATTTGGTACCGATGATGTTGTGGTTGTTGTCGGGCTTCTCAACCAATGTCCAAACTTGGTTTCTCTCAAAGTTGTGTAGCTCTTCATGCATAGCATTTATCCAATCCAGATCTTTCAATGCTTCTTCGACCTTCATAGGTTCAATGCTAGAGATGAAAGAATAGTTTTCACAAAAGTTAGCTAAATGAGTTTTAGAGCGAGTGATTCTCCCGGTTTGAATATCATTGTAGATTTTCTCGACGGGATCGTCTTTAGCAATTCTTGCTCGAACTCGTGAAAGATTTTGCTTGGGTCTCGGTTGAACATCTTCTTCATCTTGTTCTTCTTCTTCTTGATCATCTTCATTGTTGGCGTTGTCGTTTTCTTGTCCTGGTGGAGAAGGAGGTTGTTGACGTTCGTGATGTTCTTCCTCGTTTTCTTCATCTTGGTGTGTTCCACTTGTGGATGCTTCCGTTTCAACTCTTGGTTCACCTTGTCGTGAAGTAGAAGCTTCCACTTGAACAGACGAGGTACTCTCCTTCACCTCCGTTGGACGGACCTTGCCAATAGACAAGTCTTGGATTGCTTCCGAAGGGTCTTTGTCTCCTACATCAATTGGCAATTGCTCTACTTGCGAGCTTTTAGATTCATCAAACTTCACATCTACCGTCTCTTCAACCTTTCGGGTGAAATTGTTGTAGACACGGTAAGTGTGAGAGTTTGAGCCATAATCTAGTAGGAAACCTTCATGAGACTTAGGAGCAAATTTTGAACGACGATGCTTATCAAGAATGTAGCACTTTGAGCCGAATACTCAAAAGTATCCAACTTGGGGTTTGTTACCAGTGAGGAGCTCGTATGCCATGCCGAGTAGCTTGTGAAGATACAAGCGATTTGTTGCATGACAAGCCGTCTCAACCGCTTCCGCCCAAAAGTGCTTCGGTGTCTTGTACTCATCAAGCATCGTTCTAGCCATTTCGATGAGCGCCCGGTTCTTCCTCTGAACAACTCCATTTTGTTGAGGTGTGTACGTAGCCGAGAACTCATGTGAAATCCCTTCTTCGTCAATAAAGGTGTCCAGATTTGCGTTCTTGAACTCCGTTGTCGCTGCGAACCTTCTTGATCTTCACTTCAAACTGATTTTGGGCCTTCCTAGCGAAGTTTTTGAAGATCTTTTGGACCTGCGATTTATCATCGAGAAAGAACACCCACGTAAATCTTGAAAAATCATCAACTATAACTAGACCAAAAGAATTTCCACCGAGGCTTTTGTAAGCGTTGGGACCAAAGAGATCCATATGAAGAAGCTCGAGTGGCCTCCTTGTGGTCATGATGTTCTTCACGGGATGCCTTCCTCCAACCTGTTTACCGCTTGACAAGCACCGCATGCCTATCCTTATCAAATATGACATCGTTAACTCCAAGGATATGATTTCCTTTAATAAGCTTGTCAAGGTTTCTCATGCCAACGTGACCTAGTCGTCTATGCCATAACCAACCTTTTGAGGATTTAGCAATGAAGCAAGTTTTAGGTTGTGCCTTTTAGAGAAATCAACAATGTAAAGATCACCTCTACGTATACCGGTAAAGACCATTTTATGATTGTCTCGACGAAACACTTGACAATCTACTTCAAAGAATAGGACATTTAAACCGAAATCAGCAAGTCTAGATACTGAAAGTAAGTTTTAGCCAAGAGACTCAACGAGCATGACATTTTGAATGGAGCTATCATGTGAGATGGCCACCTTACCGAGGCCAACCACCTTACCCTTTGAATTGTCACCGAAAGTGACATACTTTCGAGGACTATCATTTTCAGCAAGCTCATGAAACATGTCTTTTATCTCCGATCATGTGATCTGTACATCCACTGTCAAGAACCCATTCCTTTCCTCCTGACACATATCCCCGAAGATTTGCCATAAAACAAAAATGTTTCATTGCATCATCAAGATCGAAGTCACTATCATCATCCTCATCATAGTATCCATGTTCAACATCGTCATGTGGTGGATCAAGTCCTAGAGAGGGTAATTCATTAGAGTGAGTTTGACAAAGATCTTGCTTATGAATTCTTATAGCTTCGGAAATAATATCACCAATAATTCCAACATCTCCTTTGGCACGCATAAGGTCGGTGAGTTCAAATAGACGATCACCAAACATAGGATCACTAGTATTCATCTTACTCAAGGCAATAGACTTGTAGAGAATCTCATCTAGATTTTTCAAGGAATAATTTGGAAAGCGTTCCTCAAGAAATTTCCATATAGTGTAGGCACACTCAAAAGTAGGCAAGATTCTAATCAAGTTTCTAGGCAAGCCTCTAGTGATAAGATTAACAGTTCTAAGATTTCTAGTCATGTCAATAGATTCATCAAGGGTAGGATGCATAGGATCAACATGAGGTGCACAAGGGCTAGCAATGTACTTGTTCAATTGATATTGATTGAAAATAACAAACATCTCATTTTTCCACTCATGAAAATATTCTCCATCAAGAATAGGCAATCTATGTCTAAGATTCCCCAAAGTAGACTCATCCATCTTCCTCCAATGGTGATTAAACCATGGCAATGGAGACCAATGCTCTGATACCACTTGTAGGATCTTGAGAAGAGGTGTCTAGAGGGGGGTGATTAGACACTAAGTACCAAAGTTGCAGTTTTTAACTTCTTTTAGGTTTAAGTGGAGTTTAGGCACAAGTTTAACACTCTCATTCCATAACAAGCAAGCATGCAAAGAGTATATAGGCAGCGGAAAATAAAGCATGCAACTTGCAAGAATGTAAAGGGACGGGTTTGGAGAAATCAAACGCAATTGGAGACACGGATGTTTTTGTCGTGGTTCCGATAGGTGGTGCTATCGTACATCCACGTTGATGGAGACTTCAACCCACGCAGGGTAACGGTTCTTGCGAGTCCACGGAGGGATCCACCCACGAAGGGTCCACGAAGAAGCAACCTTGTCTATCCCACCATGGCCGTCGCCCACGAAGGACTTGCCTCACTAGCGGTATATCTTCACGAAGTAGGCGATCTCCTTGCCCTTACAAACTCCTTGGTTCAACTCCACAATCTTGTCGGAGGCTCCCAAGTGACACCTAG
Organism: Aegilops bicornis; assembly: GCA_021605145.1. Taxonomy (NCBI): domain Eukaryota; kingdom Viridiplantae; phylum Streptophyta; class Magnoliopsida; order Poales; family Poaceae; genus Aegilops; species Aegilops bicornis. Next base: position 677,309,813 of record CM038675.1, read on the forward strand.
CCAATCTAGGAGACACCACTCTCCAAGAAGTAACAAATGGTGTGTTGATGATGAACTCCTTGCTCTTGTGCTTCAAATGATAGTCTCCCCAACACTCAACTCTCTCTCATAGGATTTGGATCTGGTGGAAAGAAGATTTGAGTGGGAAGCAACTTGGGGAAGGCTAGAGATCAAGATTCATATGGTTGGAATGGAATATCTTGGCCTCAACACATGAGTAGGTGGCTCTCTCTCAGAACTGATAAGTTGGAAGTGTAGGTTTGTTCTGATGGCTCTCTCCACGAATGAAGAGGAGGTGGACGGGTATATATAGCCTCCACACAAAATCTAACCGTTACACACAATTTACCAAACTCGATGGGACCGAATCATAAAACTCGGTCGGACCGATTTAGTAAACCTAGTGACCATTAGGATTTTCGGTGGGACTGATATGCATCTTGGTAGGACCGATATAGTTAGGCTTAGGGCATAACGTAATCTCGGTGAGACCGATTACACAAACTCGGTAAGACCGAATTTGGTAATTAGCTAACTAGAGAGTTGGTCAGGCAAACTCGGTGAGACCGATTACTCAAACTCGGTGGGACCGATTTGGGTAATAAGCTAACCAGAAAGTTTGCATTGTAATCTCGGTAGGACCGATCGCTTACTTCGGTTAGACCGAAACGTTACTAAGGGAAACAGAGAGATTACAATCCCATCTCGGTGAGACCGAGATCCCTATCGGTGAAACCGATTTGCCTAGGGTTTGTGGCAGTGGCTATGACATCTGAACTCGGTGGCGCCGGATAGAAAGAATCGGTATGGCCGAGTTTGACTTTGGGTTTAGGTCATATGTGGATGTGAGAAAGTAGTGGAGGGTTTTGGAGCATATTACTAAGCACATGGAGCAAAAGGCTCATTAAGCAACACCTCATCCCTTCTTGATAGTATTGGCTTTTCCTATAGACTCAATGTGATCTTGGACCACCAATATGTAAAATGAAGAGTCTTGAGCTTGAGGCTTGAGCCAATCCTTTGTCCTTAGCATCTTGAAGGAGTTCCCACATGCTTTAGCCCATGCCACTCCATTGTTGAACTTATCTGAAACATACTAGATAAAAGTATTAGTCCAACAAGAGATATGTTGACATTAATTACCAAAACCACCTAGGGAGCACTGGTGCTTTCATTGGCATATTGCCATGCTCGACATTTTTAACCCGGAGAAAGGTTTGGTCGAGGAGTTTGAGGGTTCCAAATTCCTGATGCTTTTGTTTCGTCTCAAAGCCTGCTTGAGCCAAAAGCGTTAGCAAACTGTGGGGGAAAAAGTTTGGCCGCTTTTGAACACCGCCTTTTCGAGTCTGCCCTTTTTATGCAGAAAGGGGAAAAGAGTAAGGAATGGCTGTTAATTTGTATCGTGCCTTGTAAATCCATAGCACTTTATATGCATAGATTTATTCAGCTTAAAATGCAGATTGATATCGACCATCATACGTGTTCTGACTGCTATGTTTGCTCCATCTGTGCAGGGAAGTGTTGATGTTGGGAACACAAACTGTATGATGAGGAACAGAGACCGCGTGGACTTGGTGCGGGCACGATTGGTAATTTAATTGTGGTGGATAAGAATGTATGGGAAAAACAGTTATTGACAGTTCAATTTTCTTCTATATATTTTCCCCATAAGAGGAATTGGCTCCTACATTGTGTCCATGCCGGCAAATAGGCATTGTGTAGTGGTGATAAAAATATCAAAAAATGTACCTAGTGCTTTTCCACTTTCTGTGAATAAATATTTCAAAGCAACTTTTTCTTTATGATAAAGAACAAACGTTCTGGCTTTACATAAAGCCAAACATTTCAAGGAAATATATGCATGATAATTTAGAAGCACCCGGATGCCTTTTAATATGTGTTTCGACTTACTATGAAGCCCATTTTGTTACATAAACGACTGTTTGGTAAGCCATTCGTTGACACAAGCATCTGTTTGACCTGGGTTGACAATTGTTTTATATGCTGATGCAAGCTGTAATTTGTAGGTAATCAAGTGAAGGCTGTGCCTGACAGACCTAAGAGGTGCAATTCAGAGACACTTCATGCTCAGTATATCGATGTTGCTGAACTGATTTATAGCTAGACTTATATAGTGCTCCCTTCTTATCTTTGGCCTTTTTGACAGTATCTTCGTAACATCCTGTGTGGTTACTGAAATAAAAGCTCATATGCCTGGTTTCTGTCACATAAAACATTTCAAAAGATTTAATACTAACTAAGTGAACCTAGCTGCAATTAGGCTAATAAATGCTACTCCTCCGTAAATTGCTTCCAACCTTGAGGTTTTACATGCAGGATTTTCGTAGGGACATGGAATGTTGGAGGCAGAGTTCCACCCATCGACTTAGACATTATTTTTTAGTTGGGAGCACCTCAACAACTCAACACCAACTATACTGGATGTGTAGCATATATTCCTTGTATAATCTATTTTGGCTATCATCATTTTTAGTTGGGCCATGAGTTGTGTTCTTCACCTTTTTTCGAGTTCTGCACAAAAGTTTGTCCAGTTACAGGCTTGAAAGGATCAGTTTGCATGGAACAATATTCAGAACCTAATATAACAAATGTATGTTGCCTGCTCAGTACACTCTTTCAAAGTTGTGAGCAAAAAAATTGCGATCATAGGGAGTAGAATTTGATTCATTGCCTGATGTAGGAAGAAACTCCGCCTTGCTGTCTCTGCATAGCCGGTCCCAAACCCGGGTAAAGGAGGAGGATTGTGATAGGCTTGGCGAGCCAACGTAAAAACTCAACCACTCTTATGGAGATGAAACCCAAAAGATTCACCAAAGAGCTAGCTATGGACATGGGTGCGTGGAAGCTTGCTATCCATGTGCCAGAGCCATGAGTTGGTTGCGAGATCTTATGGGTTTCACCTCTAGCCTACCCCAACTTGTTTGGGACTAAAGGTTTTGTTGTTGTTGTTGTTGTTGTTGTTGTTGTTGTTGTTGTTGTTGTTGTTGTTGTTGTTGTTGTTGTTGTTGTTGTTGTTGTTGTTGTTGTTGTTGTTGTTGTTGTTGTTGTTGTTGTTGTTGTTGTTGTTGCCTGATGTAGGAAGACAAGGTCAAAGTGCCTTTTCAGCTATGGTAATCACAATGGTATTACTTTTGGCTTCTTATGAATAAGCTCTTATTTAGGTTTTCAGTGTTACCCAAACAGGGGAGTATTTATGCTAGCAATTGTTTCACCTTATGACGCTAGCTTTTAGTACTCCTCTCAGAAGAAATATAAGAACATTTAGATCACTACTATATGCTTTTGATAATCGACAGAACAAGATCACATGCACCTAAGCTCCTTCTCCGTAGCATAAAAGTAGAACAAGATTTTGTCGCCTGCGAATGAGTACCTTGCATACATGCTTGATTGAATGAAGTGTGCAGTAACATGAGTGCATGTATGATCATTGACCAAATAGATTGCATGCACATCAATACCAATATATTCAAGGGAATTATCTAGAGTAATGCATTGTTCTCTTTGTTACCGAGGCAGAACCTGAGCGTTCTTAGAGGTTTGAGACATCCGAACGTACGTTTGCGTCCCTTTGATGCGATTCTGGACGTCGGATCAAAAACCACCACTGTCGCAGTGAGTAGTAGATGAAAATGCGTGCCACCGCGTGTTAATTTAGTGCCCTGCTACGGGCATTTCTGTCATTTCGTATGGTTGGGAAAATATTCAATAGCGGCAGGGGTGAGCACCAGGCCATAGCGGTGGCGGGGGCGGTGTTCGCGCCACTCACTCCCACGGTGGCGTTCGTCGACCACCCGTTCTTCCTGGAGAAGGTGAGCAAATCGTCATCAATCGATCAAGCTAGATCTTCGCCACCCAAAGTACAAAGTCAACATGCATGGAGATTGATTGCAGTGAAACTTTGTTTCTGCTGGTTACAAATTCCAGGTCCGGAGATGAGTTACTCTGCCAGGCAGCACTCGAAGCACACAGGATCCTGAACCTCAACAACAGCCCCTGCTTTCCTAGGTCCTACGGTAAGACCAATCACGCCTACTACTTCAAGCTAGAGTTCGCTTTGAAGTAATCTGAAGTCTAAAGATTTGATAGCACTGGATGATCGTCATGCATGTGGGTGTCGTGATGATATATCCTTTATGTTGGTTGGTTCTGTAAATTTATTATTTTGAATTTCACCAACTTCTTTCAATTATGACCTTGGTTCAATGTCCTGCATTATAGAAAGCTCAAGCTTGAATTGCTCTATTTCAGAATTTAAACCTTCTTGAGTTGTGCAATGACAAATATCTTACACACAGAGAAAGAAACTTGGATATTCTTAATCACACAAAGGTGTTTTCTTACATGTAGATGCCTTCTTTTAATCTATGCATGAGCCAGGTTACATGTACTTAGAATATTTAGTTGATACCATCTTAAATATAAGCTGACCCGCAAAAAAACTTAAATAAAAGTTGTTCGTGTTCTTTTAGTTGTTTGGTTATGATAAGAAAAAGAATAAATACTTCTATGATGGCAATATGGTCCAGAGTAGTGACTTTCTTTTCACACCTCAAACTCTCTCTCTCTCTTTGACCTATCTTATATCACTGAAATTGTGTTTTTTGTTTTGTTTATCCCAGGTTTACTATGATGTGCTCATCAATGACTCCACCACTGCTTTGTTTTGAGGATGATGCCTCCAAGAATGACCAGACCCATGAGCACGCCGTCCTTGCATTCATTCTTGGAGTGAAGCAGATTATCTGGTGTTTAATAAGGTATACTTTCTACCATAAGATTTATGTACTGTTTTGCTATCCACTTGATCAGAGGGGTTTTGAATGATTTAGTACATTGACATTCCCATGTTCATTAGTAAATCAACCCTTTCTATAGTTAGATGGAGCCACTGAAATCTAGAAGCAAACATGTTCTATAATAGATTGAGTGTGATAGAACCAAATGTATTTTTCCACCCCTTTAATTGCATCTTTACTGCAAAGGTTTATTCCAAACTTGCCACCTGGGTTCTTTGAGAGAAAACATTTCGTATGGTAGTATGAGCATTTTGTATAGCACTGAGGCCGTACTGTCCACATAACAGGATCAGACTGCCAAGAATTTAAAAAAATTGAAAAGTTGGCCCTGAGCTTTGTGGGCCACCGACAAGTCACGCCAGAGGGCCGCTGCAAGGACAAATGAGGGCATCGAGCCGAGGTGAGCCCCTCCTCTCCTGGCAATGCCTTTCATGTGGCTCTCCTTTCAGTGGCGCTGACAGTGGTGTGCAACCACAGTTGAGAGCCGGTTGGAAGAGGATGAAGCAACAAAGGGGATGGATGAGAAAGAGGAAATACTGACCAGCATGCCGCATCTTTTGTAGGCGTTTGTGAGGGGAGAATCATACTGCCGGCATCCTCCTTCAAGCCTGAGGCTACTGCCTTCCCAAGCAACACCAATCTACATCAGCAAGGTGAGCATCCCTCTATAGTTTTTTTGTCGCATAGTGCAGCTTTAAGGTGATTTGTCTACTACTCTATCATTAATCTGTACATAATCCTTTAAAAGGAAAGGGTGCTGCTCCCTGCACATTTGAATATTGTAATATGGCATAGTTTTGTGGATATTTATCCTATGTTCACAATATACCTTGTAGTATATACATAGATTTGTCGCTCGCCTCTGTCACTATCGTTGTTCTTAGTGCTAGATTGTGCGTTGGAGTAATTGTGGCTGAGGTGAGGTGGTGAGGTGTTGCAACTTTCGGAATAGGGCTTGATTTAAATTCCCATTGTAGATATACATGTGAATCAACAATTCTTGGCTTATTCTCCTTCTGTTTCAATATCAATGTCTAAACTATTGTTAAGGCAGATACTTAGAAAATGATTCAGAGGTGTAGCTGGGACTGCAACATGCATTTGTTTGTGGACCTGTGATTCTTTGAACTTTCTCAGGAGTGCTTCTCAAACTATAATTGATTTTGGTGCTTATTATGTCTCTGATATCTAATTGGTTCACCTGCAAAAAAAAGATATCTAATTGGTTATGCTTTTGGTGCTTCTCAGGTGAGGAGGGCCCATGCCCAAGTTTGTGTTCAACAACTCCACTTCCTGGTTGTGTTGGGACTAATTTGCTATCTACGACAGGTGAGTTAGGTGATGACATCATGTTTACCATTATGTTGTATTTAGTGCATTTCACTAATATATGTCTACATCTGTTGCTATGTGTTGTGCCTCTCTGGGCGCAGATTGCAGAGATTGCCTCTCGCAACATTGTCACCGTCGTCCTCATGTGGTGTGGGTGGTGGTGTTCAGTCTTCGCTCCCTATAGCGGAGAGCAGCATGGACCAATGATTGTATCAGCCGCGACAACCTATTTATCAGTTATTTATCATGTCTCTCTTCCTATCTTTAAACAAGAGTGTTCTGAGAGATCGAGAAACTGAACTCTTATTTGATAGTTTCTCCTTTAGTTGTAAAAGCAACCTCTTTTGACCTTGATTGTTGTCAACGCTCATGGTTATGTTATGTTTTAATCGTACTGGTCCATGTAATGTAATGTAATGTGGAACATTATTGGTATTTCTATGACATATAGCAAATTCTATAGTAGATTACATCCTCATCCTCCCTCATACAACCTTAGATCAACCAACATAATCTGGCTTTATTTTTGGAATGATGTATCAAACCTTGATATTCTTGGTATATCATGCTACATTTCTTACGATCGGCATGTAACGGATGTCACCCTTTGATTCCATAGATCTATGGAATATAAACTACACATCTTAGCGGGTTGGATATGGTTGGGGCGGGTGGGGTGAGGCAAAGCCGCAGTTCCTGTGTTGTCTTTGGGAGACAAAATGTTGCTTAGCATTTGGTACGACATGTGTTAGACACAACTATGTTATCTTTAGAAAAAATTATCATTCTTCTATGCGTTAAACTCATCCTATATTCTTGCAACAATATATATTTTATGTAACCTATATTCTTGCAACAATATATATTTTGTTTACACGCTTAGGCGATGGGTTGAGCACCGCATGCAAGGTGCGTTTCCTATTTGTGGATATTTATCCTATGCTTTGTTATCAAGTTGGATATGGCTGCATCCAGTTTCCTATTTCTGGATATTTATCCTATGCTTTGTTATCAAGTTGGATATGGTTGCATCCGGCACGAGTGCGGCGAGCCGCACTTCCTACCTATTACTATTAAAAGTGCTTAATTCATTCTTAGGAGGTGCTGCAAGCCGCACTTCATATATGGAGTCTCCATCAGAATAGAGGCATCGTAGTTGTCTATACTTTCTATCTCGACGCTCCATCATAATAGAGACATCTTATTTGTAAACATTTTTCTTGGATCAGTTTATAGAAAATGATTTGGTGTATGGCTGTACTGAACAAATATCATGCTATTTTTTATATTTACATCAATAGCATGCTATTTTTTATATTTACAATGCTTCAGTGACTATATTACCGGATTGGATATGACTGTACCCGGCAATGATGGTATTACCAAATTGGATATGACTGTACCCGGCAGCACCGCTGCTGGGTGCGGCAAGCCGCATTTCCTATCTAGTGTGCCAATCAATCAGAGCGAAAAGGCGATCGGTGGACTATGCCAAGAGTATTAATTAAGCGGTTAAGACTGCAGCTTACGAGCACGAGTGGCTGGTGTACTAATCGTCATTACTCCTACCACTAATCATCGGGTCGGGGAGGTTAGGGCACGTGAGCCATCGTCCTGGCTCACGGCCCCTGGGCGTGCGCGAAGGCCAACAAAAGCCACCTTTTGGACAGCAATCGCTCGCTCGCGTGGCCACTTGCCAAAACATGTCGCCCCGGCTTTGCTAGTCTGCGTTGGCAGCCACATCTCGGAAGAAAGGAACACGCGTAGTAGTACGTTGATGTGTGTGGTGCGCGCCCTCCATCCAACCAAGACAGATCGATGTAGCATGAGTATTATTGTTGGGAGATTATCATGATTCATGAGAGATCTCGATCGCCTACCGCATAAATTGCAAAAGCGGAATTTACGTTGGAGTAGACGGAGTGGGTGAGGGTATCCATCAATCAATCCATCCCACGCTATAGCTGCTGCTAGTGTAATAAGCGGATCAGCCCATCAGGTAAGTCCTAGATTTGACACCGGTGCTCGCATTTTTCAGAATTTTTTTCGGTCATTATTCCGGCGATCTGCGTACAATAAGAGGAGATGTTTCCATAGACTACAAAGACGTATGTGGCAATGATGCGCCAGCACAGGCTCATTGGTAGGGTATTCGTGTGTGTGTGTTCATAAGGTGACTGTATGTGTGCATGTATTTTTTTTGCCTGCTAATACGTATCTCATTTATATATCATAAGGAAGCCATGTAAACACCGAGCTAACAAGACTAAAAAGACAACAGAACGCTATCCTTTACATAAAAAACACCAGCTAATAGAAAACACAATCAAGACCGAAGAATTCCTTGAGTATGACACCATCGCCCTTCGCTTGCCTTTGGCAGCACCACAACGCCCATCAAAGAAAAAAAATGACAGATCCCCTCCTCACCCGAGTTCGACCCGGCTCCATCGCTGATGCAGCTTTGCGAACCTCTAAGGTGGCTCACAAAATGTGAAGTCATTGTCGTTGAACGAATTAGACCGGGACAACACCCCGGACACGCCATCAAACTCCAGACCTAGTGCCCTCGCATGACTAGACATCAGAGGAGGAACCTAGCACACGATCTACCATCTTTTGGATGTCGACGGTGCATATCATAATTTGCATCTGCTTCTGGGCTATCTACCAAGCTCCACCGGCACTGGAGCAAACGTCGTCGCAACGGCGGAGCCTTAGGACACAAGTCCACCACAAGGATATCGCGGCTGCCACACCATCCTTGTTTGAACAGACAGATTTCCAAATTCATCCCAACAATAAAATCGATCGCCTTAGTGGGAAAGGATCTTAACCTTCTTTATTCAGCGCTGACATCGCCGCCGCCGAAGCCAAGACGTAGAACGACACAATAAACCTAAACTACTAGGGCCTAACCTAAAGCTACACGATCCACAAGTGTAAATATGGCGATCCCCCTCACCACCGACGACCGAGGTCATCGGTGGGGGGGAGCCATCGGAGAAAGGCGGTGGAGGAACTCTACTGGCGGCGGCTAGGTTTCTAGTCGCACGAGCCCGAGAGAAAAACAACTTGTTCTGTCCCGAGTACGTGTATATATGAACAGGTGGGAGTAATCAGAAATGTGTGGCTCAGAGACCAGGTAGGATGAGCGCGACAGGGAAAGGAGGTGGATCGGACGTGACATGTGGATGGAGCGGAATGGTTCTCCTCCTCTGGTTTTCCGGGCGGGCAGCGGCGGTGGAAGGGAGAGGATACGATGAGGAGCAGTAAGATGAGGTTGCCGACGAAGGGCGCCTTTTCGCGATGACGCAACAGCTATTCTGTGTTTGGGAGCATACAAACCCATGTCTATCGGCCACGCCAGCTAGCTAGCCAAGATCTGTTCAATCTATTCCATGTCGTGTTCTCATTTATTTCTCGTTGCTAGCTTCCGGATGGAGCAAGGGCATATCCAATGGCAACTCGCAAAAACCCTCCTGCATCCCTCCGCGGACAAGGGAGGATCTGTCTACAGACACGGATGTAGAAGACAGTCATCCAACTCTAGCAGTATACATTCGGCCAACAATTTGAAACAACTGGACGAAATTCGATCAAACCGGACGAATTTCATTCAAGTTCGGATATAATCTACATAAAAGGATCAACATTTTGACAGTTTAACTAAAAAACTAGAAAAACCCTAAACTCTATACGGGATGCCCACCTTGTATGCGTGGTCGCCCTGCCCTGCTACACCGTCGTTTTCGTTGGTGCCATCGTCGTCGTCCCTCCAACCACGGTACTGCGCCGGAGGACCACGTCAACCTTGTCCAGCGACTGCCTGCCGCTCGTGGAGGAGCCACTCCGCCTCTTGCTGCACCGTACGGAGTGCCTCCACGACCACTGCCATCGTGGCCTTCGTAGCCCTGGTGGTGGCCTTATCGCGGCCGGCATTGCTGAAGCAGTTGTTAAGTGACCACTCCTCGCCAATCGTGGCGAGCTCGCCGTCAAGGCGGCAGCGACGCCTGGCAGCCGTCTCCACGGTGGCAACAGAGCGGTCGAGCGCCCATGTGGCGGCGAGGTCTGGGTCGTTGCGGGCCCAGTCCGGCACCACGTCGCTCTTGGCGAACATGGAGAGGCAACTGGCATTGCACCGGTCGTACCGCTTCTGCTACCGAGCCACGCGGTCCGCCTCAGAGACTACGACCCTCGAGCCTGAGGGACCACTGAGGTAGTGGAAGATGCGGCCCGACACCTTCTTCATCGCAGGCGGCAACTCCTCCTTGACGATGAGGCGGTGGTGGCGCGGTGGTAACAACGGTGCGGCAGGGACGGAGACTTGTCTTTGACACGATGGCTGATCTGGACGCCGAGGTGGTGTGGGGGTGAGGCCGGCTCCTCCTTGAGGCGACGTCCGATCTGGACGCCGCGGTTGTGCCGGGGCGAGGCCGGCTCCTCCTTCACCGGCAGGAACGTGGATGCCTGCTCGGTCTTGACGCGGTGGCGCGGCGGGGATGTCGGCACTGATAACCCACAAGTATAGGGGATCGCAACAGTTTTCGAGGGTAGAGTATTCAACCCAAATTTATTGATTTGACACATGGGGATCCAAAGAATATTCTCAAGTATTAGCAGCTGAGTTGTCAATTCAACCACACCTGAAAGATTTAATATCTGCAACAAATTATTTGGTAGCAAAGTAGTATGGAAGTAAGGGTAACGGTAGCAAAAGTAACAACAACAGTTTTGTAACAATTGTAACAGCAAGAGTGGCAAAGTAACTTAGCAAAGATCAATATGAAACGAACTCGTAGGCAATGGATCAGTGATGGATAGTTATGTCGGATGACATTCATCATGCAACAGTTATAACCTAGGGTGACACAGAACTAGCTCCAATTCATCAATATAATGTAGGCATGTATTTTGTATATAGTCATACGTGCTTATGAAAAGAACTTGCATGAAATCTTTTGTCCTACCCTCCCGTGGTAGTGGGGTCCTAATGGAAACTAAGGGATATTAAGGCCTCCTTTTAATTGAGAACCGAAACAAAGCATTAGTACTTAGTGAATATATGAACTCCTCAAACTACGGTAATCACCGGAAAGAATCCTAATTATTATCACCTTGGGGCATGCAGATCATAACTCGTAATAGGTGTCTACAACTTGCAAGATCGGATCAAGAACACAAATATATTCATAAAAATATAATAGGTTCAGATCTGCAATCATGACACCCGGGCCCTAGAGACAAGCATTAAGAATAGCAAAGTCATAGCAACATCAATCTCATAATGTAGTGGATACTAGGGATCAAACCCTAACAAAAGTAACTGGATTATATGATAAATCTCATCCAACCCATCACCGTCCAGCAAGCCTACGATGAAATTACTCACACGCGGTGGTGAGCATCATGAAATTGGTGATGGAGGAAGGTTGGTGATGATGCTGGCGACGGATCCCCCTCTCCGGGGCCCCGAACGGACTCCAGATTAGCCCTCCCGATGAAGAACATGAGGCGGCGGCTCCGTATCGTAAAACGCGATGAATCCTTCTCCCTGATTTTTTTCTGGGGAAATAGGTATTTATGGAGTTGGATTCAGGGTTTGCGGGGCCACCAGGTGGGGACAACCAACTTGGGCGCGCCAAGAGGGGGGGCGCCCTGGTGGGTTGTGCTCACGCAGGGCCCCCCCCCCTCCGGTGGTTCTTGGCTCGAGTATTTTTTATATATTCTGAAATAATTCTCCAAAAAGTTTCGTTCTAATCCGAGAACTTTTATTTCTGCACAAAAACAACACTACAGTAATTTTGTTGAAAACAGTGTCAGTCCGGGTTAGTTTCATTCAAATCATGCAAATTAAAGTTCAAAACAAGAGGAAAAGCGTTAGGAAAAATAGATGCGACGGAGACGTATCAGGCACCTCCTTCACGCGCGCCGGTGATGGCGGCGACGACCCCATGTCACAGAGCGACCGCTCCATCATTAACTCGATCTAACAGACAAAATCTTTGTCCGGCAGAGCGGTCTCCTTGAGGAGTCGGGGTGGCGGTGGCGGTGGCTCCTGCTCTTCCTCGTCACCGAAGGAGATGACGATCTCCTCCTTGGCGGAGGAGACGGACGCCATGGACGCTGACGGGCCCGGAGAGTGTCTGCGGCGGCGCCAAGAACTGCCGGAGGAGGAGCTTCCGCCGTCCGGCGTGGAGCACCACGACTTCAGCATTGCCGGAGTTTGGGTCGAAGAGCGGGAGGGAGTGCTCGGGCACGGTGACAGGGGAGGGGAGGGGCGGGTGCACGGGGAAGGGGGTAGTGCATCTCTGTGCAACTCCAGTGCACGGCTTAAATAGCCGCGGCGAGGACCAGACGAAGGGCCGGTCAGCAGTTTCAATGTGGCGCAGCGGCTGGAGTTGGTTCCTCGGGAACCTCGTCCTCATTGAAGCGGCGGCTGCCGAGAGGTCACGTCGGTCAACGCCGCCCTCCCTCCCTTCCTTCGGTCACATCGCGACATCAATGCCGGCCTTCGCGTGCTCTGGGCCGCCATGAGTGTGGCGCCGTAAGCAGCGCGTGCATTGAAAGGAAAGCACGGGAGGGGTGGGTGACGGGTTTTTGATAGGTCAGGGCGGTCAGAAGCGGCCTTGGGGTCGGTCCGGACTACCTCGAACCTCTCACATGTTTGTCTCTGGTTTGCAGGAGAAATCGTGTCCGTATCGCTGTGTGGACCGATATAGGTCAGTTTTGGATGACTTTCACGGCCCGAACAACACAGTCTGAATGGTTACAGGAGATTTACGGGTTCGCGTAGAAGATGGACTAACCTCATTTCATCTAGTTGTTCGTCTCCTCCTTTTTCTCAACTCTCGCCGCCCGCTATGTTACGTGCATAGTTTATTCTATAAATAAAAAAGGGCTAGTTACTAGGCATGGTAGCATGTTTTAGTGCCTGAACAACCATGATGGAATCGACAACCACCACATCAGCGTGAAGGACGCCGATGAATATACTTACTCTGGCAGAATCACAGGACAATCACAAGCAAACAAATAAAAAGTAGAAAGAGTCGCTAATGTTCGTAACATTCATGATAAATCAACATGCCCTAGCCGGCAAAGGATACAAAATAGCTAGCCCTAAAGAGGCTAGCTCCTCTCCCACAAAAGGGATTCTGGATTGACGCAGCTCACCTGCTAATAACCTCCGAGAAGGCGACTAACAAATAGACTACGCAACTGTGCAAGTGGATGATGCGCCTGGTTTACAAATTGATGACCCGTGCCCACTGCTGCTGTTCGTCAAGGCAACTCTAACCGATCCTCAATAATCAGTTAGAGAAGTAAAATTTAAGTCTTACTCTCTTAACCGGCATCTAATCATTCTTAATCGGCATTAGCTTTTTGGATGGATTTTACTAGCTTAAAATGAAACATCAAGATAATACAAACACGAGCACATACCTGGTCTTTCTATAGCTTGAATGCACACAATCAACACCAAAACACACAACAAACACACCTATAGATAGCACAGGCATATAAGACCAATGCAATGCATGGGTGAGAAAAATAAAGAAAAAACCTTAAGTGGTCGGATCCGTGATCGGCAAACTACAGGAAACACCGTATCCGCACCAACCATCTCAAGACACTATATGAACAACGGGATTCTTCAACAACAATGCCTTCAGGAAGGGAGCGGCGCTCAATCACTGTTGTCACCGGATCCGACCAGTCAAGGCCAGAATCTAGATTTTCGCCTTGAAGAAACAATTCGGGCATATCCGAGCAATGCCTTCAACAAGGTAATGACGTATAAGCATCACCATTGACAGACTTCAGATCTGGGCTTTCACACCGGAGCTCGGTAACATCCACGTCACAAATGTATTGTCACCACCACTTTTCCATAATTGAAAGATCGTGGATGTCGCCTAGAGGGGGGGGGGGTGAATAGGCGCTTTAAAATAATTACGGTTTAGGCTTGAACATATGCAGAAAAAAAAACCTAGCGGTTAATTTGTCAAGCACAAAACCAAAAACAACTAGGCTCACCTATGCACACCAACAACTTATGCTAAGCAAGATAATCAACTATGTGATAGCAAGATATATGACAAAGAACAATATGGCTATCACAAAGTAAAGGGCTCGGTAAGAGATAACCGAGGCACGCGGAGACGACGATGTATCCCGAAGTTCACACCCTTGCGGATGCTAATCTCCGTTTGGAGCGGTGTGGAGGCACAATGCTCCCCAAGAATCCACTAGGGCCACCGTAATCTCCCCACGCCTCGCACAATGCAAGATGCCGTGATTCCACTAAGGGACCCTTGAGGGCGGTCACCGAACCCGTACAAATGGCAACCCTTGGGGCGGTCACCGAACCCGTACACTTTGGCAACCCTTGGGGCGGTCACGGTGCAAATCAAATTGCTCAAGCGATCTCCACAACCTAATTGGAGACCCGGCGCTTGCCCGGAGCTTTACACCACAATGATTGAGCTCCGAACACCACCAACCGTCAAGGGCGCCAAGGCACCCAAGAGGAACAAGCTCTAGGGTGCCCAAACACCCAAGAGTAATAAGCTTCTCAAACTTCACTTCCACGTATCACCGTGGAGAACTCAAACCGATGCACCAAATGCAATGGCAAGGGAACACGGAGTGCCCAAGTCCTTCTCTCCCAAATCCCACCAAAGCAACTAATGCTTGGGAGGAAAATGAGAGGAAGAACGAAAGAAGAACACAAAGAACTCCAAGATTTAGATCCAAGGGGTTCCCCTCACTTAGAGAAGAAAGTGATTGGTGGAAATGTGGATCTAGATCTCCTCTCTCTTTTCCCTCAAAAACTAGCAAGAATCCATGGAGGGATTGAGAGTTAGCAAGCTCGATGAAGGTCAACAATGGGGGAGAACACGAGCTCAAAGGATAAGGTTCAATGGGGAAGAAGACCCCCTTTTATAGGTGGAGGAATATCCAACCGTTATGCTCACAACCCGCAGAAGCGGTACTACCGCTCGTCCTCACGGTACTACCGCCCGAGGATCGCGGTACTACTGCTTATGTACAAAAAAATACTTCCGCACCTACCTCCGCAGGACTTGGGACGAAGTTTTTTGGTCCGGAGCGGTACTACCGCTGTAGGAGCTGATAGTACCGCTCTGAGCGGTAGTAAAAATTACATCCGCTCCAATTCGCGGTAGTACCGCTGCAGCCTTTCGTAACACCAAAACTACCATAACTTCTGCATTCGGACTCCGAATTCGTGAAACCAAGTTTGTTGGAAAGCTAGAGACAAGGGCTAACACAATCTTGAGAGAAATACCAATAATAAGCAAATGAGAAAAGGCCCAAAAGAAAATGGTGAGAACCTTCCTCGGAAAAGACCGGTAAAACCTCCAACACCGAAAACATCATAGAAGACGCATGCAAACTCCGTTTTTGATGAACTCAAGCTCGTCATAAAGATGACCATAAGCTCTAAGACTCACAAAGAGAATCAAACAAGAACCAAGAAACATGATGCAAGGATGCAATGGTTTGAGCTCTCGACGAACGATACGATCAAGCTACTCACTTGAGAGCCCCCCCTTGATAGTACGGCTATCGATCCTATAACCCGGTCTCCCAACTACCACCATGAGACCGGTAAAATAAAAACCTATCAAGGGCAAACCTTTGCCTTGCACATGATCCACTTGAGCTAGATGATGACGATCTTGTCCTCCTCAAGATGGACCACCTTTCTTGATTGCGTTGGGTCGATGGAGACTAGATGATTGCTCCCCATACTCCACTATGGGTGAGCCACTCTTGACACATCTTCACAAGTCCATTGAAACCACAATGGATGGCAAGCTTCAAGCACTTGATCTCTTCGTGATGCTCCACTTGAACTTGCACACGGCAATCTTGATGACGATCACCACTTGATGTCATCCTTTCCATGGGTTGTATGATATCTTCCTCTTGACGCAAGCCCATGGACACGTACCTAACCCCACATAGACTCTCACATAGACCATGGGTTAGTACACAAAGTGCAATGGATAATGCTTACCATACCATGGGATCACTTGATCCCTCTCGGTACATCTTCTACGCTTTGTGAGTTGATCAACTTGATTCACTCTTGACTTAGTCTTGATCAACCTTGAATCTTTCCAACTCTCTTCGTTTGAATGATGTCTTGAAGGTAAACATGAATGATCACACAATCTTCTTCTTCAAGACATGCTTGCAATAAGCTCAACACTCACATGACCAATCTTTGGATAATTCCTTAATAGCACCTTGGTCAACACATAAACTCCTTGAAACCAACACATGGACTTCAAGAAATGCCTATGGACAAATCCTTCAAATATAACTCAATGCAACCATTAGTCCATAGAGAATGTCATCAATTACCAAAACCACACATGGGGGCACCGCATGTCCTTTCAATCTCCCCATTTTGGTAATTGATGACAATCAGTTTCAAGAGAGTTTATATAAGGAATTATGCATCACCATGCAATGCAACAACCTATAATGCATGCGTATGAGATGCAAATGCTTAGGAACAAAACCAAAGCAAGGAGAAAACTCTGAAGACTTCTCCACAAAACTCTCTGAAACTTCTCCCCCATTGGCATAGATTGCCAAAATGGGCGGAAAGCTAAGAAGACCAATATAAAAGGTGTTCCTCCAAAAGTTGTGTATTTCTCAACAAGAGAGTGGAATACCATACACATATCCAAAGGTAATACTTGGAGGAAGACCAACTATATTGAGGCACCAAGATTGCAAAAGAATGATATGCCACAAAGACATAACAAAGAGAGAAACAAGCAATCAGGCAATCAAAAGATACCAATTGAAGCAGGCTATCAAAAGATATCAACTGAACCAACTAGACCAAAGATCCTACGAGCCACATGAAAAAGATATTATGATATGAGCAGAGGATTGTTGTAAAGAAACTAGAGAAGCTCCCCATGATTTGTGCACATCAAGAATTTTTGTATTTGGATACAAAGTGCACAAAATAGGATCATAGCTCCCCCAAAGTCAACAGAAACTAACAACAAGTGCAAGAGAGCATATAGGAAACTAAGCCTAGCGCTTGCAACAAGCACATGGTTGAGCAACAAGTAAAAGAGGCAACTTGAGAATGGGCTCAACCAAAAAGATGGGTGTGAGTCAAGGCAATGCACTTGAGAAGACTAATGTACGGATGAGCATAAAGCATCAATAATGACTTGAAAGAATGAGGCACATGGTGCAAGGCCTATCATTCCCACACACAACTAGCAAATGGGTTCACAAGCTTACTAATAAGCATATAAAGAACCTATGCTTGTGACAACCCGTGGTGAAGATAGAAGATGAAAGCCTCATCAAGACGAGGGATACCAATTAAGATGGCAAGCCTCGTAAAGATAAGCAAGAGGAAAATAATCTTCACCACACAAGAGTACATCAAGATGCAACGAGATAAGACCCGCACTCAAGACAAAAGCTTTCACGGAGCCACCAAAGAAATAACATAAGAAAGACAAGGTGGACGTGAAAGAAAGGATATCATCTAGAGATGTAATTTTTCTCAGATGTATAAGGTTCTAGGTAGACGAAATCATGATGATATATGTCTACAAAGAAGGATGTACACCCGACATAGTTACAACACGAAGGAATAAGATATCCAAAAGGAAGTCATACATATACCAATAAGATATTTGCTTGGAAGCATAGCACATGGCTAGATTTGGTCTTATTGTATATAAATGAACTCCTACCACACAACTATCAAAGGCATCACAACTAGCAACATGAGATCATTGTTGGGATGCTTTGAGGAAGGAAACAAGTATCACAAGAAAGAATGAATTACATGCCATGATACAACCTACACAAGGTTGATGCAAGAAATGTGTGCATGAAGTAGATGATGATACTTGTTGCGAGATACCATTGGAAGGATCTAGTAGATACCAATTGAAGGTAGATGGTGGTTCATTGATGATCCTAGCTTGACTCCAATAAGCACATGGTGGAAACACCTTCCTTATGAGTGAGTCCAGCATCCAATGCACCTCTAAATGTTCCTAGGAGAATAAGACAAACTAAACGGTACCCAAACTCATTGGGACCAAGAGTTAGAAACAGCAATATACATAGGACAAACTCCACATAAATAGGTGCATATAGATGTGAAAATGAATTTCATGCACCTCTCATCCAATTTGAGACTTGGTGGAGTTTCCCCTATATATTGGGTCAAAGAAAGAAAGCATGCCAAATAAAATACATGAAGTAAACATGCATGCTCAAAACTTTCAAGAACCGAAACCAAATGAAAACGAAATGCAAAGAAAAAGGATACCAAATAGAAAAATTATCACTTGGAAGATATCATTAAAGATACATCAAGGAATGAGATATCCATTGATACACACGAAATGAAGGATGTCAAACTCCCAAAAGAGAGAATGGTTCCAAACAAACCAAGCCCTCTACAAAGTTTCATGATGGCACAAAGTACCAAAAAGAAACGGCTTGCCTTCCACAAACACACACTTGATAAGGATCACAAGATGAGCGTTTTAGAGAAAATAGGATAGCTCCCCGACGAGCTGTGCATTACATAGGATTTGCATTTGAATACAAAATGCACAAGGTGGGATCACCACTTTCACTATATCTAGAAAACACTAGACAAGAACAAGAAATAAACAAGATCACAAGTGGTAGTTAAGACAAAGGGAGTTGACACAAACTTGGCAAGAGGAAAGGCAAATAAAAACAAAAGCCAATGTAAATATGATCAATAAATTCTACCACACATAAGTGACTACCAATTGTCAAAAGACAAAAAGTATATGGAAATAATTCCCGGTGGTAGATAACAAGGATATCCAACATCATCTTCACAAAAAACACAAGCAAATTGCAACTTGTAGAGCTATCATGCCACCTAGGAACAAGATAATTTACAATATCAATTCTAGGTGACAATATCTCAAATGTACACATTTTCTAGGCTAGTAATACACACATAGCATATTACTCCTCCATAATGTGATACCAAATAAAGATAGACAAGAGGCAATTAAAAGGATCCAACAAGAGATAATTAATGGAAAATTTAGAATTTGAATTTCTCATGAGAGATATACCACCTAGAGACTAGATAATCTTGAAATATCAAGACTAGATGGTATTACTCATGTACACACATTTATAGGATTGTGAGGTGCACAAAGCACATCACTCCCCCATAATGGGATATTCCATTTATCTCTCACAAGAGCCAACTAAGAAATAAACAAGATGCAAAAAGGCTCAACACACAACACACATGTACATGATGTGCAAACCAACATGCACATACTTGATTTCTCAAGATAAGCAATTTTGAAGCACAACATATACAAGCACATGCAAGATACAAAACCACAACATGCTAAGGGACAAGTAACTTTTAATGTAAGCAATTTAAGCACGAGTTACCGCAAGGAGGAACATTGGATATATGATAGAAAGATAATCCGAATGACTTGGCTTGACACAATATGAATGATGAGGACCCCTTAAATCTTCATAATGTAGCCAAGTCTCCAATGACCTCCAACAACACCTATTGATCAAGTTTGAGCTAGTTGGTCCCCAACCAAGTTGGGTCCTAAGAGGTTAGTCACAATAGGCTTAGCCACCCAAATGGTTCTTTTCTTGACACCACTTTGAGTACCAATAAACTTGGCAAACACATTGCCAACCTTATCCTTCCCAAGAGAATAGACATCATCAATAATAATTGGGTTGGATAAGTTACCACTAGTGCATGAAGAAGCGACGTGGCCTTTCTCACGACATAAGTAGCAACGTCTACTCTCCACTTTCTTCTCAATTGATTTCTCAACAAGAGAAGCATTAACTTGAGTCTTCTTGGGAATGTTGGAAATATTCCCTAGAGGCAATAATAAATTAGTTATTATTATATTTCCTTGTTCATGATAATCGTTTATTATTCATGCTATAATTGTATTGACCGGAAACCGCAATACATGTGTGGATACATAGACAACACCATGTCCCTAGTAAGCCTCTAGTTGACTAGCTCGTTGATCAATAGATGGTTACGGTTTCACGACCATGGACATTGGATGTCGTTGACAACGGGATCACATCATTAGGAGAATGATGTGATGGACAAGACCCAATCCTAAGCCTAGCACAAAGATCGTAGTTCGTATGCTAAAGCTTTTCTAATGTCAAGTACCATTTCCTTAGACCATGAGATTGTGCAACTCCGGATACCGTAGGAATGCTTTGGGTGCACCAAACGTCACAACGTAACTGGGTGGCTATAAAGGTGCACTACGGGTATCTCCGAAAGTGTCTGCATTGGGTTGGCACGAATCGAGATCGATTTGTCACTCCGTAAACGGAGAGGTATCTCTGGGCCCACTCGGTAGGACATCATCATAATGTGCACAATGTGACCAAGGGGTTGATCACGGGATGATGTGTTACGGAACGAGTAAAGAGACTTGCCAAGATGCTGAGATTGAACAAGGTATCGGGATACCGACGATCGAATCTCGGGCAAGTACAATACCGCTAGACAAAGGGAATTGTATACGGGATCGATTGAGTCCTTGACATCGTGGTTCATCCGATGAGATCATCGTGGAACATGTGGGAGCCAACATGGGTATCCAGATCCCGCTGTTGGTTATTGACCGGAGAACGTCTCATTATGTCTCGCATGGTTCCCGAACACGTAGGGTCTACACACTTAAGGTTCGATGGCGCTAGGGTTATAAAGGAAGTTTGTATGTGGTTACCGAATGTTGTTGAGTCCGGATGAGATCCCGGACGTCACGAGGAGTTCCGGAATGGTCCGGAGGTAAAGATTTATATATGGGAAGTCCTGTTTTGGTCACTAGAAAAGTTTCGGGTGCTATCGGTAATGTACCGGGACCACCGGGAGGGTCCCGGGGGTCCACCAAGTGGGGCCACCGGCCCCAGAGGGCTGCATGGGCCAAGTGTGGGAGGGGACCAGCCCCAGGTGGGCTGGTGCGCCCCCCACCAAGGCTCAAGGCGCCTAGGGCTTGGGGGAAACCCTAAAGGGGGGCGCCTCCCTTGCCTTGGGGGGCAAGACAACCCCAGCGCCGCCCCCTCCTCAGATTGGATCTGAGGGGGCCGGCCCCCCTCTCCTTTGCCCCTATATATATGTGGGGGGTGGGAGGGCAGCAGGAGCCCATGTTCTGGCGCAGCCTCCCCCTCTCCCAAGTCCCTTCTCCTCCCCCGTGGTGCTTGGCGAAGCCCTGCAGGATTGCCACGCTCCTCCATCACCACCAAGCCATTGTCTTTGCTGCTGGGACGGAGTCTTCCTCAACCTCTCCCTCTCTCCTTGCTGGATCAAGGCGTGGGAGACGCCACCGGCTGTACGTGTGTTGAACGCGGAGGTGCCGTCCGTTCGGCACTAGGATCTCCGTGATTTGGATCACGGCAATCGACTCCTTCAACCCCGTTCTCTTGAACGCTTCCGCTTAGCGATCTACAAGGGTATGTAGATGCACTCTCCTTCCCCTCGTTGCTGGTTTCTCCATAGATAGATCTTGGTGACACGTAGGAAAATTTTGAATTTCTGCTACGTTCCCCAACAGGGAAGTGGCCTCTCTTCAACTTGAGGTTGAGCATGAGATTGAGCTTGTGCCCTCTTCCCTTGTTGCTTGAAACTAATGGCCTTCTTCTTCAATGGGCAAGATCTAACATGATGCCCTTCTACTTTGCACTTGAAGCAAACAATCTTGGCCGATTTCTTGACTTGTTCTTGGCCCTTCTTTTTGTTCATCTTGGACTTCTTCTTCTTATTGGAGTTGAATCCAAGTCCACCTTTTCATTTGGGATTTTTGCACACTCAAGATATTGTTGAGTGTGGATTTCCTTCATGACTCTTTTCCAAGTCTTTCTTCAAAGAAGTGACTTGGGCCTTGAGCTCTTTGATTTCCTCTACATGGTTAGTCTCAATACAAGTACTAGAGGAAGTATAAGCTTCATTGTTAGAGCAACAAGGCAAGGAAAGCAATTCATCACAAGATGTACCAACATTGTGAGTAGATGAATTACAAGGACTAGCACATATCAATATAGCATTTTGACTAGAAGTAGTTCTAGTATCCACATGAGGCTCACTAGATGTTACCTCAGCAAGCATGGCCTCATGAGCTATGTTAGCACATTATGGGATACTAGAAGATCATCATGAGAGCTTGTGAGCCTTACATGATTTTCTTCCAACATCCCATAATTGCTAGATAGCAACTCAAGTTGAGCCCTTAGCTCAACATTCTCCTTCAATATGGATGCTTCACAAGAGATAGAGTTAGTAGCACAAGCATCATCATTAGCAACAAGAGGAGAAGACAACTTGGCAAGCTCTTTTGAATATGAAGCTTTAAGTTGAGCATGAGACTTGGTGAGTTTGATGAGCTCACTCTTAATGACCCTTGAGCCATTTTCGAGGTGCTCAAAGTCCTCAAGGAGTTTAGCATGCACAACTTCAAGCTCCTCATTTTTAGTTTCAAAATCATTGGCCACGTCAAGAGCTCTATCACGAGATTCCCTCACTCTAGATAATTCTAGAGCAAAAGTCTCCTCAAGAGATTCCTTGGTGGTTTGTTCAATTTCAAGAGCTTGAGAGAGGTCCGCAATCTCATTAGCGTAATCACGCTCATGACCTTCCATTTGATCAATGGTGACCTCATGCTCCTCAAGATGAGATTCCAATTCATTAATATATTTGTTGCCCTCAATAGCAATAGACATGATTTCCATGAAGTTGGAACGAGCAATTTTATTCTTAAGAAGAGCTTTAAAAATCATTTCCCCCTTAATTTTTAAGGAGGCAACATCATAACTCTCTTCATCATAATCAACATCATCATCACTCTTGCCATCATCAATATCATCACAAGATATATTGGGATTCAAAGTGGGAGATACCTTTGAAGCCTTGGCCATAAGGCAAAATGCAGTAGATGATGATATAGGATCCCTTGAAGCACCATTCAAGACCACATCTTGTTCCATGGAGTGTTGGGTTTCATCTACATTGTTAGCACAACAACTCGAGGAAATACATGCATTTTATCATGGCAACAAGATATAGCAAGCATATCATCATGAGATTTAGTCAAGCAATTTCTACATGATATGCAAGGACTATCAACACAAGCAAGTGAAACATTTGGAGTGCTCAAGTGCTAAGGCCCAAAGGCAGAGCATTGCAATAATATAGTGATGAAGAATCATCCACAAAAAGCACACTATCATCATTGCAATGACCGACACTACTCATCATATCATTACCTTGTGGCAAACCACATGTAGGTGAAGTAGAAGAAGTTGAGAAGACTATACGGCCGGAGGTGGAGGGAGAACAATCATCCCTACAAATCTTGGACACACCATATTTATCTTGAAGCTTTGTCCACAACTCATGAGCATCTCGGAACGGCATGAGTTGAAATATAACTACATTGCTCAAAACATCGAAAAGCACATTAGAAGCTTGAGCATTGAGATAAGAGTTTTTCTCATCCTCTAAAGATAATCTTTGGGGATCCTTTGGAGGAGAAAAACCCATATCTACAATTCGCTCTAAATTTGGGTCCATGACCCTAAAGAGATTTAGCATGCGAATTACCCAAACATCAAAATTTGTGCCATCGAAACTAAGAGTGTCAGAGAATCCTAATCCCCTAGTCGGCATCTTTACTCTATAGGCGGTTAAGCCTAACAAAGAGAGACGTGGCTCTGCTACCAATTGAAAGATCGTGGATGTCGCCTAGAGGGGGGGGGGGTGAATAGGCGCTTTAAAATAATTACGGTTTAGGCTTGAACAAATGCAGAAAAAAACCTAGCGGTTAATTTGTCAAGCACAAAACCAAAAACAACTAGGCTCACCTATGCACACCAACAACTTATGCTAAGCAAGATAATCAACTATGTGATAGCAAGATATACGACAAAGAACAATATGGCTATCACAAAGTAAAGTGCATAAGTAAAGGGCTCGGTAAGAGATAACCGAGGCACGCGGAGACGATGATGTATCCCGAAGTTCACACCCTTGCGGATGCTAATCTCCGTTTGGAGCGGTGTGGAGGCACAATGCTCCCCAAGAAGCCACTAGGGCCACCGTAATCTCCCCACGCCCTCGCACAATGCAAGATGCCGTGATTCCACTAAGGGACCCTTGAGGGCGGTCACCGAACCCGTACAAATGGCAACCATTGGGGGCGGTCACCGAACCCGTACACTTTGGCAACCCTTGGGGGCGGTCACCGGTACCCGTCAAATTGCTCGAGGCGATCTCCACAACCTAATTGGAGACCCGGCCGCTTGCCGGAGCTTTACACCACAATGATTGAGCTCCGAACACCACCAACCGTCTAGGGCGCCAAGGCACCCAAGAGGAACAAGCTCTAGGGTGCCCAAACACCCAAGAGTAATAAGCTTCTCAAACTTCACTTCCACGTATCACCGTGGAGAACTCAAACTGATGCACCAAATGCAATGGCAAGGGAACACGGAGTGCCCAAGTCCTTCTCTCCCAAATCCCACCAAAGCAACTAATGCTTGGGAGGAAAATGAGAGGAAGAACGAAGAAGAACACAAAGAACTCCAAGATTTAGATCCAAGGGTTCCCCTCACTTAGAGGAGAAAGTGATTGGTGGAAATGTGGATCTAGATCTCCTCTCTTTTCCCTCAAAAACTAGCAAGAATCCATGGAGGGATTGAGAGTTAGCAAGCTCGATGAAGGTCAACAATGGGGAGAACACGAGCTCAAAGGATAAGGTTCAATGGGAAGAAGACCCCTTTTATAGGTGGGGAAAATCCAACCGTTATGCTCACAACCCAGACAGAGCGGTACTACCGCTCGTCCTCACGGTACTACCGCTAGGGATTGCGGTACTACTGCTTGCGGTACAAAAAAAATACTTCCGTACCTACCTCCGCAGGACTTGGGACGAGTTTTTTGGTCCGGAGCGGTACTACCGCTGTAGGAGCCGCGGTAGTACCGCTCTGGAGCGGTAGTAAAAAATTACATCCGCTCCAATTCGCGGTAGTACCGCTGCAGCCTTTTCAGAACACCAAAACTACCATAACTTCTGCATTCGGACTCCGAATTCGACGAAACCAAGTTTGTTGGAAAGCTAGAGACAAGGGCTAACACAATCTTGAGAGAAATACCAATAATAAGCAAATGAGAAAAGGCCCAAAAGAAAATGGTGAGAACCTTCCTCGGAAAAGACCGGTAAAACCTCCAACACCGAAAACATCATAGAAGACGCATGCAAACTCCGTTTTTGATGAACTCAAGCTCGTCATAAAGATGACCATAAGCTCTAAGACTCACAAAGAGAACAACAAGAACCAAGAAACATGATGCAAGGATGCAATGGTTTGAGCTCTCGACGAATGATACGATCAAGCTACTCACTTGAGAGCCCCCCTTGATAGTACGGCTATCGATCCTATAACCCGGTCTCCCAACTACCACCATGAGACCGGTAAAATACCTATCAAGGGCAAACCTTTGCCTTGCACATGATCCACTTGAGCTAGATGATGACGATCTTGTCCTCCTCAAGATGGACCACCTTTCTTGATTGTGTTGGGTCGATGGAGACTAGATGATTGCTCCCCATACTCCACTATGGGTGAGCCACTCTTGACACATCTTCACAAGTCCATTGAAACCACAATGGATGGCAAGCTTCAAGCACTTGATCTCTTCGTGATGCTCCACTTGAACTTGCGACGGCAATCTTGATGACGATCACCACTTGATGTCATCCTTTCCATGGGTTGTATGATATCTTCCTCTTGACGCAAGCCCATGGACACGTACCTAACCCCACATAGACTCTCACATAGACCATGGGTTAGTACACAAAGTGCAATGGATAATGCTTACCATACCATGGGATCACTTGATCCCTCTCGGTACATCTTCTACGCTTTGTGAGTTGATCAACTTGATTCACTCTTGACTTAGTCTTGATCAACCTTGAATCTTTCCAACTCTATTCGCTTGGATGATGTCTTGAAGGTAAACATGAATGATCACACAATCTTCTTCTTCAAGACATGCTTGCAATAAACTCAACACTCACATGACCAATCTTTGGATAATTCCTTAATAGCACCTTGGTCAACACATAAACTCCTTGAAACCAACACATGGACTTCAAGAAATGCCTATGGACAAATCCTTCAAATATAACTCAATGCAACCATTAGTCCATAGAGAATGTCATCAATTACCAAAACCACACATGGGGGCACCGCATGTCCTTTCAACAATCCCAGTAGCTATATGCGATGCGCCGCTGCACAATTATTCCTCTGCGTCAAGCCGCCATCCATAGTTCGCATCTCATCGCCGAAGTCAACTATCGGATCTGGAGAGATGAACTCCCCGAAGATCTTTTGAAATCCACCGCCGTCGTGGAGCCACAGGACCTCGTCGCACCATCACAGTCCGCAGCCACCGCTGCTAGGCTGACCAAGATCTGGATCACCGTCATCGATCGAGGTACCGCGCGCCGACATGGGGAGACAAGCCACCATGCTAGGCTCGGCCCAAGCGCCGCTGGAGGTGGCACACATCCGCAGGAACTACATGCCTGGCTGCAGCGGCACCCCAACCAGTGCGCACCCATGCATGCATGCATGCACACTCCCACTGTGGCAGCCTGAACCCAGCCGCTAGGTGTTGGGGAACATAGTAATTTAAAAAAAATTCCTACGCACATGCAAGATCATGGTGATGCATATCCACAGGCTGAGGACCCGGTAGGGCGAGGTTGGGCGCCCGCCCTACCTTGATTTTGTACGATGCAATTTGTACAGGTATACGCATCGCTGGATCGCTGGCTGGCTGGCTCCTGGTTGCCTCGCTAGGTAAAAAATGGAGAAAAGGGAATGGTCCCTCGAGCGAACGCAGGCCGCGTTATTTGGGCCCTCAGTGCGACTAGGGCCAGCAGCGCCCTGATTGCTGCAGTTTCCCATCCGACTGGTGCATTCTTTTACCCTTAAAAAGACAGTAGTTTCGATTCCCTCTCATCCGCTTCTTTGATTTCTCATCACCGCCCAGATTGCCCTCTATGCACGCCTTGGTGAGAAGCCGGCTGTGTCTTTGCTATTGTGGTCGATGGTGAGAGAGAGATTGGGAGGGGACAAATTGTGAGAGATGAGTGATGAGAGAGGCTTAGTCTGGGATTGGGATTTCTACTGATTAGCTATTTTTCATGTGTGTGTGAGAGAGGTGCTTATTATTGTAATTTGTGCGGCTACCGTCGGCGTTTTTTCAGTGAATGGGAAACGTAGAAATCTAGCAGATGGGTAAGAAAAGAAAGGGTAGAACAAAGGTAAGAGTAAAGGTGCAAATTTATGGAAAAAATAGATTTCTAAATTTGTGATGTGTGTGGCAAAATAGGTTGACAATGTACAATTCAGTGATCTTAGTTGTATTTTCATATTGTGAATGGCAACATATCATAATTTAATTTACGCCTTAGTGTCTGCCCCACCTCAAATTTTTTTCATCCTCCGCCACTGTGCATAGCAACGAGGGGGGAGAGTGTGTCCACGTACCCTCGTAGACCGAAAGCGGAAGCATTAGCACAACGCAGTTGATGTAGTCCTACGTCTTCATGACCCGACCGATCAAGTACCGAACGCACGGCACTTCCGAGTTCAGCACACGTTGAGCTAGATGACGTCCCTCGAACTCCGATCCAGCCGAGCTTTGAGGGAGAGTTCCGTCAGCACAACGGCGTGGTGACGATGACGATGTTCTACGGACGCAGGGATTCGCCTAAGCACTGCTACGATATTATCGAGGTGGACTATGGTGGAGGGGGGCACCGCACACGGCTAAGAGATCCAAGGGATCATTTGTTGTGTCTCTAGGGTGCCCCCTGCCCCCGTATATAAAGGAGCAAGGGGGGAGGTGCGGCCAGCCAGGAGGGGGCGCGCCAGGAGGAGTCCTACTCCCACCGGGAGTAGGACTCCCTCCCTTTTCCTAGTTGGATTAGGCGTGGAGGGGAAATAGGAGGGAGAGAGGAAGGAAAGTGGGGGCGCCGTCCCCCTTTCCTTGTCCTATTCGGACTAGGGGGGGGGGGGAGGGGTGCGCGGCCCTGCCCTGGCCGCCTCTCCTCTTCTCCACAAAGGCCCACTATGGCCCATTAAGCCCCCGGGGGGTTCCGGTAACCTCCCGGTACTCCGGTAAAATCCCAATTTCACCCGGAACACTTCCGATATCCAAATATAGGCTTCCAATATATCAATCTTCATGTCTCAACCATTTTGAGACTCCTCATTATGTCCGTGATCATATCCAGGACTCTGAACAGCCTTCGGTACATCAAAACATATAAACTCATAATATAACTGTCAACGAAACTTTAAGCGTGCGGACCCTACGGGTTCGAGAACTATGTAGACAGGACCGAGACACGTCTCCGGTCAATAACCAACAGCGGAACCTGGATGCTCATATTGGCTCCCACATATTCCACGAAGATCTTTATCGGTCAAACCGCATAACAACATACGTTGTTCCCTTTGTCATCGGTATGTTACTTGCCCGAGATTCGATCGTCGGTATCTCAATACCTAGTTCAATCTCGTTACTGGCAAGTCTCTTTACTCGTTCTGTAATACATCATCTCGCAACTAACTCATTAGTTGCAATGCTTGCAAGGCTTAAGTGATGTGCATTACCGAGTGGGCCCAGAGATACCTCTCCGACAACCGGAGTGACAAATCCTAATCTCGAAATACGCCAACCCAACAAGTACCTTCAGAGACACCAGAGAGCACCTTTATAATCACCCTTTTACGTTGTGACGTTTGGTAGCACACAAAGTGTTCCTCCGGTAAACGGGAGTTGCATAATCTCATAGTCATAGGAACATGTATAAGTCATGAAGAAAGCGATAGCAACATACTAAACGATCGAGTGCTAAGCTAACGGAATGGGTCAGGTCAATCACATCATTCTCCTAAAGATGTGACCCCGTTAATCAAATGACAACTCATGTCTATGGCTAGGAAACATAACCATCTTTGATCAACGAGCTAGTCAAGTAGAGGCATACTAGTGACACTCTGTTTGTCTATGTACTCACACATGTATTATGTTTCCGGTTAATACAATTCTAGCATGAATAATAAACATTTATCATGAAGTAAGGAAATAAAAATAACTTTATTATTGCCTCTAGGGCATATTTCCTTCAGTCTCCCACTTGCACTAGAGTCAATAATCTAGATCACATCGCCATGTGATTAACATCAATATTTCACATCACCATGTGATTAACACTCATAGTTCACATCGTCATGTGACCGACACCCAAAGGGTTTTACTAGAGTCAATAATCTAGTTCACATTGCTATGTGATTAACACCCAGAGAGTACTAAGGTGTGATCATGTTTTGCTTGTGAGAGAAGTTTAGTCAACGGGTCTAACATATTCAGATCCGTATGTATTTTGCAAATTTCTATGGCTACAATGCTCTGCACGGAGCTACTTTAGCTAATTGCTCCCACTTTCAATATGTATCCAGATTAAGACTTAGAGTCATCCGGTCAAGCCAAAACTTGTATCGATGTAACCCTTTACGACGAACCTTTTGTCACCTCCATAATCGAGAAACATATCCTTATTCCACTAATGATAATTTTGACCGTTGTTCAGTGATCTACTACTAGATCACTATTGTACTCCCTTGCCAAAAATCAGTGTAGGGTATACAATAGATCTGGTACACAGCATGGCATACTTTATAGAACCACAGGGAATGACTTTCATTCTCTTTCTATCTTCTGCCATGGTCGGGCTTTGAGTCTTACCCAATTTCACACCTTGTAACACATGTAAGAACTCTTTTTTTTACTGTTCCATTTTGAACTACTTCAAAATCTTGTCAAGGTATGTACTCATTGAAAAAACTTATCAAACGTCTTGATCTATCTCTATAGATCTTGATGCTCAATATGTAAGCAGCTTCACCGAGGTCTTTATTTGAAAAACTCATTTCAAATACTCCTTTATGCTTTCCAGAAAATTCTACATTATTTCTGATCAACAATATGTCATTCATATATACTTATCAGAAATGCTGTAGTGCTCCCACTCACTTTCTTGTAAATACAGGCTTCATCGCAAGTCTGTATAAAACTATATGTTTTGATCAACTCATCAAAGTGTACATTCCAACTCCGAGATGCTTGCACGAGTCCATAGATGGATCGCTGGAGCTTGCACATTTTGTTAGCACTTTTAGGATCGACAAAACCTTCTGGTTGCATCATATACAACTTTTCTTTAAGAAATCCATTAAGGAATGTAGTTTTGACATGCATTTGCCAGATTTCATAAAATGTGGCAATTTGCTTACATGATTCAGACAGACTTAAGCATCGCTATGCATGAGAAAATCTCATCTTAGTCAACACCTTGAACTTTGTCAAAACCTTTTTCGACAAGTCTAGCTTTGTAGACAGTAATATTACCGTCAACGTTAGTCTTCTTCTTAAAGATCCATTTATTCTCTATGGCTTGCCGATCATCGGGTAAGTCAACCAAAGTCCAGACTTTGTTCTCATACATGGATCCCATCTCAGATTTCATGGCCTCAAGCCATTTTGCGGAATCTGGGCTCATCATCGCTTCCTCATAGTTTGTAGGTTCGCCATGGTCAAGTAACATGACCTCCAGAACAGGATTACCGTACCACTCTGGTGCGGATCTCACTCTGGTAGACATACGAGGTTCGGTAGTAACTTGATCTGAAGTTACATGATCATCATCATTAGCTTCCTCACTAATTGGTGTAGGAGTCACAAGAACATATTTATGTGATGAACTACTTTCCAATAAGGGAGCGGGTACAGTTACCTCATCAAGTTCTACTTTCCTCCCACTCACTTCTTTGGGGAGAAACTCCTTCTCTAGAAAGGATCCATTCTTAGCACGAATGTCTTGCCTTCGGATCTGTGATAGAAGGTGTACCCAACATTTTCTTTTGGGTATCCTATGAAGACGCACTTCTCCAATTTGGGTTCGAGCTTATCAGGTTGAAACTTTTTCACATAAGCATCGTATCCCCAAACTTTAAGAAACGACAGCTTAGGTTTCTTGCTAAACCATAGCTCATACGGTGTCGTCTCAACGGATTAGACGGTGCCTTCTTTAATGTGAATGCAGCTGTCTCTAATGCATAACCCCAGAACAATAGTGGTAAATCAGTAAGAGACATCATAGATTGCACTATATCCAATAAAGTACGGTTATGACGTTCGGACACACCATTATGCTGTGGTGTTCCAGGTGGCATGAGTTTGTGAAACTATTCCACATTGTTTAATTGAAGGCCAAACTTGTAACTCAAATATTCGTCTCCGCGATCAAATCACAGAAAAACTTTTATTTTCTTGTTACAATGATTCTCCACTTCACTCTGAAATTCTTTGAACTTCTCAATTGTTTCAGTTTCATTAAGTAGATATACCCATATCTTCTCAAATCATCTGTGAAGGTCAGGAAATAACGATACCCGCGTGAGCCTCAACACTCATCGAACCGCATACATCGGTATGTATTATTTCCAATAAGTCAGTAGCTCGCTCAATTGTTCCGGAGAACGGAGTCTTAGTCATCTTGCCCATGAGGCATGGTTCGTAAGCATCAACTGATTCATAATCAAGTGATTCCAAAAGCTCATCAGCATGGATTTTCTTCATGTGCTTTACACCAATATGATCTAAACGGCAGTGCCACAAATAAGTTGCACTATCATTATTAACTTTGCATCTTTTGGCTTCAATATTATGAATATGTGTATCACTACGATCGAGATCCAAGAAACCATTTTCATTGGGTGTACCATAGAAGGTTTTATTCATGTAAACAGAAAAACAATTATTCTCTAACTTAAATGAATAACCGTATTGCAATAAACATGATCAAATCATATTCATGCTCAACGCAAACACCAAATAACACTTATTTAGGTTCAACACTAATCCCGAAAGTATAGGGAGTGTGCGATGATGATCATATCAATCTTGGAACTACTTCCAACACACATCGTCACTTCACCCTTAACTAGTCTCTGTTCATTACGCAACTCCCGCTTTGAGTTCTTGATCTTAGCAACTGAACTAGTATCAAATACTAAGGGGTTGCTATAAACACTAGTAAAGTACACATCAATAACGTGTATATCAAATATACCTTTGTTCAATATGCCATCCTTCTTATCCGCCAAGTATCTAGGGTAGTTCCACTTCTAGTGACCAGTCCCTTTGCAGTAGAAGCACTTATTCTCAAGCTTAGGTCCAGACTTGGGCTGCTTCACTTGAGCAGCAACTCGGTTGCCGTTCTTCTTGAAGTTCCCCTTCTTCCCTTTGCCCTTTTTCTTGAAACTAGTGGTCTTGTCAACCATCAACACTTGATGTTTTTCTTGATTTCTACCTTCGTCGATTTTAGCATCACGAAGAGCGTGGGAATCGTTTCCGTTATCCCTTTCATATTATAGTTCATCACGAAGTTCTAGTAACTTGGTGATAGTGACTAGATAACTCTGTTAATCACTATCTTATCTGGAAGATTAACTCCCACTTGATTCAAGTGATTGTAGTACTCAGACATTCTGAGCACATGCTCACTAGCTGAGCAATTCTCCTCCATCTTGTAGGCAAAGTACTGTCAGAGGTCTCATACCTCTCGACACGGGCATGAGTGTGAAATACTAATTTCAACTCTTGGAACATCTCATATGCTCTGTGGCGTTCAATTTTTTTTGAAGTCCTGGTTCTAAACCGTAAAGCATGGTGCACTAAACTATCAAGTAGTCATCATACCGAGCTTTTGTCAAACGTTCATAACGTCTGCATCTGCTCCTGCAATAGGTCTGTCACCTAGCGGTGCATCAAGGACATAATACTTCTGTGCAGCAATGGGGTTAATCATTAGATCATGGATCAAGTCCGCATCATTGCTACTAACATCTTTCAACTTAGTTTTCTCTAGGAACATATCAAAATAAAACAGGGGAGCAAAACGCGAGCTATTGATCTACAGCATTGATATGCTAATACTACCAGGACTAAGTTCATGATAAATTAAAGTTCAATTAATCATATTACTTAAGAACTCCCACTTAGATAGTCATCCCTCTAATCATCTAAGTGATCACGTGATCCAAATCAACTGAACCATGGCCAATCATCACGTGAGATGGCGTAGTTTTCAATGGTGAACATCACTATGTTGATCATATCTTCTATATGATTCACGCTCGACCTTTCGGTCTCCAGTGTTCCGAGGCCATATCTGCATATGCTAGGCTCGTCAAGTTTAACCCGAGTATTCTTCGTGTGCAAAACTGGCTTGCACCTGTCGTAGATGAACGTAGAGCTTATCACACCCGATCATCACGTGGTGTCTCGGCTGTGAACTTTGGCAACAGTGCATACTCAGGGAGAACACTTTTATCTTGAAATTTAGTGAGAGATCATCTTATAATGCTACCGTCAATCAAAGCAGAATAAGATGCATAAAGGATAAACATCACATGCAATCAATGGAATTGATATGATATGGCCATCATCATCTTGTGCTTGTGATCTCCATCTCCGAAGCACCGTCATGATCACCATCGTCACCAGCGCGACACCTTGATCTCCATCGTAGCATCGTTGTCGTCTCGCCAACTATTGCTTCTACGACTATCGCTACCGCTTAGTGATAAAGTAAAGCATTACAGGGCGATTGCATTGCATAGAATAAAGTGACAACCATATGGCTTCTGCCAGTTGCCGATAACTCGGTTAAGAAACATGATCATCTCATACAATAAAACATAGCGTCATGTCTTGACCATATCACATCACAACATACCCTGCAAAAACAAGTTAGACATCCTCTACTTTGTTGTTGTAAGTTTTACGTGGCTGCTACGGGCTGAGAAAGAACCGTTCTTACCTACGCATCAAAACCACAACGATAGTTCGTCAAGTTGGTGATGTTTTAACCTTCTCAAGGACCGGGTGTCGGTGTAAAAACCGGCGGATCTCGGGTAGGGGGTCCCGAACTGTGCGTCTAGGCGGATGGTAACAGGAGACAAGGGACACGATGTTTTACCCAGGTTCGGGCCCTCTTGATGGAGGTAAAACCCTACGTCCTGCTAGGTTAATATTGATGATGTATGTTACAAGAGTGGATCTACCACGAGATCAAAGAGGCTAAACCCTAGAAGCTAGCATATGGTATGTTTGTTGTTCGTCCTACGGACTAATACCCTCCGTTTTTTATAGACAACGGATAGGGTTAGGGTTACAGTCGGTTACAATGGTAGGAGATCTACATATCCGTATCGCCAAGCTTGCCTTCCACGCCAAGGAAAGTCCCATCCGGACACGGGACGAAGTCTTCAATCTTGTATCTTCATAGTCTTGGAGTCCGCCGATGATGATAGTTCGCTATCCGGACACCCCTAATCCGGAACTCCCTCAGTAGCCCCTGAACCAGGCTTCAATGACGATGAGTCCGGCGCGCATATTGTCTTCGGCATTGCAAGGCGGGTTCTTCCTCCGAATAATTTATAGAAGATTGTGAACACCAGGATAGTGTCCGGCTCTGCAAAAATAAATTCCACATACCACCGTAGAGAGAATAATATTACACAAGATCAATCTTCTGACATATTTTGTGGCGTGACGTCGCACCACTACCAAGCCTTTATTCAAATTGTTTTTACTGTTCCACCTCAGCGCGTTTAGCGAAGCGGTTTCCTTGGCACGTCTTGTTAAGGCAGAGATCGTGTTCCCCTTATTCCGGGATTCCCATCAATACGGACGTGGGTAACCCAACCGCGCCATTGATTGTGGCGCTGGGGAGATAAGCGAGTTGTACCGGGCGGTGGGGACACATGTTTTGTCCGCCCATATAAGGGATAAGGATCCAGCCCTTTTACTGCGCCTTCTTCCTCCTTGGCTTATCCATCTCCGCGAACTTGAGCTCCAGCGCCCAAGTCCGCACTTCTCACCTCAACCATCTCCAACTATGTCCGGAGCGGGAGGCAAGTGGATGGCCTCCTCCGTCACGGAGGGGCAGATCCAGAAGCTGCGCGACGCCGGATATCTGTCCAAAGAACATCACGCATCGGCTCCCCGACGAGGAGAGCTCGTCCCCAACCCCAGGCCCCATGAGAGGGCAGTATTTCTTCCCCATTTCCTCCGTGGACTGGGCTTCCCTTCATCCCTTTGTCCGGGGCTCATGTTCTACTACGCCTAGATTTCCATGATCTGGCCCGAATTTCATCCTCAACATCTCGGCGTTTATCGTGGTGTGCGAGGCATTCCTCTGCATCCAGCCCCACTTGACTTGTGGCTCAAGACCTTGATGTCAAGCGAAGGTTGTGAAGGGCAGCCAAGCGGAGTCTTGGGCGCCATGGTGGGCAGGATGTCCCACGTTACGTGGCTGGAGGGTACTTTCGTGGAAACCATCAAGGGGTGGCAATCGGGGTGGTTCTACATCACCGAGCCGCGTGACCCTGATTGGGCAGCGGCCCCTGAATTTAGATCTGGTATTCCCACACGGCTCTCCTCCTGGAAAGAGAGTGGCCGAATTTGGGGGGATTCGGAGGAGCTGACCGGACTCCAAGCCTGTATCCAGAAGCTGGTGGACAAGAAGCTCAAGCTTGTCAACGTAGTCCAGTCATGCTCATCCGCCGGATTCTCCTGCTAGCGACGGGCTTTAATATGTGGGAGTTTGATCCGGCGCATCACCGGACCACTGGCGGGCTCTTGACACCACGTCTGAAGATGTCTCGGAAGGTGCTTTGTTCAAAGCGCCAAGCTCCCGCATCCGCTACCGAAGATCGCGGATTCTCGCTCGCGATGTCCAGTGCACGAGGTAAGTGATTTCACCACTTGTTTTCCATAGTTTGGCTCTATGTGGGATCTAAACTCCCCTTGCCTTTGATAGGAATGGCTGGCGAAGGCCGAACAGATTACCTGTCCGGCCCCATTGCCAGAGGACCCATCGGATGCCCGCCTAACGGGGCTGCTGGCTCCGGCACCCCACGTGGTGCCGGAGAAGAAGGCCAAGAAAATGGCCACGGGGACTCGGAAGAGTTCCCGTTTTCAGGTGCTATCGGATGATGAATCCGAGGCCGACTCCTCCCACCAAGGTGAGGGGGAGAAGAAGAAAGCCTCTCCCCCAGCGGAGGGAGGAAAGAAAAGGAAAGCCTCCCCAACAAGGGAGGCCGAAGGGTCCAAGAAGGGAAAAACTCTTCCTCCGGACTGCTCCGTCAGCGCCCGATGGCGACGAAGATCGGCGTCAAGGGCCAAGCCCTGGCGAGATCGTAAGTATCCGGACTCCCGAATAACCTCAAGGTTTTTGTTTTCGCCACATAACGTCTTTCTAATGCCGCATACAACCCTGCAGTCCGCCCAAGGATGATCTTCCTGTTTCGTCGAGCGGGTCCTTGGGTGCGTCGGATATGGATTCCCTTCCGACTGCCTCCACCCCCCGTGCCGCGGACGACGCCGAGGTGGGATCCTAGAAAAGGACCCACCAGGAGGGGGAGGCCCCGGAGGTGTCGCAGGACACCCTCCGGACTGGGCACGGACTCATCCCGGAGGCCGCAGTGGCTCCGAGTCCGTGGGCGACCCCTTCGTAAGAAGGGCAAGACCGAGACGCCCGGCTACCTCCGTCCAACCGAGGTGCCGGATAATTCTTGAGGCGCTCAATGGCGCGCGTCCATCGAAGAGGAACACCGCCTTATGAGTGCGGTGATTCGTAAGGTTCAACTCTCCAAGAGCGGGCTGACCGAAGCCTGCAATAGCCTTCTAACAGGCTTTGAGGTAAGAATTTCAATATATGTAAAATGGTACCGCATAGACAGTAGCCCCTGATGCTCGGTGCGGTGTTCGGAAAGAAAAGCCGGACTGAGGATCTTTAGAAAGATAAACGCATGAGCCATAAAAATATGTCAATATGGGATTGCAGGCTGTGCTGCTGACCTCCGCCGCACTGACTGCGGAGGTCAATACTTTGAAGAAAAACCTCGAGCGATCCGAGAACGAGCTCGGCCATGCCAAGAAGCAGCTCGAGGAAAAGAAGGTGAGTAATACCTTATGAAAATTGTACCTTACAGAAAAGGATTTGGTTGCACGAAAAAATGACAATGCTAACGTGGGTATTGTAGGGGCCGCTAACGAGGTGGCGACCACTGAAGGAGAAGCGATGGCATGCGGCGGCGTAATGCGGCCGCGAACGCACCGAGCGAGAGAAGCAGGAGGCGCGGGTGGCGGAGGTACAGCAAGAGCTCCAGGATCTCGTGAAAAAACATGAGAACTTGGAGCGTGACTCAAGACTCGAGAGTCTCGAGCTTACTGCAACTCTTGAGAGTGCCAAAACCGCTAAGGCCGAAGCCTACAAGGCCCTCCGGAGATTGAAGCGGTGAATAAAATAGCAGCAGGTAAGGCATTTTTCATGCGAGTAAGCAAGTGAGTGTTAATTATCTGTTGCTTACCCGAATTGAGCTCTCGAGGCGTTCATGAGCTTCCTCATGGCGTGTCCGATCTTGCCGCATTCTACGGGCCGAGGAGGGAGCTCAACGGAGAAGGTCTTCTGGTCTCGGTATGTCGAGGCCGGACATCCGGTGCCCTTAGCGACCAGTGAAGCAGCTGGTCGAGCTCCTAAAGGCGGCCAAACAGGCCATGAAGGGCCTCATAGTTCGGCTGTGGCCTAAGGAGGCCATGCCTAGGAGCTACTTCGGCCTGGTGCGGCGGCTGGTGGATGCGTGCCCGTGGGTTGAAGTTATCAAGCATTCCGCTTGTATCGAGGGTGCCCGTCGGGCCCTTGCCCGCGCAAAGGTGCACTGGGGCAAGATGGATGCCTAGAAGCTCGTGACGGACCCGCCACCAGAGGGCAAGGAGCATCGCACGCCCGAGATGTATTATAAGAGTGTCTTTGAAGGCGCCGCACTATTGCGGTGAGTGCTCCAAAGATGTAATATTTGAGTAGACTCGCATTTTGTTATCCTGTCGCTAAAAACTTAGTTCATATGCGCTAAGCAACGCTTGTTAATTTAAAATATTACCTTCGTGCGGCTGTTTATCAAATCGAGAGATGGCAAGTCGTCGACAAATTTCATGCCATGAGTGCCGGGGTGTTCGATAAACTTGAGCGCTCTTGTTCCCATTTTTTGGTCCATCTAGGGAAGCGCTCAACACAACGAACAAGGCAACCAGACTTATAATGCTTGAACACTCTCACTTAGCCATAGAATTCTATAATTTTAAATTTCGGTGAAGCCCCTAGTCTTGAAGGCGAATTTGAGGCGCTATCCACGCCTTGGCAGACAGTATCCGGCTCCTCGCTCTAAGCGGCATAAGTCTTTAAGGACTCGCAGAAAACCTCTCGAACAGCGACCGGTCTCTCGCCTCATCATGACGGTCAGTTTTAGCTTTATCCATCGAGGCGTTAACCCGGCCCGAGCTGAGGCGGAATCGTAGTGGTTCTCCGGTGCTACCTTAGCCGATATAACGGAACGTAAGGTACCAAAACACGGAGCCGGGCAAACCCAACTATTGACCCAAGACATGATTCGAAGCCGATGCATATAGTGCTATAAGTTCGGGGTGCCGCACTTGTGAAAGTGTACGGACTCATCACACCATAACGCGGGAAACATAAGCCCTTGGTGTATATTAGCCGTACCAAAGTGTACGGATGCAGCATGTCGTGAATGAACATATGTATGAAAAAGAAATGCAATTATAAGCAAAAAGGTGCTGCATTGTTTTATTCAATAAGTGCTTTTCTGAATGCGAGCGATACAAATAGTGCGATAAGCAAGGTAGGAGACTGTTAAACATGTCCCCTCTGAGGGTAGGCTGCAGATTGGTGTATGAAAAATGCTCGTAATGGAGACCACCTTTATATTCGTTGTAGCCTTTATCCTTCCCCGCTGTTGCATCGTGAGTTCGGCAGGTCTCTGCCGCCGGACAGGCTTCGACAAGCAAACGGAGTCATGTGGTTAAAAAGTAAAAGGTAAAAAGAAAAGAAAAGGAACGACACACTTGAGAGCCCTTGTGTGGTTGAGCCGCCATGCAGGTGTATTGTGGTCGTGCCCCCTCCCCATGCCCATGGTATCTTGAGCGTAATGGTGTGCGAAGGACCTGCTGACGTTCGCAGAGCTGGGGTTGGGGCCGCCTTTCTGGCGTGCTCGGAACGTGCCGTGGTCTTGTTGTAAGTTACTCCGGGCGCGGCGCTGTGTCCGGCCGCTTAACGGCGGATTCGATAATTGCCTTAAGAGGCTGCATTGCACTTCTGCGCGAGAGTCATTGTATGTTCCTCCGTGCGGAGAGAACGTTCAGTGTTTCCGTTGACCGTAATGACTCCTCGAGGGCCTGGCATCTTGAGCTTGAGGTATGCGTAGTGCGGCACCGCGTTGAACTTTGCAAACGTGATACGTCCAAGCAAGGCATGATAGCCGCCGCGGAACGGGACTATGTCAAAGATTAACTCCTCGCTTCGGAAGTTATCCGGGGATCCGAAGACCACTTCCAGTGTAATTGAGCCTGTACAATTGGCTTCTACACCGGTATGGCGCTTTTAAAGGTCGTTTTGGTAGGTTTAATCCTTGAGGGTCTATGCCCATTTTGCGCCTTTGTATCCCGGTAAAGCAGGTTCAGGCTCTTTGCCGCCGTCCATCGGGACTACGGTTAGGTGAAATCCATCGATGATTGGGTCTAGGACGGTGGCGCGAATCCGCCGTGGCGGATGCTTTGGTGGGGTGGTCCCTTCGGTCAAAAGTGATCGGGTAGGAGGACCATGGATTGAACTTTGGGGCAACTGCTCCATCGCGTAGACATCCTCGAGTGCACGCTTCCGCTCCCTTTTGGGTATGTGCGTTATGTATATCATGTTCACCGTCCGCACTGTGGGGAAACCCTTCATCCTCTATTGTTTGGCGGTTGGGTCTCGTCCTCGTCATCTCTATGCAGCCCCTTGTCATTGTTTTCGCAATTAACTTGCACCTTGCTTGAAAACCCAACAGTCCCTGTTGGTGTGGTTAACTGGCTTTTCGAAGTGCCGTGTATCCGCACAAGCGGTCGAGTATTCGGTCCAAATTGGATGGACCCGGAGTAGTTCGTTTGAATGGCTTTTTCGCTGACCGGGTTTAGAGCCTTTGAATCGGCATTGACTGCCGTATCCTCAATATTGTCGCCGTTAGTGCGGCGTTTGTTTTGTTACGACGCTGCCGCTTTTGGTCCTTGAAGTCCGGACTGCAAGAATTTTTTCTTGAGGTTGTTGCTGCGTGCTAGCTACCTGTCCTCACCCGCAGAAGCGGGTCATGAGTGATGTGAGGGCTGCCATGGATTTCGGCTTTTCCTGTCCTAGGTGCCGGGCAAGCCACTCGTCATGGATGTTATGCTTGAAGGTCGCGAGGGCCTCCGCATCCGGACGGTCGACGATTTGGTTTTTCTTGGTTAAGAACCGTGTCGAGAATTGTCCGGCCGATTCGTCAGCTGCTGAATTATGTGGCTTAGGTCATCGGTGTCTGGTGGTCGCACATAAGTGCCTGGAAGTTATCGAGGAATGCGGCTTCGTGTCCTCCCAGCTCCCAATTGACTCTGGCGGCAAGCTGTTGAGCCAATGCCGGGCTGGTCCTTTAAGCTTGAGGGGAGGTATTTGATGGCGTGAAGATCGTCACCGCGGGCCATGTGGATGTGAAGGAGATAGTCTTCGATCCAAACCGCGGGTCATTGTGCCATCATAGGATTCAATATTGACGGGTTTAAACCCTTCGGGATTTGATGATCCATTACTTCTTCCGTGAAGAATAGTGGGTGTCTTGGCGCCTGTCTTTGGCGATATCACGGCCGGAGCTCAAAAGAGCTTGGTCTGTTTTGTTCGCCCGGCCGGACTTATCAGGTCGGCCGCGACGGTTGTCGCCACGTGCAGTGGTGCCCACGCGATCCATAGATCGATCTTGATTGTCTTGCCTTGTCCTCCAATATATCTCGCAGGTCCCGAGCGTTCCCCTTTGGCCGTGTGCTTTTTGAGCGATGCCGGGCACGGTTCTAGTGAAGGGCCTAGAGGCCTCTCTGTCATGACCACGGGTGGTCGGTCACCGTATTGTCTCCCCGATGATGCGGGTTCGTAAGCCTCCTCCTCTAATCGGGGAGCAGCTTGCGTTTAGGGTAGCTTTGGAGGGGCGTTCGAGCTCATGCTCTTGACGCGAGGACTTCGGTCCATCTGTCGGCTAGCAGATCCTGATCAGCTCTCGGTTGCTGCTTTTTCTTTAGGCTGTTCGCCGTGGCCATAAGCCTGCGTCTAAAAGCAGCTCTTGTTCGACGGGATTCTCGTGCACGATGAATTCATTGTCGTCGAGGCTTGCTTGCCTTCG
Organism: Aegilops bicornis; assembly: GCA_021605145.1. Lineage (NCBI taxonomy): Eukaryota > Viridiplantae > Streptophyta > Magnoliopsida > Poales > Poaceae > Aegilops > Aegilops bicornis. Next base: position 677,351,455 of record CM038675.1, read on the forward strand.
GAGGGAGGCATATAATCCTCTACCTCTTCTTCTGCCGCTCTCTCTTGAGGGCTGGCGTCTTCATCCTCCTGCGATGGATCTTGCTGGAGTGGATTGTCTTCGGCGTTGTCCGGTGTGTTATTACCTCCGGTGCCGGAATCTTCATTCTTGCTGTGGCGGGATTTAGAGCGGCGCCGCTGACGCCGGCGCTTGGGCTGCTTCTTGGAGGGGTCATCCTACGGTGTTCCATCGCCGTTCCCATCTTTTGGGATGTCCACCATGTATATGTCGTATGACGAGGTGGCCTTCCAGTGCCCTGTAGGCGCTGGGTCTTGGTCGCCTCCGGCATCGTCGTCCATACCATCGATGTCTTCGGAGTCGAAGTCTAGCATGTCGGTTAGGTCGTCGACAGCGGCTACCAAGTGGGTGGTGGGTGGGCGTCGAATTTCTTCGTCGACCGTATCCCAACCTTCCTGACCATAGTCCGGCCAGGGCTCTCCGGATAAAGAGAGAGACTTTAGTGAATTCAGGACGTCGCTAAAAGGCGAGTGCTGAAAGATGTCCGCGGCCGTGAACTCCATAAAGGGCGCCCAATCGGATTCGATCGGCAAGGGCGCGGAGGGTTCGGAGTCCGGATAGGAGTCCGGCGCCCTGGAGTCGGAGTCTTTGCAAAGGACAGGGATGGAGTTCGGCTCGTTCGCCATAGAGATTGTAGCCCCCGAGGCGGTGTCCAACCACCCGTCCTCGGTCGGGGAATCCGGCTCCGGATTAAGGGCCGGAGCGGATACTGGTGCGGCCTCCAGGGCACTGTTCGGCTGCAGAGCTAGGTCATGCCCATCGAGACAGTGCGGCACGCTTGGCTGCGGCTCGAATCCGTCGAAGATCAAGTCTCCACGGATACCGGCCGTATAGTTCAAACTTCCCTGACCTGATGGCCAGGGGCGTAGCTTTCGATCTGCTCCAGATGGCCAAGCGAATTGGCCCATGCAAAAGCCGCCCGAACACAAAGATCTGTCCGAGGAGAAAAGTCTCACCTGGACCGCGTCGTTGTTGATGATCGGAGGAGCCATCGGGCCTATCGGCTGACGACAGAGGAACTCTCAATGAAAGCACCAATGTTGGTGTCAAAACCGGCGGATCTCGGGAGGGGTCCCGAACTGCGTCTAGGCGGATGGTAACAGGAGACAAGGGACACGATGTTTTACCCAGGTTCGGGCCCTCTTGATGGAGGTAAAACCCTACGTCCTGCTAGATTAATATTGATGATGTATGTTACAAGAGTGGATCTACCACGAGATCAAAGAGGCTAAACCCTAGAAGCTAGCCTATGGTATGATTGTTGTTCGTCCTATGGACTAAAACCCTCCGGTTTATATAGACACCGGATAGGGTTAGGGTTACCTGTAGTCGGTTACAATGGTAGGAGATCTACATATCCGTATCGCCAAGCTTGCCTTCCATGCCAAGGAAAGTCCCATCCGGACACGGGACGAAGTCTTCAATCTTGTATCTTCATAGTCTTGGAGTCCGGCCGATGATGATAGTTCGGCTATCCGGACACCCCCTAATCCGGAACTCCCTCATCGGGCGTAGCCACACTCGGTTCAACTAAAGTTGGAGAAACTGACACCCGCCAGCCACCTGTGTGCAGAGCACGTCGATAGAACCAGTCTCGCGTAAGCGTACGCGTAATGTCGGTCCGGGCCGCTTCATCCAACAATACCGCCGAACCAAAGTATGACATGCTGGTAAGCACTATGACTTGTATCGCCCACAACTCACTTGTGTTCTACTCGTGCATATAACATCTATGCATAAAACCTGGCTCGGATGCCACTGTTGGGGAACGTAGTAATTAAAAAAATTCCTACGCACATGCAAGATCATGGTGATGCATAGCAACGAGGGGGGGAGAGTGTGTCCACGTACCCTCGTAGACCAAAAGCGGAAGCGTTAGCACAACGCAGTTGATGTAGTCCTACGTCTTCACGATCCGACCGATCAAGTACCGAACGCACGACACTTCCGAGTTCAGCACACGTTCAGCTCGATGACGTCCCTCGAACTCCGATCCAGCCGAGCTTTGAGGGAGAGTTCCTTCAGCACGACGGCGTGGTGACGATGATGATGTTCTACCGACGCAGGGATTCGCCTAAGCACTGCTACGATATTATCGAGGTGGACTATGGTGGAGGGGGGCACCGCACACGGCTAAGAGATATAAGGGATAAATTGTTGTGTCTCTAGGGTGCCCCCTGCCCCCGTATATAAAGGAGCAAGGGGGGAGGTGCGGCCGGCCAGGAGGGGGCGCGCCAGGAGGAGTCCTACTCCCACCGGGAGTGGGAGTCCCTCCCTTTTCCTAGTTGGATTAGGAGTGGAGGGGAAAGAGGAGGGAGAGAGGAAGGAAAGGGGGGCGCCACCCCCCTCTCCTTGTCCTATTCGGACTAGGGGGGAGGGGCGTGCGGCCCTGCCCTGACCGCCTCTCCTCTTCTCCAAAAAGGCCCACTATGGCCCATTAAGCCCCCGGGGGGTTCCGGTAACCTCCCGGTACTCCGGTAAAATGCCGATTTCACACGGAACACTTTCGATATCCAAATATAGGCTTCCAATATATCAATCTTAATGTCTCGACCATTTCAAGACTCCTCGTCATGTCCGTGATCATATCCAGGACTCCGAACAACCTTCGGTACATCCGAACATATAAACTCATAATATAACTGTCATCAAAACTTTAAGCATGCGGACCCTACGGGTTCGAGAACTATGTAGACATGACCGAGACACGTCTCCGGTCATTAACCAATAGCGGAACCTGGATGCTAATATTGGCTCCCACATATTTTACAAAGATCTTTATCGGTCAAACCGCATAACGACATACTTTGTTCCCTTTGTCATCGGTATGTTACTTGCCCGAGATTCGATTGTCGGTATCTCAATACCTAGTTCAATCTCGTTACTGGCAAGTCTCTTTACTCATTCTGTAATACATCATCTCGCAACTAACTCATTAGTTGCAATGCTTGCAAGGCTTAAGTGATGTGCATTACCGAGTGGGCCCAAAGATACGTCTCCGACAATCGGAGTGACAAATCCTAATCTTGAAATACGCCAACCCAACAAGTACCTTCGGAGACACCTGTAGAGCACCTTTATAATCACCCAGTTACGTTGTGACGTTTGGTAGCACACAAAGTGTTCCTCCTTTAAACGGGAGTTGCATAATCTCATAGTCATAGGAACATGTATAAGTCATGAAGAAAGTAATAGCAACATACTAAACGATCGAGTGCTAAGCTAACGGAATGGGTCAAGTCAATCACATCATTCTCCTAATGATGTGAACCCGTTAATAAAATGACAACTCATGTCTATGGCTAGGAAACATAACCATCTTTGATCAACGAGCTAGGCAAGTAGAGGCATACGAGTAATACTCTGTTTGTCTATGTACTCACACATGTATTATGTTTCCGGTTAATATAATTCTAGCATGAATAATAAACATTTATCATGAAATAAGGAAATAAATAATAACTTTATTATTGCCTCTAGGGTATATTTCCTTCACTAGGGACCGCCGCAAACCGCGTCCAGCCAGCCGCTAAGCCCCGTTGTCGACCGCAGCGCGCCGACGCGTCGCCCGTCTACGTGTCCACTAGATTCAGGTTGTCACCAAGAGAGAAAACCCCTCCACCGCCGTCGGCCGCACGAGCTTCGCTCGGCGACGTCCTCCGGTGCCGGCGAGACAAGAGGAGGAGGGATGCAGAGTGGTAGTGCTAGGGTTCGGGGAGCACGCCCGAGCCGCCCTAGGCAAGGCTACGCGGGGTTGTGCGCTTTAGATCAGGACGTGCCTTTGTATCCTAATCGACATTAGTGTAGGAAAAATTATTCTCAGCCATGCCTCACATCCTTATTTTTACCCCACCACTCGCCGACCAAGTAAAAATTCCCCACCTCTCTAGCCATCTCCTCCTCCCCCATTCCCGCGCCGCCGGCGCACCCTGTCATTCCGCAACGCTCCCTCCTCCCAATGCCGGACTGCATGGCTGGCGCTCCCTGCCGCCGATCAGCGGTGCGGATCCGCGCCATCACGCCTGTTGTGCCGCATCCGCGAGCCGTCGCCGCCCCGCCCGCATCTCCGACTTCCCGGACCTCCCTCCGCCACGACAACCGCAGAGGAAATACCTCATCGTCCACCAGCGAGCGTGGGGGACATGGGTGGCGGAGATCACCGACCAGGGGACCTACACGAAGAAGTGCGCTGGGTCATTCCACATGGCGGAGCTGGCCGATCTGAAATATGACCGGTGGCAGGTCCGTTTCCATGGCGCGGAAGTGCGGCTCAACTTCCCGTGGGGGATGGCGCCCGCCCACCTCGTCGAGCTGCCACCGTGGGTGGTGGGTGCGGCGATGGCTCCGGTGGACCGGGAGGCGAGGGAGCGCCGTCGCCGAGGAGTACATGGCGGACCTCCGCCACCACCTCCCCGGGCTCGTGAAGGCGAAGTGGGTGGTCAATGGGGAGGTCATCCTCATCTCCAAAGACAAGGTGCAAGGCAGCGGCGATGGAGGCCAGGACGAGAAGGAGTTCGACGCTGAGGAGTGGTGGTGCATCTTCCCCAACTCCGACGACGACTGGACCGGCCCGGACCTAATGGGTGGTGGAATGTCGCAAGATTGGCTCGACCTCTACTATGGCAATGATGGCAATGAAGAGTAGTTTAATTTAGGGTTTAAGTTTAAATTTATGTTTAAATTTTGGTTGTCAAGACACTGTATTCGACTAGGTTGAACTTACGTTTAAATTTGTTAAATTCAGGTTGAAACTAGGTTGAACTTATGCAAATTTAATTCTTACTCCGTTATATATAGGGAATCGATTAGGTCCGGCCAAATCTTAGTGAAGTAAAAATACTCCACTAAGGTTTTACTCCGCCAGATCCTCCGTTATAATAGGGGATCTGTTAGAGTTTCCCTAAACAAACTAGTTTCCGTTAAACATTCCCCAGATTATTTTTTTCGGAAACTTTTTCTAGATTCCAACCGGTCTAAACTCGGCGGAAAAGGTCTATGTGTCGCTGTAGTACGCTCATATACCAATTTTTCACAAAAAAAACTCATAAAAAGAAAGTGAATATGCCAAATTCCTAAAGTAGACACGGCCTAGCCTACCGGTACCACAGATTTTGTGGGAGATGGTATGTCCTCGGCTCCCTCTTCTTTATCGAATCAAATAGCTTAGCCAGCAAGGTAGCACCTCTACTTTAATAGTAATCGTTTTGTTTGTCAAAGTGGTTTTTGTTTTTCTTTCTTGAAAGGTTGTTTGTCAGAGATAATTGCGCTAGGAATTCATAAACTTGTCGTGTAGATTCAGTATGATACATCAACTTGCAAAACGCGATATATGAACAGCTACCACCATTCTAAAATAAGTAATTTGAATTGAAACCACGACACTTATTCTGAAACGGAGGTAGTAGTTCATGAACTTGGCTTTTCACAATCACTTAAAACAAAATCAAGCAAACACCACACTCTCCAATGACGCATGTGTGTGACATGCCATTTCCAGCGCCTCCTCCGGCTCCAGAAGTTTGCAAATTTATCACATCTATCTTCGAATTGCATCACAAGGTCCTTCTTCTCCATTTCCTCTCCTATTGTCAGAACTCTAGGGGTGGCCTCCTCGTGGGTGATGACGGCGGCCACGTAGAGGGCGAGGGCGCTGACATCTTGGGGATGAAAACATCGATGACTCAGGGCATTTATCGGGAGTGCTTCCCCTTTTTTCCTCGTAGTGGCTCCTACTCTAGCCCGAATCGACGTTTCCCGCATGCGCCCGCACTACATTGCACGTCACAAGACGTGATAGGCGGCCCCGCCGACAACATGTATCGACCGATGTGACGTATGGCCATGCTCTTAACTTTTGGAACCTTTTCACGCAATAGTTTGAAGTGCACACATCTCTATTTTTTATGCCTTAAGTAAGAGTAGGGTTTACTGGATGAGCAACATATTTCTGCTACTTCTAAGTAGCATTTTCTGGTATACATCCTCACTAAGGCTCCTTCGGAACAAAGGTAAAACATAGGAATTTTGAAGGGTATGATCCTTACAGGAATAACCCCCTTTGTTCCATTTGGAACAAAGGAATTGTTCTAACAGATTTATGCCAAATTCCAATGGAATGGACCATTCCATAGGAATTTTGGAGGGAACTGAACACTGTATTGTACCTGATGATTTGTCTCTGTTTATGCACATAATTGCTCTACTTTCGGTGTGAAATCAAAACGTCAACCTTTTTTAGGGGGGGTGGAGCGGGGTAAGGGTATTGGAGTCCCTCGAGATTTAGAATACATGACACCTCAATTTATGTGCATTTCTTATTCTTGCGTCTAGCATTATCGGAGGGCGTGTAGCGGTTTATCTTGGATGGATCTCGAAGGATTCGGTAGGTGTTGGTATTTACCGGATCTATTTATATCCAGTCATTGTTTTCTTCGCTCGTGGGTTTTCAGGTTGGATTCTTCCAATATACACTTCTTTTCATCGACAAAGGTTGCAGTTCTAGTGAACTGGTCCACTGTGATCTTAACACGATGACTTACCGACTATTTCCGCAATAATTTTTTTTCCGGCTCCGATGAGTGAGGGACGATGTCTGCAACACACCTTCACATTGTTCCAATGCTTGTAGTCGTCGATACGTAGTCTACGGATTTAGATGTAATCTTTGTTAATTCTTGTGTCTTTGTAGTTTGTAGTACTATGGCAGATGATGAAATATCGAAAGTTTTTTTAAATGAACTTTTAGTTTGGCCTGCCAGTATAGCTTATGTTTTCTTAAGATAGGGTGTTGAGTTGTTTACGAACAACATCTGAATTCCTTGACATGGGCGGGGTGGTCGAAAAAGCTTTCTTTTGGCCTGTTGTGGACAGCTGCCTAAGATCTGGATGGATCCTTCTTCGGTTTTTTCTGTTCCTATTTTATTCTTTGTACGAGTACATAAAAAAATGAGCAGTCTTTGTTGCCTGTAGCATCTGTATATACTACTCCAAGAAAAATGGTACTCTATATGTGAAAATTGACGTTCGGAGGTGGGATCTGGACATCTAGAAGTAAATATCAGCAAGAAAGGAAGAAGGAAATGTTGAATAAAAAAGGGAACGAAAAGGAGGTGTTTGGTTGCTTCGTACACCCATTCTTTCTCCATGAAATACTTCAGTCCTCCCACAGTCAGATTGTTGAAAGATTTTAGCGAGCAATGACCCATTCTACTTCTTTTTTCCATGATGTACATGACATGTAGTCAGAGGACTTATTCTAAATCTACGTTTTAGTCCACACGAAGGACGAGCCGTATTAATTACTCCATGTAGATATGTATAAAAAATATGAAGTGGCCTTGTATATGGTCACTTTTTGTATACTTTTTGTCATCCACGCATTTTCCGATATGGAGGAGGTCATAGCCAATGACAAATCGTATGTTGGGGCCTGCGGCTGCTGTTGCTGAGCAACAAGAACATGCGTGCGGCTAGTAAATTTAAGCCAACCGGACTGCCACTGGATCGTACTAAGACGGAGACCAATTGAGTGATGCCAGCTCGGTATTCATGGGATCCAGAAACTATTATTCCACCATCGTTTCGCCCAGATACAGTGCGCATGGCGTGCGTAAAGGCCAACAAAAGCCACCTTTTGGACAGCAAACGCGCGCTCGCGTGGCCACTTGCCAAGCATGTCGCCCCGGCTCGTTTGCGTTCGCAGCCACATCTGGGAAGAAAGGAATACTACGCGTAGTACGTCGACGTTTGTGGTGCTTGCGCCCCGGCCAGCCTCCAACCAACCAAGACAGATCGATGCAGATGCAGCAGGTGTATTATTGTTGGGAGATATTCAGCAGAGATCTCGATCGGTCTCCCACCGCATAAATCGCAAAAGCGAAATTCACGTAGAATGAGTGAGAGTATTCATCCCAGCCGATGCTAGTACTTCCTTCATCCGAAAAAACTTGTTCCTGAATGGATCTATCTGGCGAGTTAATCTTTATATACATCGATTTGAGAAACAAAGTTTGGGACAAACATTTTTAGACGAAGGAATAAGTAATAGGCTGAGGTTCATATCTATCAGCCACGCCAGGCAGCCAGCCTAGATCGGTTCAATCTGTTCCATGCCGTGCTCTCATGTCCCGTTGCTGGCTCTCGGATGTGAGAATCTTGCATCTGGTTGGTCATCTCCAAAGGCTCTTTTTTTTCCCTCAACTCTAGCTAGCCGCCCGCTATGCTAGGTGCATACTAGTAGTATACTTTATCCTAAAGAAAAGAAGCTACTAGGTGTAGCATGTTTTAGTAGTGCCTGAACAACCATGATTGAATCGAGGCCGATTTTGGTGTTTTAACCTTTTTGCTAAAGTTTAGTCAAATCTGACCCCATTCTCAAGTATTTTGAAATCTGACTTCTTTTCTACCGTCAAAGTTAATGGCGGTACTGTATAACACGGTACTGTATAACAGCCTACCGTCGAGGCTCTTGACGGTAGGAATGCACGCCCTACCGTAATTCAGATATAGTGTCTATTCTCACCTATCGCCGGACCCCTCGGCGGTAGTGGTACATAGGCTACCGCCATCTTATTTGGTGGTAAGCCAGCATTACGCTGACGTGGATAAGTCGCCTACCGCTATAGACCTTGACGATAGCAAAAGGGCCCGAAATATTTTCAGATGAGGTCAAATCCGGCTAAAATTTAGCAAAAACGTCAAAACATGAAAATCGGCATCGACAACCACCACCTCAGCGTGATGGTAAACGAAATCCATTAAAAGGACACCGATGAACAGACTTGGTCTCACAGAATCGCAGGACAATCGCAAGCAAACAAACAAAAAGTAGGGAGTCGCTAGTGCTCGTACCATCCGTGATAAATCTAACAGGCCCTAGCCGGCAAAGGACGAGTACAAAATAGCTAGCTCTAAAAGGGCTACTCTCTCCTCTCCCAAAAAAGGTTTAAAGGGCTTTTTTTTTCTGGATTGACGCAGCTCACCTGCTAACCTCCGAAAGGGCAGCTAGCAAACAGACAACGCAACTGTGCAAAGTTGATGACGCGCCTGGCTTTACACATTGATGACTCGCGCTCACCTGTGCTCCGGTTCGTTAAGCAAACTAGTTTCGCCAAACTTTTCCCAGATTCAGGTGGCCTAAACTCGCCGGAAAAGGTCTATGTGTTGTAATATACTCCCTCCGTCCGGAAATACTCGTCGGAGAAATGGATGTATCTAGATGTATTTTAGGTCTAGATACATTCATTTTTATGCACTTCTCCGACAAGTATTTTCGTACGGAGGGAGTACGATCGTATGTGTGCGCTCACTATCCACAAACGTTACAAAAAGCTGATAAAAAGAATGTGAATATGCCAAATTCCTAAAGTGGACAAGGCCTAAGGGATAGTACAACAATTTTCTGGGAAATGGTATCTCCTCGGCTCCTCGTTATTGATCGAATCGAATAGCTTAGCCAGCAAGGTAGCACCTGTACCTGAATACTCCCTAGTGTAAAATAAACGCCTTATATTTTAAAATGGAGGGAGTACTTAACTGTTTTGTGTTTCGGAGAGCGAAAAATGCGTTTCGATCCCAAGCTCCATGGAGCTAAGAATTTTGAAAAATACAAAAACAAAAGTCTTGAAGTTTCAAAAAAATCTATAAGAAATGCATATAAAATTTTCGCGAAGAAATACATTGTGGTTCAAGCTAAACATAAAATAAAATCATGTTTTTCTAACACATGCACTATTCACTATAAAAGCACCAATGCGTATTTGACCATGAACATTTATAGAAATGTAGTATACATCTAGGTGTTCATATGTTTATATGATTATTGTATAGTTGTAACACATATGTACAAATAGCATAATGGAATGAAAATTCTCATGCATTTTGCATGCTGAGGTGAACTTTTTATAATACAAAGTTACATGTTGAAGGAGGGTGTTTTTCTATGCATGTTGCATGCTGAGGTGACATGCTTTGATGGTGAGAGAAATACATTAGTGGGGGCAAGTTATTCAGTTATAAAATATCACACCAACATGGCTAATCTTGTCTATGTGGCCTACATGCTATCAAATGATGCAGGTATTACGCATGCCATTTTCCGTGCCTCCTCCAGCCCCAGAAATTTGCAAATATCTCCCATCTATCTTCGAATTGGATCTCAAGGCCCTTCTCTCCTACTTCCTCTCTATTTGTCAAAACCCTAGGGATGGCCTCCTCATGGGCGATGGTGGCGGCCATCGGAAGGGCGAGGGCGGTGATGTCTCAGGGACGGTGTTGGGGAGATAACTATTGGGTATGACCCGCCCAGGAGGGGCCAGGTCATGCCACTGGAGGCTTAAGATGAGGAAGTCCAAGAAGATGTGAAGATGGCGGTCCATAGAGCAAGCTTATTGAAGGCCCAAGACCCGGGACGATTTGAGTCCCACGGGTGTGAATTGCCATATGTTTAACTTGTATTGTAAGGCAAGCTTAATTAGATACCGAGCCGGACACGTCTTGTATGAGCCGGCCGGGACTCTGTAAGCTGCCGGGCATCAACCTGTGTATATAAAGGGATGACCCGGCGGCGGGTTAGGATAAGAAACAATTCATCGAGAACTAGGTCAAGCGTATTCGCTCCCAGGTAACCAAAAGCCAAGCAATACAACCTAAAGCAGGAGTAGACTTTTACCTCGTTGAGAGGGGCCGAACCTGGGTAAACACTCTGTGTCCTTTGTCCCGTTTAACCCCTTCAAGCTAACCTAGCTGCGATGGCTCCACACCTAAGTACTTTCGCTAGGGCATATGTCGTGTTAAGTCCACGACAGTTGGCACCCACCGTGGGACCAGCGCACAGTGGTTTCGAGTTCTTGAAGGGCAACTTCACAGGGATCAAGGGATATGCCGTGGGACGGATGACCAAGAGTCGTCGCGGCAAGCTCTACATCGACGACGCTGGCTGGGGCCCCGAGGCCGGCTCAATTGAGTACGGGTACCGGGTCCCCTTTGGCGGAATCCACGTCTTCATCGACAAGATCGGCGAGTCGGGGCCTGAGCCGGACACCTGCACCGACATCGTCGAGACGGCTCAGCGCGCACGACCCGCCAAGGTTCAAGCCGCCGTGAAGCACGCCTTGGTTGGTTTCATCCATGGGGCTGATCTTGAGGAAGGATCTGTGTCCAGGGGAGAGACGGTAATCTGCTCTGATGGTGAGTCTTCAACTGGTGAGACCGATTCAATGTATCAATTGCAAGATGGCAGGCTTGGGGGCTGTTCCGATGGTGAAAGTATTTCGGGCCCCTATGAGCCGCCGAACCGGGTTGCGATCTTCATGGCTGGTACGCAACCAGTGCTCAATTCGTCAACTGCTGCGGCCATGACTTCCAGTTCAACAGCTACGGCGACGGTTGGAGCAAGCGGCTCTGCGCGCCCGCCAGCTCAGGTTTTGACCGAGCTGTTGGATGCTTTGGCGACTTCAATGGAGGCAGAGGTAACCCCTAAGACTCAAGAACATCACAAACTGGATGTCGCGAAGCTGCGAGATGAGATAGCCCAAGCCAAGGAAGAACTTGCTGCTGAGAATGCTAGGATGGCGACAGAGCGAGCTGCCTTGGACGCACAATCGCAACGGATTCAGGGGGAGTCGTTTCGGCTCACCTTTGATCAGAACGCTTCGAACGCTATTATGAGGAGGAGGCACCAGACCCGTTTACCCACAGAGTTTGAGGCTAGGAACCTTTTCAACACGCCTGGGATAGGGACTAGTGACCCGCCCGTGGTAAACCGGGCCGTTGAGACACCCGTGACCGGAGCGCCGGTTCAACCACGTGCTGTAGACCTGCCTTGTTTGAATTTGACTCCACTTCAGCATGTTCCGACACCACCGGGTCGTTATTCTAACCCTCTGGACAATATTATTGCTGCGGCTACACGATTGGCGGCTCTCCCTGTTGAGCGCGAGTCACCAGCCACGATGGAGATACGGAGGGCCGGAGAGCTTCTTCAGACAACGGTGGCACAGCAGGCGGCTTATTCGTATAGTCGTGAACGGATTCATTCAACCCCTCGTCCAAGCCGGAGTTATAGCAGGCATATTGACTCGCCGGCAGTTTCAAGCCGTGAGCGGCACCATAACCAGCCTCGTAGGCATGACCCGCCGTGTGCTGGTAACGATGCTCAGGATTTGGTCGATCAGGGCAGGGCGCGTCGGGAGGCCAAGCTGGTGGCTCAGCTGGCGGCTCAACAACAATCTCCGGCTTACCCACCGGCGTCTGTGGAGGTAGGAGTGACCTATAGAACCCTTGGTGTGCCATGTTTAGTGCCGGCTCTATGTAACGAGTGCTTGCCTAAGGATTTTCAGGGCCCCACAAGGTGCCTAATTACACAGCGGATCAGCCCCCAGAGTTCTGGATTGAGAGCTATGAGATGGCCATGGAGATGTTGGATGTTAGTGATGTTGCATGTGCTAAGTACTTCACCATGATGTTGGATGGATCGGCACGCACTTGGCTGAAAGGATTGCCCCCTAACTCCATCAGATCATGGGCTGAATTGAAGACGCGTTTTATTCCAAATTTCAAAGACACGTGCAAGCAGCCTATGTCGATTCTTGATCTAGACGCTTGCATCCATGGTGAGCGCGAGTCCACAACCAATTGGGTGCGCCGGATCTCGGCCGTTATACACTCATCGGACAGTTTCAACACCGGTTCAGCCATCCTAATGTTGGAAAAGAATTGTCGTTTCCTTCCCCTTAAGCAAAAGCTGGGGCGGCTTAAGCGCCACTGCAATGATATGGGAGAGCACATGGCGGCTCTTGTCAAATACACCGATTCTGATAATACTAAAGAGCCCGAGTCTGATGAGGAGAAGGCTGGCAGGGGGAAGAAGAGTGGCAACGCGAAGGGACAACAACATAATACGGCGGGTCAAGGTGGCAACGGTAAGCGCAAAGCCGACAGAGGTTTAGACTTTGTGGCTAACACTAATACGCAGAAGAATAATCAGCGACGTAAGGGGAAGTCATCGGTGCCCTGGTTTGGCGGGCCAAAATTCAACCTTGAGACGATGATGAATCAGCCTTGCCCAAAGCATGGTACCCAAGAGAAGCCGCTAGTCATCTATGGAAGGATTACTTCATCATGAGGGAGTACAGAAATTCCAGTTTTTTTTCAAAATAATCATGGCCCGAATGGCGGCTCAGGGTCCGGCTCTCACGGACCTGGCTTTTGGGGTGGTGGTTGAAGCTCCGGTTTTTAGGGCCAAGGCAATCAAGGTGGTTTTAATCAGCAATCTGGTCAAGGGAATCAACAGTAGTAGTCTGGTTATCAGAGCAATCCGAAACAGTTGAATAGTGGTCACTATCATGTGTTTACCACGAGCTTGTGCAAATGAGATCAGAAGATTCATAAGTGAGCGGTGAACGCAGTTGAGCCGGTGGTCCCTCGATACTTACGATGGTCTAAACATCCTATTGTATGGAGCCGTGAGGATCACCCACCCCGGGTTGACAATCCGGGTCATTTAGCTTTGGTGGTTGTGCCTCAGGTTGGAGGGTACAAGTTCACTACGGTGCTTATGGATGGAGGCAGAAGCATCAATATCGTTTATTATGATACTTTTCGCCGTATGAATTTGACTAACAAAGATCTTAAGCCGTCTTCTATTGTTTTTCATGGGGTGATGCCCGGTAAGTTGGTGTACCCAGTGGGTAAGATAGCTTTGGAAGTGGCTTTTGGAGATGATCGTGATTTTAGAGCTGAGACATTGACATTTGAAGTAGTCAAGATCAAGAGCCTTTATCATGCCCTGTTTGGACGGCTGGCTTATGCTAAACTCATGGCACGGCCTTGTTATGTTTATTTGGAGCTTAAGATGCTGGGTCATAAGGGCACCATCACAGTACATGGAAACAGGAAGATAGCTTTGGAGTGTGAAGAGGGCGATGTTGCTTATGCTGAGTCTGTTTGTGCAACACAGGAGTTGAAGTTCTACAAAGACAATGTTGACCCGGCCGATATGACACCTTTGAAAAATCCAACTACAGAGCATGACCCTCTGTTGAAGTTTAAGTCGGTAGATGACACTAAGCTGATTGACTTTGTTACTGGCGACTCATCCAAGCAGTTCAATATCAATGTTAATATGGATCCGAAATAGGAAAGCGCGCTCATCGAGTTCATCTGTGAGAACTGGGACATCTTTGCATGGAAGCCTTCAGACATGCCAGGTGTGCCAAGGGAACTCGCTGAGCACACTCTCAATATTGATCCAAAGTTTAAACCGGTCATGCAATTCCTTCATTGTTTTAATGAAGAGAGGTGTAAGGCCATTGGTGAAGAAGTGGCCCGGCTCTTGGCGATTGGATTCATCATTGAAGTTTTTCATCCTGAATGGTTGGCTAATCCGGTGTTGGTACTTAAGAAAAGTGGTACCTGGCACATGTGCATGGATTACACAGACCTTAATAAGGTATGTCCGGCTGATCCTTTTGCTCTCCCTCGTATTGATCAGATCATTGATGCTACGGCGGGTTGTGAGCGTTTGAGTTTTCTGGATGCTTATTTCGGGTATCATCATATTAAGATGGCACTTAAGGACGAGGAGAAGACGGCTTTCATCACTCCCTTTGGAGCCTTCTGCTACGTGTCTATGCCTTTTGGGCTCAAGAGTGCCCGGGCGACTTATCAGCGGTGTGTCTAAAATTGCCTTCATGATCAGATTGGACGCAATGTTCATGCTTATGTGGAAGATAATGTTGTGAAATCCAGGAAGAAGGAGACCTTGATAGATGATTTGGAAGAGGCCTTTGACAATATCTAGGTCACTAGTACATCGACGTGCTAAACAAACGGTTTTTAACCCCTTTCCGTGACGGCATTTGGGACCGTCGCCAAGTGAGTGTGGGCGATAGGGGGGTCCTTCCCACACGACCCAGAAATCGTTGGGGATAGGCCCTCCTGGGACCCAGGCTAGGGCCGTGTGTGATCGGGCGAGGCATCAAAACCCAATCATTTCCGTAGGTATGTACATCCCACATGGTGAATCCCATAAAATCATTTCCATAGGTATGTACATCCCACACAGTGAATCCCAGAAAATCATTTCCGTAGGTATGTACATCCCACACGGTGAATCCTAGAAAATCATTTCCGTAGGTATGTACATCCCACACGGTGAATCCTAGAAAAATATTTCCGTAGGTATGTATATCACACACAGTTCTTTGTGTGCAAACGTTTGTGTAAGGTGGCCTAATGCAAACAGTTCGCTGCCAGAAGCCGTGTGTGATTATTAGTTGATCAAACACGCCTACTTTCTAGAAACCGTGCGGGTTGTTTCAGTTCATCGCCCACGGTGCTGTCTGAGTAACTGTTTGCAATAGAAAACCCCAATAAGCAGGGTAATTAGCCTATTATTGACAATCCATGTACTAATCAAACTAATATTTCTTATAAAACACGCCAGATATTTCATATCCGTATAAAAGCAACCAACATTTCATAATCGAATTACATCAGATAGCTTCGGCACTCAGTTATGCCATTACACAACAGCACCAAGTTTCACATGCAGCATCAAAAACCTTTGGAAAGTAGCATCATACGCGGTAAATAGACAGATGAATCTCATCTGGGAAACTCTAGAAGCGGAAAGCAAATATTGAGCCTTCAGTGATGTTGAATGTCCTTGCAACTTTAGGCCAGTGGCTATGGATAATTGCCTGCCCAACCTTCGTCCTCTTCTGCAAGACTTCAATATTGTACCGTGGGTGTTGAATGAATACCTTCCTCGCCTCTTGACCATGCAGGTGGTTTGAGAGGTAATCATCGGTGAACTGCTTTGAAAAGTACTGAAAACAAATCTATGCATAAATCACTGTTGTAAATTTTGAAATGGTGCAAGGGGTAAAAACAAGGTAAATAGTTGGTACCATCCTATAGTTGATTGATGTCTTCTTCATTGTGCAAACAAAGATCTTGCTATTATTCGTCGCAAGTTTCTTCATCCTAACAATCTTTCTGAGTTTCTTGACTTGACTGATATTCATGGAAATCTCATTTCCCCATATGCAAAATGGGTCGAATAGTGGGTCTAAGCCTCTAACAGCAGGACCTACATGTGCAGGACCAAATTGTAAGAGACCTAGGTATTAGAATGATTCCCGCAACTGCACAATAATGTGGTATTAGCCAAAGGACCCTACTTGAACAAACCTCGATGGTAAACCGCAGTGTCTCCCATTGTTTCCCTGCAACTCACATAAGGAAGATCTTGATCAGGTTAACTGAGAGTTGCCATACTATCAGTAGAATATGTATGGAGTACAGCCAAATTCGATTGGTGTCACATGCATAACAACACAAAATTGTACCCACAGAAAATGAAAATCAAATTGCAGAACTGAACCAAACAGTTAAATGGACAGCAGACCAAATGAACCAAAATAGTTAATTGAGCACGACATTGCTAATAGAAACATGTACTAGACGATAAGATAGTTAACAAAACAAAGAATGCTTGAGAACAGTACTACGAAATGTAGCAATTGCTGGACCAAAGTGTTAACTGAACATTACATTTCAGAGGACGAAACTGTTAACTGAACATCAGATTGCATATTAATATTACAGAGGACAAATCACCAGAAGGCACTGGTGGTGGCCTCGAGAAAACATCACGAACTGTATTTTAAAGTAGACAACCGCGTGGCGGTGTCGACGGTGGCCTCGAAGACGAGGTGCTCCTCCAAGATCTGGCGATCGACACGCATGGCAGCCATAGCGAGCTCGTTCGCGCGTGCGGCCGCATGCTACTGAGCTCCACGTTATACTGCGTGCAAAATGGCTATGGACAGCGCTTAATTGGAGGGGGGGCAGTGATTTCGGTGGAAGGTGTCGCTCCGTCGGTCGGGGCTTGTGGGACGGGAAAGGAGGAGGATGGTGTGTGGATTACCTGACCATATAGACGAGGCCGTGTAGCAAGAAGAAGGGTCGGCGGTGAGGAGCCCACGCAGCAAGAAGAAGGGTTGCCGGCGAGGAGGTGGCGCTGCAAGAAGAAGGGTCACCGGCGAAGAGGCGGCGCTGCAAGAAGAAGGGTAGCTGGCGAGGAGGCGGCACTGCAAGAAGAAGAATTACGGCGAGGAGGCTGAGCTGCCGATGGCAAGAATGAAGGTTTGAACTTGGAAAGCAAGAAGGAACAGTGGAAATGTGGCTTTTGGTAGGAGGGAGGGGTGGGGAGATAGATATTTCCACGGTGGCAAATTTTTTTTGCTTCGTGCCGCGAGAAACTGGCGCGCAAGTGTGGTTCAAGCGGGGGCGGTGGACTGTAGATGACGAAGCTTCCTGCGTAAGCCAAACAAGACGGTGCGCCAAGATATTTTATATCGCATTCCACACAATTTTTTCTAGTAAACTGTTTGTGGTATACCTACTTTTTTCATTATGTTTTGAAAGACAAAATGGTGTTATGGAGGGAAAAGATGGTGTTTGAATTGCTAGAACATTTACATACAGTGAACATGCAACTAGTACATGAGTGTCGTGTTTAAATTTGGAATTATTCCGGGTTCGTTTGGCATTTTTATGCATTAATTGAGTTTCTGGGCATTTAATGTGCATAATCCAAATTTGAACTATAAGCACATGCTCCAATGCACCAAAGTTTGTTGAAAAATTACATGTCTGTCTTTGGGTGAATTTATAGGTCCCATGAAAGAAATGGGAATGAAATTCAAACATCTGGGCGTCGTGGCTCGGCCGGAATGATTGAGAAACTTGGTTTTATAATTCCTGTAAATCCAAAACATGGCTGAAAATAATGAAACTTGGCATGGTGTCATGACATGGCACCAACATGTTTGAGTAAATTTTTTGGCTGAATTGGGACAAGCTTTGGTGTAAGCTTCTTGCAAACCGGAGCTTCCCTCAAGAAGGCTCTTGGTTCCGAGAGGGAACGTGTCACCTCCGTGTGCGAAACGACATACGTACACTGCCTTCTCCCGCCTTAATTTGTTTGCGTTGGCGGATTAGGCCAAATAGAAGTATCATGCTAAATTTTGGTATTATTCCGGGTTCGTTTGGCCTTTTAATACATTAATTGAGTTTCTGGGCATTTAATGTGCATAATTCAAATATGAACTACAAGCACATGCTCCAGTGCACCAAAGTTGTTTGAAAAATCACATGTGCGTCTTTGGGTGAATTTATAGGTCCCATGCAAGAGATGGGAATGAAATTCAAACATCTGGGCGTCGTGGCTCGGCCGGAAAAGATCGAGAAACTTGGTTCTTTAATTCCTATAAATCCAAAACACGCTTGAAAATCATGAAACTTGGCATGGTGTCATGACATGGCACAAACATGCTCGGGTAATTTTTTTGGCCGAATTGGGACAAGCTTTGGTGTAAGCTTCTTGCAAACCGGAGCTTCCCTCAAGAAGGCTCGTGGTTCCGAGAGGGAACGTGTCACCTCCGTGTGCGAAACGAGATACGTATACTGCCTTCTCCCGCCTTAATTTTTTTACACAGGCAGATTAGACCAAATAGAAGTATCGTGCTAAATTTTGGAATTATTCCGGGTTCGTTTGGCATTTTTATGCATTAATTGAGTTTCTGGGCATTTAATGTGCATAATTCAAATTTGAACTACAAGCACATGCTCCAGTGCACCAAAGTTGTTTGAAAAATCACATGTGTGTCCTTGGGTGAATTTATAGGTCCCATGCAATAGATGGGAATGAAATTTAAACATCTGGGCGTCGTGGCTCGACCGAAAAAATTGAGAAACTTGCCTTTTTAATTCTTGTAAATTTAAAACACGTATGAAAATCATGAATCTTGACATGGTGTCATGACATGGCACCAAGATGCTGCGGTAATTTTTTTGGCCGAATTGGGACAAGCTTTGGTGTAAGCTTCTTGCAAACCGGATCTTCTCTCAAGAAGGCTCGTGGTTCCGAGAGGGAATGCGTCACCTCCGTGTGCGTAACGAGATACATATACTGCCTTCTCCCACCTTAATTTTTTTACCCAGGCAGATTAGACCAAATAGAAGTATCGTGCTAAATTTTGGAATTATTCCGGGTTCGTTTGGCCTTTTTTACACATTAATTGAGTTTCTGCGTATTTAATGTGCATAATTCAAATTTGAACTACAAGCACAGGCTCCAGTACACCAAAGTTGTTTGAAAAACCACATGTGTGTCCTTGGATGAATTTCTAGGTCCTATGCAAGAGATGGGAATCAAATTTAAACATTTGGGCGTCGTGGCTTGGCCGGAAAGATTGAGAAACTTGGTTTTATAATTCCTGTATATCCAAAACACGCCTGAAAATCATGAAACTTGGCATGGTGTCATGACATGGCACGAACATGCTGCGGTAATTTTTTTGACCGAATTGGGACAAGCTTTGGTGTAAGCTTCTTGCAAACCGGAGCTTCCCTAAAGAAGGCTCGTGGTTCCGAGAGGGAACGTTTCACCTCTGTGTGCGAAACAAGATATGTATACTGCCTTCTCCCGCCTTAATTTTTTTACACAGGCAGATTAGACCAAATATAAGTATCGTGCTAAATTTTAGAATTATTCTTGGTTCGTTTGGCCTTTTTTAATACTTTAATTTAGTTTCTGCGAATTTAATGTGCATAATTCAAATTTGAACTACAAGCACAGGCTCCAGTGCACTAAAGTTGTTTGAAAAATCACATGTGTGTCCTTGGATGAATTTCTAGGTCCCGTGCAAGAGATGGGAGTGAAATTCAAACATCTAGGCGTCGTGGCTCGGCCGGAAAGAAACTTGGTTTTTCAATTTCTGTAAATCCAAAACACGCCTGAAAATCATGAAACCTGGCGTGGTGTATGACATGGCACCAACATGCTGCGATAATATTTTTGGCCGAATTGGGACAAGCTTTGGTGTAAGATTCTTGCAAACCGGAGCTTCCGTCAAGAAGGCTCGTGGTTCTGAGAGAAAACGTGCCACCTCCGTGTGCAAAACGACATACGTACACTGCCTTCTCCCGCCTTAATTTTTTTACACAGGCAGATTAGACCAGATAGAAGTATCGTGCTAAATTTTGGAATTATTCCATGTTCGTTTGGCCTTTTTTACACATTAATTGAGTTTCTGCGCATTTAATGTGCATAATTCAAATTTGATCTACAAGCACAGGCTCCAATGCACAAAAGTTGTTTGAAAAACCACATGTGTGTCCTTGGGTGAATTTCTAGGTCCTATGCAAGAGATGGGAATCAAATTCAAACATCTGGGCGTCGTGGCTCGGCCGGAAAGATTGAGAAACTTGGTTTTTTAATTCCTGTAAATCCAAAACACACCTGAAAATCATGAAACTTGGCATGGTGTCATGACATGGCACCAACATGCTGTGGTAATTTTTCTGTCCGATTTGCCAAGGTGCACACATTAACAATCAACAAAGTCATTTTGGAACAAGTATTGTCACGTTACAAATCGGAAATACAAGTATTATTGAAACTGTGGGCGTTCTACTTACCAATTACGTGCCGCCACGCTTTCCTTTTTTTATTGGCTAGGAGGTGCCATGCGGGATAACTATTTGAGTACAGGAGGCATGCGATCAGACCCCTGCGCGTGCTCATCGGGAGGAGAGCCCTTTGACTGCTACCCGCCGTGCACCTCGCTCCCAACGTCCCCATTAATGGCACCCGAGCACCTGTTCTACAACGTGGCTATATGTCTCACTGGACTGAGATTTAAGAGAGAAAAATGAAAATCTGAAAAGAAAGTTTTGCATCGATCTTGATGTAAGATCCGACGGACCTACATAGCATCGACTGCGACTTATAGCAAGCATGATGAATATAAGGACGATGACAGTGGATAATCATTGTCTTACATATTTAGGAACATAATTTAAAAAAGCCACATGCGGCAACGCCCAAAATACACAAGGGCAGAAGAAGAAGGAAGACAACGATCTGGCTCGCTGATCTCTACTTTGTTGATGCGTTGATGCAGGCCGCGGGAACTAGTCTCCACGACGAGCGGCGATGAGCTATTTCTTGTCCTCACGATGATGCTTCAGAGCATCCACGGATTCCTCCATCAGCCTTCTGCGCTCGATGCGCAGCATGGCATTCTTGTCCATAAGTTTCTCGACGATGACGTCGGTCCTCTTCAACGAGGCAGTGGTCTGCTCCTGCTGCTCCGCACTTCCGACGATCTTCGCCCTCAGCAGGTCGCACTCGGCCTGGAGCTTCGCATTGCTCTCATTTAGTTGCCAGATGACGTCGGTAGACTGTTGAAACGAGGCTTTTAGGTCATCCTGCAACCTCGCCCACCTGGAGATCTGATCCATCTGCCTAAGGACGAGGGCACGCATGCACCTGTAAGAGTCCTCGCCTGCCCGCGAGACATTTTCCCAGGTCACCGCGGCGCGGGAGGACATCTCTGCTGCATTCGCGGTGCGGCTGGACATCTCTTCTGCTTCTGCGGCGCGGCCGGACCAGTATGCTGCATCGACGGTGTGGCGGGACCTCCGTGATGCTTCGACGGTGCGGCGGGACCTCTCTGCTGCTACGGCCATGCGGTGGGACATGTTGGCTGCTCTCGCGGCGAGGCGGGACATCTCTCATGCTTCCGCTTCCAGGCTCGCCTCTACCTGGTGGCAATCTCTCGACCCCAGAACTCACGCTGGCCGTGGCAGACGCAAGGGAACGATGATGAATGACTTGTTTGTTTTTGTGGATGAGGAGTTGAGGAGGAATGTGTATTCATCTTGGAGTAGTAGTATTTATAACCGGTAATGTCGCTCCTAAGTGGGAAACCGTTTAGGTTTTGATCGGTGTGAACGCCGGCCTCCCTGTTCTTCTAAAAAATTGTGACAGGGCGCATGCTCAAAATTCTTGTGGTTATAAGTGCGACACTATTCACGGAAAGGCGTAACGTGAGCACGTCGTCTTCTCGACGCATACATGGCGTTTGCACCATAGGGTGCACCGCAATAAACAATGTCGGCACATCTTGTTCCTTTACAGCCGTCTTGGCCGTTATTACCATCGCGCACGCTTCTTTTAATTAGAATGTGTGTGCCCATCTAGCGCACACACGTTGATCTATCTAACTGTTTCAGTTTGTTGTGGCTAATTGCAAACAATTCATCCATGTGAAGTGTATGCCATCAATTGCAGACACTTTGATCTGGCTGACCCGTTTCTGTTCTGTTGCGTAATCGCAAACAGCTAATCCTACTAAAACGTATGCCCTCAATCACACACACCTTGATCTGGCTGACCGTTTCTTTTTTGTTGCCTAATCACAAACAGTTCATCCGAGTGAATCGTATGCTCTGTATCGCACACGCCTTCATCAGGCTGCCCGTTTCTTTTGTTCCGCCTCATCGCAAACAGTTCATTGGACTGAACCGTATGCCCTGGACCGCACACGCAACTAAAATCTGAACCGTGTTTGATGGCTCCGTCATCGCAAACATTTTGCACCTATTTGACGGTTCTTTTATACCCCCATTTGCGATTATTGCATCACACACAATTTCGTCGAAGGGTCTCTGATCGTAGTGTCGCGTTAGCAACATCCTACAGTAGTGGGTCTGCAAGATGATGTTTAACCCGGCCAAGTGTGTATTTGGTGTGCTAGCGGGCAAGCTCTTGGGTTTTTCGGTTTCTGAAAGAGGCATTGAAGCTAACCCAGAGAAGATGAAGGCTATCACTTCTTTGGCTAAACCGGCGCCCATTAATGACGTCCAACATTTGGCGGGTTGTATTGCGCCGTTAAGTCGGTTTATAAGCCGGTTGGGCGAAAAGGCTATCCCTCTGTATCAGATGATGAAGAAAACAGATCACTTTGTCTGGATTGATGTTGCTAATCAGGTGTTTGAGGCATTGAAAAAACAGTTGGCACAGCCGCTGATGTCTGCTATGCAACTTTATTCTTGTAGACTCGTGGTGGGCCTCCAAGCACAGAGTTTAGTAGGACAGTAGGAATTTTCCCTCGAGTGGATGACCTAAGGTTTATCAATCCATGGGAGGCATAGGATGAAGATGGTCTCTCTCAAACAACCCTGCAATCAAATACAAGAAATCTTTTGTGTCCCCAACACACCCAATACAATGGCAATTTTTATAGGTGCACTAGTTCGACAAACATATGGTGATAGAAGTGTAATATGGATGGTAGAACTATATTTTTATAATTTGAATAAATAAAAACAGCAAGGCAGAAAATAGTAAACGGGCACAAAAAACGGTATTGCAATGCTTAAAAATGAGGCCTAGGGTCCGTACTTTCAGTGGTGCAATCTCTCAACAATGCTAATATAATTGGATCATATAACCACCCCTCAACGTGCGATGAAGAATCACTCCAAAGTTCCTATCCAGCGGAGAACATAAGAATAAATTGTTTGTAGGGTACGAAACCACCTCAAAGTTATTCTTTCCATTCGATCTATTCAAGAGTTCGCACTAAAATAACACAAAGCTATTCTTTCCGTTCGATCTATCCTAGAGTTCGTACTAAAATAACACCAAAGCAAATTCATATTCATAATACTCAATCCAACACAAAGAACTTCAAAGAGTGCCCCAAGATTTCTACCGGAGAATCAAAGACAAGAATGTGCATCAACCCCTATGCATAGATTACCCCAATGTCGCCTCAGGAATCCACGAGTTGAGTGCCAAAACATATATCAAGTGAATCAATACGATACCCCATTGTCACCACGAGTATTCAATTGCAAGACATATATGAAGTGTTCTCAAATCCATAAAAGTATTCAATTCGATAACCATTTTTGGACACAGTGCGATCATGAAACAATTTGCATTGGGTACTGAAATGATCACGTTCATTGCAAAGTTCACAAGTATGGCTAATAAAGTTTAAATTTTCAGCACACGCATCTAGCCTTTCTTGCAACCATTTATTTTCTAAATGCTTATGCCTCTTGCAATATCTATCTTCCCTATTTGGTGTGGACTCGCAAACCCAATGCACTCCACAAAAATTGATGTGTTTATAGCAGACATTTTCATCATAACTAGTGCAATAATCATTAGTATCATGGATATTTAAAGAACTCATACTAACAACATTGGAATCATGCTCTTCATTCAAAGATTTAGTGCCAACATTTTAATGCATTCTTCTTCTAACAATTTGGCACAATTTTCCTTTCCATCATACTCACGAAAGATATTAAAAAGATGAAGCGTATGAGACAAAATCAATTCCATTTTTTTGTTTGTTTTCTTTTATAAACTAAACTAGTGCTAAAACAAGAAACAAAAGGATTCGATTGCAAGATCTAAAGATATACCTTCAAGCACTCACCTCCCGGCAGCGCTTGAGAAAAGAGCTTGATTGACGGGTGTGAGTGCCACTTACCTAGCCTCCCCGGCAACGGCGCCAGAAAAGAGCTTGATTGACGGGGTGTGAGTGCCGCTTACCTAGCCTCCCCGGCAACGGCGCCAGAAAAGAGCTTGATTGACGGGGTGTGAGTGCCGCTTACCTAGCCTCCCCGGCAACGGCGCCAGAAAAGATATTGATGTCTACTACGCAACCTTCTTCTTGTAGACGTTGTTGGGCCTCCAAGTGCAGTGGTTTGTAGGACAGTAGCAAATTTCCCTCAAGTGGATGACCTAAGGTTTATCAATCTGTGGAGGCGTAGGATGAAGATGGTCTCTCTCAAGCAACCCTGCAACCAAATAACAAAGAGTCTCTTGTGTCCCCAACACACCCAATACAATGGTAAATTGTATAGGTGCACTAGTTCATGAAGAGATGGTGATACAAGTGCAATATGGATGGTAGATATAGGTTTTTGTAATCTGAAAATATAAAAACAGCAAGGTAACAAGTGGTAAAAGTGAGCGTAACCGGTATTGCAATGCTAGGAAACAAGGCCTAGGGTTCATACTTTCACTAGTGCAAGTTCTCTCAACAATAATAACATAATTGGATCATATAACTATCCCTCAACATGCAACAAAGAGTCACTCCAAAGTCACTAATAGTGGAGAACAAAGCGAAGAGATTATGGTAGGTACGAAACCACCTCAAAGTTATTCTTTCCAATCAATCCGTTGGGCTATTCCTATAAGTGTCACAAACAGCCCTAGAGTTCATACTAGAATAACACCTTAAGACACAAATCAACCAAAACCCTAATGTCACCTAGATACTCCAATGTCACCTCAAGTATCTGTGGGTTTGATTATACGATATGCATCACACAATCTCAGATTCATCTATTCAACCAACACATAGAACCTCAAAGAGTGCCCCAAAGTTTCTACCGAAGAATCAAGACGAAAACATGTGCCAACACCTATGCACAAGTCCTCGAGTAGGTAAATGATAAAAACAGAATTTTTGATGTGGAATGCTACTTGGCATAATTTCAATGTAATTCTTCTTAATTGTGGTATGAATATTCAGATGTGAAAGATTCAAGATAAAAGTTCATATTGACATAAAAGTAATAATACTTCAAGCATACTAACTAAGCAATTATGTCCTCTCAAAATAACATGGCCAAAGAAAGTTCATCCCTACAAAATCATATAGTTTAGTCATGCTCCATTTTCGTCACACAAGAATGCTCTCATCATGCACAACCCCGATGACAAGCCAAGCAATTGTTTCATACTTTAGTAATCTCAAACTTATAAACCTTCACGCAATATATGAGCGCGAGCCGTGGACATAGCACTATGGGTGGAATAGAATATGATGATGGGATTTATGTGGAGAAGACAAAAAAGGAGAAAGTCTCACATCAATGAGGCTAATCAATGAGCTATGGAGATGCCCATCGATTGATGTTAATGCAAGGAGTAGGGATTGCCATGCAACAGATGCACTAGAGATATAAATGTATGAAAGCTCTACAAAAGAAACTAGGTGGGTGTGCATCCAACTTGCTTGCTCACGAAGACCTAGGGCACTTAAGGAGGCCCATTGTTGGAATATACTCCCTCCGTCCGGAAAAACTTGTCATCAAAATGGACAAAAAGAGGTGTATCTAGAACTAAAATACATCTAGATACATCCCCTTTTATTCATTTTGATGACAAGTATTTCCGGACGGAGGGAGTACAAGCCAAGTTCTATAATGAAGAATTCCCACTAGTATATGAAAATGACAAAACAATAGACTCTCTATCATGAAGATTATGGTGCTACTTTGAAGCACAAGTGTGGTAAAAGGATAGTAACATTGTCCCTTCTCTCCTTTTCTCTCATTTTTTTGAGGCCTTCTCCTTTTTTATGGCCTTTCTCCTTTTTTTGGGCCTTCTTTTTTTTATGGCCTTTCTCTTTTTTTATTCCTCACTTGGGACAATGCTCTAGAAAATGATGATCATCACACTTCTCTTTATTTACAACTCAATGATTACAACTCGATACTAGAACAAAGTATGACTCTATATGAATGCCTCCGGTGATGTGCAGGATATGCAATGAACCAAGAGTGACATGTATGAAAGAATTATAAATGGTGGCTTTGCCACAAATACTATGTCAACTACATGATCATGCTAGCAATATGACAATGATGAATGTGTCATGATAAACGGAATGGTGGAAAGTTTCATGGCAATATATCTCAGAATGGCTATGGAAATGCCATAATAGGTAGGTATGGTGGATGTTTTGAGGAAGATATAAGGAGGTTTATGTGTGAAAGAGCGTATCATATCACGGGGTTTGGATCCACCGGCGAAGTTTGCACCAACTCTCAATGTGAGAAAGGGCAATGCACGGTACCGAAGAGGCTAGCAATGATGGAAGGGTGAGAGTGTTTATAATACATGGACTCAACATTAGTCATAAAGAACTCACATACTTATTGTAAAAATCTACTAGTCATAAAAAACCAAGAACTACGCGCATGCTCCTAGGGGGATAGATTGGTAGAAAAAGACCATCGCTCGTCCCCGACCGCCACTCATAAGGAGGACAATCAAAGAACACCTCGTGTTTCAAATTTGTTACATAACGTTTACCATACGTGCATGCTACGGGAGTTGCAAACTTCAACACAAGCATTTCTCCAATTCACAACTACTCAACTAGCACGACTTTGATATCAGTACCTCCATGTCTCAAAACAATCATCAAGCATCAAACTTCTCTTAGTATTCAACACACTCATAAGAAAGTTTTTATTAATCTTGAATACCTAGCATATTAGGATTATTTAAGCAAATTACCATGCTATTAAGACTCTCAAAATAATCTAAGTGAAGCATGAGAGTTCATCTATTTCTTCAAAATAAATCCACCACCGTGCTCTAAAAGATATAAGTGAAGCACTAGAGCAAACGACAAACTACTCCGAAAGATATACGTGAAGATCAATGAGTAGTGAAATAATTATGCAACTATGTGAAGACTCTCTAACATTTAAGGATTTAAGATCTTGATACTTTATTCACACAGCAAGCAAAACAAAATAAAATGACGCTCCAAGCAAAACACATATTATGTGGTGAATAAAAATATAGCTCCAAGTAAAGTTACCGATGAACGAAGACGAAAGAGGGGATGCCATCCGGCATCACCAAGCTTAGACGCTTGGTTATCCTTGAATATTACCTTGGGGTGCCTTGGGAATCCCCAAGCTTAGGCTCTTGCCACTCCTTATTCCATAGTCCATCCAATCTTTACCCAAAACTTGAAAACTTCACAACACAAAACTTAACAAAAATCTCGTGAGCTCCGTTAGCGAAAGAACACAAAACACCACTTCATGGTAATTTAATGAACTAATTATTTATTTATATTGGTGTTAAACCTACTGTATTCCAACTTCTCTATGGTTATAAACTATTTTACTAGCCATAGAGTCATCAAAATAAGCAAGCAACACAATGAAAACAGAATCTGTCAAAAACAGAACAGTCTGTAGTAATCCTTAACTAACGCAAACTTCTGGAACTCGAAAAATTCTAAAATAAATTGGTGGACCTGAGGAATTTTTTTAGTAATCATCTGCAAAAAGAATCAACTAAATAGCACTCTCCAGTAAAAAAATTAGCTAATCTCGTGAGCGCTAAAGTTTCTGTTTTTTACAGCATGATCATAAAGACTTCACCCAAGTCTTCCCAAAGGTTCTAGTTGGCACAAACACTAATTAAAACATAAAACCACATCCTAACAGAAGCTAGATGGATTATTTATTCCTAAACAGAACCAAAAAGCAAGAAACTAAAGTAAAATTGGGTTGCCTCCCAACAAGTACTATCGTTTAATGCCCCTAGCTAGGCATGATGATTTCAATGATGCTCACATAAGACATAAGAATTGAAACATAAAGAGAGCATCATGAAGAATATGACTAGAACATTTAAGTCTAGCCCACTTCCTATGCATAGGGATTTTGTGATCAAACAACTTATGGGAACAATAATCAACTAGCATAGGAAGGCAGAACAAGCATAACTTCAAAACTTTAAGCACATAGAGAGGAAACTTGATATTATTGCTATTCCTACAAGAATATATTCCTCCCTCATATTAATTTTCAGTAGCATCATGAATTAATTCAACAGTATAACCAGCACATAAAGCATTCTTTTCATGATCTACAAGCATAGAAAATTTACTACTCTCCATATAAGCAAAATTCTTCTCATTTGGGATAATGGGAGTATCATAAGAGACTTGAATACTATAAATTTCTTCCACATTAAAAGAGTAATGTTCAGAGAAAGGGTACTCATAATCATGACAAGTTTTATAAATATAATCATCACTACTTTTTATAGCATAAGTTTCATCACAATAATCATCATAAGTAGCAGCTTTGTTCTCATCATAATCGATTGAAACCTCTTCCGAAATAGTGGATACATCACTAAATAAAGTCATGACCTCTCCAAATCCACTTTCATAAATATTATAAGATTAAACATCCTCCAAAATAGTGGGATTACTTCCTAAAGTTGACACTCTTCCAAACCCACTTTCATCAATATAATCATCATAGGTAGAAGGCATGCTATCATCATTATAAATTTGCATATAAAAACTCAGGACATTAAATATATCATCTGCATTAAACGTAGCATCCCCAAGCTTGGGACAAACATTAATTGCAGCAAATATATTCTCAAAAACATCATCTTCATCAAACATAGCATCCCCAAGCTTGGGCCTTTTCATATCATAAGCATAATCACTCTCATTGTTAATAGTATGGATAGCACCAATAGTGTAGCAATTATCATATTCTTCCAAACAAGCGCCAAAAAGATTTTCAAGATCATAATAAGTATCATTATCTTCCCAATCATAATCATCAGAACAAGCAATAGGCATAACGAGATCATCATCAAGTGCATCATCTTCCACAATTATTTTTGATTCATTTTCATGAGGCACAACAATAATAGGAGCAACATTATTTGGGAGGGATACCTTTTTACCTCTCTTCCTTTTCCTTTTCTTCTTCTTCACCACATCATGTGTGGGTTCAATCCTCTTTTTGGAACTCCTTATTGATGAAATTGGTTGAATAGAAGGCTCCTCCTCATTACCTGATTCATCATAAGAAATAATAGGAGGATATTGGGAAGTCTCTTCCCTTTCGTTAGTATTCTCTTCATCCTCTATTTGTTTTCTTTTCTTTATGTAATTGGCAATATAAAGATTTTCAATGCAATTCACCGCACAATACATATAAATTTCCTCTAGATCAAAATGAAGAACTCTATCGAGGGCAAATTTTGGAATATCCTTAGTTATACGTTTTATTTCTTCATAACCCAAGAGAAAACTAAGTTCATTATGATGTGCAAGGGAAATCAAGTCATCACATTTTTTGGACACGATACGATCATGAAACAATTTGCATTGGGTACTGAAATGATCATGTTCATTGCAAAGTTCACAAGTATGGCTAATAAAGTTTAAATTTTCAGCACACGCATCTAGCCTTTCTTGCAACCATTTAGTTTCTAAATGCTTATGCCTCTTGCAATATCTATCTTCCCTATTTGGTGTGGACTCACAAACCCAATGCACTCCAGAAAAATTGATATGTTTATAGGAGACATTTTCATCATAACTAGTGCAATCATCATTAGTATCATGGATATTCAAAGAATTCATACTAACAACATTGTAATCATGTTCTTCATTCAAAGATTTAGTGCCAAACATTTTAATGCATTCTTCTTCTAACACTTTGGCACAATTTTCCTTTCCATCATACTCACGGAAGATATTAAAAAGATGAAGCGTACGAGACAAACTCAATTCCATTTTTTTGGTTGTTTTCTTTTATAAACTAAACTAGTGCTAAAACAAGAAACAAAAGGATTCGATTGCAAGATCTAAAGATATACCTTCAAGCACTCACCTCCCCGGCAACAGCGCCAGAAAAGAGCTTGATTGACGGGGTGTGAGTGCCGCTTACCTAGCCACCCCGGCAACGGCGCCAGAAAAGAGCTTGATGTCTACTACGCAACCTTCTTCTTGTAGACGTTGTTGGGCCTCCAAGTGCAGAGGTTTGTAGGACAGTAGCAAATTTCCCTCAAGTGGATGACCTAAGGTTTATCAATGCTGTGGGAGGCGTGGGATGAAGATGGTCTCTCTCAAGCAACCCTGCAACCAAATAACAAAGAGTCTCTTGTGTCCCCAACACACCCAATACAATGGTAAATTGTATAGGTGCACTAGTTCCGCGAAGAGATGGTGATACAAGTGCAATATGGATGGTAGATATAGGTTTTTGTAATCTGAAAATATAAAAACAGCAAGGTAACAAGTGGTAAAAGTGAGCGTAAACGGTATTGCAATGCTAGGAAACAAGGCCTAGGGTTCATACTTTCACTAGTGCAAGTTCTCTCAACAATAATAACATAATTGGATCATATAACTATCCCTCAACATGCAACAAAGAGTCACTCCAAAGTCACTAATAGTGGAGAACAAGCGAAGAGATTATGGTAGGGTGCGAAACCACCTCAAAGTTATTCTTTCCAATCAATCCGTTGGGCTATTCCTATAAGTGTCACAAACAACCCTAGAGTTCATACTAGAATAATACCTTAAGACACAAATCAACCAAAACCCTAATGTCACCTAGATACTCCAATGTCACCTCAAGTATCCGTGGGTTTGATTATACGATATGCATCACACAATCTCAGATTCATCTATTCAACCAACACATAGAACCTTAAAGAGCGCCCCAAAGTTTCTACCGAAGAATCAAGACGAAAACATGTGCCAACACCTATGCATAAGTTCATAGGCGGGACCCGCAAGTTGATCACCAAAACATACGTCAAGTGAATACCGTGATATCCCATTGTCACCACAGATACGCACGGCAAGACATACATCAAGTGTTCTCAAATCATTAAAGACTCAATCCGATAAGATTACTTCAAAGGGAAAACTCAATCTGTTACAAGAGAGTAGAGGGGGAGAAGCAACATAAGATCCAACTATAATAGCAAAGCTCGCGATACATCAAGATCGTGCCAAATCAAGAACATGAGGGAGAGAGAGAGAGAGAGATCAGACACATAGCTACTGGTACATACCCTCAGCCCCGAGGGTGAACTACTCCCTCCTCGTCATGGAGATCGCCGGGATGATGAAGATGGCCACCGGTGAGGGTTCCCCCCTCCGGCAGCGTGCCGGAACAGGGCCCCGATTGACTTATGGTGGCTTGCGGCGGCGTTACTCCCGATCTATTCTGTTCCCCGAAGTTTTTGGGTATATGGATATATATAGGTGAAAGAAGTACGCCAGGGGAGCCACGAGGGTGGAGGGCGCGCTCCCCTACCTCGTGGCTTCCTCGTTGCTTCTTTGACGTGGACTCCAAGTCTCCCCGGTTGCTTTCCTTCCAAAAATAACTTCTCCAGAAGATTTCATTCCGTTTCGACTCCGTTTGATATTCCTTTTCTTTGAAACAGTGAAACAAGGGAAAAAACAGGAACTGGCACTGGGCTCTGGGTCAATAGGTTAGTCCCAAAAATAATATAAAAGTGTTTAATAAAGGCCAAAAACATCCAAGACGGATAATATAATAGCGTGGAACAATAAAAAATTATAGATACGTTGGAGACGTATCAAGCCTTGCGGCGGCGGAAGTTTTGATCTAGGTTAACCCCTGATGGTTTCTATATTTGTAGGATTTTTTGGCGTTGGTTTCACGGTAAGATGGGCCTCGAGGTGAGCACAACCCACCGGGGCAAGCCAGGCCCACCAGGCGCGCCCTGGTGGGTTGTGCCCTCCTCGTGGCTCTTCTGTTCCTCCCACGAAGCTTCGGGGGTCTCTTTTGTTCCAAAAAAAACTTCAAAAAGTTTCAGCTCATTTGGAGAACTTCCATTTTTGAACAAAAAACAACACCACGGTAGTTCTGCTGAAAATAGCGTCAGTCCGGGTTACTCCATGCAAATCATACCAAAACCATATAAAATTGTCGCAAACATGGCATGAATACTTCATAAATTATAGATATGTTGGAGACATATCAGCATCCCCAAGCTAAATTCCTACTCGTCCCTGAGTAGGTAAATGATAAAAGAAATAATTTATGAAGTCTGAATGCTAGCAAAGTGCATAAGTTTGATCAATGATAATTTCAATCACTTTTCCTAGCATCATAACAACAACTCTTTCTCATAAAACTTATCATGATAAAGTAGCAATTGAAAATGGAATTTTTGTTGTGGAATGCTATCTATCATATTCATCATAAACTCTTTTCTTTTGTAGCATGGACATTTGGACTTTTTTATGGTTCAAAGCAATAGTCCAGTTTTGACATGAGGACTGTAATACTCAAGCATACCAACAAGCAACCATGTCTTTCAAACTATCAACGCTAAAATAAGTTATCCCTAGCCCATCATGCTCAATATTGATCAATTCATGAAACACACTCGCATATTAGCTAAACCCAATGCTCAAGTATGATCATAGTGCCTCTTAGTTGGTGCTTTATAAGAGAAAATGGAGACTCAAATAAAAAATAAAAATTGCATAAAGTAAAAGAAAGGCCCTTCGCAGAGGGAAGTAGGGATTTGTAGAGGTGCCAGAGCTCAAAGCGAAAATTGGGAGATAAAAAACATTTTGAGAGGCATACTTTTCCCACCTATGAAAACGACTTAGAGTTCCCGACATTTTCCATGCTAGATATATCATAGGCGGTTTCCAATTAAAAAATAAAGTTTATTCCTTTTACCACCATACTTTCACTTTCCATGGCTAACCGTATCCACGGGTGCCCTCCATACCAACACTTTCCAAGGAATTTATTATTTGACAACTTAAAGTCAATTCATTTTCATTTTGGGACTGGGCATCCCTATTATTTTGACGGATTCTGCTGCCGCGCAGCAGAATCTGAACCAAAGGGCGAACCCAGCAGAATCCGATTCCAGAAATCCGCTGCCAAAATCTAAACCAAAAGCGGAAGCAGCCCAGGACGTGCTTTCCAAAATCTGATTCCGCTGCGGGCCAAAATCTGAAAAAGCTGTATCAGCTATTTGCCAAATGACTTACATGTTTTTCACATCAGATTTTGCACGACTGTTTTTCCATAGCAGATTTTTCACAGCTGCTTTTAGAAATCCACAGCCGAACTAAACAGGGCCTTACTCTCGTGCAATGACAAGTGAATAAACACTCATCATGAGAATAACACATCTAGCATGGCAAATATTGGCCACCCCTCACCGCCTCGCGAGCGGTACGAGCACCCAAAAGAGAAATTTATTTTGAAAATTAGAGATGGCACATACAAATTCGCTTAGAACGGCAAGATAATACAGGTAGGTATAGTGGAGTCATGTGGCAAAACTGGTTTAAAGGATTTTGGATGCACAAGTAGTGATCATACTTGGTGCAAAATTAAGGCTAGCAAACGATTGAGGAGGGACCAACCAAGAAACGAATAATCTCATAAGCAAGCATTGAGCATAATTAACACCGAATAAGGCACCACAAGTAGGATGTAATTTCATTGCATAACAATTGACTTTCGCGCTTGGATAGGGAATCACAAACCCTAACACCAATATTCTTACTAAAGCATAATTACTCATCAACATGACTCACATATCACATCATCGTATCTCAAAACTATTACAAGGAATCAAGTTTATTTTGTCCAATGATCTTCATGAATTTTTTTATTATATCCTTCTTGGATATCTATCACTTTGGAACTAATTTTCATGTGTTGCTTTTGATAAGCTCAAACAAATATAAGTGAAGATCATGAGCATAATATTTCTTTTTCTCAAATTAATTTAAGTGAAGCAAGAGAGAATTTCTTCAAAAATACTAAAGCACACTGTGATAAAAAATATATAAGTGAAGCACTAGAGAAATTCCATAGAAAAGAGCTTCATTGACGGGATGTGAATGCCGGTTACTTAGCCTCCCTGGCAACTATTTGAGGACTCTATTTTATTTAAAAACTTTCAGATCTAAGTACTTTATTAAAACATCAATCAAAACAAAATAAAATGACATTCCAAGGATAGAACACATCATGTGAAGAAGCAAAAACTTAGGCTCAACCGATACTAACTGATAATTGCCGATGGAGAAAGGTGGGATGCCTACCGGGGCATCCCCAAGCTTAGATGCTTGAGACTTCTTGAAAATGTTATCTTGGAATACCTTGGGCATCCCCAAGATTGAGCTTTTATATCACGGTTTCACTAAATCTTAAAAACTTCATCCACACAAAACTCAATGAGAACTCATGAGTTAAGTTAGTATAAACCAATGCAAAAACCTTATCATTGTCTACTGTAGAAAATCACAAAAATTATTATTCAACATTGCATACTAAATGCCTCTGCATATTTAATACTCCTATCCTCAAATAGAATCATTAAACAAGCAAACATATACAAACAATGCAAACATAACAGCAATCTGCCAAAACAGTACAATCTGTAAAGAATGCAATATCCATCATACTTCCCTAACTACAAAAATTCTGAAAAATTACCACACTGTAGACAGTTTACCATGTCATATTGTGTAAAATTTCAAGATTTTATCGCTTTCTGAATTTCCAAAAGAATTCAGACAATGACATAAAACTTTCTGTTTTTAAACAACAACATTTAGACTTGCAAAATAAGCATGGTAAAGGCTATCCTTGACATTTTTATTGAAATGAAAGATGAAAAACATTATTCCAAATAACAACAAGCAAATCCTAACAAACGAAAATGACGCTCCAAGCAAAACACATATCATGTGACGAATAAAAATATAGCTCCAAGTGAGATTACCGATAATGTTGGAGACGAAAGAGGGGATGCCTTCCAGGGCATCCCCAAGCTTAGTTGCTTGGATCTTCCTTGAATATAACCTTGGGGTGCCTTGGGCATCCCCAAGCTTAGGGTATTTTCACTCCTTATTCTCCTCATATTGATATCTCACCCAAAACATGAAAACTTGAATCACACAAAACTTAACGGACTTTCGTGAGATGAGTTAGTATGATAAAGACAAACCATTCACTTTGGTACTGCCGAAGACAAGATTCATAATCGTTCTCACACAATGCCTACTGTACCTCATAATTTCCAAAATTAATATTGAGCAATATAAGCCATAGAAACTAGAAAACAAGCAAACTATGCATTGAAAACAGAATCTGTCAAAAACTGAACAGTCTGTAGAGATCTCAATATTAGTCATACTTCTGCAACTCCAAACATTCTGAAAAATTAGGACCACGTAGAAAATTTGTATATCAATCATCTGTAAAAAAATCAGAATTTTTAGACGCTCAAGTGAATTTAAACAATTATGTTTCTGGAAGCAAAAGTTTGTGTTTTTGCACAGATTCAAGTCAACTATCATCCACACTATCCCAAAGGCTTTACTTGGCACTTTATTGAAACAAAAGCAATAAAACATGGATACTACAATAGCATAATCATGTGAACACACAAAACTGTTGGTAAAAGTGTTGGGTTGTCTCCCAACAAGCGCTTTTCTTTAATGCCTTTTTAGCTAGGCATGATGATTTCAATGATGCTCGCATAAAAGATAAGAATTGAAACACAAAGAGATCATCATGAAGCATATGACTAGAACATTTAAGTCTAACCCACTTCCTATGCATAGAGATTTTGTGAGCAAACAACTTATGGGAACAAGAATAAACTAGCATAGGAAGGCAAAAAACAAGCATAACTTCAAAACATTCAACACATAGTGAGGAAACTTGATATTATTGCAATTCCTTCAAGCATAAGTCCCTCGCTTAAAATAATTTTCAGCAGCATCATGAATGAATTCAACAATATAACTATCACATAAAGCATTCTTTTAATGATCCAAAAGCATAGAAAATTTATTACTCTCCACATAAGCAAATTTCTTCTCATCAATAGTAGTGGGAGCAAACTCAACAAAATAACTATCATGAGAGTGAAAATTAAAATCATGATGACAATTTTCATGGTTATCATTATTCTTTATAGCATACATGTCATCACCATAATCATCATAGATAGCAACTTTGTTATCATAGTCAATTGAAGCCTCATCCAAAATGGTGGATTCATCATTAAATAAAGTCATGACCTCTCGAAATCCACTTTCATCAATATAATCATCATAAATAGGAG
Organism: Aegilops bicornis; assembly: GCA_021605145.1. Taxonomy (NCBI): domain Eukaryota; kingdom Viridiplantae; phylum Streptophyta; class Magnoliopsida; order Poales; family Poaceae; genus Aegilops; species Aegilops bicornis. The sequence goes on from CM038675.1 coordinate 677,388,119, forward strand.
GCGCGCAATCATTATAGCAAATTTGCGCATCAAATATTGGGGGACTAAAAATATCATCTTCATCAAACATAGCATCCCCAAGCTTATGGCTTTGCATATCATTAGCATCATGGATATTCAAAGAATTCATACTAACAACATTGCAATCATGCTCATCATTTATAGAAAACATTCTATTGGATTCTTCTTCTATCATTTGAGCACAATTTTCCTTTCCATCATTTTCACGGAAGACATTATAAAGATGAACAATATGATGCAACCGCAATTCCATTTTTGTAGTTTTCTTTTACAAACCAAACTAGTGATAAAACAAGAAACTAAAGGATTCAATTGCAAGATCTAAAGATATACCTTCATGCACTCACCTCCCCGGCAACGGCGCCAGAAAAGAGCTTGATGTCTACTATGCAACTTTATTCTTGTAGACTCGTGTTAGGCCTCCAAGCGCAGAGTTTTGTAGGACAGTAGCAATTTTCCCTCAATTGGATGGCATAATGTTTATCAATCCATGGGAGGCGTAGGATGAAGATGGTCTCTCTCAAACAACCCTGCAATTAAATACAAGAAATCTCTTGTGTCCCCAACACACCCAATACATTGGCAATTTGTATAGGTGCACTAGTTCGGCGAAGAGATGGTGATAAAAGTGTAATATGGATGGTAGAAATATATTTTTATAATCTGAATAAATAAAAACAGCAATGCAGCAAATAGTAAACGGGCACAAAAAACGGTATTGCAATGCTTGAAAATGAGGCCTAGGGTCCGTACTTTCACTAGTGCAATCTCTCAACAATACTAATATAATTGGATCATATAACCACCCCTCAAAGTGCGATGAAGAATCACTCCAAAGTTCCTATCTAGCGGAGAACATAAGAATAAATTGTTTGTACGGGACAAAACCACCTCAAAGCTATTCTTTCTGTTTGATCTATTCAAGAGTTCGTCTAAAATAACACAAAGCTATTCTTTCCGTTCGATCTATCCTAGAGTTCGTACTAAAATAACACCAAAGCAAATTCATATTCATAATACTCAATCCAACACAAAGAACTTCAAAGAGTGCCCCAAGATTTCTATCGGAGAAACAAAGACAAGAACGTGCATCAACCCCTATGCATAGATTACCCCAATGTCACCTTGGGAATCCGCGAGTTGAGTGCCAAAACATATATCAAGTGAATCAATACGATACCCCATTGTCACCACGAGTATTCAATTGCAAGAAATATATCAAGTGTTCTCAAATCCATAAAAGTATTCAATCCGATAACAACGAGATCTCAAAGGGAAAAAACTCAAATCATCACAACAAGATAGAGAGGGAAAAACACCATATGATCCGACTGTATTAACAAAGCCCGCGATAATCAAGATCATGACATCTCAAGAACACAAGAGAGAGAGAGAGAGAGAGAGAGAGAGAGTGAGAGAGAGATTAAACACATAGCTGCTGGTACAAACCCTCAGCCCCGAGGGTGAATTCTCCCTCCTCATTGTGGTGGCCGCCGGGATGATGAAGATGGCCACCGGAGATGATTCCCCCGTCCAGCAGGGTGCCGGAAAGGGTCTAGATTGGTTTTCAGTGGCTACATAGCCTTGCTGCGGCGGAACTTCTGTTCTAGGTTAACCCCTGATTGTTTCTCTATTTATAGGATTTTTTGGCGTTGGTTTCACACTAAAATGGGCCTCAAGGTGAGCACAACCCACCGGGGCAAGCCAGGCCCACCAGGCGAGCCCTGGTGGGTTGTGCCCTTCTCATGGCTCTTATTGCCCTCCCACGAAGCTTCGGGGCTCTCTTTTGTTCAAAAAAAAAATCTTCAAAAAGTTTCAGCTCATTTGGAGAACTTTCATTTCCGAACGAAAAACAACACCACAGTAGTTCTGCTAAAAACAACGTCAGTCCGGGTTAGTTCCATGCAAATCATACCAAAACCATATAATATTGTTGTAAACATGGCATGAATACTTCATAAATTATAGATACATTGGAGACGTTTCAGCCGCCGATCCTTGCAGCTCTTATTGATAAGGAGCCCTTACTATTATATGTGGCTGCTAATAGCAGAGCCGTCAGTGTGGCAATTGTTGTGGAAAGGAAAGAAATGGACAAGGAACATCCGGTTCAGCGACTGGTTTACTATGTCAGTGAGGTACTCATTGAATCTAGGTAGAGATACCCACATTGGCAGAAACTGGTTTATGGCGTGTTCATGGCTAGTCATAAGATAAAGAAGTATTTCCTTGGTTATCCCAACATTGTGGTCAGTCCTGCTCCTTTAGGGGATATTATTCAAAACAGAGAGGCCACAGGCCGGGTGGCCAAGTGGGCCGTTGAGCTTGGACCCCATGGTTTAAAATACATGCCTCGGACAACTATCAAATCACAAGCACTTGTGGATTTCATCAATGACTGGACAGAGTTGCAGATGCCAGAGGAGAAGCCGGATAATACATATTGGACTATTCATTTTGATGGGTCTAGACAATTGGAAGGCTCGGGGGCTATAGTTATTTTGACTTCCCCACGAGGTGATAAGTTTTGTTATGTCTTAAGGTTGATGTTCGCTTGTACTAACAATGCAGCTGAGTATGAAGCCTTGCTCCATGGTGTTCGGATGGCTAAAGATATGAATCTAAGCCGGCTGAGGTCCTTTGGCGACTCAGATTTGGTGGCTCAGCAGGTTTCAGGAACTTGGGATTCCAAGGATCCAATCATGGCGGCTTATCGCCGCGAGGTCGATGCTATTGCTGGTCATTTCAAAGGCTATCAAGTGGAACATGATGATCGCAGGAAAACTGAGGCGGTTGATGCTTTAAGCCGGCTCGGGTCCCAGTGTAAGCCGATACCACCTAATGTTTTCCTTGATTTTTGCACAATCCTTTAGTTAAATTGCCTACGCAGCAAGAACTTGTTGTTCCTGACCCGGAGGCACAGTTGGTGGCGGCTCTGCATGCTATTCCTGATTGCACAGTTCCATATTTATCTTATATGACCCGGGGTGAGTTACCTGAAGATGAAACTTTGGCCAGGCAGATAACCCGGTGGTCTAAGTCAATGACTATTGTTAATGGAGAGTTGCACCGATGTAGTGTCACAGGGGTGTTTCAACGTTGTGTTTCTTGTGAGGAGGGCCGTGAGATTCTACGGGAGATTCATGGAGGATATTGTGGCCATCATGCCGGCTCTAAGTCTCTCGTGGCTCAGGCTTTTCGTCATGGGTTCTATTGGCTGATGGCTCATGCTGATGCAGAGGACTTGGTCAGCAAATGTGATGGTTGTCAGAAATTTTCAAGATGAGCTCATGTGCCGGCTCAATAATTGAGGATGATTCCAATTACTTGGACGTTTGCAGTCTGAGGGTTGGATATGGTTGGACCTTTGAAAAGATCCAAGGACAAAAAGACTCTCCTCTTGGTGGCGGTTGAAAAGTTTACAAAGTGGGTTGAGGCAGAGCCGATCAGCAAGTGTGACGTGGCAACGGCGGTTCAATTCATCAAAAAGGTTATTTTCCATTTTGGTTACGCTCACAGCATCATCACTGATAATAGCACTAATATGTCTAAAGGTGCTATGAAAGAATTTTGTCAACGTGAACATATTCGTCTTGATGTTTCATCTGTGGCCCACCCCCAGTCCAATGGTCAAGCTGAAAGGGCCAATCAAGAAATCTTGAGAGGCATAAAACCCCGTCTTATGGTCCGTTTGAAGAGGACGCTGGGTTGTTGGGTGGAGGAGTTGCCCTCAGTGCTATGGAGTATCAATACCACCCCCAACAGATCTACGAGTTACATGTCTTTCTTCATGGTTTACGGAGCAGAGGCGGTTCTCCCTAGTGACATCTGTCACGACTCGCCCCGTGTGGCGGATTATGTTGAAGCTGATAATGAAAAAGCACGTCGGGATGCTCTTGACCTTCTGGATGAGGAGCGTGACCTTGCGGCAGCTTGCTCGGTGATTTACCAGCAAAATCTGCGTCGTTATCATAGCCGCCGGGTTAAAACCCGAACCTTTCAAGAACATGATCTGGTGCTCCGGCTCATCTAGGATCAAACAGACATACACAAGTCATCCCCGCCTTGGGAAGGGCCCTTTGTGGTCAGCAAAAATCCGGACAACTGAAAGTGCATTATATCGACTAGAGGGGGGGGGTGAATAGGCGATTTTTATGAATTCTTCACTGAGGAATTTGCCGGTGAGGAAATTCCTTAGTGAAGAACTACTTGCAGCGGAATAAGTACTCAGAAGTAAGCATAACAGAATACAGGCATGGTCATCATGATGAAATGAAGACACGCACAGAGTACAGAAATCGTAAACACAGCATAACGCAAGATGAAGACAAACAGACTGAAGAAATTGAACTGAGGAAATTGAGAAAGTCTTCAGTCAAAGTCTTCAAACACAAACACTCAACACAGTAATGAGGAAATGAAAGAGTTGAGGAAATAGAACCAGTAAGGTTGGTGAAGACAATGATTTGGTAGACCAATTCCAACTGTTGTCTCAGTTGTACGTCTGGTTGGAGCGGCTGAGTATTTAAACTCGAGGACACACAGTCCGGACACCCGATCCTTGAGCACGCAGCTCAGACACCCGATCCTCACCGTATTCTCCTTGAACTAAGGTCACACAGACCTCGTCCAATCACTCGTGGTAAGTCTTGAGCGACTTCCAAACCTTCACGGACTTGGTCACTCGGCGATCCACAATTCCTCTTGGATGCTCTAGACCATGACGCCTAACCGTCGGAAGAAGCACGGTCTTCAAAGGTAACAAGCGTCGATCCACGCATGATCAATCTCTTCAAGGATGCTCAATCACTTTGGGTTTGTAGGTGTTTGGGTTTGGGTTTTCCTCACTACGATGATTTTCGCTCAAAGTCCTCGGAGGATGGGTTGCTCTCAAATGACAAGTGTCAAGTTCTCTCGGGCAGCCAACCAGCTAGTGGTTGTAGGGGCGGCTATTTATAGCCTAGGGAGCAGCCCGCATGATAAGACATAAGTGCCCTTCAATGATATGACCGTTAGGTGGATAAGATATTTTATGACATGCCAAGAAGACAAAGAACGGTCGGAAATTTGAGGTTCAAATTCCTCGGGGCTATCATGTTCTTCTTCATCAGTGTAGGCAATTCACTTGCAATTCCTAACTCCTCGATCGAGAACAAATTCCTCAAACACCGTAAGAACTACGTCTCATCCTTTGAATAAATTGACTGAATCAGTATGAGATTTCGTAAGGCTTCATCGAAGGGATTGGTAGGTGTAGGATTTTGAGTTGAGCATCACATGGAAATTTTTCCTTAGTATTTCCTCGACCCCTTTAACAAGACGGTGTTTCCTATGACTCAAGAAAGAGAAAACGAAACTACGAAAACAAAAGTCTTCACGCTTCATGTTCCTCAAATGAATACCAAGTCTTCAAGGTCACACCAATTTCTTCACTTTCGAAGTCTTCAGAATATGAAAGTCTTCAGTCGAAGAACTTCATTTTTAGGGGTCCACTTGTCTGTAAATATCAAACTCCTCATAGACTTATAGAGCTGTGTACACTCATAAACACATTAGTCCCTTAACCTATAAGTCTTCAATACACCAAAATCACTAAGGGGCACTAGATGCACTTACAATCTCCCCCTTTTTGGTGATTGATGACAATATAAGTTAAGTTTTCAACGGGGATAAACATATGACGTGTAAATACTGATATTGAGGAATTTGATTGCAAGATATAGAAGACCTACCCCTGAAGATGCGCATAGTGAGGAATTTGCTTTTGAGGCAATGCACATTTGAAGAGTTGAATCATGGAGATCTCCCCCTATATCTTGTAATTCATACACGCATTTGACATATAATATGAAGAATTTGAAAATGCATGATGAAATATGGTGGTGATGTAATTCAGCATGCGTGTATTAACATATAACGAAGAATAAGCATGTAGAGGAACACATCAAAAGTATCGAGCACCATCGGGTTTAAGATTACAACTCGATCCAATAAAAGTTTCGTAAGAGCGAGAGTTGTAACTTAGCGTAAAAAGCCCATATAATAGACCCGCTTGAAGACTAACTCAAATTTCTCCCCTTTGTCATCGAATGACCAAAAGGATCAAACCGAGGACTAATGCCCGTGAAGAATATCAAGTTGATGGAGGAGCGCCCGGCGTTGTCGGGTCGGTTGTCGTAGTAGGGCATGCCGCAGTTGTCGCCCAAGTCTTCATTTTCATCGTTGTCGCGCGATGAAGAATAGGAGCTGGCCACCAAGGAAGGAACCTTGACCTTCTTGAATTTCTTCTGTGGAGGTGCAGACCAGTCAAATTCTTCCTTGAGACCCATTTTCTTCAGATCTTCTGCGCTGTAGACATGAGATAGAACAACCCAGGTACGGTTGAAGGTTTCATGGAGGTAGTATTGGTTTTTCTTCACTGCATTGTGTGTTGAGGTCATGTTGTGAAGAATTGAACCAAACTGACGCTTGACCCATTTATGATTGCGATCAACTTTTTGATGAAGACTGAGGAGTAACTCATGATCACCATCACCACGAAAGTCTGTGGCTTGAGGATTTTGCTTGGCGAGGTGTTGGCGGCAGAGTCATGTGTGGCAGAGTCATCATTGGTGGAGTAGGATGCAGCCTTGCAAAATTGACCATCCAATGGACGAATGCCTTCATCTATCACAGCAGTTGCCTTGCCTTTGTCATCAGCTGAGGAAAATCTTCGTTGGAGGACTTCAATTGGAGGCAAGTAGCTGCAGTGGTTCAGAGTATCAGCCTTGTAATTGAGTGAAGACCTTGTCCTGATGAACCTCATAATCCATGGTGCATAACGCTTCAGCTCAAATGGCGACATAGCAATATTCGCCAGAGTCCTCATGAAGAAATCATGGAAGTTGACGGGAATGCCATGAATGATATTGAAAAGCATATTCTTCATGATGCCAACGACTTCTTCATCATTTGAGTCGTGGTTTTGATAGGACTCATTATCTTCGCTGTAATGCGATAGACAGTCCGAGGCACATACAAGAATTCCTTGACGAGGAATTCGGTTCGAGGGCCTGCTCGGCTTCAAAGGCTTCATCAAGACTTGCATGTAATGATTTATAAGCTCGGGCTCATTGTAGACGCATAGCGAGCACAATCAAGGGAGGATCGAGTGGGAGGGCACGAAGCAATTCGATTCTTTGGTGCCTTGTAGTGAGTATTTTCGACATCCAGTCCAGCACCCATGAGTTCACATCTTCGAATTTCTGTGATGTGCAGCGTCGCTTAGAATTGAAGAATGAGTTCTTCATTACAATCACAGATGTCAGTGCAGAAATTCAGCAATCCAGCATCGTGAAGAACGCTGAGGACTGGCTCGAAGCCTGGCAGAGATTCCATGTCCACGTGAGGAATGTGTGCATGATCGAAAACTTTGTCTTTGTCGAATAGCACAGAGGAATAAAAGTTGGCTTGACTAGCAGTCCAGAAAGTCCTCTTCCTTATGCGAGCAGAATCATAAGGGTTGTAATCCGTGAAGAAAACAAGCTCGCCAAAGTAGTCTTCAGCCTTGAACTTTTGCTTGAGCGAGAAAGGATCCTTTGGTTTTGGCAGAGGAGTGTCAGTGAGTTGCATCACTGCCTCAGGAATCGCAGTCTCAGGTTCTTCAGGCTGAGGATTTTCTGGTTCCTCTTCATTTGCAGTCTGCGTGTTCAAAGGATCAGCAGCAGCAGGTTCTTCAAAGACTAGTGGCTGGAATTTCTTCATGCATGCACGAGGTGGGATGAGTTTCTTGAGCCCAAATTGAACGGTTGGTGCAGGGGACTGAGGTATTTGTTGTATTGGGGTGAAGAGTGGAGAATTGGGATGCTGACTTTCCCAAAAGTCATCATTCATCACTGGCGTAGTGCATCCAATATCCACGTCTTCATCTTCAATTTCTTCAACGCCAGCCTCTTCAGCTGTGAACTGAGGCATTGGCGAGGAAACAGCAGGTGGTGAAGGGATCCCATCCACTTCAACTTCGTCAATCTGCTCTGACGAAGCAGCAGAATGATTTTCTTCATCAGATCCGCTAGGGATCACATATTCTTCACCAAAAGGAACAAGGTCCTTTGATGGCATGGTGGAAATCGGAACAACATCAATGGGATTCTCAAATGAGCTGGTCATAGTCTTCATCTTCTTTGGTGAAAGTGTGTTATATCGACTAGAGGGGGGTGAATAGGCGATTTTTATGAATTCTTCACAGAGAAATTTGCCGGTGAGGAAATTCCTTAGCGAAGAACTACTTGCAGCGGAATAAGTACTCAGAAGTAAGCATAACAGAATGCGGGCATGGTCATCATGATGAAATGAAGACAATCACAGAAAGTACGTAGCGTAATCACAGGATAACATAAGATGAAGACAAACAAGACTAAAGAAATTGAACTGAGGAAATTGAGAAAGTCTTCAGTCAAAGTCTTCAAACACAAATATGAACAAACACTCAACACAGTAATGAGGAAATGAAAGAGTTGAGGAAATAGAACCAGTAAGGTTGGTGAATACAATGATTTGGTAGACCAGTTCCAACTGCTGTCTCTGGGTTGTACGTCTCGTTGGAGCAGCCGAGTATTTAAACTCGAGGACACACAGTCCGGACACCCACCGCTTAGCACGCAGCTCGTGACACTAAGTCCTCAACGTATTCTCCTTGAACTAAGGTCACATGCACTCGTCCAATCACTCGTGGTAAGTCTTCAGGCGACTTCCAAACCTTCACAGACTCGGTCACTCGGCAATCCACAATTCCTCTTGGATGCTCTAGACCATGACGCCTAACCATCTGGAAGAAGCACAATCTTCAAAGGTAACAAGCGTTAGATCCACGCAGGATCAATCTCTTCAATGATGCTCAATCACTTTGGGTTTGTAGGGGTTTGGTTTTTGGGTTTTTCCTCACTCGATGATTTTCGCTCAAAGTCCTCGGAGGATGGGTTGCTCTCAAATGACAAGTGTCAAGTTCTTTCGGAGCAGCCAACCAGCTAGTGGTTGTAGAAGGGGCTATTTATAGGCTAGGAGCAGCCCGACATGATAAGACATAAATGCCCTTCAATGATATGACCGTTAGGTGGATAAGATATTTTGGAACAGTCATGCCAAGAAGACAAGAACGGTCGGAAATTTGACTTTCAAATTCCTCGTGGCTATCATGTTCCTCACTATGTAGGCAATCCGACATGGCGAATTCCTAACACCTCAATCGTAACAAATTCCTCAAGGACTGTAAGAACTTCGTCTCTCCTTTGAAGAAATTGACTGAACTGTATGAGATTTCCAAAGGCTTCACTCGAAGGGATTGGTAGGTGTAGGATTTTGAGTTGTGCATCACATGGAAATTTTTCCTTAGAATTTCTCGACCCCCTTTAACAGTACGGTGTTTCCTATGACTCAAGAAAGAGAAAATGAAACTACGAAAACAAAAGTCTTCACGCTTCATGTTCCTCAAATGAATACCAAGTCTTCAAGGTCACACCAATTTCTTCACTTTCAAAGTCTTCAGAATACCAAAGTCTTCAGACGAAGAACTTCATTTTTAGGGGTCGACTTTCTCTGTAAATATCAAACTCCTCATAGACTTATAGAGCTGTGTACACTCATAAACACATTAGTCCCTTAACCTATAAGTCTTCAATACACCAAAATCACTAAGGGGCACTAGATGCACTTACAATCTCCCCCTTTTTGGTGATTGATGACAATATAGGTTAAGTTTACAACGGGGATAAACATATGAAGTGTAAATACTGATATTGAGGAATTTGATAACAAGATATAGAAGAACACCACCACAATATGTGCATAGAGAGGAATTTGCTTTTGAGGCAATGCACATTTGAAGAGTTGAATCATCGAGATCTCCCCCTATATCTTGTAATTCATACACGCATTTGACATATAATATGAAGAATTTGAAATGCATGATGAAATATGGTGACTGATGTAATTCAGCATACGTGTATTGACATATAACGAGGAATAAGCATGCAGAGGAACACATCAAAAGTATCAGAGCACCTTCGGGTTTAAGATTACAACTCGATCCAATAAAGTTTCAGAAGAACGAGAGTTTTAACTTAGCAAAAAAACGCCCATATAGTAGACCCGCTTGAAGACTAACTCAAATTTCTCCCCCTTTGTCATCGAATGACCAAAAGGATTAAAACTGAGGACTAACGCCCCTGAAGAATTTCAAGTTGATGAAGGAGCGCCAGCGTTGTCGGGGTCGGTTGTTGTAGTAGGGCCTGCCGCAGTGTCGTCCAAGTCTTCATTTTCATCAATGTCGTGCGATGAAGAATAGGAGCTGGCCACCAAGGAAGGAACCTTGACCTTCTTGAATTTCTTCGGCGGAGGTGCAGACCAGTCAAATTCTTCCGTGAGACCCATTGTCTTCAGTTCTTCTGCGCTGTAGACATGAGATAGAACAGCCCAAGTGCGGTTGAAGGTTTCCTGGAGGTGGTACTGGTTTTTCTTCACTACATTGTGTGTTGAGGTCATGTTGTGAAGAATTGAACCAAACTGACGCTTGACCCATTTATGATTGCGATCAACTTTCTGATGAAGACTGAGGAGTAACTCACGATCAGTCATCACCACAGTGCCGTGGCTTGAGGATTTTGCTTGGCTGAGTTATTGGCGGCAGAGTCATGAGTGGCAGAGTCATCATTGGTGGAGTAGGATGCAGTCTTGCAAAATTGACAATCCAATGGACGAATGCCGTCATCTATCACAGCAGTTGCCTTGCCTTTGTCATCAGCTGAGGAAAATGTCCGTTTAAGGACTTTAATTGGAGTCAAGTAGCTGCGATGGTTCGTAGTATCGACCTTGCAATTGAGTGAAGACCTTGTCCCGATGAACCTCATAATCCATGGTGCATAAGGCTTCACTCAAAAGGTGACATGGCAATGTTCGCCAGAGTCCTCATGAAGAAATCATGGAAGTTGACGGAACGCCATGAATGATATTGAAAAGCATATTCTTCATGATGCCAACGACTTCTTCATCATTTGAGTCGTGGCCTTTGATAGGACTCATTGTCTTCGCTGTAATGCGATAGACAGTCCGAGGCACATATAGTAATTCCTTGACGAAGAATTTGGTTAAGTGGGGCCTGCCACAGCTTCAAAGGCTTCATCAGCACTTGCATGTAATGATTTGAAAGCTCAGGTTCGTTGTAGATGCAACGAGCACCATCAAGGGGAGGACTGAGTGGGAGGGCACGAAGCAATTCAGTTGCTGGTGCCTTGTAGTGAGTATTTTCCGTCATCCAGTCCAGAAATGCCTCTTCCTTATGCGAGCAGAGTCCTATGGGTTGTAGTCAGTGAAGAATACATGCTCGCCGAAGAAATCTTCAGCCTTGAACTTTTGCTTTGTTGAGAATGGATTCTTTGGCTTTGGCAGTGGAGTGTCAGTGAGTTGCATCACGACCTCAGGAATCGCAATCTCAGGTTCTTCAGGCTGAGGATTTTCTGGTTCCTCTTCATATGCAGTCTGCGTGTTCAAAGGATCAGCAGCAGCAGGTTCTTCAGCACTAGTGGCTGGAATTTCTTCATGCACGGATGAGTTGGGATGAGTTTCTTCAGAGCCCATTTGAATCGTTGGTGCAGGGGACTGAGGAATTTGTTGGATTGGGGTGAAGAGTGGAGAATTGGGATGCTAACTTTCCCAAAAGTCATCATTCATCACATGTGTGGTGCATCCAATATCCACGTCTTCGTCTTCAATTTCCTCAACACCAGCCTCTTCAGCTGTGAACTGAGGCAGAGGCGAGGAAATAATTGGTGTTGGATGGATTGCATCCACTTCAATTTCTTCATCAATCTGCTCTGACGAAGCAGCAGAATGATTTTCTTCATCAGATCCGCTTGGGATCTCATATTCTTCACCAAAAGGAACAAGGTCCTTTGATGGCACGGAGGAAATTGGAACAACATCAATTGGATTTTCAAATGAGCTAGTCATTGGCTTCATTTTCTTCGGGCCTGAAGAATTTGAAGCAGCTGATGCTTTCCGTTTCTTCACTGCAGCTCGCTCTGTAGCCTTGGTCTTCTTCACATCTGATGCATATGGAAGGATTAGAGTTGGTGTAGGCGCGGGAGGAGCTGAGGAATCTGGTTGAATTTCCTCGGTATGGCGATGCGATTTGCCCGACTTCTTCAGCTTTTCTTGAGCACACCACTAGTGAATGCCCTGGCAATTTCTTGGCCGGAATGAGTCATCAGCCCCGAACTAGCATTGTCTTGACAAGCTGAAATTCATCGGTGTCAGACATGTTCTTCAAAGAAATGAGCAGAGGCTCCAGCCTGAGGGATTTCTTGTTGCGTTGGGGCTGCAACATTTGTGAACTTCTTTGTCAGATTAACAAATCTGACTTTGGCTCCTTTCCAATCAGCATAATAGGCATCAAAGTTATCACTGAGGGCTTTGATTTCAGACTGGATCTTGAGGAGTTCCTCAGTTGTCATTCTGACAACGTTTTTCCTCGGGAACTTCTCTTTCTTGAACTGAGCCTTTTTGATCTGCCTTGCCTTCTCAAATTTCCATTTCTCTTCAGAGATGAAATGGGTCAGCATGTGACTTTGTCCAAGAGTCAAATGAAAATCAGACATAGGTGTCTCTCGATCCTTGTGCCAGAGATCAATGTACTCGAGGATCGCCCTTGGATCCAAAAGCAGTGGCACAGGTGTGCCTTTGGCTCTAGCGGCCCTTACTTGTCGGTGTCTGATGATTTCTGCAAGTTCATCATCATCTGCTTCATCGTCAGATGGCACTTGGAAGGCAACTTGTTTCTTCTTCGGACTTGGCCGAGGACCTCGACCTCCCGTTGGCTTTTTCTTCACCAGATTGGGGCCTGATGAAGAATTTGGTGCAGCTGAGAACTTGCTGAGACACCAGAGGCAATAGAGATGCATGTAGTCCTTTGGCACATGGCCAGATGCACAGGTGCTGAGGACTTTGCCGGAGCAGCTGGGGACTTGGGTGGAGCAGGAGCAGCATGTGGAACTGGCCGTGAGGGCATTGAAGATTCTGGCCGTGAGGGCATTGCTGAGGATTTTGGCCGTGAGGGCACTGTTAGAGGAGCACTTGGCTTGTGTGCTGGCTTCTTTGCCATTGATTTTCTGGGCTTGACAAGGGCCTCAGTGGCAGCAGCAGTAGCAGAGTCTTCATTGAGGAATTTGCCGGTGAGGAAATTCCTTAGAGAATAACTACTTGCAGCGGAATAAGTACTCAGAAGTAAGCATAACAAAATGCGGGCATGGTCATCATGATGAAATGAAGACAATCACAGAGTACAGAAAGCGTAATCACAGGATAACATAAGATGAAGACAAACAGACTGAAGAAATTGAACTGAGGAAATTGAGAAAGTCTTCAGTCAAAGTCTTCAAACACAGATATGAACAAACACTCAACACGAATGAGGAAATAAAAGAGTTGAGGAAATAGAACCAGTAAGGTTGGTGAAGACAAAGATTTGGTAGACCAGTTCCAACCGCTGTCTCGGCTTATGCGTCTGGTTGGAGCGGCCGAGTACTTAAACTCGAGGACACACAGTCCGGACACCCGGTCGGCCCGAGCACGCAGCTCAGACACCTAGTCCTCACCGTATTCTCCTTGAACTAAGGTCACATAGACCTCGTCCAATCACTCGTGGTAAGTCTTGAGCGACTTCCAAACCTTCACAGACTCGGTCACTCGGCGATCCACAATTCCTCTTGGATGCTCTAGACCATGACGCCTAACCGTCTGGAAGAAGCACAGCCTTCCAAGGTAACAAGCGTCGGATCCACTCAGGATCAATCTCTTCAATGATGCTCAATCACTTTGGGTTTGTAGGTGTTTGGGTTTGGGTTTTTCCTCACTCGATGATTTTCGCTCAAAGTCCTCGGAGGATGGGTTGCTCTCAAATGAGAAGTGTCAAGTTCTCTCGGAGCAGCCAACCAGCTAGTGGTTGCAGGGGGCGGCTGTTTATAGCCTAGGGAGCAGCCTGACATGATAAGACATAAATGCCCTTTAATGATATGACCGTTAGGTGGATAAGATATTTTGGGACAGCTAGCGCGCAACACAACAACGGTCGGAAATTTGAGGTTCTAATTCCTCAGGGCTATCATGTTCCTCACTGTGTAGGCAATTCGCACTGGCGAATTCCTAACTCCTCAGTCAGAACAAATTCCTCAGCGACCAGAAGAACTTCGCCTCACATCAAGAAATTGATCGAATCGTATGAGATTTCCAAAGGCTTCACTCGAAGGGATTGGTAGGTGTAGGATTTTGAGTTGAGCATCACATGGAAATTTTTCCTTAGTATTTCCTCGACCCTTTAACAAAGACAGTGTTTCCTATGACTCAAGAAAGAGAAAGCGAAACTACGAAAATAAAAGTATTCACGCTTCATGTTCCTCAAATGAATACCAAGTCTTCAAGGTCACACCAATTTCTTCACTTTCAAAGTCTTCGTAAAGTCTTCAGAATATCAAAGTCTTCAGTCGAAGAACTTCATTTTTAGGGGTTGACTTTATCTGTAAATATCAAACTCCTCATAGACTTATAGACATGTGTACACGGATAAACACATTAGTCCCTTAACCTATAAGTCTTCAATACACCAAAATCACTAAGGGGCACTAGATGCACTTACAACAACGGGTTATACTACCTTATTGATGTTCGAGACCACAAGCACTCACGCACGATGGAGGAGGAGACCCGCCGTCCGTGGAATATTGCTCATCTTCGGCCTTATTACACCTGAGCCACCGGCTCTTGTGATGTACATACTTTTACCAATGTATATATTATGATTAGAATAATAAAGCCGACATCCCTGATAATTCAGGGCCTCTGTCGTTTCATTTCTGAGAATCTGAGTCTTAATTGTCAATTTCATAAGATCACTTGGGGGCTTCCTGCTTATTGAGCATAGCTATGACTACCCTCTTGATCCGGCTTGCATGCCTTGTTACAAATAACATGGGGGATTCCTTCTTACTGAGCATAGCTATGACTACCCTTTGATCCGACTTATACGCCTTGATTGAAAAATTATTTGGGGTCTTCCTGTTTAAGGAACAGAGCTTTGTTCACCCTTTTAATTGGCTTGGACGCCAGGTGTATTAACCAAAAATCCGGGTTATCCTGCCTTTATATGCCTGCCACTCCGACCAGGTAATCCTGGAATGACTCACCATACTCTTGATGGTCAATCTTACAAAGACCCTCAACTTATCAAAGTTAAAACGGTGATTGGTCATGTGAGGCCCGGCTTACAGGTTTGAATTAAGGATTAACTCAGTGGCTATGCAGCCCTTGAATAGCACTTGATATTGAGGCTTGGCAGCCTATGAAGGCCTTGTTTTCCTAATATGTATTTGCTTTCAACATTTTTTGGGTTCATCTTTTGTACCGTATTGATATATGGTTTAAAATTGATTTGGGCCATGTCGCCTTGATCCTTATGATTAATATTTGAATCTCTCCGGAGTTTTTATAACCCGGCCTGGCTTTGGACGATAAGTCGCTAGTGTGCTTTGATTACATGCTTGGAGTTCTGCGCTCCAAGTCTTTGGGATGTTACCCTTGCTGCATATGGCGTTGTAAGCCGGCAGTATGAATAAATTGCGCATGGCGCTGCACTCTAAATCTTTGGGTTGTTACCCTTACTGCATATGGCATGGTAAGCCAACAGTATGAACAAATATCACAGGTATGATATCTATTTGTTATGAATATACGAGGTTTTGATAAAAACGCCCTAGTTATGGACTATACAGTCACAAGTGGATTTTATATGGGGTATTATGGCCCGCCCTGGGGTAAACCGCTAGGGCACATGCTATCTACTTGTGTGCAGGGAATATGATAAACATGGTCTGCATGATTGATGACATTATAAGCATATGTAGCAGATCTTCAACATTAGATTGGCGGTTCAAAAGTGTTATGCAAATAAACATGCGCGATGGCATGGAAGATCATTGTTTTCAAACTAGCCTATTACAAGGCATCGAGCGGCCCACAAGAATAAGTGTTTTTATACACATACCATCCAAGGTTGTGGATGATAGACCGGCCCTTGGATCAGTTGTCTCGGCCTTCATGTGTTGACGCTTCCAGGTAATCTTGCACCGACTCTTCTTCTTCTTGATCACCCATTGGCTGGAAGTCAGGTGTGGCCTGGTCGATATTGGTCAAAGATCTAAACACAGCTTCGTCGTCCATAAGACTTGATGCATCATTGTCAGGAGTGAAGGCGTGCTTACGTGTGGGCGGGTGTCGGCATCCTAGGAACGAGGGTACCCAGACATGCCTGCCTAGGGCCCACGGCATGGCTCCAGCAACGGCCTGGTACGGCCATCTTCAGCAGCAACCACTCAAAGACCCTAGCGAGGGGCCAAGCCTCACGAGGCGGACGACACCAAGACCTCCTCGGGGGCGGCCTCACTAGGCTGGCTCCCGAGGAACAGAGATATCTATGCAAGGGGCACCTTGCGAGGTTCGCATGACGTGAGCCATCTCGACCAATGCCAGGCGGGTGCCAGCGGGCGCAATGTACCAGTTTCCTCTTTGGTACTAAAGAGGCAGGCGCAGGCGAGGAGTCCTGAGGCATCATGCAAAGGTTTCCATATCGGTGCAACGAGTCCAAGACCAGTAGGACGACAGGATGGAGGTCACCAAGGAGCCCACAACTGCGTCACTACAAGAGCCTTTGGCACGCGAAGACCACCTTTTGTCAGGTTAACTTGTACTAGTTGTCTCCCTTCAAAATTGGCCGTTGTGGGATCCCTTCCCGCCTAACATTTGGGAAGAGGATCAGGGCCTCTATAAATAGGACTAGCCACCACCATAGGAGAGAACGGATCTTGGATTGGATCCATTCCACCAAGGCCATCTCACCAGCTCACCGAGCTCAAGAACACCTCTCCTCAGGAGGCTGTTCATACCTTGTACTTGTTCATCCTCAGCCTACAAGGCAATCCACCACACCACAGTGGAGTAGGGTATTACACCACAATGGTGGCCCAAACCAGTATAAACCATCGTGTCACTTGTTCTTGGGGTTCGACGAGCTAAGCCTTGAGATTGTTGTGGGAGCGAGCTAGGGGAAGAGAGTTCTTTGTGTGCACTACAGAGTTTGAACCTCAAGGGTTTGCCGGAACCCAGAATCCGACATTTGGCGCGCCAGGTAGGGGTGCGTCGAAGCTCTCCCTCCGTCGATCCATGCTCCACCGCCCCGCCAGTTCCATGGCTGACGCTCGCCGAGCCCATGCTGAGCGCCGGGCCGCCCTTGCCGCCCGCGTCGCTCAGACGGCGCCCATTGGCCAACGCCGCCACCGGCCCGGCGGGGACGAGCAGCAAGCTTCCTCGCTGCACCCCTCTGTGCGGCGGGACGGATGCACCGCCACCCCGTCGCTGACTCCATCCGGTTTGTCATCCCACGCTCGCCGCGGGACCGTGGACGCGCTGGCCACGCTGCTCACGGTGCGCAAACTCCTGCGCTACTACCCATTCGATGACCTCTTCAAAGACTGGCTGGACCGCATCGCCGAGCTCGTCAGCGCCGCTGGGGGCTCTCCTGGACCATCCCTCTCGCTGCCTCATCCGCCTCCCGCTACGGGCGACGTGGCCCATGGAGCACCGTGACCACCTCCACGTCAAGACATCGCCCTCGCACCAAGACACGCAGCCCCACGCCGCGACCCGCCGCACAGGGTGCTCGCGCGTGAAGAAGGAAGCTGCATAGAAGTCCCTCGACCGCAAGAAAACGCTCCTGCACTCCCAGCACCACCGCGTCAAGACTGTGTGCTGCCTGCGGCGGTGGCGTGTGGATACCAGGACTAGGCTCCGCCTCGGCGACGGGCTCCGGTGACCATAGCAGGCTGCCGTGCCTTCACTCCCGAGCTGCGCAGCGTCGTCTGGCCCGGCAAGTTCAAGCTAGACCTGCCTCCGCGCTACGACGGCATCCCCGACCCTGCAGAGTTCTTGCAGATCTACGAGCTGAGCATCGAGGCAGCCAACGGCGACAAGAAGGTCATGGAAAACTGGTTTCCCATGGCCCTCAAGGATGGCGCGCGCTCGTGGCTCCTGAACTTGCCCGCGGGATCGATCTCCTCCAAGGGGGAGATTCGTGAGCGTTTCTTCGCCAACTTCCAGGGCACTCATGACCGCCCGCTGGCCGCGGGTGACCTACGGCGCATCAAGCAGCGGCCGGGAGAGACCCTACAGAAGTACATCCAGCATTTCAACAGCGTCCGACTCAAGATCCCCAAGGTGATTGACGAGGCCATAATCTCCGCATTCTCTGATGGTGTCCACGATGTCAAGATGAAGGAGGAGCTCGCCATCCATGAGGAACTGTGCACAACCCTGGAGATGTTCAACATTGCGACCAGGTGCGCAAGATCTGGGGAAGGGCGCCTCTCCCTCCTCGAGCTTCTAGCCGCCGACCCAGAAGAAAAGAAGGCCAAGGCCAAGGACGTGAAGCGCAAGGGGGTTGTCGTGCTCGCGGCTGAGTCAGAGGTGAAGCGTAGCCGCGACCTCCCGGAGTCATCCAATGGCAGCCGCCTGTTCTGCGCCTTCCGCAACGTGCACAGCCACAACACCAGCGACTGTCAGGACCTCAGGGCCATCTGTGATGGGCGCTTCGGTCGATGCCCCGAGCGCAACGACCGAGGCTACGGCCGAGGAGGACGAAGTGGATGATGCTGGGATGACCGAGGCCCCTGCCAAGAGTGGCGCGACCAGCCTCGTGAGGACCGCTGGCAGGAGTAGCCTTGTGAGGCCGCCTGGAGGGACCAGCCTCGTGAGGATCGTCCTCAGGGCAAGGCTGGTCTCCCTCCGCTGCCACCACCACCAAGGAGGAACGGCGATCACCATCAGGACGAGGGGGCTAGGGGCTTCCAGGAGCCTCGCGCCATCGCCTGCATCCTGGGTGGCGCTCAGGCCCCAGCCTCCCAGCGCATCTTCCAGCAGTTTGCCCGCGAGGTGAACGCGGCTCTCCCGAGGCTCGAGGCCACGCGCCCGCTCAGGTGGTCCAAGTGCGCCATTACTTTCAGCTCGTCCAACCAGCTCAGCTGCGCGGCAACGGCTGGCACCCTCCCGATGCTCTGGTCACCCATCATCAGCAACGTACAAGTCACCAAGACCCTCATCGACAGCGGCGCAGGGCTCAATATCCTGTCCGTCGAGACGTTCGACCGCCTCCAGGTGCCATACGATCAGCTACAACCTACCAAGCCCTTCTCAGGAGTGACCGACGGCTCCACCACCCCGATAGGGCAGGTCCGCCTCCCTGTCACCTTCGGCAAGCACGATAACTACTGCACCGAGCTCATTGACTTCGACATTGCCCACATACGCCTGCCATACAACGCCATCCTCGGGTATCTAGCCCTGGCCAAGTTTATGGCAATGACCCATCACGGCTACAACGTCCTCAAGATGCCAGGGACCAGCGGTGTCATCACAGCCGCATGTGAGGAAAAGGGCGCGGTGTGCTCTCTTGAGCACGCTTAACAAGATGCAGCAGCCGAAGACCCAGATAACGAAGGCGCCATCTACCCTCCTGAGGCCATCCCCAAGAAGAAGAAGCAGCTGCTCCACCAAGGTCCTCAGGAGAGCGGCGTTTCCAGCGGCACCACCTCAGGACCTGCACCCATGGATGGGGCGCCTCCCTCCCTCACATAGGAAGGCGCACCCGGTGCCATCCTCAGGTTGGGCTCGGGGGCTCTCTTCTGGAGGGCCTCAGACCTAGCCAACGTCACGAGGGAGGCGCTCGGGCACCACGTGGAGGCATGCTTCGCCGCACGCTTCCTCCAAGAGGGCATAAGGCATGGAGCTCCTAGTGCTCAGGAGTTCATCACCAAGGCGACTGAGGAGCTTCAAGAAGCAAGGACCATGCACGGAGACCGCTGCCCACCACCTGGCATATTTCCGCGTCCTGGCGAGGACGACGAGCTACGTGTGTGCGTCGACATTCCAGGGCTCAACAGGGTCGCGTCTCAGAGGCGCTTCTGGCCACCGCACGTTGGCCAGTGCGAGGGTCCACCTCACAGCTATGTTCGCATGCCCTTCGGCTTGCCGAACGCGGTTGTCACCTTCCAGCGCCACTTGCAGAGCGTCCTGGCGGCTCAGGAGGCCAGGCATCACGCAGTCCTGGTAGAGATGGCGACGACTCTTTAAGAACCACCCGGGCCCCCAAAGCCTCCTGAGGCTCAGGACCCTGGCGGCTCTGAGGAGCGACTCCTTCATCATGCATCTTCAACTACTTCAACACCTCTTCAGCAACGGTACCAGGTGACTCTTTCCGGTTCATTCAGCTGGGGGCGCCCCTCGGGCTGCATCATCCCCAGGTCGCATGGGCATGTTTGATACATCTCCAACGTATTATCCATCTAGGATGTTATATATGCATTTATATGCTATTTTATATGATTTTTGGCACTAACTATTAACCTAGAGCCCAGTGCCAGTTTTTGTTTTTCCTTGTTTTTGAGTTTTACAGAAAAGGAATACCAAATGGAGTCCAATTGACGTGCCAATTTTTGATGATTTTTTATGGACCAAAAGAAGCCCCCGGAGTAAAAGAGTTGGGCCAGAAGAGTCCCAAGCTGTCCACGAGGGTGGAGGGCGCGCGCTACCCCCTGGGCATGGGCCCCTATCTCGTGGACGACTCAGAGACCGCCCTGACGTGAGACCTACGCCAAAAATTCCTATAAATACACAAACCTCTAGAAAATAACCTAGATTGGGAGTTCTGCCGCCGCAAGCCTCTGTAGCCACCAAAAACCAATCGGGACCCTGTTTCGGCACCCTGCCGGAGGGGGGATCCCTCACCGGTGGCCATCTTCATCATCCCGACGCTCTCCATGACGAGGAGGGAGTATTTCACCCTCGGGGCTGAGGGTATGTACCATTAGCTATGTGTTTGATCTCTCTCTCTCGTGTTCTTGATATGGCATGATCTCGATGTATCGCGAGCATTGCTATTATAGTTGGATCTTATGATGTTTCTCCCCCTCTACTCTCTTGTAATGGATTGAGTTTTCCCTTTGAAGTTATCTTATCGGACCGATTCTTTAAGGATTTGAGAACACTTGATGTATGTCTTGCATGTGCTTATCTGTGGTGATAATGGGATATTCACTTGATCTACTTGATGTAAGTTTTGGTGATCAACTTGCGGGTTCAGTGACCTTGTGAACTTATGCATAGGGGTTGGCACACGTATTCGTCTTGACTCTCCGGTAGAAACTTTGGGGCACTCTTTGAAGTTCTTTGTGTTGGTTGAATAGATGAATCTGCGATTGTGTGATGCATATCGCATAATCATACGCATGGATACTTGAGGTGACATTGGAGTAACTAGGTGACATTAGGGTTTTGGTTGATTTGTGTCTTAAGGTGTTATTCTAGTACGAACTCTATGATAGATTGAACGGAAAGAATAGCTTCGTGTTATTTTACTACGGACTCTTGAGTAGATAAATCAGAATGAATAACTTTGAGGTGGTTTCGTACCCTACAATAATCTCTTCATTTGTTCTCTGCTATTAGTGACTTTCGAGTGACTCTTTGTTGCATGTTGAGGGATAGTTATATGATCCAATTATGTTATTATTGTTGAAAGAACTTGCACTAGTGAAACTATGAACCCTAGGCCTGGTTTCGTAGCATTGCAATACCGTTTACGATCACTTCTTTGGCTTGCTACCTTGCTGTTTTTATATTTTCAGATTACAAAAACCTTTATCTATCACACATATTGCACTTGTATCACCATCTCTTCGCCGAACTAGTGCACCTATACAATTTACCATTGTATTGAGTGTGTTGGGGACACAAGAGACTCTTTGTTATTTGGTTGCAGGGTTGTTTGAGAGAGACCATCTTTATCCTACGCCTCCCACGGATTGATAAACCTTAGGTCATCCACTTGAGGGAAATTTGCTACTGTCCTACAAACCTCTGCACTTGGAGGCCCAACAACGTCTATAAGAAGAAGGTTGTGTAGTAGACATCAAGCTCTTTTCTTGTGCCGTTGCCGCGGAGATGAGTGCTTGAAGGTATATCTTTTGATCTTGCAATCAAATCTTTTTGTTTCTTGGTTTATCACTAGTTTAGTCTATAAAATAAAACTACAAAAAATGGAATTGAGGATGCCTCATATGCTTCACCTTTTTAATGTCTTTCGTGAAAATAAGGATTCCGATAATTGTGCTCAAGTGCCAGAAGAAGAATGCATTAGAATATTTGGAACTAAATATTTGAATGATGAGCATGATTTCAATGTTGTTAGTATGAATTCCTTGAATATCCATGATGCTAATGATATGCAAAGCCACAACCTTGAGGAAGCTATGTTTGATGAAGATGATATTTTTGTCCCCCAAGTTTTGAAGAGCAAATTTACTATGATGAAAGCATGCCTCCTATCTATGATGATTATTGTGATGACACGTATGCTATAAAGAATAATCATAACCATGAAACTTGTCATCTTGATCTTAATTTTCAATCACATGATAGTTATTATGTTGAGTTTTCTCCAACCACTATTCATGAGAAGGAATTTGCTTATGTGGAGAGTAATAAAAATTCTATGCTTGTGCATCATGAAAATAGTGCTTTATGTGATATTTATATTGTTGAATTCATTCATGATGCTACTGAAAATTATTATGAGGGGGGAATATATGCTTGTAGGAATTGCAATGATATCAAGTTTCCTCTCTATGTGTTGAAAATCTTGAAGTTCTGCTTGTTTTGCCTTCCTATGCTAGTTCATTATTGTTATCATAAATTGTTTTCTCACAAAATCCCTATGCATAGGAAGTGGGTTAGACTTAAATGTGATAGTCATATTCTTCATGATGCTCTCTTTATGTTTCAATTCTTATCTTTTATGTGAGCATCATTGAAATCATCATGCCTAGCTAGGGGCGTTAAACGTTAGCGCTTGTTGGGATGCAACCCAATTTTATTTTTGTTCTTTGATTTTTGCTCTGTTTAGTAATAAATAATTCATCTAGCATCTGGTTAGATGTGGTTTTATGTTTTAGTTAGTGTTTGTGCCTAGTAGAATCTTTGGGGAGACTTGGGTGAAGTCTTTGCGATTTGCTGTAAAAAATAGAAACTTTTGCGATCACGAGATTAGCTACCAATTTTTACTGGAGTGTGATTTTAGGTTGATTATTTTTGAAGATGATTACTAGAAAAATTCCTCACATCCACCAATTTATTTCAAAAAAAAATTAGTTACAGAAGTATCCAAATGATACAGATTACTACAGACTATTCTGTTTTTGACAAATTCTGTTTTCTATGTGTTTTTTGCTTATTTTGATGAATCTATGAGTAGTATCGGAGGGTATGAACCATAGAGAAGTTGGAATACAGTAGATATTAAACCAATATGAATTTAGAATGAGTTCACAAAATTACCTAAGTGTTGATTTATTTTCTTATACTAACGGAGCTTACGAGTTTTCTGTTGAGTTTTGTGTTGTGAAGTTTTCAAGTTTTGGGTAAAGATTCGATGGACTGTGGAATAAGGAGTGGCAAGAGCCTAAGCTTGGGGATGCCCAAGGCACCCCAAGGTATAATTCAAGGACAACCAAAAGCCTAAGCTTGGGGATGCCCCAGAAGACATCCCCTCTTTCGTCTTCGTCTATCGGTAACTTTACTTGGAGCTATATTTTCATTCACCACGTGATATGTATTTTGCTTGGAGCGTCATTTTATTTTCTTTTGTTTTGCTTGCTGTTTGAATAAAATACCAAGATCTGAAATTCTTAAATATTAGAGAGTCTTCACATAGTTGCATAATTATTCGGCTACTCATTGATCTTCACTTATATCTTTCGGAGTAGTTTGTCATTTGCTCTAGTGCTTCACTTATATCCTTTTAGAGCACGGTGGTGGTTTTATTTTATAGAAATAGATGAACTCTCATGCTTCAATTATATTATTTTGAGAGTCTTAAACAGCATGGTAATTTGCTTTGGTTATGAATTTAGTCCTAATATGTGAGGCTTCCAAGATGGGTATAATAAAAACTTCCATATAGAGTGCATTGAATACTATGAGAAGTTTGATACTTGATGATTGTTTTGAGATATGAAGATGGTGATATTAGAGTTATGCTAGTTGAGTAATTGTGAATTTGAGAAATACTTGTGTTGAAGTTTGCAAGTCCCGTAGCATGCACGTATGGTAAACTGCTAGTGACAAATTTGAAACATGAGGTGTTCTTTGATTGTCATCCTTATGAGTGGCGGTCGGGGATGAGCGATGGTCTTTTCCTACCAATCTATCCCCCTAGGAGCATCGCGATAATGCTTGGTTTTGATGACTTGTAGATTTTTGCAATAAGTATGTGAGTTCTTTATGACTAATGTTGAGTCCATGGATTATACGCACTCTCACCTTTGCATCATTGCTAGCCTCTTCGGTACCGTGCATTGCCCTTTCTCACATTGAGAGTTGGTGCAAACATCGCCGGTACATCCAAACCCCACGATATGATACGCTCTATCACACATAAACCTCCTTATATCTTCCTCAAAACATCCACCATACGTACCTATTATGGCATTTCCATAGCCATTCCGAGATATATTGCCATGCAACTTTCCACCGTTCCGTTTATTATGACACGCTTCATCATTGTCATATTGCTTTGCATGATCATGTAGTTGACATCGTATTTCTGGCAAAGCCACCATGCATAATATTTCATACATGTCACTCTTGATTCATTGCCCATCCTGCACATCATGAGGCATTCATATAAAGTCAAATTTTGTTCTAGTATCGAGTTGTAGTCATTGAGTTGTAAATAAATAGAAGTGTGATGATCATCATTAATAGAGCATTGTCCCAAAAAAGAGAAAGGCCAAATAAAAAAAGAAAAAAAGGAATGGCCAAATAAAAAAGGAAGGCCCAAAAAAATAAGGGACAATGCTACTATCCTTTTTCCACACTTGTGCTTCAAAGTAGCACCATGATCTGTATGATAGAGAGTCTCTTATTTCGTCACTTTCATATACTACTAGGAATTTTTCATTATAGAACTTGGCCTGTATATTCCAACAATGGGATTCCTCAAATGCCCTAGTTCTTCGTGAGCAAGCAAGTTGGATGCACACCCACTTAGTTTCTTTTGTTGAGCTTCCATACATTTATAGCTCTAGTGCATCCGTTGCATGGCAATCCCTACTCCTTGCATTGACATCAATTGATGGGCATCTCCCTAGCCCGTTGATTAGCCGCGTCAATGTGAGACTTTCTCCTTTTTTGTCTTCTCCACACAACCCCCATCATTATATTCTATTCCACCCATAGTGCTATGTCCATGGCTCACGCTCATGTATTGCGTGAAAATTGAAAAAAGTTTTAAATATACTAAAGTATGAAACAATTGCTTGGCTTGTCATTGGGGTTGTGCATGATAGGAGCATTTTGTGTGACGAAAACGAAGCATGGCCAAACTATATGATTTTGTAGGGATGATATTTCTTTGGCAATATTTTTTTTGAGAAGACATAATTGCTTGGTTAGTATGCTTGAAGTATTATCATTTTTATGTCAGTATTAAACTTTTGTCTTGAATCTTTCGGATCTGAACATTCATGCCACAATAAAGAAAAATTACATTGATAAATATGCTAGGTAGCATTCCACATCAAAAATTCTGTTTTTATCATTTACCTACTCGAGGACTAGCAGGAATTGAGCTTGGGGATGCTTGATACGTCTCCAACGTATCTATAATTTTTGATTGTTCCATGCTTTTATATTATCCATCTAGGATGTTTTATATGCATTTATATGCTATTTTATATGATTTTTGGGACTAACCTATTAACCTAGAGCCCATTGCCAGTTTCTGTTTTTTCCTTGTTTTTGAGTTTATAGAAAAGGAATACCAAACGGAGTCCAATTGACGTGCCAATTGTTGACGATTTTTATGGACAAAAAGAAGCCCCAGATGTAAAAGAGTTGGGCCAGAAGAGTCCCGAGCTGTCCACGAGGGTGGAGGGCGCGCCCTTCCCCCCTGGGCATGGGCCCCTATCTCGTGGACGACTCGGAGACCCCCCCCCCTAACGTGAGACCTACGCCAAAAATTCCTATAAATACAGAAACCTCCAGAAAATAACCTAGATCAGGAGTTCCACCGTCGCAAGTCTCTGTAGCCAACAAAAAACCAATCGGGACCCTGTTCCGGCACCCTGCCGGAGGGGGGATCCCTCACCGGTGGCCATCTTCATCATCCCGGCGCTCTCCATGACGAGGAGGGAGTAGTTCACCCTCGGGGCTGAGGGTATGTACCAGTAGTTATGTGTTTGATCTCCCTTCCTCTCGTGTTCTTGATATGGCATGATCTTGATGTATCGTGAGGTTTGCTATTATAGTTGGATCTTATGATATTTCTCCCCCTCT
Source organism: Aegilops bicornis (assembly GCA_021605145.1). NCBI lineage: Eukaryota > Viridiplantae > Streptophyta > Magnoliopsida > Poales > Poaceae > Aegilops > Aegilops bicornis. Next base: position 677,414,603 of record CM038675.1, read on the forward strand.
ACTCTCTTGGAATGGATTGAGTTTTCCCTTTGAAGTTATCTTATCGGATTGAGTCTTTAAGGATTTGAGAACACATGATGTATGTCTTGCATGTGCTTATCAGTGGTGACAATGGGTTATTCACGTGATCTACTTGATGTATGTTTTGGTGATCAACTCGCGGGTTCAGTGAGCTTGTGAACTTATGCATAGGGGTTGGCACACGTTTTCGTCTTGACTCTCCGGTAGAAACTTTGGGGCACTCTTTGATGTTCTTTGTGTTGGTTGAATAGATGAATCTGAGATTGTGTGATGCACATCGTATAATCATACCCACGGATACTTGAGGTGACATTGGAGTATCTAGGTGACCAAGGAGTGAGGGGCTACATGGCCAGTTAGGCTCCTGAGTCGCGATGCCCAAGAGTCCCCCTTGACGCGCAAATGGCCTACGGGGAGGAGATGCGAAAGTAGGCCTTAGCGTTCTATGTCGGCAGGGCCCAGCCCGGCGCATACCTCAGCAGCCGTTGGGCCGTCTGGATCGCCAGGACGGGACCAAGGGGTGAGGGGCTGCGTGGCCAGTTAGGCTCCTGAGTCGCGATGCTCAGGAGTCACCCTTTACGGTCAAACAGAACTCCATGCCTTTTCCTCGCCGAGGTCCCGCTCGGGAGGGACGCGTGACGACCAGGTCCGAGGGACCTGGCAGGGTGGCGTACGCTCGGGCGTGACCTGAGCGTAGCCCCTGTGCCCAGCCCCCTCGTGTGACTCTCCCGAGGGGGAGTGTTGCGCGAGGCTAGACACTGAGCACGGAGGCTTCCTGAGGTTTGTACGACCATGGGACCGCCCTTAGTTGTTTATCACCAGCGCGGAGCGTAGCGCTCCCGCACTTGCACATGCATAGCCGCTCCTCGACCGTGTCGACTGCCAGCGCGGAGCATGGTGCTTCCACTGGTGCGTGGGTGAGGGCTCCCTCTGAGTGGAGCCCCCGGGGCATGTACAGCCCCGCCCTAACATGTGGCTTGCACGGTAGTGCTAGACAAGGTGTGTCTGGGCACTCGTGAGCCAGTGCGGGACTCACGAGGCCCTACCTCAAGGCAGGTTGCGCCTGGTCTTGATTTTTGATGGTTGTGGTGGCCCTGCGAGATGGTTAGGCAACTTGCGTCAGACGAATCTCCTGAGGTGATCACATGAGAAGGCCAAACACCAACGACCCCAGGAGGTGACGTGAACGGGGCCGGCCCGCCAGACAGAGCTCAGCTGTTGGGTTTATCGATGCTGCAGGGATGGACCCGAGCACAGACGCCATGCCTAGTCTTCTCATGCGAAAGATCCTGAAGAAAGACGACCGACGCGTGGCTCCCGTGGTGGCGAGGCACCGGGTCACGCGCCTTGGCTTGTCCGTCCTCGATTAGCTCATGCGAGAACAAGGCACCAAGGGCCATGGGAGCTGACGTACACGGGAGCTGGCCCGCGAGCCAGAGCTTAGCCTCTTGGGTTTAGCGATGCTGCAGGGACGGACCCAAGCACAGACGCCGTGCCAGTCCTTAATCATGAGGCGGTCGTGGGCGGGCTTGCAAGGGCGCACGCCGTTCATGGTATCGAAGTACCGGACAAGCAGGTAACAATCATAAGGTAATTCATGCAAGAGGGCAAGCTAGTTCAAATAGATGTAAGAATGATACATGCCACTAGGACGGAATCCGAGTGGCCCGGGGATAATCATACCCACTGCGACATTGGAGTCCCGCACTGGCTCACGAGTGCCCAGACACACCTTGTCTAGCACTGCCGTGCAAGCCACGTGTTAGGGCGGGGTTGTACATGCCCCGGGGGCTCCACTCAGAGGGATCCCTCACCCACGCACCAGTGGAAGCACCATGCTCCATGCTGGCAGTCGACACGGTCGAGGAGCGGCTATGCATGTGCAAGTGCGGGAGCGCTACGCTCCGCGCTGGTGATAAACAACTGAGGGCGGCCCCATGGTCGTACAAACCTCAGGGAGCCTCCGTGCTCAGTGTCTAGCCTCGCGCAACACTCCCCCTCGGGAGAGTCACACGAGGGGGCTGGGCACAGGGGCTACGCTCAGGTCACGCCCGAGCGTACGCCACCCTGCCAGGTCCCTCGGACCTAGTCGTCACGCGTCCCTCCTGAGCGGGACCTCGGCGAGGAAAAGGTATGGAGTTCTGTTTGACCGTAAAGGGGGACTCCTGAGCATCGCGACTCAGGAGCCTAACTAGCCACGTAGCCCCTCACCCCTTGATCCCGTCCTGGCGATCCGGACGGCCCAACGGCTGCTGAGGTATGCGCCGGGCTGGGCCCTGCCGACATAGAACGCTAAGGCCTACTTTCGCATCTCCTCCCCGTAGGCCATTTGCGCGTCAAGGGGGACTCTTGGGCATCGCGCCTCAGGAGCCTAACTGGCCATGTAGCCCCTCACTCCTTTGTCCCGTCCTGGCGATCCGGACGGCCCAACGGCAGCTGAGGTATGCGCGGGGTCGGGCCCCACTGACGTAGAACATCAAACAAACAGGGAGGAAATCGTGGAATCTTAACAAAATATTACAAAACATATTGTTCCACAAACACCAAACGAAAGTTTTGACTCCTCCACGAGGCACGCTGCATATCGCAGGAAAGTAAAAACAGGAAAGAGCACCACCGTCCACCAGCAAGCTTCCTCTTCAGCCTTGGGCGACGTTGTCAGGGAGCGCCTCCCCTTCGGCAGCATCGTCCTCGCCCGTGTCGCCAGCTGTGGTCGCGGGATCAGCGGCACCACCAGCCGGAGGCGCAGGGTTGAAGGCAAGGAATTTCTTCAACAGGGCCTCCACCTATCCCTTCACAGCTTCGGTGGCAGCTGCGCATCACTCTTCGTCCACGGACTCGAGCAGAACACCGAGGTCGGCATCGGGGTCGCGGAGATGAAGGTGGCTGAAGACGCGCGTCAGGGCTGATGAGGAGAGCGCGCAGGCTTCCCCCTCCACCACAGGACCGATCCCGTTGACGACATCCTCTAGCACCGTGACAAGATGAGGAAGCGGCTGGGCAGGGCCCTCATCATCAGTCGCCAACGGCTTCTCCAAGCCCTTCTTATAGAGCTCCAGTAGTGCTTCACGGGACCTCTGCTCAATAGATTTGAAGGCCACGCGATCCTCAGCAAGATCCTTTGCCTTGGCCTCCAGCAGGACCTTCTCCGCTTCCAACTTCTTTTCTAGCTCCTCCAGGCGGCCGCGTTCTACGGCCTACACCCTCGCCAACTGATCCAGCTCAGTGTCACGGCCGGTGACCGCGTCTTCTCGGGCTCTCATCTTCTTCTCCCGCGCCTCGCGATCACGAGCCTCGGCCGCGCGCTCATCATGCATGGTCTTCAGCTCGGCCTCCACCATCTGGCAGCGCTCCTTGGCGATCTCAGATTCCTTCAGCAGCGTCACGGGCGGCGGAGGCCAGGCCAGTGGCCCACTCGCCCTCCTTGGCAGCTGCAATGGCCTGGCCCCATGCCGCCCTGATGGACGCGTTAGAGCGTAGCCACCCTGAGATCAACTCCAGGCGCCACAACACCAGACAGCGGTCGGCGCCTTGAAGGTCGCCCCGAAGCTGGGGCAGCGCAGAAAAAGCCTCCTCCAGAGCATCGGGCGAAGCAGCAGGATCGCGGACCAGCGGCATGACAGGAGGAGGAGGCAGCATCACCGCAGGGCCTGTGAATTGGTGGCAGCAGAAGAAGAAACTGGGGCTCCTGAGTCTTTGGGACCTCGGCCGGCGAGCTGGGAGCAGGTGCCTCCGGAGCCGACTTGGATGTGGAGGCCTCTTTCTCCTGAGGACGGTCCTCTGGGCCTCGCGAGGATGTCCGGGCCGGAGAAGCACGAGCGTCGTCGCCGCCTTTCCGCGCCAGGGGAGGTGCGGCCATGGCAGGCTGCTTGGTCCCAGAGGGCGTGGACGCGCCCTCTCTCTTCTTCTTCGCCGCCAGCGTTAGCCTGGTGGAGCAAAGGAAAAGCATCAAGAAGTAGTGGCAGGAGCAGGGAAAATTTGGACAAAGCACTTACTGGTCTACGGCGGCGTAATCCCTCGGCCTCTTCTGAAGCACGAAGCACGAAGGCTTCACAGCCGGGGCGTGATATGTCTCCAACGTATCTATAATTTTGATTGCTCCATGCTACTTTATCTACTGTTTTGGACTATATTGGGCTTTATTTTCCACTTTTATATTATTTTTGGGACTAACCTATTAACCGGAGGGCCAGCCTGAAATTGCTTTTTTGCCTATTTCGGTGTTTCAAGAAAGGGAATATCAAACGGAGTCCAAACGGAATGAAACCTTCAGAACGTGATTTTCTCACCAAACGTCATCCAGAGACTTGGACCCTACTCCAAGGAACAAAGAGGCGGTCACGAGGTGGGGGCGCCCCTAGGCGCACCCCTACCTCGTGGGCCCCTTGTTGCTCCACCGACGCATTCTTCCTCCTATATATACCTACGCATTCTCAAACGATCGTAACAGGAGCCAAAACCTAATTCCACAGCCACAACTTCCTGTATCCACGAGATCCCATCTTGGGGCCTGTTCTGGAGCTCCGCCGGAGGGGGCATCCACCACGGAGGGCTTCTACATCATCACCACAGCCCCTCCGATGAAGTGTGAGTAGTTTACTTCAGACCTTCGGGTCCATAGCTAGTAGCTAGATGGCTTCTTCTCTCTTTTTGGATCTCAATACAATGTTCTCCCCCTCTCTCGTGGAGATCTATTCGATGTAATCTTCTTTTTGCGGTGTGTTTGTTGAGACCGATGAATTGTGGGTTTATGATCCAGATTATCTATGAACAATATTTGAATCTTCTCTGAATTCTTTTATGTATGATTGATTATCTTTGCAAGTCTCTTTGAATTATTCGTTTGGTTTGGCCAACTAGATTGGTAGTTCTTGCAATGGGAGAAGTGCTTAGCTTTGGGTTCAATCTTGCGGTGTCCTTTCCCAAAGGATGTATAGGGGCAGCAAGGCACGTATTGTATTGTTGCCATCGAGGATAACAAGATGGGGTTTTTATCATATTGCATGAATTTATCCCTCTACATCATGTCATCTTTCTTAAGGCGTTACTGCTTTTTAACTTAATACTCTAGATGCATGCTGGATAGCGGTCGGTGAGTGGAGTAATAGTAGTAGATGTAGGCAGGAGTCGGTCTACTTGTCTCGGACGTGATGCCTATATACATGATCATACCTAGATATACTCATAACTATGCTCAATTCTGTCAATTGCTCAAGAGTAATTTGTTCACCCACCGTAGAATAATTATGCTCTTGAGAGAAGCCACTAGTGAAACCTATGGCCCCCGGGTCTATTCTCATCATATTAATCTCCATCACTTTAATACTTGATTTGTTTTTACTTTGAATTTTACTTTTCACTTTGCATCTCTATACCAAAAATACCAAAAATATTATTTATCATCTCTATCAGATCTCACTCTCGTAAATGACCGTGAAGGAATTGACAACCCCTAATCGCGTTGGTTGCGAGGAGCTATTGTTTTGTGCAGGTATGAGGGACTTGTGCATAGCCTCCTACTGGATTGATACCTTGGTTCTCAAAAACTGAGGGAAATACTTGCGCTACTTTGCTGCATCATCCTCTCCTCTTTGGGGAAATCCAACGCAGTGCTCAAGAGGTAGCAAGAAGAATTTCTGGCGCCGTTGCCGGGGAGGCTCACGCAAGAGCAAGTCAAGCACCATACCAAGTACCCATCACAATCCCTATCTCCCACATTACATTATTTTCTATTTGCCTCTCGTTTTCCTCTACCCCACTTCACCCTTGCCGTTTTATTCGCCCTCTCTTTCCCAATCTCCTCCTCTTTTTCTCGTTTGCCTTTTTCCCGCTTGCCTTTTGTTTGCTCGTGCGTTAGATTGCTTGCTTGTTGTCATGACTAGTCTCATATCTTCTCTGTTATCTCCCGAGAATGAAGTTCTAAATTTTAAGCAAAGGGAGGGAGGAAATCTAAAAGATGCTTGGTATAGAATTTGCAATGCTCAAAATAGATCTACAAGGAAGCAATCTACTTCAGTTCTTCTTCGTTATTTTTACGTAGGTGCTAATCCTTGGTATAGATATATGGGACAATTGCATTTTTACCCCTAGTTGGTTCCTACCCACGGGGTTTGCCCTTACTTTTTGAGCTTGCTCGGTTTTGCCCTTACTTTTTCCCTCGAGGTCCCTCGAATGCCCTTTGACTGTTTGACCAAAACTTTGAAAATTCATAACTAATTCATATGAACTCAGAAAAATGCAAATAAGATATCAAAATGTTCAGATAAACATTACCTTTATGTGCATATCATTTGCATTCAGGACAAAAGCACCCTTTGGACTACCTGAGGTAATTAATGTTATTAACATTATTAAAAATAAAAAGGTATAAACAATATTTTTATCATGAATAAAAATTACATGCAAATGCAAGTGATGTTTTCTGAACATCTTGATATCTTATTTGCATTTTTCTGAGTTCGTATCAACTTGTTATGAAGTTTCCAAATAATGGTCAAAGTCATTAGAACATTCTTAACAAGATGATAGGAACTCAGAAAAATGCAAATAAGATATCTAGATGTTCAGAAAACATCACCTACATTTGCATGTAATTTTTATTCATGAAAGAAATATTGTTTACACCTTTTTATTTTGAATAATGTTAATAACACTAATTACCTCAGGTAGTTTAGAGGGTGCTTTTGTCCTGAATGCAAATGATATGCACATAAAGGTAATGTTTATCTAAACATTTTTATATCTTATTTTTATATTTCTGAGTTCATATGAATTAGTTATGAATTTTCAAAGTTTTGGTCAAACGGTCCAAGGGCATTCAAGGGACCACGACGTAAAAAGTAAGGGCAAAACTGAGCAAGCTTGAAAAGTAAGGGCAAAACCCGTGGGTAGGAACCAACTAGGGGTAAAAATGCAATTGTCCCTAGATATATCCTTGATACCATTACCGGAGGGAATTTCTTGGGTAGCTATACTTTTGATTCTTATAATGCTTTAATAGATTTATTTGGCTCACCACCTCTTTTGGTTAATGGAACTATGTTAACTTTGGAGCATGTTATGCAAAGACTTGAAATTATTGAGAATAAAGTTGCTACCATTGAATCAATTGAAAATCTTGATAAAAAGATCCACAATCAAATTACCCAATATGGATCTAAGGTAGGAATGACTTTGAAAAATATTAAAGAAAAGTAACCCATAGTTAATAAGAAAATAAATTTAGATTCCACTAGAATCGATAAACTTGAGGATATCATTACCAACTTGGGAACCGCTTTTTCTTCCCTAAAAAACACTCCAAGTTCGTCTACTAAAAATACTAAGTTTATTTATGTTCCTAAGAATAAGGGCGAATCATCTAGTAAGGAAATTGCGGATCTTAAATCTATAAGTGTTCATCCCAATCTTTTTGCCATCATTAAGGAACCATTTGCTATGAATGAATTTTTCGATCTTTTGCCTAAAAATTTCATAATTACTAGAAAGAAAGAAAATTCTAAAGAAGGTAGATGCCTCATTGAAGAATTGCCTACCAAAGATGGCAATACCTAGATCTATCCTTGCTTTTATGCCTAGCTAGGGGCGTTAAACGATAGCGCTTGTTAGGAGGCAACCCAATTTTATTTTTAGTTTTTTTTTCTTTTGCTTCTGTTTAGGAATAAATAATCCATCTAGCCTCTGTTTAGATGTGGTTTTATGTTTTAATTAGTGTTTGTGCCAAGCTAGACCTGATGGATCTTCTTGGATGATAGTTATTTGATCTTGCTGTAATTTCCAGAAACTTTGCGCTCAGTGACCGAATTATTAAAAATCACCAGAACGTGATAAAATACTGATTCCAATTGCTGCCGATCAATAAACAAATTTTGTAGGTCGTCTAATGTTGGTAGATTTTTTGGAGTTCCAGAAGTTTGCGTTAGTTACAGATTACTACAGACTGTTCTGTTTTTGACAGATTCTGTTTATCGTGTGTTGTTTGCTTATTTTGATGAATCTATGGCTAGTAAAATAGTTTATAATCCATAGAGAAGTTGGAATACAGTAGGTTTAACACCAATATAAATGAAGAATTAGTTAATTACAGTACCTTAAAGTAGTCTTTTGTTTTCTTTCTCTAACGGAGCTCACGAGATTTCTATTGAGTTTTGTGTTGTGAAGTTTTCAAGTTTTGGGTAAATTCTTTTGATGGATTATGGAACAAGGAGTGGCAAGAGCCTACGCTTCGGGATGCCCATGGCACCCCCAAGATAATACAAGAACATCATAAAGTCAAAGCTTGGGGATGCCCCGGAAGGCATCCCCTCTTTCGTCTACTTCCATCGGTAATTTACTTGGAGCAATATTTTTATTCACCACATGATATTTGTTTTGCTTGGAGCGTCTTGTATTATTTGCGTCTTTACTTGTTAGTTTACCACAATCATCCTTGCTGTACACACCTTTTTAGAGAGCCATACATAAATTGGAATTTGATAGAATACTCTATGTGCTTCACTTATATCTTTTGAGCTTGATAGTTTTGCTCATAGTGCTTCAATTATATCTTTTGAGCGTGATAGTTTTTTGCTCTAGTGCTTCACTTAGATATTTTAGAGCACGGTGGTGGATTTGTTTTAAAGAAACTATTGATCTCTCATGCTTCACTTAGATTATTTTGAGAGTCGTTAATAGCATGGTAATTTGCTTAATATTAATATACATGGTATTCAAGATATGTGAAACTTTCTTTTGAGTGCGTTGAATACTAAGAAAAGTTTGGTGCTTGATAATTGTTTTGAGATATGAAGATGGTGATATTAGAGTCATGCTAGTTGAGTAGTTGTGAATTTAAAGAATACTTGTGTTGAAGTTTGTGATTCTCGTAGCATGCACGTATGATGAACCATTATGTGATGAACTCGGAGCATGATTTATTTATTGATTGTCTTCCTTATGAGTGGCGGTCGGGGACGAGAGATGGTCTTTTCCTACCAATCTATCCTATATATACCTACGTACCCTGAAACGATCAGAACAGGAGCCAAAAACCTAATTCCACCGCCACAACTTCCTGTATCCACGAGATCCCATCTTGGGGCCTGTTCTGGAGCTCCGCCGGAGGGGGCATCCACCACGGAGGGCTTCTACATCATCACCATAGCCCCTCCGATGAAGTGTGAGTAGTTTACTTCAGACCTTCGGGTCCATAGCTAGTAGCTAGATGGCTTCTTCTCTCTTTTGGATCTCAATACAATGTTCTCCCCTCTCTCGTGGAGATCTATTCGATGTAATCTTCTTTTTGCAGTGTGTTTGTTGAGACCGATGAATTGTGGGTTTATGATCCATATTATCTATGAACAATATTTGAATCTTCTCTGAATTCTTTTATGTATGATTGGTTATCTTTGCAAGTCTCTTTGAATTATTCGTTTGGTTTGGCCAACTAGATTGGTAGTTCTTGCAATGGGAGAAGTGCTTAGCTTTGGGTTCAATCTTGCGGTGTCCTTTCCCAAAGGATGTATAAGGGCAGCAAGGCACGTATTGTATTGTTCCCATCGAGGATAACAATATGGGGTTTTTAATCATATTGCATGAATTTATCCCTCTACATCATGTCATCTTGCTTAAGGCGTTACTCTGTTTTTAACTTAATACTCTAGATGCATGCTGGATAGCGGTCGATGAGTGGAGTAATAGTAGTAGATGCAGGCAGGAGTCGGTCTACTTGTCTCAGACGTGATGCCTATATACATGATCATACCTAGATATACTCATAACTATGCTCAATTCTTTCAATTGCTCAACAGTAATTTGTTAACCCACCGTAGAATACTTATGCTCTTGAGAGAAGCCACTAGTGAAACCTATGGCCCCCGGGTCTATTCTCATCATATCAATCTCCATCATTTAATACTTGCTTTATTTTTACTTTGCCTTTTACTTTTCACTTTGCATCTCTATACCAAAAATACCAAAAATATTATTTATCATCTCTATCAGATCTCACTCGTAAGTGACCGTGAAGGGATTGACAACCCCTAATCGCGTTGGTTGCGAGGAGCTATTGTTTTGTGCAGTTCTGAGGGACTTGTGCATAGCCTCCTACTGGATTGATACCTTGGTTCTCAAAAACTGAGGGAAATACTTACGCTACTTTGCTGCATCATCCTCTCCTCTTCGGGGAAATCCAACGCAGTGCTCAAGAGGTAGCAGGGCGCCGGCGTGAGGATCCCAGGAGCGGATGAGGGAGCAGCAGCTGGGCCGGCGACAGCACTGGTCGGTGTCATAACAGGGGCACCTCCTCTGGAGATCAGCGTCATCCAGCTCTTCGTCGGGACCCCAGTCGGGGGCTTCTTCGGGGGAGTGACCTTGGACCTCGTGGTGACCCCAGCGGGGGGTAGGGCGTCCCTCACCGTATGGCCATCGGTGGCGTCGTTGTCGGGGAAGGCGCGGAGGAGATCTATCACACATGGTGGGGAATTCTCTCCTCCCCCCTCCTCGGTCGCCTCCGAGTCCGGCTCCTCCTCCTCCTTGCTGGAGTCACCGGAGGACAGTACGACCGGGGCCTCGGCAGGTGCCGGCGGCACGAGCCCATGCTAGTTGAAGACATGCATGGCGACAGCAATCTCCGCCCTGTCAGGGCGGCGGTACAACGGAAGATGGGTGTCTGGCGGGTACCCCTGATCCTCCCCAACCAAGAGGCGCAGAGCCGCGCCCAGCTCCTCGTCGGACAAGGGGTCCGGGCGCAAGCGGAGGTCGTCCCCTCATCCTCGAGCTTCCACTACGGGCGCGAGTGTGCCTGAAGTGGGCCAGGCGCTGTGCCAGAAACTCCTTGAGTATCATGGCCCCTGTCAGCTTCTCCGCCTTCTGGTTATCAGGCTTCAACTCGGCAGCCATCTTCTCCAGCACATGCTTCGCCCGGAGGTCGGAGAGCTTCGCGCTTAACCAACCCTTGTGGGGCGAAGGCATCCCCGTCGGCAGCGTCAGTCGAGGGTCGGAGCACTTGGCGTCCATGAGGACCCATTTGCTCTTGAAGCCCTCGGCCTTCTTCCCAGCCTTCGAGATCGCGTTGGTCCCATTGGCCGCGACGAAGTTGGCGCATGTCGAGCAATGGCCATCCTTATTCCGGAGGTATAAGAAGTGGTGAAGGAGCGCCACGGACGACATCACCCCCACGAACGCCTCGCAGTAGAAGGCAAAGATCGATAGGAGGAGAACGGAATTGGGATGAAGATGGAGGGCGTGGAGGTTGTAGTGGCTGAGTACAGCGTAGAAGAAATCGGAGAAAGGAGAGACCAGCCCCGCGAAGACACTATTCAAGAAGAAGGGATGAAAGGTACTGCCCGGAGCCTCGGGCTTGGTGGAGCTGGCCTGCAGCGCTGCCTCTCTCCCCTCGTTGTCGTCGCCCACCGTCATCCGGCGCACAGCGGCAAGCTTCTCCTCCGAGACCGTGGGCGTGCTCAAGGCCGACTCGTACTAGGCGGGTGAGCGCGAGGACTTAGCCTTGTCAGGCGCCATCAGATGCGAGCTCAGGGAGGATTTCCGGCGGATCGGGAGTCTCAGAAGGTGAGAAGGAGAAAAGGGATCTGGAGCAAGGCAAGAGAAGGCAATGAAAGCTATGCGGCACGCGCCAGCCTTTTGGCAGTCAGGGATAGTTGCCGAGGTGGCGTGGGGAAGCGGAGGCGCCCACGTCCCGTCAGTCGCCACGCGTCGACAGAGGCCTCAGGCGGTTGGGGCCCATGGCGCTCCGCACTTTCCCTTTGGCTTCACCTCGAAGCTAAGTCCGAGTGCGCCTTGGGCCCGGGGTCTACTGTCGGCGTCCTGGGAATGGGGGTACCCAGACTTGCCTGCCTGCTGCCCACGGCATGGCTCCAGCAATGGCCTGGTATGGCCCATCTTCAGCAGCAACCACTCAAGACCCTTGCGAGGGGCCAAGCCTCGCGAGGTGGACGACACCAAGACCTCCTCAGGGGCGGCCTTTCTTAGCTGGCTCCCGAGGGGCGGAGATATCTATGCAAGGGGCACCTCGCGAGGTTCGCATGACGTGAGCCATGACGACCAATGCCAGTCGGGCGCCAGCGGGCGTAGAGTACCAGTTTCCTCTTTGGTGCTAAAGGGGCAGGCGCAGGTGAGGAGTCCCGAGGCATCAGGCAAAGGTTTCCATATCGGTGCAACGAGACCAAGACCAGTAGGACGGCAGGACGGAGGTCACCAAGGAGCCCACAGCTGCATCACCACCAGAGCCTTTGGCAAGCGAAGACCACCTTTTGTCAGGATAACTTGTACTAGTTGTCTCCCTTCAAAATTGGCCGTTGTGGGATCCCTTCCCGCCTAACATTTGGGAAGAGGACCAGAGCCTCTATAAATAGGACTAGCCACCACCATAGGAGAGAACGGATCTTGGATTGGATCCATTCCACCAAGGCCATCTCACCAGCTCACCGAGCTCAAGAACACCTCTCCTCAGGAGGCTGTTCATCCCTTGTACTTGTTCATCCTCAGCCTACAAGGCAATCCACCACACCACACTGGAGTAGGGTATTACACCCCAACGGTGGCCCGAACCAGTATAAACCCTCATGTCACTTGTTCTTCGGGTTCGACGAGCTAAGCCTTGAGATTTTTGTGCGAGCGAGCTAGGGAGAGAGAGAGTTCTTTGTGCGCACTCCAGAGTTCGAACCTCAAGGGTTTGCCGGAACCCAAACTCCGACAGCGGGATAAGATCCACAGCTTCATGAACCAGCCTTTTACTTTGGTGTTCTCAGCATCATAAATCAGGTGGTACTTGGAGAGGCTCGTCTCATCAGCTAGTTTGCTTGCCCATGGCCGCATCTCTCTTACTATTTGGGTGAAGTCATCAGCGCTGAAGGGAGAACCATCTTGTTTTACTCTAGGACAGCCGACTGATATCTCTTCCGGGTCAAATTCAGCCTGCCATGCCTTTGCCCGGCACAAGGCAGTGATAGCACCGGCTCTGGCGGCTGATCGCTTTAATTTTTCCACCCTTTGTGGTAGCACAGACAACTTCTCCAACACTTCCTTGATAAGGGGTGGTGGTTGCTTCTTATGTAAGGTAGCAGAAATCGCCCTTTGAGTGCCAGTGTACAACTGCCCTACAAGGGTATATACAGCTTCCAGCCTTATGCGCATATCATCACCCAGCTTGGAACTTCTGGAACCTGCATTGGCAAGTATATATATGAACCGGCTCAATGGTTGTTCAACATTGATGAAGAAATATTGAAGTATACTATTACTTACCAAAGATGGCCGTTGTCATGCTATTGAATTGATATTTTAAACCGGACAACTCATCAATTACCGGCTTAAGGGCAGCTTCGGCGTCTTCTGCTCTTTTCAATAGAGCTGCCTTCTCGGTCTCCCAGCCAGTTTTATCAGCACTGAAGTCCTGTTTTAGCTTTTCAATGTTTTCCAAAGGGGTCTTCAGCTCTGCTTTGGCCTTTGAAGTCTCAGATTGCTGGGTTTGAATGTTTGCCCTCAGATCATTGGATTGGGATTCCTTCATATTTAGTTCAGCCTGCAACATGAACAAGATAGGAGACATTATGATCATCTTATTTGAAGTCCCAAGCACAATACAAGTATTTTACTTGGCACTTGGGGGATAATGCACATTGCTCTTTTTGAAGACAATTCTATGATGACCCGGCTAAATTCCTATGATTAAAACTGGTTCATGGGGGCGGCATATTTGGATTTTATCCAGATTATGGTGATGAGTCCCGACTTAGTCATGTTGATTAAGCCGGCCCTTGGGGGCTACATGTGCAAAATTAAGAACTACTATTTGAAGTTCCAGCTTAACTTGTCAGTTTAAGCTGGCCCTTGGGAGCTACATATGTGAAATTACAAGCTACATTTTTGAAGGCCCGGCTTAACCATGCAGATTAAGCCGGCCCTTGGGGGCTACTTGTGTTGATTCTACAGTTCTAAACATGCTATGACATAGACATCAAGATCAACAAGAATATTTAAAGTCTACAACATATTCAAGTATATCATATCTAGTATAGTTGGCGGCTGACAGATATATATTTGTATGGGACACATTTTTTGCTTACCTCAAAATGATCTTTCATAAGAAGCCGGCCTCAAAGTCACGGCTGGTGTGGAGGTGGTTCAGGTAACCCACGTGAAGCTCCTGGGCGTTGAATTGAGTGTAGCTTTCCAGATCCAGTTTCCACTTGCCTTTATCAACAACGGAGAATTCCTCTTTGGTGATGTGCTTGGACAAGACGGTGGGGTTACCTGGTGCTGTGAAAGGCATCCAATAACTATGACGTCTTCGGTTTCTAGAGCCGGCTGAGCAGGGCTGGGCGGCTTAGCATTCTCCGGGTCAATGTTCATGGGTTCCATGGCGACAGGGTGCTCTTCTGGTGGCGGATCATCCATGGCTGCTTCAGAAGTTTGGTGCGTGGATTCGGACACTGTTTGCTTTCCCAGGTCAGCACCTTTGGGATCTTCGGCCGGTTTAGTAACCTTCAGCTTCTTGCTGGGCTTGGCCATAGCGCTGAAAATAAACATATGATGATATTAGTATACCAATTGAATAAGTAGTTAAAACAGGCAGGCTTAAGTGTTCTTACCCAGGTACAGTCTTGAAAAGAGGGACCTGAGTCCCAGTTGAGTCGCCAGAAGAAGAATGAGAGGTTCCCTGATAGTTTGAATCAAAAGGGTTAAGAGGCTGTCGAAAGAGACCCCCGCCTTGGGAAGAGCTAAGTCAGAAATTTGTGAAACCTCTGCATGGCGCTTGCGCTGAGCCGGTGTGTTGGGTAAGCCGGAGGACAGAACCCCACCGCCACTATTCCGGGTTGTGCGGCGAGCTTCATGCTGTTGCTTCTTCAAAATAAAGTTGGGATCCAAGTAAGCTAAAGGGTGGGAAAACCTTACTTTTCGGCTCGCTTGACGAACTTTCTGTCTTGGCGGAGGTTCTAAGTCGGAGGAAAGGATAGTTACCTCTTCACCATCTGCATGGCTGCCTTCCGCGTCATCCTGATAGTGATCATTGTCAATAAGATGTACAAAATATGAGCCAAGGGAGTCAAGTTCTACCTCCTACTCATCATCATCCAAGTTGAATAACTCGGAGGGGGTGGTCTTCTTCTTGACAGGCTTTTTCTAAGCCTTGTTCTTCATCTAGGTCTTCTTGGCCAGCTTATCCTGCAGCTTCCTATTCCAAAAAGGAGAACCGGCCTGCAGAAATCAAATGGATATAAGGGGACAGTTTAAATAATAAGTAAATGATTAAACCGGAAATTGTTTAAAGCTTACAGTTGGCGGCTTGTTGAGAGTGCAGAAAGGATTCAGTCCAGTTTTGTTGCAATCTTCCAAACTCTCATTCAGCAGAGACTTGGTCATATCATTGATGTCATCATCAGTCAACTATATTTGGCAGTGGCGCTGCGGATCTTTTAAGTCGCTGATGTACTCGCACATCAAATCAGGGCGGCGGCTTCAGGGAAAAAATTATGCAGGCGACCCAGCATCGAACCAGGTCGATTCGGGTTAAACCATTGGCCATTAAGGCTCTAATCTTTGAAAAGACGGCCATATACTTGGCCCGCTCTTCTGTGCCGATACGTTCTGGAAGAGGGTGCCTGTTGCTAAGCCAATTTTCAAGATAACCCGGCAGAGGATTTTCCCCTTCTGGAGAGGTGTCTTGACGGTAAACCCAGGTTTGGTTCCAGTCCTTGGAGTGACTGGACAGTTTGGCGGCTGGGAAGGTGGCGTCTTTCCGCCTCTGAATTGAAATGCCGCCTAATTCTAGGCTAGGCCCGTTCGTAAATACAGTCTGGCAGTTTAAGTAGTAGAACTCTCTGAATAGTTCTACAGTGGGTTCCTGCTAAAGGTATACTTCGCAAAACACTTGAAAATTACAGATAATTGTGACAGAATTGGGTCCGATGTCTTGAGGATGGAGTTGGAAGAAGTGCAGCACATCACGGAATTTTTTTGAATCGGGCGGAGTGAACCCCCGGAGCATGTGATCAGTGAAGACGACAACTTCACCCTCCTTGGGTTCGGGGATGGTTTCTGCTCCTGAGGCTCTCCAATGAATGACATTCTTTGCAGCTAAAATGCCTACTTGAGCATGTTCATCTAACGTTTGCTCGGTAACCCGAGAAGCGACCGAGTTGCATGAGGTGATAGTCTTGGTCATTTTTGAGAAGGAAGATCTAAAAAGAAAATATTGCCGGTTTAAGATTATGTTGTTAAGCTGGCCATTGATTCAAAAGTAAGTGCTATAAAGAGCCAACATGTTAAGCCAGAAGATACCACTGAGTTATGCAGATACATATATTGGCGGCTTAATAAGGGGACTAATGGTACATGGTGGGTTACGGTTTATCAGTTAAGCCGCCCGAACAGTTGCCATATTTCAGATCTATAAGTAAGGAATTGCTAAGTGATGGACAAATAGATTCCACAAATTGGTGCTGTAATTTTGGATCTACAGCAGTTTGGAAATGAAAATAAATTTTAAACCTAAGGTGGTAGCAACGGAAGAACTCCTATGTTCAGGTGAGATTTTTTTCTACGGAAGGAGGATCTTCTTTGATTGAGAAGGGATGCTAACTGTTGCCGCACAACTTTGGTACCGTATTCACATCCAACTATGCGATCTAAAGAGGAAAATATGAGGAACAACGAAGAACTCCGATGAACTGGGCAAACCCTAGTATGGATCTGGTGTAAAGCAAAGCGGGTACCTGTCGATGCTAATGAACAGCGGGAGCGCGCCGCGTTTCTCTGGTCCGTTCAGGTTGATGCAGCGGCCGGAGTTGGAGACGTCGAAGGAAGATGGCGGGGGTGGATCTCGGGAGCTGTGGAGTAGCAAGAAGGAAGAAGACGCAGAGGCAGGGGTAAAAAAATGAAAAGACAGACCCCCTATCCCTATTTATAAGGCAGTGGATAGATGGCATGCATGGGAATCGAGGAGGCCGAAAAGATGATTATATGGCTACAAAAATGCCTCAATTTTTGGGAGGTCCATTAAAGATAAAGATATACTGAGATGTTCAGGGCTTCGTGTGAAGTTAATGCGAGATGATGTCATGGCGGGTTATAACAATTTCATAAAAGTTGACGATGGAAGATTTTGTTAAGTCAAGCACTGAAGATTGATGTGAACAAGTTCAAATCAACATGGGGCCTAATGTTGGGGATATAACTACTGGGTATGACTCACCCGGGAGGGGCCGGGTCATGCCACTGGCAGCTTAAGATGAGGAAGTCGAAGAAGATGTGAAGATGGCGGTCCATAGAGCAAGCTTATTGAAGTCCCAAACCCGGGACGACTTGAGGCCCTCGGGTGTGAAGGAAATATGCCCTAGAGGCAATAATAAAGTTATTATTTATTTCCTTATATCTTGATAAATGTTTATTATTCATGTTAGAATTGTATTAACCGGAAACATAATACTTGTGTGAATACATAGACAAATAGAGTGTCACTAGTATGCCTCTACTTGACTAGCTCGTTGATCAAAGATGGTTATATTTCCTAGCCATAGACATGCGTTGTCATTTGATTAATGGTATCACATCATTAGGAGAATGATGTGATTGACTTGACCCATTCCGTTAGCTTAGCACTTGATCGTTTAGTATTCTGCTATTGCTTTGTTCATGACTTATACATGTTCCTATGACTATGAGATTATGCAACTCCGTTCTTTGGAGGAACACTTTGTGTGCTACCAAACATCACAACGTAACTGGGTGATTATAAAGGTGCTCTACAGGTGTCTCCGAAGGTACTTGTTGGGTTGGCGTATTTTGAGATTAGGATTTGTCACTCCGATTGTCGGAGAGGTAACTTCCGAACCATGCCTCATGGGCAATATGACTAAAGCGCCGTTCTCTGGAACTATGGAGCGAGCAACTGATTTGTTAGAAATCATACATACTGATGTATGTGGTCCAATGAATGTTGAGGCTCGCGGCGGGTATCGTTATTTTCTCACCTTCACAGATGATTTAAGCAGATATGGGTATATCTACTTAATGAAACATAAGACTGAAACATGAAAAGTTCAAAGAATTTCAGAGTGAAGCTGAAAATCATCGTAACAAGAAAATAAAGTTTCTATGATCTGATCGTGGAGGAGAATATTTTAGTTACGAGTTTGGTCTACATTTGAAACAACGCGGAATAGTCTCGCAACTCACGCCACCTGGAACACCACAGGGTAATGGTGTGTCCGAACGTCGTAATCGTACTTTACTAGATATGGTGCGATCTATGATGTCTCTTACTGATTTACCGCTATCATTTTGGGGTTATGCTTTAGAGACGGCTACATTCACGTTAAATAGGGCACTATCAAAATCCGTTGAGACGACGCCTTATGAACTGTGGTTTGGCAAGAAACCAAAGTTGTCGTTTCTTAAAGTTTGGGGCTGTGATGCTTATGTGAAAAAGCTTCAACCTGATAAGCTCGAACCCAAATCGGAGAAATGTGTCTTCATAGGATACCCAAAGGAAACTGTTGGGTACACCTTCTATCACAGATCCGAAGGCAAGACATTCGTTGCTAAGAATGCATCCTTTCTAGAGAAGGAGTATCTCTCGAAAGAAGTGAGTGGGAGGAAAGTAGAACTTGATGAGGTAATAAAGTACCTGCTCCCTTATTGAAAGTAGTTCATCACGAAACCGGTTCTGTGGACGTCTACACCAATTAGTGAGGAAGTTAATGATGATGATCATGAAACTTCAGACCAAGTTGTTACTGAACCTCGTAGGTCAACCAGAGTAAGATCCACACCAGAGTAGTACGATAATCCTGTTCTGGAGGTTATGTTACTAGACCATGACGAACCTACGAACTATGAAGAAGCAATGGTGAGCTCAGATTCCGCAAAATGGCTTGATCCATGAAATCTGAGATGGGATCCATGTATGAGAACAAAGTATGGACTTTGGTTGACTTGCCCGATGATCGGCAAGCCATCGAGAATAAATGGACCTTCAAGAAGAAGACTGACGCTGACGGTAATGTTACTGTATATAAAGCTTGACTTGTTGCAAAAGGTTTTCGACAAGTTCAAGGGATTGACTACGATGAGACCTTCTCACCCGTAGCGATGCTTAAGTCTGTCCGAATCATGTTAGCAATTGCTGCATTTTATGATTATGAAATTTGGCAAATGGATGTCAAAACTGCATTCCTGAATGGATTTCTGGAACAAGAGTTGTATATGATGCAACCAGAAGGTTTTGTCGATCCAAAGGGAGCTAACAAAGTGTACAAGCTCCAACGATCCATTTATGGATTGGTGCAAGCCTCTTGGAGTTGGAATAAACGTTTTGATAGTGTGATCAAAGCATATGGTTTTATACATAATTTTGGAGAAGCCTGTATTTACAAGAAAGTGAGTGGGAGATCTGTAGCATTTCTAATATTATATGTGGATGACATATTGTTGATTGGAAATTATATAGAATTTATGGATAGCATAAAAGGTTATTTGAATAAGAGTTTTTCAATGAAGGACCTCGGTGAAGCTGCTTATATATTGGCCATCAAGATCTATAGAGATAGATCAAGACGCTTAATTGGACTTTCACAAAGCACATACCTTGACAAAGTTTTGAAGAAGTTCAAAATGGATCAAGCAAAGAAAGGGTTCTTGCCTGTGTTACAAGGTGTGAAGTTGAGTAAGACTCAATGCCCGACCACTGCAGAAGATAGAGAGAAAATGAAAGATGTTCCCAATGCTTCAGCCATAGGCTCTATCATGTATGCAATGTTGTGTGCCAGACCTGATGTGTGCCTTGCTATTAGTTTAGCAGGGAGGTACCAAAGTAATCCAGGAGTGGATCACTGGACAGCGGTCAAGAACATCCTGAAATACCTGAAAAGGACTAAGGATATGCTTCTCGTTCATGGAGGTGACAAAGAGCTCGTCGTAAATGGTAACGTCGATGCAAGCTTTGACAATGATCCGGACGATTCTAAATCGCAAACCGGATACGTGTTTATATTGAACGATGGAGCTGCAGTTGGTGCAGTTCTAAACAAAGCGTTGTAACGGGAACTACATGTGAAGCGGAGTACATAGCTACTTCCGAAGCAGCAAATGAAGGAGTCTGGATGAAGGAGTTCATATCCGATCTAGGTGCCATACCTAGTGCATCGGGTCCAATGAAAAACTTTTGTGACAATCTTTGGTGCAATTGCTTTGGCAAAGGAATCCAGATTTCACAAGAGAACCAAGCACATCAGAGACGCTTCAACTCCATCTCGGGATCAAGTCCGTGGGAGACATAGAGATTTGCAAAATACATATGGATCTGAATGTTGCGCACCCATTGACTAAGCCTCTTCCACGAGAAAAACATGATCAGCACCAAGGCTCCATGGGTGTTAGAATCATTCTTGTGTAATCTAGATTATTGACTCTAGTGCAAGTGGGAGATCAAGGAAATATGCCCTAGAGGCAATAATAAAGTTATTATTTATTTCCTTGTATCATGATAAATGTTTATTATTCATGTTAGAATTGTATTAACCGGAAACATAATACTTGTGTGAATACATAGACAAACAGAGCGTCACTAGTATGCCTCTACTTGAGTAGCTCGTTGATCAAAGATGGTTATGTTTCCTAGCCATAGACATGAGTTTTCATTTTATTAACGGGATCACATAATTAGGAGAATGATGTGATTGACTTGACCCATTCCGTTAGCTTAGCACTTGATCGTTTAGTATTCTTCTATTGCTTTCTTCATGACTTATACAAGTTCCTATGACTGTGAGATTATGCAACTCCCGTTTACCGGAGGAACACTTTGTGTGCTACCAAACGTCACAACATAACTGGGTGATTATAAAGGTGCTCTCTGTGTGTCTCCGAAGGTACTTGTTGGGTTGGCGTATTTCGAGATTAGGATTTGTCACTCCGATTGTCGGAGAGGTATCTCTGGGCCCACTCGGTAATGCACATCACTATAAGCCTTGCAAGCATTGTAACTAATGAGTTAGTTGCGGGATGATGTATTACGGAACGAGTAAAGAGACTTGCCGGTAACGAGATTGAACTAGGTATTGAGATACCGACGATCGAATCTCGGGCAAGTAACATACCGATGACAAAGGGAACAACATATGTTGTTATGCGGTTTGACCGATAAAGATCTTTGTCGGTGTCAAAACTGGCGATCTCGGGTAGGGGTTCCCGAACTGTGCGTCTAGGCGGATGGTAACAGGAGACAAGGGACACGATGTTTTTACCCAGGTTCGGGCCCTCTCGATGGAGGTAAAACCCTACTCCTGCTTGATTAATATTGATGATATGGGTAGTACAAGAGTAGATCTACCATGAGATCGGAGAGGCTAAACCCTAGAAGCTAGCCTATGGTATGATTGTTGTTCGTCCCCACGGACTAAAACCCTCCGTTTATATAGACACCGGAGAGGGTTAGGGTTACATAGAGTCGGTTACAATGGAAGGAGATCTACACATCCAGACGCCAAGCTTGCCTTCCACGCCAAGGAAAGTCCCATCCGGACACGGGACGAAGTCTTCAATCTTGTATCTTCATTGTCCAGAGTCTGGCCAAAGGTCATAGTCCGCCATCCGGACACCCCTAATCCAGACTCCTCAAGAGCCCTGAACCAGGCTTCAATGACGATGAGTCCGGTCTTGCAGTTTGTCTTCGGCATTGCAAGGCGGGTTCCTCCTCCGAATACTTCATAGAAGATTTTGAACACAAGGATAGTGTCCGACTCTGCAAAATAATTTCCACATACCACCGTAGAGAGAATAATACTTACACAAATCCAATCTGCTGACGTATTTCGCAGCGTGACATCACACCACGGCCAAGCCTTTATTCGAATCATTTTTTACTGTCCCACCTCAGCGCACTTAGCGAGGCGGTTTCCTTGGCACGTCTTGTCGGGCGTAGATCGTGTCCCCTTATTCCGGATTCTCATCAATACGGGCGTGGGTAACCCAACCGTGCCATTAATTTATGGCGCTTGGGAGATAAGCGAGTTTTACCAGGCTGGTGGGGGCACATAGTTTCGTCCGCCCATATAAGGGGATAAGGATCCACCTTTTCCATCTGCGCCTTCTTCCTCCTTTGCTTATCCATTTTCACGCACTCGAGCTCCAGCGCCCAAGTCTGCACTTCCCACCTCAACCTTCTCCAGCCATTTCCAGAGCGGGAGGTAAGTGGATGGTCTACTCCGTCACGGAGGGACACATCAAAAAGCTGAGGGAGGCCGGATACTTGTCTAACGACATCGCGCACCGGCTCCCAGACAAGGGGCAGCTCATCCCCACCCCCAGGCCCCATGAGAGAGTGGTGTTCCTCACCCATTTCCTCCGCGGACTAGGTTTCCCACTTCACTCGTTTGCCCGGGGGCTCATGTTCTACTACGGCCTGGATTTCCATGATCTGGCCCCGAACTTCGTCCTCAACATCTCGGCGTTTATCATCGTGTGCGAGGCTTTCCTCCGCATCAAGCCCCACTTCGGATTATGGCTGAAGACCTTCAATGTCAAGCCGAAGGTAGTGGGCGGCCAACAAGCGGAGTGCGGAGGCGCCATGGTGGGCAAGATGCCAACGTTACATGGCTCGAGGGCTCCTTCGTGGAGACCATAAAGGGGTGGCAATCGGGGTGGTTATACATCACCGAGCCGCGTGACCCTAAATGGGCAGCGGCCCCCGAATTCCGATCTGGCATTCCCACACGGCTCACCTCCTGGAAAGAGAAGGGCCTGTCGTGGGGTAATTCGGAAGACCGGACCGGACTCCAATCCTGCGTCCAAGACCTGGTGAACAAAGAGGTTAAACTCGTCAACGTAGTCCAGGTCATGCTCATCCGCCGGATCCTCCCGTGTCAACGACAGGCTTTTAACTTATGGGAGTTCAACCCGCCCAAAGACTGCACTCGACCAGGCTCTTCGACACAACGCACGAGGATGCCTGGAAGGTGCTATTCAAGGGCGCCGAGGTTCCCCCTCCCATCACGGAGGATCGCAGATTTCGTGCGAAGCGCCAAGCCAGCGTGGTAAGCTTATTTTACCCTTTACGGGATACTTGTTTTTCATAGTTTAACTCTATGCGGGATCTAAGCTCCCGTTCCTTTGACGGGAATGGCAGAAGAAGACCTGACAGATCGACTGTCCGGCTCCTTTGCCCGAAGATCCAGCAGACGCCCACTTGACGAGGTTGCTGGTCCCGGCACCTTACGTGGTGCCGGAGAAGAAGGCAAAGAAGAAGGCCACGGGACTCGAAGAGTTCCGGTGCCCGTGGTGCAATTCATCGTCCGGCGACTCCGGCGCACTCCTCCTCGAAGACGAGGAGGAGGAAAGAGAGGCCTCTCTAGCGGGAGAGAAGAAAAGGAAGGCCGCCCAATCTGGGGCCGGAGGGTCCAAGAAGGGAAGGACCCTCCCTCCGGACTACTCCACCAACGCCGACGACGGCGAAGAAGAGTGGCCACCCAGGGCCAAGCCCCTGGCAAAATCGTAAGTATCCGGATACTTGAATAACTCATGGCGTTCCTTTATTGCACAGTACCTTCTGACGCCGAATATAATCATGCAGTCCGCCCAAGGCCGGGCTCGACGCTTCGTCGAGCAGTTCCCTGGGTTCTTCGGATGTGAACAACACTTCACTTCCGACCGCCTCCGCTCCTCGCGCCGCGGATGACGCCGAGGTGGCGTCACTAAAGGGGCCAAGCCAGGAGGAGGTGGTCCTGGAGGCGCCGCAAGGCGACCTCCTGCACTCCAGCGAAAAGGATAAAACCTCAAGGGCTCAAGTCCGCCCTAGGCGAGCACCGCCGAACCTTCAAGTGGTTCCGAGTTCCGTGGCGCCCTAGTAGGAAGGGCAAAACTACGACGCCGGTGACCTCCGTCCAACCGGAGGCGCTAGATAATCTGCTGGAGGTGCTTAACGGCGCCTCCATCAACGAGGAGCACTGCACTATTATGAGTGTGGTGATCCAGAAGGTTCAATCCGCCAAGAGCAGGTTGACCGAAGCCTGTGCCAACCTTCTAACAAGCTTTGAGGTATGTATTTAAGATATGTAAAAATATTACCGCATAGACAGTAGCCCTTGATGCTCAGTTTGGTGTTCGGAAAGAAAAGCCAAACTGAGGATCAAAAAGATATACGCAGGAGTCTAACACAAGTATGTCAATATGGGAATGCAGGCTGTGTTGCTGACCTCTGTCGACTGACTGCGGAGGTCGATGCATTGAAGCAGAGCCTCGAGCGGTCCGAGAACAAGCTCGGCCTTGCCAAGAAGCAGCTCGAGGACAAGGAAGGTAAGTAATACCTTATGTAAGTATATAAAAAAGATGTGGTTGCAAAAAATGACAGGACCAACGTGAGTTTTACAGGGGCCACAACCCAGATGGCAACCATGCAGGAAGCGTTGTCCATGGCCGAAGAAAATGCGGCCGCGGAGCGTACCCATCGAGAGAAGCAGGAGGCGCGGGTGGCTGAGGTGCAGCAAGAGCTCCAGGCTCTCGTGGAAAAACATAAGAGTTTGGAACATGACTCAAAGACTCGAGAGTCCGAGCTTAACTCGGCGCTTGAGAGCGCCAAATCTGCCAAGGCCGAAGCCCAAAAAGCCCTCCAGGAGATTGAGGCGATGAAGAAGATAGCGGCGGGTAAGGCATTCTATATGCAAAGCAAGCACGTGAAAGTGAATTACTTGTTACTTACTCGAGTCCGGAGCTCTCTAGGAGCATTCGCAGATCTTCCCCGGAGTGTGTCCGATGCTGCCTCATTCTACCGAGCCGAAGAGGGGAGCTCGACAGAGAAGGTGTTCTGGTCTCTGTATGCTGAGGCCGGACACCGGCAGTGCTTTGAGCGACCAAATGAGCTGGTCGAGCTCCATAAGGTGGCCGAACAGGCCATGAAGGGTCTCTTAGTCCGGCCGTGGCTCGGGAAGCCATGCACAGGAGCTACTTCGGGTTGGTAAGGCGGCCGGTGGATGCCTGTCCAAGGCTTGAAGTCATCAAGCGCTCCGTATGCATCGAAGGTGCTCAGGCCTTGCCCGTGCTAAAGTGCACTGGGGCAAGATGGACGCTGAGAAGCTTGTGATGGACGGGCCACCGCCGGGCAAGGAGCATCGCAAGCCCGAGATGTATTATGAGGGCGTCCTGAAGGGTGCCCACCGTATAGCGGATGAGTGCTCCAAGGATGTAATTTTTGAATAAACTCGCATTTGTGATCCTGTACGCTGAAAACTTGTTCATATGCGCTAAGCAACGCTTTTGAATTTAAAATATTACCTTATGTGCGACCGTTTATCAAAATTGAGAGATGGCAAGTCGCCAGCTTCTGCCCCCATGCCGCGAGTGCTGGGGTGTTCGGGATAAACTTGAGCACTCTTTTTCCCATTATTGGGTCCTTCGAGGGAGGCGCTCAACACAACGAACAAGGCAATTGGACAATAATGCTTAAACACTCTCACTTAGCCATAGAATTCTATAATTTTAAATTTCGGCGAAGCCCCTAGTATTCAGAAGACCGAGTTCGGGGCGCTATCCATGCCTAGGCCGGACAAAGCCGACTCCTCACTCTAAGCGGCATAAGTCTTTAGGGACTCGAAAACCTCTCGAACAGCGGCCAGCTCTCGCCCTATCATGACGGTCAGTTTTAGCTTTCTCAACTGAGGTGCTTAGCCCAGCTCAACCGGGGCACAATCGCAGTGGTTCTCCCAGTGCTACCTTAGCCGATATAACGGAACGTAAGGTACCAAAACATGGGAGCAGGGCAAACCCAACTATTGACCCAAGACATGATTCGAGCCGATGCATATAATGCTATAAGTTCGGGTGCCGCACTTGTGAAAGTGTTCGGACTTATCACACCGTGATTCGGGGTACTTAAGCCCCTGGTGTATTTGGCCGTACCAAAGTGTACGGGTGCAACATGTCATTAATGAACATATACAGATAAAAAAAGGAATGCAATAATAGACAAAAGCTATGCATTGTTTATTTGAAAAGTCCGCGGTAAAAGCAGAACGATACAAATAGTGCGATAAGCAAGAGATGGGACTATTTAACATGTCCCCCTCCAAGGGTGAGCTGCGGGATGATATGTGAAACAAGTATACTGCTCGTTATAGAGACCACCTGGACACTCGACGTAGCTTTCTGCCTCCCTGGCTGTTGCATCGTGTGTTCGGCGACGGTACTGCCGGACAGGCCTTCCGGAAAGTGGAGTCCTGAAAGTAAGAATAAAAAAGAATGACAAAATCGGGAGCCCCTGGGGCGATTGAGCCGCATTTTGGGCATGCCGTGGTCGTGCCCCTCTCCCTATGCCCATGGTATTTCCAGAGCGTAGTTATGTACGCGTAGTACTAGTTTTGCAGTTTCGCGAGGGCTGGGGTTGGGGCCGCATTGCTACGCATGCTTGGAACGTGCCAGGCGGTCTTGTTGTAGGTTACTCCGGGCGCGCTTGACCGTGTCCGGTCGTTTAATGGCCGGACTGGAGAATTGCCTTGAGAGGCTGCTTTGTACTTCCGCCACGAGGGCCGCCGTATGCTCTTCTGTTCGAAGAGAGCGTTCGGTGTTTCCATTGACCGTAATGACTCCTCGAGGGCCTGGCATCTTGAGCTTGAGGTATGCGTGAAGCGGCACCGCATTGAACTTTGTAAATGCGGTTCGTCCGAGCAGTGCATGATAGCCACTGCAGAACGAGACTATGTCGAAGATTAACTCCTCGCTTCGGAAATTATCCGGGGATCCTAAGACCACCTCAAGTGTAACTGAGCCTGTACAGTTGGCCTCTACACCTGGTATGACACCTTTAAAGGTTGTCTTTGTGGGTTTAATCCTTGAGGGATCTATGCCAATTTTTCGCACTGTATCCTGATAAAGCAGGTTCAAGCTGCTGCCGCCGTCTATAAGGACTCTAGTGAGGTGAAATCCGTCAATGATTGGGTCTAGAACCAATGCGGCGAATTCGCCATGGCGGATGCTAGTGGGATGGTCCCTTCGATCAAAAGTGATCGGGCAGGAGGACCATGGGTTTAATTTTGGGGCGAATGGCTCCAACGCATATACGTCCCTGAGTGCACGCTTCCGTTCCCTTTTGGGGATGTGGGTTGCGTATATCATGTTCACCGTCCGCACTTGTGGGGGAAACCCTTCTGTCCCCTATTGTTCGGTGGTCGGGGCTCCTCCTCGTCATCGCTATGCAGCCCCTTGTCATTGTTTTCGGTGTTTAACTTGCATGCCTGCTTGAACACCCAACAATCCCTGTTGGTGTGGTTGGCTGGTTTTCCGGGGGTGCCGTGTATCTGGCACGAGCGATCGAGTATTCGGTCCAAATTGGACGGGCCCGGAGTATTTCTTTCGAATGGCTTTTTCCGCTGACCAGGTTTAGAGCCTGTGAATCCAGCATTAACTGCCGTATCCTCAACATTGTCGTTGTTAATGCGGCGCTTTTGCTTGTTGCGACGCGACCTGCCAATGTTGTCCTTGGTATCCGAATTACCTGGGATCTTGGTCATGTTATTACTATGAGCTAGCCAGCTATCTTCTCCCGCGCAAAAGCGGGTCATGGGTGTCGTGAGGGCTGCCATGGATTTCGGCTTTTCCTGTCCTAGGTGCCGCGCAAGCCACTCATCACGGATGTTATGTTTGAAGGCTGCAAGGGCCTCCGCATCCGGACAGTCGACTATTTTATTTTTCTTCGTTAGGAACCGTGTCCAGAATTGTCTGGCCGATTCCTCTGGCTGCTGAATTATGTGGCTTAGGTCATCGGCGTCTGGTGGTCGCACATAAGTGCCCTAGAAATTGTCGAGCAATGTGACTTCCAGGTCCTCCCAACAACCAATTGACTCTGCTGGCAAGCTGTCAAGCCAATGTCGAGCTGGTCCTTTAAGCTTTAGTGGGAGGTATTTGATGGCGTGTAGATCATCACCGCGGGCCATGTGGATATGAAGGAGATAGTCCTCGATCCATACCGCAGGGTCTGTTGTGCCATCGTATGATTCGATGTTTACGGGTTTGAAACCCTCGGGATTTGATGATCCATTACTTCATCTGTGAAGCATAGTGGGTGTCTTGGCGCCTACATGTTGGGCTATATCACGACGTAGCTCAAATGAGCTTTGTCTACTGTGTTCGGCCCGGCCGGATTTACCATATCCGGCATGACGGTTATCGTCACGTGTCATGGGGCACCCACGCGATCCATAGATCGATCTTGTTTGCCTTGCCCTATCTTCCAATATATCTCGCAGGTCTGGCGCATTTCCCCATGCCTTGGTATTCTTTGAGCGACGCCGGGGTGCGGCTTGAGTGGAGGGCCGAGAGGCCTCTCTGTCGCGGCCACGAGGTGGCCGGTCGGCCGCATCATGCGCTGGTGATATAGGTGTAGGTGCTTCCTCCTCTAATCGGGTAGTAGCCTGCGTTTTGGGTAGCTCTTGAGGGGCGTTCGAGTTCGTACTCTTCAGCCGCAAGGACATCAGTCCATCTGTCGGCTAGCAAGTCTTGGTCAGCTCTAAGCTGTTGCTGTTTTTTCTTGAGGCTGCTCGCCGTGGCCATAAGCCTGCGTTTGAAACGCTCTTGTTCGACGGGATCCTCAGGCACGACAAATTCGTCGTCGTCGAGGCTTGCCTCGTCTTCGGAGGGAGGCATGTAATTATCGTCCTCTACCTCTCTGCTCGCCGCTCTCTCATGAGGGCTGGCTTCTCCATCCTCCCGTGTGAATCCTGTTGGAGGGGTTGTCTTCGCACCGTCCGGTGTTGTTGTCTCCGTGTCGGAATCGCTGTTTTTGCCGTGGCGGGATTTAGAGCGGCGCCACCGACGCCGGGCGCTTAGGTCGCTTTCTTGGAGGTCATCCTCCGTTGTTCCATCGCCATTCCCTTCTTTTGGGGTGTCCACCATGTATATGTCATACGACGAGGTGGCCTTCCAGTGCTCTGTAGGTGCTGGTTCTTGGTCATCTCCTGCATCGGCGTCCATACTGTCGATGTCTTCGGAGTCGAAGTTGAGCATGTCGGTTAAATCATCGACAGTGGCTACGAAGTGGGTGGTGGGTGGGCTTTGAATTTCTTCGTCGTCCGCATCCCAACCTTGCTGACCATAGTCCGGCCAGGGCTCTCTGATAAAGAGAGAGACTTTAGTGAATTCAGAATTTCGCCGAAAGGCGAGTGCTGAAAGATGTCCGCGGCGGTGAACTCCATGATCGGCGCCCAATCCGATTCGATTGGCAGGGGCGCGGAAGGTTCGGAGTCTGGCACTTTGGAGTCACGAGCTTTGCAAAGGACAAGTATGGTGTTCGGCTCGATCGCCGTGGAGATTGTAGCCCCCGAGGCGGTGTCCAGCCACCCGTCCTCGATTGGCGCAGTCGGCTCCGAGCTAAGGGTCGGAGAGGACACTGGTGCGGCCTCCAGGACACTGTTCGGCGGCAGAGGTAGATCATGCCCATCGTGACAGTGCGGCGCGCTTGGCTGTGGCTCGAACCCGTCGAAGATCAAGTCTCCGCGGATGTCGGCCGTGTAGTTTAAACTTCCAAATCGACTCGATGGCGGGCGTAGCTTTCGATCTGCTCCAGATGGCTGCTTAATTGGCCCGCAAAGGTAAAGCCGCCGAATACGAAGATCTGTTCAGGGAGAAAAGTCTCACCCTGGACCGCATCATTGTTGATGATCGAAGAAGCCATTGGGCCTAAAGGTGACGACATAGAGGAACTCTCAATGAGAGCACCAATGTCAGTGTCAAAACCGGCGGATCTCGGGTAGGGGGTCCCGAACTGTGCGTCTAGGAGGATGGTAACAGGAGACAAGGGACACGATGTTTTTACCCAGGTTCGCGCCCTCTCGATGGAGGTAAAACCCTACTCCTTTTTGATTAATATTGATGATATGGGTATTACAAGAGTAGATCTACCACGAGATTAGAGAGGCTAAACCCTAGAAGCTAGCCAATGGTATGATTGTTGTTCGTCCTACGGACTAAAACCCTCCGGTTTATATAGGCACCGGAGAGGGTTAGGGTTACACAGAGTCGGTTACAATGGAAGGAGATCTACACATCCGTATCACCAAGCTTGCCTTCCACGCCAAGGAAAGTCCCATCCTGACACGGGACGAAGTCTTCAATCTTGTATCTTCATAGTCCAGGAGTCCGGCCAAAGGTCATAGTCCGGCCATCCGGACACCCCCTAATCCAGGACTCCCTCAATCTTCGTAGAATATGTGGGACCAATATGAGCATCCAGGTTCCGCTATTGGTTATTGACCAGAGACATGTCTCGGTCATGTCTACATAGTTCTCGAACCCGTAGGGTCCGCACGCTTAAAGTTTGATGACGGTTATAGTATGAGTTTATGTGTTTTGATGTACCGAAGGTAGTTTGAAGTACCGGATGTGATCACGGACATGACGAGGAGTCTCGAAATGGTTGAGACATAAAGATCTATATATTGGACGACTATATTTAGACACCAGAATGGTTCCGGGTGAGATCGGGATAATACCGGAGCACCGGGAGGTTATCGGAACCCCCCGGGAGGTATATGGACCTTAATGGGCTTTAGTGGAAAGGAAGGGAAAGGAGAAAGTGAAGGGGCGCGCCCCCCCCAAGCCCAATCCAAATTGGGAGCCCCCCCCTTTCCTTCCTCCCTCCTTCCTCTTCCTTCCCTCTCCCTCTCCAAATAGGAAAAGGAGGAGTCCTACTCCCGGTGGGAGTAGGACTCCCCCCTTGGGCGCGCCTCCTCCCCTTGGTCGGCCCTCTCCTCCCCCCTTTATATACGGAGGAGGGGGCACCCCATAGACACAACAATTGATCTCTTGATCTCTTAGCCATGTGTGGTGCCCCCCTCCACCATAATCCACCTCGATCATATCGTAGGGGTGCTTAGGCGAACCCCTGCGTCGGTAGCAACATCATCACCATCACCACGCCGTCGTGCTGAAGGAACTCTCCCTCAAAGCTCGGCTGGATCGGAGTTCGAGGGACGTCATCGAGTTGAATGTGTGCAGAACTCGGAGGTGCGGTACGTTCGGTACTTGATCGGTCGGATCGTGAAGACGTACGACTACATCAACCGCGTTGTGCTAACGCTTCCGCTTTCGGTCTACGAGGGTACGTGGACACACTCTCCCCTCTCGTTGCTATGCATCACTATGATATTGCGTGTGCGTAGGATTTTTTTTGAAATTACTACGTTCCCCAACAGGGTGTGAACCACCATATGTTTAACTTGCATGTAAGGCAAGCTTAATTTGATACCGAGTCAGACACGTCTTGTATGAGCCGGCCGGGACTCTGTAAGCCATCAGGCATCAACCTGTGTATATAAAGGGGTGACCCGGCGGCGGGTTAGGACAAGAATCAACTCATCGAGAACTATGTCAAGCGTATTCGCTCCCTGGTAACCAAAACCCGAGCATTACAACCTAAAGCAGGAGTAGGCTTTTACCTCGTTGAGAGGGGCCGAACCTGGGTAAAATCTCTGTGTCCTTTGCCCCGTTTAACCCCGTCAAGCTAACCTAGCTGTGATGGCTCCACACCTAAGTGCTTTCGCTAGGGCATCTGCCATGTCAAGTCCACGACAGACGATGACATCGATAACTCATGGGCTTGATTAGGAGTGCTTCCCCTTTTCTCTGTGTGGTGTCTCCTAGGCGAGGGCGGTGACGTCTCCTGGTCTAGCCCAAGATGACATGATTGGGAGTGCTTCCTATTTTCTCATTAGAATTGTTTGATGGCCTGGGATCATGTGACGTCATAGCTTACAGTACTGGTATGTAATATCAGGCATGGTAACACTAGCCACAACAGTGTTAATAGTGGAATTCTTTTAGTACGGAACAGAAAAATCAGGGGGTAATTGAACATTCAGACTCACCAGGAGAACCCCTCACAAGGGAAGTAGTTTGTACAGTTGGGGGCAAGAAAATTATGTAGGTTATCCAAGGACCGGATATCTTGATTATAGGTCGACACCTTCTTTGGCGGCTTATCGGTCTGAACGTGCTCTGGGCTTGCTATGTTGCTTTTAGTTGCCATCAACTGCCTAGCAGCACTATTTAAGGGGGCCATGACAGAGGGGGCAGGATGGGTCATCATGTTACACAGTTCAGGAAGCATGGGATCTTCAGAGACAGCCAAAAGATTAGCGTCATCTTCTTTCTACAGAATCGCAAATAACTATAGACCAGGAGCAGTCTCAGGAGGCATCTGCATCGCCAAGTTGTCATGTGGAACTTGCCATTAAGAAAATAGGTCTGTTCAGCTTCCTGATCTGGCAGAACAAGCCATCAGCAAATTCGAATCATGAGCCCTAAAGAATGGGCTCCTCTAGTTCTGGAACATTGTATTGAGCACCCTCCCCCCCCCCCCCATAACAGACCCAGTAGTATCAGCACTTCTTGCAAAAATATCAAGAGACATAGTAAGGTTAATGTGGTTATCAGCTTCTGGAATTTCAGCCAAATCTTCTGAGCTTGTCCCTCGTCCAAAAGAGCTAGCGGATCATTTAGTTCAACAAATTCCCCATTAAATAGCTCCAAATCAACATTGGGTTGGACCTGCAGGGGTGGCATGGCCTAGTGATCCCAGGCACCATCTGTTGGGGAACGTTGCAGAAAATTAAATTTTTTTCTACGGTTTCACCAAGATCCATCTATGAGTTCATCTAAGCAACGAGTCAAGGGAGTGAGTTTGCATCTACATACCACTTGTAGATCGAGTGGAAGCGTTCAAGGGGATGGTGATGATGGAGTCGTACTCGCCGTGATTCAGATCACCGGTCACCAAGTGCTTTGAGCAGACAAGACCTCCACGTTCAACACACGCGTGCAGTGCAGACGGCGTCTCCTCCATCTTGATCCAGCAAGGAGGAAGGAGAGGTTGAGGAAGACAGCTCCAACGGCAGCACGACGGCGTGGTGTTGTTGGTGCAGCAGTATTCCGACAGGGCTTCGCCAAGCACGTACGGAGGAGGAGAGGTGTTGGGGAGGGGAGGGGCTGCGCCTTGGCTTAGGTGTTCAGCCCTCCCCTCACCCCTCTATTTATAGGGGAAGGGGCAAGGGGGGCCGGCCCCTCTAGATGGGATCTAGAGGGGGGGCGGCTAGGAGGGGACTTGCCCCCAAACAAGGGGGCGCCTCTGGGTTCCCCCAACCCCTAGGCGCATGGGCCCAAGGGGCGCCCAGCCCTCCGAGGCTGGCTCCTGCCCCACGCAGCCCATGTGGCCCCCGAGGGGTGGCCCCTCCCGGTGGACCCCCGGAACCCTTCCGGTGGCCCCGGTACAATACCGATAAGCCCCCGAAACCTTCCGGTGTCCGTTTGACAACTTCCCATATATAAATATTTACCTCCGGACCATTCCGGAACTCCTCGTGATGTCCGGGATCTCATCCGGGACTCCGAACAACATTCAGTAATCACATACAAGTCTTCCTAATAACCCTAAGCGTCACCGAACCTTAAGTGTGTAGACCCTACGGGTTCGGGAGACATCCAGACATGACTGAGACGACTCTCTGGTCAATAACCAACAGCGGGATCTGGATACCCATGTTGGCTCCCACATGCTCCTCGATGATGTCATCGGATGAACCACGATGTCGAGGATTCAATCAATCCCGTATACTATTCCCTTTGTCAGACGGTATGTTACTTGCCCGAGATTCGACCGTCGGTATCCCAATACCTCGTTCAATCTCGTTACCGGCAAGTCACTTTACTGCATCAGTAATGCATGATCCCGTGACCGGACACTTGGTCACTTTGAGCTCATTATGATGATGCACTACCGAGTGGGCCCAGTGATACCTCTCCGTAACACGGAGTGACAAATCCGATCTCGATCTGTGTCAACCCAATGACACTTTCGGAGATACCTGTAGTGCACCTTTATAGTCACCCAGATTACATTGTGACGTTTGGTACACCCAAAGCACTCCTACGGTATCCGGGAGTTACACGATCTCATGGTCTAAGGAAGAGATACTTGACATTGGAAAAGCTCTAGCAAAACGAACTACACGATCTTGTGCTATGCTTAGGTTTGGGTCTTGTCCATCACGTCATTCTCCTAATGACGTGATCCCGTTGTCAATGACATCTGATGTCCATAGTCAGGAAACGACGACTATCTCATTGACCAACGAGCTAGTCAACTAGAGGCTTACTAGGGGCGTATTGTGGTCTATGTATTCACACGTGTATTACGATTTCCGGATAATACAATTATAGCATGAATAAAAGACAATTATCATGAACAAGGAAATATAATAATAATGCTTTTATTATTGCCTCTAGGGCATATTTCCAACAGTCTCCCACTTGCACTAGAGTCAATAATCTAGTTACATTGTGATGAATCGAACACCCATAGAGTTACGGTGTTGATCATGTTTTGCTTTCATGAGAGAGGTTTAGTCAACGGATCTGCGACATTCAGATCCGTATGCACTTTACAAATTTCTATGTCTCCATCTTGAACATTTTCACGGATGGAGTTGAAGCGACGCTTGATGTGCCTGGTCTTCTTGTGAAAAACGGGCTCCTTGGCAAGTGCAATAGCTCCAGTGTTGTCACAGAAGAGTTTGATCGGCCCCGACGCATTGGGTATGACTCCTAGGTCGGTGATGAACTCCTTCACCCAAATTGCTTCATGCGCTGCCTCCGAGGCTGCCATGTACTCCGCTTCACATGTAGATCCCGCCACGGCGCTCGCTTTGCAGCTGCACTACCATCGCTCCACCATTCAACATATACACGTATCCGGTTTGTGACTTAGAGTCATCCGGATCTGTGTCGAAGCTAAGCGTCGGCGTAACCCTTTCTGACGAGCTCTTCGTCACCTCCATAAACGAGAAACATGTCCTTTGTCCTTTTCGGTACTTTAGGATATTCTTGACCGCTGTCCGGTGTTCCTTGCGGGATTACTGTGGTACCTTCCTACCAAACTTACGGCAAGGTTTACATCAGGTCTGGTACACAGCATGGCATACATAATAGATCCTATGGCTG
This sequence comes from Aegilops bicornis, assembly GCA_021605145.1. Taxonomy (NCBI): domain Eukaryota; kingdom Viridiplantae; phylum Streptophyta; class Magnoliopsida; order Poales; family Poaceae; genus Aegilops; species Aegilops bicornis. Next base: position 677,449,598 of record CM038675.1, read on the forward strand.
AGGCATAGGGGATGACGCTCATCTCTTCTTTATCTTTTGCCGTGGTTGGGCATTGAGCTAAGCTCAATCTCACACCTTGCAGCACAGGCAAGAACCCTTTCTTGGACTGATCCATTTTGAACTTCTTCAAAATCTTATCAAGGTATGTCCGTTGTGAAAGACCTATGAGGCGTCTCGATCTATCTCTATAGATCTTGATGCCTAATATATAAGCAGCTTCTCCAAGGTCCTTCATTGAAAAACACTTATTCAAGTAGGCCTTAATGCTGTCCAAGAATTCTATATCATTTCCCATCAAAAGTATGTCATCTACATATAATATGAGAAATGCTACAGAGCTCCCACTCACTTTCTTGTAAACGCATGCTTCTCCATAAGTCTGCATAAACCCAAACGCTTTGATCATCTCATCAAAGCGAATGTTCCAACTCCGAGATGCTTGCACCAGCCCATAAATGGATCGCTGGAGCTTGCATACTTTGTTAGCATTCTTAGGATCGACAAAACCTTCCGGCTGCATCATATCTGAGATCTTCCTTAAGATAACCGTTAAGGAACGCTGTTTTGACGTCCATCTGCCATATCTCATAATCATAGTATGCGGCAATTGTTAACATGATTCGGACGGACTTAAGCTTCGCTACGGGAGATAAAGTCTCATCGTAGTCAATCCCTTGAACTTGCCGATAACCCTTAGCGACAAGTCGAGCTTTATAGATGGTGACATTACCATCCGCGTCCGTCTTCTTCTTAAAGATCCATTTGTTTTCTATCGCCGCCGATCATCGGGCAAGTCACCAAAGTCCATACTTTGTTTTCATACATGGATCCTATCTCGGATTTCATGGCTTCTAGCCATTTGTTGGAATCTGGGCCCGCCATCGCTTCTTCATAGTTCGAAGGTTCACCATTGTCTAACAACATGATTTCCAGGACAGGGTTGCCGTACCACTCTGGTGCGGAACGTGTCCTTGTGGACCTACGAAGTTCAATAGCAATTTGATCCGAAGTTTCATGATCATCATCATTATTTTCCTCTTCATTGGTGTAGGCATCACAGGAACATTTTCCTGAGCTGCACTACTTTCACGTTCAAGAGGTAGTACTTCATCGAGTTTTACTTTCCTCCCACTTACTTCTTTCGAGAGAAACTCTTTTTCCAGAAAGGATCCGTTCTTGGCAACAAAGATCTTGCCCTCGGATCTTAAGTAGAAGGTATACCCAATGGTTTGTTTAGGGTGTCCTATGAAGACGCATTTTTCCGACTTGGGTTCGAGCTTTTCATGTTGAAGTTTCTTGACATAAGCATCGCATCCCCAAACTTTTAGAAACGACAGCTTAGGTTTCTTCCCAAACCATAATTCATACGGTGTCGTCTCAACGGATTTAGACGGTGCCCTATTTAAAGTGAATGTAGCTGTCTCTAGAGCGTATCCCCAAAATGATAGCGGTAAATCGGTAAGAGACATCATGGATCGCACCATATCCAATAGAGTGCGATTCTGACGTTCGGACACACCATTACTGTTGAGGTGTTCCAGCGGCGTGAGTTGTGAAACGATTCCACATTTTCTTAAGTGTGTACCAAATTCGTGACTTAAATATTCTCCTCCACGATACGATCGTAAGAATTTTATCTTTCGGTCACATTGATTCTCTACTTCATTCTGAAATTCCTTGAACTTTTCAAAGGTCTCGGACTTGTGTTTCATCAAGTAGACATACCCATATCTACTCAAGTCATCGTGAGAGTGAGAACATAACGATATCCTCCATGAGCCTCAACACTCATTGGACCGCACACATCAAGATGTATGATTTCCAACAGGTTGGTTGCTCGCTCCATTGTTCCGGAGAACGGAGTCTTGGTTATTTTGCCCATGAGGCATGGTTCGCATGTGTCAAATGATTCATAATCGAGAGACTCTAAAAGTCCATCAGCATGGAGCTTCTTCATGCGCTTGACACCAATGTGACCAAGGCGGCAATGCCACAAGTATGTGGGACTATCGTTATCAACTTTACATCTTTTGGTATTCACGCTATGAATATGTGTAACATTACGTTCGAGATTCATTAAGAATAAACCATTGACCATCGGAGCATGACCATAAAACATATCTCTCATATAAATAGAACAACCATTATTCTCGGATTTAAATGAGTAGCCATCTCGTATCAAACGAGATCCAGATATGTTCATGCTCAAACTTGGCACCAAATAACAATTATTAAGGTTCAAAACTAATCCCGTAGGTAAATGTAGAGGTAGTGTGCGGCGGCGATCACATCGACTCTGGAACCATTCCCGACGCGCGCATCGTCACCTCGTCCTTCGCCATCTCCGCTTATTCCGCAGCTCCTCATTGTGAGTTACAAATATGAGCAACGGCACCGTATCAAATACCCAGGAGTTACTACGAGTAATCGGTAAGGTACACATCAATTACATGTATATCAAATATACCTTTGGTGTTGCCGGCCTTCTTATCCGCTAAGTATTTGGGGCAGTTCCGCTTCGATGACCCTTGCCCTTGCAATAAAAGCACTCGATCTCGTGCTTGGGTCCATTCTTTGGCTTCTTCCGGCAACTTGCTTACGGGCGCTGCAACCTCCTTGCCGTCCTTCTTGAAGTTCTTCTTTCCCTTGCCCTTCTTGAACTTAGTGGTTTTATTGACCATCAACACTTGATGTTCTTTCTTGATTTCAACCTCACGACTTCAAGCATTGAGAATACTTCGGGAATGGTCTTCACCATCCTCGCATATTATAGTTCATCACAAAGCTCTTGTAGCTTGGTGAGAGCGATCAAGGATTCTGTAATGACCGCCTCGTCCGGGAGGTTTATGTCCAAATGGGACAAAGCGGTTGTGCAACCTGCACATTTTGAGTATGTGCTCACCGATGTAACTGTTTTCCTCCATCTTACAACTATAGAACTTGTCGGAGACTTCATATCTCTCGACCCGGGCATGAGCTTGAAAAACTAGTTTCAGCTCCTCGAACATCTCATATGCTCCGTGTTGCTCAAAACGCTTTTGGAGCCCCGGTTCTAAGCTGTAAAGCATGCCGCACTGAACGAGGGAGTAATCATCAGCACAAGACTTCCAAGCATTCATATTGTCTTGGTTCTCTGGGACGGGAGCGTCACCTAGCGGTCCTTCTGGGACATATTGTTTCCTGGCAGCTATGAGGATGATCCTCAGGTTCCGGACCCAGTCCGTATAGTTGCTGCCATCATCTTTCAGCTTGGTTTTCTCTAGGAACGTGTTGAAGTTCAGGTTGACATGAGCATTGGCCATTTGATCTACAAGACATATTTGCAAAGGTTTTAGACTAAGTTCATGATAATTAAGTTCATCTAATCAAATTATCTTAATGAACTCCCACTCAGATTAGACATCCCTCTAGTCATCTAAGTGTTACATGATCCGAGTCGACTAGGCCGTGTCTGATCATCACGTGAGACGGACTAGTCATTGTCGGTGAACATCTTCATGTTGATCGTATCTTCCATACGACTCGTGTTCGACCTTTTCGGTCTCCGTGTTCCGAGGCCATGTCTGTACATGCTAGGCTCGTCAAGTTAACCCTAAGTGTTTTGCATGTGTAAAACTGTCTTACACCCGTTGTATGTGAACGTAAGGATCTATCACACCCGATCATCACGTGGTGCTTCGAAACGACGAACTTTAGCAATGGTGCACAGTTAGGGGAGAACAATTCTTGAAATTTTTGTAAGGGATCATCTTATTTACTACCGTCTTTCTAAGTAAACAAGATGCATAAACATAATAAACATCACATGCAATTATATAGTAGTGACATGATATGGCCAATATCATATAGCTCCATTGATCTCCATCTTCGGGGCTCCATGATCATCTTGTCACCGGCATGACACCATGATCTCCATCATCATGATCTCCATCATAGTGTCTTCATGAAGTTGTCAACCAACGACTACTTCTACTTCTATGGCTAACGCGTTTAGCAATAAAGTAAAGTAATTTACATGGCGTTCTTCAATGACACACAGGTCATACAAAATAAAGACAACTCCTATGGCTCCTGCCGGTTGTCATACTCATCGACATGCAAGTCGTGATTCCTATTACAAGAACATGATCTCATACATCACAATATGTCATTCATCATTCATCACAACTTCTAGCCATATCAGTCACATGACAATTGCTGCAAAAACAAGTTAGACGTCCTCTAATTGTTGTTGCATCTTTTACGTGGCTGCAATTGGGTTCTAGCAAGAACGTTTTCTTACCTACGAATAACCACAACGTGATTTTGTCAACTTCTATTTACCCTTCATAAGGACCCTTTTCATCGAATCCGCTCCAACTAAAGTGGGAGAGACAGACACCCGCCAGCCACCTTATGCAACTAGTGCATGTCGATTGGTGGAACCGGTCTCACGTAAGCGTACATGTAAGGTTGGTCCGGGCCGCTTCATCCCACAATACCGCTGAAGCAAGATAAGACTAGTAGCGGCAAGCAAGTTGACAAGATCTCGCCCACAACCAAATTGTGTTCTACTCGTGCAATAGAGAACTACGCATAGACCTAGCTCATGATGCCACTTTGTTGGGGAGCGTTGCGTAAAATTAAAACTTTCCTACGGTTTCACCAAGATCCATCTATGAGTTCATCTAAGCAACGAGTCAAGGGAGTGAGTTTGCATCTACATACCACTTGTAGATCGAGTGCGGAAGCGTTCAAGGGGATGGTGATGATGGAGTCGTACTTGCCGTGATTCAGATCACCGGTGACCAAGTGCTGAACGGACAGCACCTCCGCGTTCAACACACGTACGGTACGGACGACGTCTCCTCCGTCTTGATCCAGCAAGGAGGAAGGAGAGGTTGAGGAAGACAGCTCAAGCGGCAGCACGGCCAGGCGTGGTGTTGTTGGTGCGAAGATACTCGGCTGTGGCTTCGCCAAGCACGTATGGAGGAGGAGAGGTGTTGGGAGGGAGGGGCTGCGCCTTGGCTTAGGTGTTCAGCCTCCCTCACCCCTCTATTTATAGGGAAGGGGCAGGGGGCCGGCCCCTCTAGATGGGATCTAGAGGGCGGCGGCGAGGAGGGACTTGCCCCCCCAAGCAAGGGGCGCCTAGGGTCCCCCCAACCCTAGGCGCATGGGCCCAAGGGGGGCGCCCAGCCCTCCAGGGGCTGGCTCGTGCCTAACGAAGCCCATGTGGCCCCCCGGGAGGTGTGGCCCCTCCGGTGGACCCCGGAACCCTTAGGTGGCCCAGACAATCTTGATAAGCCCCGAAACTTTCCGGTGTCCGTTTGACAACTTCCCATATATAAATCTTTACCTCCGGACCATTCCGGAACTCCTCGTGACGTCCGGATCTCATCCGGGACTCCGAACAACATTCGGTAATCACATCCAACTCTTCCTAATAACCCTAGCGTCACCGAACCTTAAGTGTAGACCCTACGGGTTCGGAGACATCTGAGACATGATTGAGACGACTCTCTGGTCAATAACCAACAGCGGGATCTGGATACCAATGTTGGCTCCCACATGCTCCTCGATGATGTCATCGGATGACCCACGATGTCGAGGATTCAATCAATCCCGTATACTATTCCCTTTGTCAGACAGTATGTTACTTGCCGAGATTCGATCGTCGGTATCCCAATACCTCGTTCAATCTCATTACCGGCAAGTCACTTTACTCGTACCGTAATGCATGATCTCGTGACCGGACACTTGGTCACTTTGAGCTCATTATGATGATGCACTACCGAGTGGGCCCGGTGATACCTCTCCGTAACACGGAGTGACAAATCCAGTCTCGATCCGTGTCAACCCAATGTACACTTTCGGAGATACCTGTAGTGCACCTTTATAGTCACCCGATTCGTTGTGACGTTTGGTACACCCAAAGCACTCCTACGGTATCCGGGAGTTACACGATCTCATGGTCTAAGTAAGAGATACTTGACATTGGAAAAGCTCTAGCAAAACGAACTACACGATCTTGTGCTATGCTTAGGATTGGGTCTTGTCCATCACGTCATTCTCCTAATGACGTGATCCCGCTTGTCAATGACATCGATGTCCATAGTCGAAACCATGACTATCTGTTGACCAACGAGCTAGTCAACTAGAGGCTTACTAGGGACGTATTGTGGTCTATGTATTCACACGTGTATTACGATTTCCGGATAATACAATTATAGCATGAATAAAAGACAATTATCATGAACAAGGAAATATAATAATAATGCTTTTATTATTGCCTCTAGGGCATATTTCCAACACCATCCTCCTCCGTCCCTATCTCTTTCTCTGCAAATGGTTGTTGTTGAGGCTAATGTTTTGACTCATAAGCTTCAGTTGGTGATGGTGACCCCCATTGTTCTGATTCTAGTGTTGTATGTCTTGGTTCCGAACTTGCTAATCACTTGTCTCAAAAACTGATTGTTTTGATTGGTGTTTAAGTGAGCTTGCATGGGCCTAGGGTGGGGATTACCATTGATAACAATTGGGTTCTCATCTGGTGCCTCAGCACCTGATGTCTGCTAGACTAAGTCGGTATTTCCCCAAAGAGGAAGGGATGATGCAGTACAACGACGGTAGGTATTTCCCTTAATGATGAGACCAAGGTTATCGAACCAGTAGGAAAACCAAGAAACACTACGTAAACAACACCTGCACACAAATAACAAATACTCGCAACCCGACGTGTTAAAGGGGTTGTCAATCCTTTTCGGTAACGGCGCCAGAAATTGGCAAACGGACATGAGAAAGTTGTAATAATTTGATAGATAGATCTCGGGGGAACGCAAGATAAAATAAATTGCAGCAAGGTGTTTTTGTATTTTTGTTTTAATAGGAAAATAAAAGCAAATAAAATAGATCGCAAAGACAAATATAATGAGAAAGAGACCCGGGGGCCGTAGATTTCCCTAGTGGCTTCTCTCCAAAAAATAGCAAACGGTGGGTAAACGAATTACTGTTGGGCAATTGATAGAACTTCAAATAATCATGACGATATCCAGGCAATGATCATTATATAGGCATCACGTCCAAGATTAGTAGACCGACTCTGCTGCATCTACTACTATTACTCCACACATCGACCGCTATCCAGCATGCATCTAGTGTATTAAGTTCATGGAGAAACGAAGTAATACAATAAGAACGATGACATGATGTAGACAAGATCTATTTATGTAGAAATAGACCCCATCTTGTTATCCTTAATAGCAACGATACATACGTGTCGGTTCCCCTTACATCCTTTGGGATCAAGCACTGTAAGATCGAACCCACTACAGAGCACCTCTTCCCGTTGCAAGATAAATATATAAAGTTGGCCAAACAAAACCCAAATATTGGAGAAGAAATACGAGGCTATAAGCGATCATGCATATAAGAAATACGAGGCTATAAGCGTTCATCCGATCCCAACAAACACACCGCAAAAAGAGTTACATCATATGGATCTCCAAGAGAACATTGTATTGAGAATCAAAAGAGAAAGAGAGAGGAAGCCATCTAGCTACTAACTACGGACCCGTATGTCCACAAAAGACTACTCGCGCATCATCAGAGAGGCACCAATGGACATGATGAGCCCCTCCGTGATGGTTTCTAGATTGGATCTCGTGGTTCTGGAACTTGAGGTGGCTGGAATTGATTTTCGTCGACTCCCTTAGGGTTTCTGGAATTTTGGGGTATTTATAGAGTAAAGAGGCAGTTCGGGAGGCAACCGAGGTGGGCATATCCCACCAGGGCGCGCCTGGGCCTCCAGGCGTGCCCTAGTGGGTTGTGCTCCGCTCAGAGCACCCCCCCCCTAGGTGCTTCTTTGGCCCACTGGATGTCTTCTAGTCCATAAAAAATCCACAAAAAGTTTCGCTGTGTTTGGACTCCGTTTGTATTGATTTCCTGCGATGTAAAAAACATGCAAAAAATAGCAACTCGCACTTGGCACTATGTCAATAGGTTAGTACCAAAAAACATATAAAATGACTATAACATGATTATAAAACATCCAAGAATGATAATATAACAGCATGGAACAATAGAAAATTATAGATACGTTGGAGACGTATCAGCATCCCCAAGCTTAATTCCTGCTCGTCCTCGAGTAGGTAAATGATAAAAACATAATTCTTGATGTGGAATGATCCTAACATGTCATCTCACATTCTTCTCTTTGTAGCATGGACATTTGGACTTTTATATGGTTCAAAGCAATAGTCTAGTTTCGACATGAGGACTTAAATACTCAAGCATATCAGCAAGCAACCATGTCTTTCAAAATATCAACGCTAAAATAAGTTATCCTAACCTATCATGCTCAATCATTGACCCATTCATGAAACACACTCGCATATTAGCTACACCCAATGCTCAAGTACGATCATAGTGCCCCCTAGTTGGTGCTTTATAAAAGAAGATGGAGACTCAAATTAAAAATAAAAATTACATAAAGTAAAAGAAAGGCCCTTCGCGGAGGGAAGTAGGGATTTGCAGAGGTGCCAGAGCTCAAAGCGAAAAACATAGAGATAAAAACCATTTTGGGAGGCATGATTTTCCTGTCAACGTGAACGATCGAGTAGTTCCCAATACTTTCCATGCTAGATATATCATAGGTGGTTCCCAAACAGAATTTAAAGTTTATTCCCTTTTCAACCATACTTTCACTTTCCATGGCTAGCCGTATACACGGGTGCCTTCCATATGAACACTTTCCAAGGAATTTATTATTTGACAACATAAAGTAAATTCATTTTTCATTTCGGGACTGGGCATTCATAATACCTTTGCCTTACTCTCATGCAATAACAAGTGAATAGACACTCATCGTGAGAATAACATACCTAGCATGGAAATATATTAGCCACCCCCTACCGGTTCATCAGCAGTACGAGCACACAAAAGAGAAGTTATTTTGAAAATTAGAGATGGCACATACAAATTTGCTTAGAACTGCAAAAGAATACCACATATAGGTAGGTATGGTGGACTCATGTGGCAAAACTGGTTTAAAGGATTTTGGATGCACAAGTAGTGATCATACTTAGTGCAAAATGAAACTAGCAAATGATTGAGTAGCTACCAACCAAGAAACCAATAATATCATAAGCGAGCATTGAGCATAATTAACACCGAATAATGCACCACAAATAGGATGTAATTTCATTGCATAACTATTGACTTTCGTGCTTGCATAGGGAATCACAAACCTTAACACCAATATTCTTACTAACTCATCAACATGACTCACATATCACATCATCATATCCCAAAACTATTACAATGAATCAAGTTTATTTTGTCCAATGATGTTCATGAAAGTTTTTATTATATCCTTCTTGGATATATATCACTTTGGAACTAATTTTCATGTGTTGCTTTTGATAAGCTCAAACAAATATAAGTGAAGATCATGAGCATAATATTCCTTTCTCTCAAATTAATTTAAGTGAAGCAAGAGAGAATTTCTTGAAAATTTTACTAACACTCAAATAATCTAAGTGAAGCAAGAGTGCATTTGTTCCAAAATACTAAAGCACACCATGCTCAAAAAGGTATAAGTGAAGCACTAGAGCAATTACATAGCCCATAAAGATTTAAGTGAAGCATAGAGAGCAATTCTAACAAGTCATGGCATAATTTTGGATCTCTCAAACAAGTGTGTCCAGCAAGGATTCATGACTCAAAACAAAAAGAAAAACAAGCAAAGACTCATATCATACACGACACTCCAAACAAATCTCATAGTATGTGACGAATAAAAATATAGCTTCGAATAAAATACTGATGTTCGTTAGAAGAAAGAGGGGATGCCACTCGGGGCATCCCCAAGCTTAGTTGCTTTATTCTCTTTGGATAATAGCTTGGGATGCCATGGGTATCCCCAACTTAGGCTCTTCTTACTCCTTATTCCTTCATCCATCGTAACATCACCCAAAACTTGAAAACTTCAATCACACAAAACTCAACAAAACCTTCGTGAGATCCGTTAGTATAAGAAAGCAAATCAATACTATAAGTATTGTTGCAAGCCATTAATATTTTATTATTGCATTATATCTAATGTATCCAACTTTTCTATGGCAAAAACTCTTCAAAGAAAACCATAGAATCATCAAAACAAGCACACAACGCAAAAAAATAGAATCTGTCAAAAACAGAACAGTCTATAGCAATCTGGATATTTCGAATACTTCTGTAACTCCAAAAATTCTGAAAAATTAGGACAGCCTGAAAATTTTGTATATCAATCTAATGTAAAAAAATCAGAATTTTTCGTCGCTTCTGTGATTATTAAAACTTGTAACTCTGGACACAAAATTTACTGTTTTTCAGCAAGATCAAGGCAACTATCACCCAAGAAGATCCTAAAGGCTTTGCTTGTCACAAACACTAATTAAAACACAAAAAATACAATCATAACAGTAGCGTAATTGTGCAAACACTCAAGAACAGAAATCAAAAGACAAAAATAAATTTTATTCATTGGTTTTCCTCCCAACAAGCGCTATCGTTTCATGCCCCTAGCTAGGCATAAGGCAAGGATCTAAGTTAGTTTTGGCAACTTTTGTAAGGGCTTTCTCAAACCCGGGAGGCTCTTTGCGCTTCCGTAAATTCTCAGTAAAAGAAACCATCTTTAGATCTAAAATATCCAATCGCTTTTTGCAGAGAGTAATCAAGGTATTCATGCGATTGATACTACCATTAAGATGTTTGAGGGGTTCGTTATATTTTTGCAATTTAACCATATGTTTATGAAAAGCACCAAGTTTTTCCAACATTTGAACTCCCTTTTGGGTGAAAGAAAACCCCTTCTTTTGAGGTGGAACCCCCAGAATTCCCTCTAAAATTTCATAGGTAGCATTAGCACCAAGCTCAATAAAATTCCCTTTAGCAACAAAATCTAAGAGTTGTCTATGATGCAAAGACAATCCTATGTAAAAATTACGAAGCAAGATATTTGCATCTCCCTTTAAATTGCAAACACGATAGGATTCCATAAGCCTATACCAAGAATCTTTCAAAATTTCTCCTTGTCGTTGCTTGAAGTATAAAACTTCAAAATCTGTTGACAAAGGAGGGGTAGACACGCTAGCCATTATGACTAAAATCAAGAACACGGATAGATCCGGCAAGAAAACGGCGAACGAAAAAGAGGGCGAACAAAATGGCTAATTTTTGTGAAGTTGGGGAGAGGAAAACGAGAGGCAAATGGCAAATAATGTAAATTGCAAGGAGATGAGTGTCGGTGTCAAAATCGGCGGATCTCGGGTAGGGGGTCCCAAACTGTGCATCTAAGGCGGATGGTAACAGGAAGCAAGGGACACAATGTTTACCCAGGTTCGGGCCCTCTCTATGGAGGTAATACCCTACTTCCTGCTTGATTGATCTTGATGAATATGAGTATTACAAGAGTTGATCTACCACAAACCCTAGAAGCTAGCCTATGGTATGATTGTTGTTGTCCTATGGACTAAACCCTCCGGTTTATATAGACACCGGAGGGGGCTAGGGTTACACAGAGTTGGTTACAACAGAAGGAGATCTACATATCCGTATCGCCAAGCTTGCCTTCCACACCAAGAAGAGTCCCATCCGGACACGAGACGAAGTCTTCAATCTTGTATCTTCATAGTCCAACAGTCCGGCCAAAGGATATAGTCCGGCTGTCCGGATACCCCCTAATCCAGGACTCCCTCAGTAGCCCCCGAACTAGGCTTCAATGACGATGAGTCCGGCGCGCAGATTGTCTTCGGCATTGCAAGGCGGGTTCTTCTCCAAATTCCGAATACTTGTTTGAATAGTGTCCGGCTTCCCATAAATGTTGCACTCTTTGGCTTCTGCGCCTAATAATGGAGATCCTCCACGCGTCGAGCGAATGCGAGAAGCCGGGCATTTACAATTGCCACCCTAGCCATGTAGGCAAATCGCCTATTAAAGAGACGGGGATTCACAGATCCATATCATACCATCCTCCCACAGCGAGTATCCATCGGAGCACGCCTGGAAAAAATCCATTCCAACATGGCCAGTCGTCGCAGCTCCTCCTGTCGCCCCCGTAGCCATAAGCCCGGTGATTGGAAGAAGTGTTTCGTCCCACATAGCCAACTAGTGAGGCTACAGACCCAGGGATTTCTCCCCCCAGCGTATATGGTCCCCGTTCGAGCCGGGTTTGCCACCTATAATGGCGGAGAACAAGCAGAGAGCTTCCCCAATCCCTCAAAAGGGGAACGGGTATGCCTTGTCCCTTATTTATTAAGGGGACTAGGATTTCCAATTCACCCGTTCCTCCGCGGGCTCCTGGAGTTCTACGGCCTCCAGCTGCATAATTTCACTCCTGCCTCCATATTGTACATTGCTGGCTATGTCGCTCTTTGCGAACTGTTTCTGGGCTGCGAAGCTCACTTCATGCTATGGAAGAGGCTATTCTGCCTCGTACCCCGTACACAGGAGGGGTCACTGTTTCAAGTGGGTGGAGCCGAAATATGGCGCTATCGTCGGGACCAGATACCTGTCCGGCACCCCGGAGAAGGCATCCGAATTCTGGCCTTCAAAGTGGTTCTATATAGAGGATGTCCCTCTTCCCGATCCTATTCAGATCGGCCTTCCTGAGTTTAATAATGTTCCTCTGAAGAAACGCCTAAGTTGGTGACCAAGTAGCCCTCAGGAGGAAGATGATAGGGACGTTTCTTACCTGATGAGCCGGATAAAGGTGCTGGCTCTATCAGGACTGACTACAACCGAAGTTATGTCAATATGCATTATGCGAGGGGTGCAGCCGCTTCAATACCGAGGCCGCCCAATGTGGGACTTTAACGGGGAAGACGATGCCACCCGCTGCGGCCGTAAGGGGCCGGACTCCGTTGCCGCTCTGGCAAAAATTCTGTCCGGTCTGTACAAGGGAGAGGAAGAGGAGTTCCTCCGCATCAAACCGCGGGACGGATTCTCCATGTACAATCCTCCGAGCTGGGTAAGCTGCCACTTTTCATGCCCTTCCCTTCCGCTCCACAATAAATGTCTTATTTTGCCCGTTCACCGCAGGAGCTGCGTAAGGCAGTAAGGGAGATAAATAGCCCACCTCCACAATCAGAGGAACCTGAACGGCCCCTCGACCCCGGCCTTCAAGAGGATCCGGACTTATTCGTAGAGCTAATCGATAGGATATTTTTATCAATTAAGCCGTGATGAGGCCATGGTGCCTATTACAGTCGACTATCCGGGGCTACTCCCTGCCTCGCAGGTAAGTGAGATCATGGGCCCAACCTTTGATAAGTATCCCTTTCTACGCACCTTACCTACCGTATCTGCACGGTGTCTTACAGGGAAGGTCCTCCGGACGCCATGCCGAGCCCGTGGCGAGTTGCCAGCAAGGGGTACCGAGGCCGGGCAGGCTGAAAAGAAAAGCGGTTCGGACTGAGACGCCGGCGCAGAGGTATGATATAAAACCTCTCTCCGTGGGTTTGTCTTTGAAAACATAATAACACCCATCTTTCCCAGAAGGAAAAATACTCGCCAGATTATATCCGGAGAAGTTGCTGATCACGCCTCCACTAGTCGGGCTCCAGGGCCGGACACGGAGGCAGGGCACGCGTCGGACGTTCCTCCTACAGAGGATGCGGATAAAATCTCCGCTACAAATTCCGAAGTGGAGAGCGCCATGAATCACAGGCGCCGCCGGGTTGTACTCCGTGACGCTTGTTTCTCCCAAGAGGCGTTTGATGCCTTCAATTCGGGAGACACGTACATCTGTGCTGCTGAAAATGGTCTTGCCAGAGCCACGGGCCAGTATGTAAAGGATATACAGGTAAGAAAATTTGATGATTATATATATCAGTAGCCCCTGAGACTTGAAACAGTTGGCGCAACTGATTTAAGGATCATTATCTGTGCAGGTTCTTACAGAGAAGAATACCCAGTTGTCTCAAGAGCTGGAAGAGTGCAAGGCCCAGCTACGGGCCGCAGTGGCCGCATTGAAGAAGTCCGAGAAGGCCCCCTCTGGTAACACCTGCTTTAAAGAATGACATGTACCATATACGATGCGGCATGCATGCAATTCTGACAATAAATATTGCAGATGACGCTGGAGTGAATCCGGATGAGCAACATGTCATACGGCAGCTAAAGGCTGGTGAGCGCGTGCTTACAAAGGTTAGGCAGGAGAAAAACGATCTCCACGATGCCAATACCCAGTTGAGCGTGGAACTAAAGGATGTTCGTGCCCAGCTGTCAGACTCCGTGAAGGAGAACAAGCGGCTTCGACGCGGCATTTTCAGTAAGTGATTGAACGAACTTCAAAAAGAGTTCGGCGAAGAAGCCAGCTAACGGAGTTATGTCTGCAGGTATGCTGACAGGTCGTCCCGCGAATGAGATGCCCGGGTCTGCGGGTGATCTTCTACCAGAGCTCTCACAACTGCACGAACAAGTTCGGCAGGTGATGCAAGGTATTGCCCAGGCCTTGTGGCCATCCGTCTCCCTTCCCGAAGGCCTTGGAGGACTTGCAGAGAAGCTCCAGGGAGCACGGCGGTGCTTCTGATTATGGAAGGTATCGGCCTGCCGTCAAGGTGCCAGGGAAGCCTGGGCCATGGTGAAGACACGGTATACCAAGGCTGACCCAAACCACATGGCCGAGGTCGGACCTGTGGGGCCCGATGGGAAAGAAATCCCGGTCAGTTTGGTGTATCACCAAGTAGAGTTAGCCGCCAAGTATTCCCAACAGGGTTGTAGGCTAGACAGCCTGTTGGATGGCATAGAAGAAGAATTTAGTCAGTCTAAGTGACTATGTAATTTGAATGACATGTAGAATGTCTCTAGCCGGATTGTAAATCATTTGTCATGGCGGACCTTTTTGCTTCAACCTCTGGACCCGATAGTCCGGAGTGTATCTGAATACCAGCTCAGCTATGTAAAAACCGGGGTATGCATGGAAACCAGGCGTAGGGGTCATAAGTGCTTGAACAGACAAGTACCCAACTAGTTATGTTATATTACATGGGTAGTAAGAAACATCTTCCAGGGAGAATAGTTCCGTTAAGGGTTCCTTTCCCTGGGTACGCATCCCTAATGTGCATGTCCAAACTGCGAGAAGAGACGCATGCAAAAACATCTGGGGGCAAGTGGAAAAAATAAAAAGTCATCTTTTATTCACCGACCGAATATTCCCTTAAGAACGCTAGCTTTTGGCTTCACCCAGTCTGAGGTACACATCCGGCTGACCCGGCAGTAACAATCGTAGAGGTGCTCCCCTTATGCCCTAGCCGAATTAACGGGAACGTAGGGCATAAATACAAGAGCCAGGCAACCCAGCTTGGCCAAAACTTAAGTCATATCGATGCATATAGTGGCGAAAAAAAGGTACATGCGGAAGAATAACACATGTGCGGGCATGATGCCCATAAAATATTTAAGCTTACAGATAGGAAGCCCCTGTGTATAATGAGTGCGGCTGGCGCATCAAGATTGTGTAGTCAAAACACATTTTAGCCCTTCAAGGCCTCGAAAGAAAAGGGGAAGAAAGAAAGAAAGAAAAGATAGATAAGGAATGTATAAAAATTTGACAGAGGTAAGGAGACGAACACGGAGTCCGCACTAGGCATAGAATCTTCGTAGTCTAGCTGCGTTCCATGGATTTGGCTCAAGGCGGTTGTCCGATGCATCCTGCAGACGGTACGCTCCATCGGTTAAGACCTGGTTAATAATGAAGGGACCCTCCCATTTGGGCTTGAGCTTGTCCTTTTTCTTATCCGGTAGGCGTAGAACGAGTTCGCCAACGTTATAGGTTTTGGCCCGTACTTCTCTGCTTTGATATCTTCTAGCCTGTTGCTGGTAGAATGCGGAACGAGCTTTTGCCACATCATGCTCCTCCTCGAGGGCGTCCAAACTGCCCTGCCGATCAAGCTCGGCCTCTCTCTCTTCATACATGTGCACTCGAGGTGAGTCATGAATTATGTCGCAGGGCAGAACCGCCTCTGCGCCGTACACCATAAAGAACGGTGTGTATCCGGTAGTGCGATTCGGCGTGGTCCACAGCCCCCAAAGTACGGAGTCGAGCTCCTCTACCCAGTGCGTGTTAGATTCCTTTAAGGACCGCACTAATCTGGGTTTGATGCCGCTCATGATAAGACCGTTTGCTCGTTCGACTTGACCGTTAGTTTGTGGATGATAGACAGAAGCGTAATCGAGCTTGATGCCCATGTTGTTGCATCACAGTTTCACCTCGTCGGCAGTGAAGTTCGTGCCGTTGTCAGTGATAATGCTGTGGGGGACACCATAATGGTGTACAACCCCGGATATAAATTCTATCACTGGTCCGGATTCGGCCGTTTTAACAGGTTTGGCTTCTATCCATTTGGTGAATTTATCCACCATTACCAGTAAGTATTTTTTCTTATGGGTTCCCCCTTTAAGGGTCCAACCATGTCAAGCCCCTGCACTGCAAAAGGCCGTAATGGGGATTGTTTGTAGGGCGACGGGTGGCATATGGCTTTGGTTTGCAAAGAGCTGGCAACCGACGCAGCGTTGGACCAAGTCCTATGCGTCTGCTCGGGCCGTCGGCCAATAAAATCCTGTACGGAAGGCCTTACTTACGAGGGCCCGGGCTCCGACGTGGTGGCCACCGAGTCCGGCGTGAATTTCTTCCAGAAGCTTCCGCCCTTCCTCTTCGGAGATGCACCTTTGAAGAACTCCGGTGGTGCTTTTCCTATACAGCTCTCCCTCATGGACCTTGTAGGTTTTAGATCATCGCACAATGCAGCGTGCCTCATTTTGGTCCTTGGGAAGTTCCTGCCTGGTTAGGTAGGCCAGGAATGGTTCAGTCCATTGGCTGATGACGGCCGTTATTACGTGGGTTGAAGGTGTTATTTCGGTGGCGGAGCCGCCAATTATGTCAGAGTGTTCGGTATCTGGCGTTGTAGCCGGGTCTGGACTGTTGTTGCTTGTTTCCCCTTCCCATGCCACGGATGACTTAAACAGCCTTTCCAAGAATATATTGGGTGGGACCGGATCGCGCTTAGCGCCGATACGGGCAAGGACGTCCGCTGCCTGATTGTTTTCCCGAGCTACATGGTGGAATTCGAGCCCCTCGAACCAAGCTGACATCTTGAGTACGGCATTGCAATAAGCCGCCATTTTTGGATCTTTAGCGTCGAAGTCTCCATTTATTTGGGATATTGTGAGGTTTGAGTCCCCGCGCACCTCCAGGAGTTGAATGCCCATGGAGACTGCCATCCGGAGACCATGTAACAGGGCCTCGTATTCGGCAGCATTGTTGGAGTCTGTATACAGTATTTGGAGTACATATTGGACTGTATCTCCGGTAGGGGACGTCAAGACGACGCCAGCCCCCAGACCGACCACCATTTTGGAGCCGTCGAAGTGCATAATCCAGTTGGAGTATGCGCCGTATTCCTTAGGGAGTTCGGCTTCTGTCCATTCGGCGACAAAATCGGCCAATACCTGCGACTTAATAGCTTGCCGAGGTTTATATGTTATGTCGAACGGGAGGAGCTCTATGGCCCATTTGGCAATCCGGCCTGTGGCGTCACGGTCGTTTATTATGTCGTTCAATGGCACTTCAGAGGCCATCAGAATCGAACACTCTTGAAAGTAGTGTCGTAGTTTCCGGATGCCATGAATACCGTGACATCGCTATCTTTTGATAATGCGGGTACCGTGATTTGCATGGGGTGAGGACAGTGGATACATAATATACCGGCCTTTGAAGGGGGAATTTATGTCCGTCTGTTTCTCGTTCGACGACGAGAGTTGCGCTTACGACTTGATGAGTCGCCGCTATATATAGCAACATCGGTTCGCCGATGTTTGGCGCGGCCAGGATTGGGTTGGTGGCCAGTATGGCTTTTATTTCTTCCAGTTCGGCCGTGGCAGCATCCGTCCACTCAAAATGTTCGGTGCGCTGAAGGAGGCGATAAAGGGGTAGTGCCTTTTCTCCTAATCAGGAGATAAAGCGACTTAAGGCCGCGACACATCCAGTTAATTTCTGGATTTGCTTGAGGTCTGTTGGGATGGCCAATTGTGAAAAGGCTTGGATTTTAGCTGGATTTGCTTCAATCCCTCCACTGGAGAAGATGAAACCCAGGAGCTTTCCGGCGGGCACGCCGAAAACGCATTTTTCCGGATTGAGCTTGATGTCGTATGTTTGGAGGTTGTTGAACGTAAGCCTCAAGTCGTCTATTAAAGAGTCGACGTGTCTGGTTTTGACGACCACATCGTCTACGTATGCTTCCATTGTTTTGCCGATTTGCTTTTCCAGGCATGTCTGAATCATGCGTTGATACGTTGCACCGGCGTTCTTAAGCCCGAAAGGCATTGTGTTGAAACACAAGGGGCCGTATGGCGTGATAAACGCCGTTGCGGCTTCGTCGGACTCGGCCATCTTGATTTGGTGGTAGCCGGAGTATGCATCGAGGAAGCACAATGAGTCGTGTCCTGCGGTGGCGTCGATAATTTGATCGATGCGAGGGAGGGGGAAGGGATCCTTTGGGAAAGCTTCATTGAGGTCTTTGAAGTCAACACATAAGCGGCAGGATTTGTCCTTCTTTGGTACCATCACCAGGTTTGCTAGCCAGTCCGGGTGTTTTATTTCTCTGATGAATCCGGCCTCCAATACCTTGGCTAGCTCCTCGCCCATAGCTTGTCGCTTAGGTTCGGAGAAGCGCCGAAGAGGCTGCTTGACCAGCTTGAACCCTTTTAGAATGTTAAGGCTATGCTCGGTCAACTTGCGTGGGATTCCTAGCATATCTGATGGGTGCCAGGCAAATATATCCCAGTTCTCACGCAGGAACTCCCGTAGTGCGGCATCCACATCAGGGTTTAACTGTGCCCCAATTGAGGCTGTTTTGGTAGGGTCCGTTGGGTGGACTTGGAATTTGACTATTTCGTCCGCTGGTTTGAAAGAGGTGGACTTGGATCTCTTGTCGAGTATCACGTCGTACCTGTCCACGGTCGAGCGTAGCGCAGTTAACTCCTCTGCCGCTAGGGCTTCGGATAGTGCCTCGAGGGCTAGTGCGGCTGTTTTGTTTTTGGCACGGAGCGCTATGTCCGGATCACTAGCTAGAGTGATAATTCCGTTGGGCCCAGGCAATTTGAGCTTCATGTACCCGTAATGGGGTATAGCTTGGAAGATCGTGAATGCCTCCCACCCTAGAAGGGTGTGGTATCCGCCATCTTGAGCACGGGCCACTTGGAATGTTATTTCTTTGGACCTGTAATTTTCCGGTGTGCCGAATACCACATCTAGTGTGATTTTCCCAGCGCAACGTGCCTCCCGCCTGGGGATGATTCCTCTAATGGTTGTGCTGCTTTGCTCAATGAAGTTCCAGTCTATTTCCATTTTGTGAAGAGTTTCCTCGTAAATGAGGTTTAACCCGCTGCTGCCGTCCATGAGCACTTTAGTGAGCCGAAAGCCGTCCACAATTGGACTAAGGACTAATGCGGCTGCTGCTCGGGTTGTTCGGCATTTGGGTTCGTCACTGGAACTGAAGGTGATAGCCGTGTCGCTCCATGGATCTATTGCTGCCACCTGGCAGATCTCGGCAAGGCCGCGGAGTGCTTGCTTGCGCCTATTATTTGAGGCGAATGTCTCGAAGACTGTTAAGACCGTATTGTAATTCACGGGATGTAGCTCTGTGGTGTTTTGAATGAGGAGATCCTCACCGCTCTTAGCGACCTGCCGGAGTACCCAACATGCTCTAAGCCTGTGTGTTGGTGTGGTATCCACCATACTGTGAATTTTGCAGGGTCCGTTAAGCCATCCCTCCAATACGGTTTCGTGCCCTGTAGTGGGCTTTTGCTTTTTTATGATTGAATCTTGTGACTTACGGGGGTGCACCCTTTTGATTCGGACTGGGTATTTAGCCAAAGTCGGATTATCCCAAAATTCTATTTCGGTTTTCCAGGCGCTCTCCATCGCACAGTACTTCCGTACTATGGCCGCCAAGTCAGCGAAGTGTGCTATGTTGCGGTGGCTTATGGCGTTCATGATTCCCTTGTCCGTGCAATTATTGCAGAAGAATGAAATTGCGTCTTCCTCTCGACAGTCCTTGACCTTGTCCATTACAAGGAGGAATCTGGCCTAATAGTGATGTACTGTTTCCTGGGGATCTTGTCTAATGTGGGAGAGGTCGCTTGTATCTGGGTGGGTGGGCGGATTTAAGTCCGAACCCTGACCCGATCTGAGACCCGGGGGCATGGGAGTTTCCGATCTTGGAGGTTCGGGCTCCGGGATGTCGCCCGATAGGTCTGGCCCACTGCCTGATTCTACGTTCAAGGCTAGGGGATGTCCTTCCGTATAGAGGTATCCGACTCGGAGAGCTCTGGAATCCGGACATAGTTTGTCCTCAAGATTGAGGGAAAATTACCGCATTCTTCCTCCACCACCGCTATCTGATGGGTGACCGGTGGAGAGTTAATCTCCCTTTGTCAGATTTAAGCCCGATCCGATCATAGTCCGTAGCGACTCCCAAAGCGGCAATGCGATCCAAGAGCTCGTTTAGGGAAGAGAGCTCCATCGGATCCATCTGCTCGGCAAGTTCCAAGCCAACGTGGAGGCTGTTTTTGATGACCCGAGAAGTCATCGTCGGCGCAGCAGCCGAACGGGCAGTCATGACGAACTTGCCTAGCCGGAGAGTCTGGCCGACAGCCATGGCTTCCCCAGAGGTGACGCTGTCCTTGAAAACGAGATGAGACATCCTTCCTTATGGTGACGGCATAGTGGAACTCTCAATGAAAGCACCAATGTCGGTGTCAAAACTGGCAGATCTCGGGTAGGGGGGTCCCGAACTGTGCATCTAAGGCGGATGGTAACAGGAGGCAAGGGACACGATGTTTACCCAGGTTCGGGCCCTCTCTATGGAGGTAATACCCTACTTCCTCGCTTGATTGATCTTGATGAATATGAGTATTACAAGAGTTGATCTACCACGAGATCGTAGAGGCTAAACCCTAGAAGCTAGCCTATGGTATGATTGTTGTTGTCCTACAGATTAAACCCTCCGGTTTATATAGACACCGGAGGGGGCTAGGGTTACACAGAGTCGGTTACAACAGAAGGAGGTCTACATATCCATATCGCCAAGCTTGCCTTCCACGCCAAGAGAGTCCCATCCGGACACGATATGAAGTCTTCAATCTTGTATCTTCATAGTCCAACAGTCCGGCCAAAGGATATAGTCCAGCTGTCCGGATACCCCCTAATCCAGGACTCCCTCAATGAGATTTGTGATTAGGAACCTGGTAGATGTTGATGATGTCTCCCCGGCAACGGCGACAGAAATTCCTTTTGATGTCTGCTAGACTATGTCGGTATTTCCCCAAAGAGGAAGGGATGATGCAATACAGGGACGGTAGGTATTTCCCTCAATGATTAAACCAAGGTTATCGAACCAGTAGGAGAATCAAGCAACACTACGTAAACAACACCTGCACACAAATAACAAATACTCGCAACCCGACGTGTTAAAGGGGTTGTCAATCATCGGAGAGAGGAAGCCATCTAGCTACTAACTACGGATCCGTAGGTCTACAAAAGACTACTCACGCATCATCAGAGAGGCACCAATGGACATGATGAACCCCTCCATGATGGTGTCTAGATTGGATCTGGTGGTTCTGGAACTTGCGGCGGCTGGAGTTGATTTTAACGACTCCTAGGGTTTCTGGAATTTTGGGGTATTCATAGAGTAAAGAGGCGGTTCAGGAGGCACCCGAGGTGGGCACAACCCACCAGGGCGCGCCTGGGCCTCCAGGTGCGCCCTGGTGGGTTGTGCTCCCCTCTGAGCCCCCCCCCCAAGTGCTTCTTCCGCCCAATGGGTGTCTTCTGGTCCATAAAAAATCCACACAAAATTTCGCTGTGTTTGGACTCCGTTTGGTATTGATTTCCTGCTATGTAAAAAACATGCAAAAAAACAGCAACTGGCACTTGGCACTATGTCAATAGGTTAGTACCAAAAATGATATAAAATGATTATAAAACATCCAAGAGTGATAATATAACATCATGGAACAATAAAAAATTATAGACACGTTGGAGACGTATCAGCACCCAACAATCTTTGTTGGATGATGACTACAGGAACAGTCTCAGAGTCTGAGCAAAAATAATCCCCTTCTTCCATGAAAATTCTAGTGGGAATATTTGTCATCTCTTCCACTCTAACTTGCACCACCAAACATGCCCTGGAACTTTTAACCCGGTCTCAAACCAATAGTTTGCCAAAACTCCGAACAACATTGCCAATTTCATTCATACATCTGCGATCAAATGGGAAACCCACTAAGAGGAGCCAGACTTCTCTGTTTAGGGCAAACTTGCGCCAGTTCCTACCCTCATTATGTTTTTGAAAAATGACGCGCACATCTCCAAAACCGAGCTGAGGTTAACTAGATCGTCTCTATCCAAAATACTATCAAGTCGGATGTAGGCCTGACCAAATGGGCATCTCGAAATCTCAAAGAAACACATACACTTGACATCATGTAAGAACTCGGTGAGGTAGAGTACCTCACGGGTGTTGTTACCGTCAATCGGTAGATCCGACATTGGGACGATTGTGGCAATGATGAATTGTTTGTGTGTCAGCTGAACTGGCTAAGCCACCACACAAACCCTAGCGGAACGATTCTCCACCTCAATGCACTGATGATTAGCAGGGATAAATGGCATCTGATCAAAGGGGAAGGTAGCCATGGCTATTGAGAAGCGACGAAGGGGACATGTAGGGCGGACTCAAGGGGCCTACTGTTGGTGGGAGAGGAAGGGGCAAGGCGCAAGGTGGAAGATGATGGAATAACAACGTTAGCTGGGTTAGGGATATGGGAATTAGCTAAGTAATTCAACTTGACCGGTCTGCTCTTATTGCCCAAATTTGGAGGGACCGTAAACACACAATTAGAGGTTTGATTAGGGTAATTATCATATTGTATCGCCTGATGGAAAGCTGGAGCGTTCTGTCGGGTCTAGAGCCACATCGTCCCATCCCTTGCAAGAGTGGCATTGAATTTTGTTGTGGCGGTCGGGCCGGAGGTGATCTATGAGAAGACACCTGGTTCAATAAGACTTTCAGGGCCCATGCTCCTAGTTAGTGGGGCCCGAGCTGCTATTATTGACATTTCAAAAACCCGATGATCCCGCCTTCAAGTTAGTGAATCTTGAATTGCCATGATTGCGTTGATCAGCCTGATTGTCGCCTGAAGGATGAACGATTTGAACAGTAGGCTGATGAATTGGATCATGGGAGGTAGTCCACTGGGTGGAGTGGTTGTAATTCCTCGGTTCAGAAACATCTTGGGCATAAGATTTCTTACGACCACGAACAATGTGCGTCCATTCATCCTCTTGCTCTTGCAGATAGAGCGCAAATTCCTTCTCCGAATCTGGACCTCCCTTCCACAAAGTAATAATCCAGGTTGAAAAGTTGGAACGAGATATTACCCCCATTTACAATGGCAAAACCTAATTCGTTAGAGGAAACTGAGAACTTGAGGGACCAATTTTGAAGGCGACTCACTTTGAAAAGGGAGGCACGACCACCAAAACATGAAAGCAGGATCGTACCTACAGATTCATAGGACAATTTGATCTCGGATCTGGAGAATTCAGCAACCCGGAAGAATTGGCGAAGACCTTTTCCTTCCACATAGTTGATCAGCGGGTTGAACTTCTCATGGATCTTCCATTCGAATAGATGTCCCTTGTTGAATTCCAGGTCTGCGAACAACATCTTGGGTGACGGTATCTGGCCGGCGTCATTGGAGTGACATGACGCCGGTATGGTGGCTGCAGTGTCCACAATTGCTCTATTTTCTAGGCGTGAAACCAAAGGTTGAAAAAAATTTAGGGTGGGGTGGGGTAGTGTTATGTTGTTTTTTTCATGTTGGAATTTAGAATACATGACATTACAATTCACGGGCATTTCTTATTCTTGCACCTAGCATCGTCAGAGGGCATGTGGAGGTGTGTTTCCGGTAGATCGCACATAATTCGGTCGATGCTGGTCTTCGATGGATCAATTTGGATCCAATCTTTGTTCGTTTTCATTTTTGTGTTTTCAGGTTGAATCCTTCTGATCTACGTTTCTCTTCATAGGTGACGGGTGTTGTTTTGGTGCACTGTTTTCGTGGGATATTAGCATGACGACTTTCCGACTTTTTACTACAATACGTTTCTCTTCATAGGTGACGGGCGTTCTTTTGATGCACTGGTCCCGTGGAATATTAGCATCACGACTTTCTGACTTTTTACTACAATAAAGTTTGACCAGCGGGTGAGTGAGGGGTGATGACGGTGGAGCACCTTCGGCTCGCCCTAGTGTTTGTAGTGATCCATATAACTTCTATGTTTTCTGTACTGCCATTACAGATGATAAATAGACAGGAAGTTTTTTCCTTTTTTGAATACAGTACAGACGCAAACGCTTATATAACACACATACACTCACTTCTATGAACGTACGCAAGCATACTCTATCTCTATGAGCACTTTCAAGGACTGAGCCGAAACATTATCTTGAGATTGATGAAGTCGTCATAGACGCCTTCGTAGTTGACAGGAACATCCCCTCCCACTGAACGCAGAACGCCGGAAGGCCTGAAATAAATCCTGGAAAATCAAGTCAAGGACTTGAACTCTAGTGGGTTGGGGGATAGCAGTGTCCTTCTAACCATCCAACCACAAATTGGTTTGAATGAAAAAAATCCTGACAAAAAACTTACTATATACTCCCTCTGTTCTCAAATATTTGTCTTTCTAGCCATCTCAAATGGACTACAATATACGATATATGTAGACATGTTTTAAATTATAGATTCACTCATTTTGCTTCGTATGTAGTCATTTGAAAGACGATTATTTAGGAACGGAGGGAGTATATTTTAGACTATGAGTGTAGCATACGTATTTTTTAACTTAGTTTGTGTACAGCATCTGATTTGGTAACATGGTATGGTGTTGAAAAAACTTTCCATTGGCATGTTGTGCACAGCTGCCTAAGATCTGGATGAATCCATCTTCGGTTTTTCCGCTCCTATTTTATTCTTTTGTACATAAAAAAAGAGCAGTCTTTGTTGCCTGTAGCATCTGTATATACTACTCCAAAAATAATGATACTCTATATATATATTTTTTTAACATTGGCAGTAGAGCTGCCAAATTCATTGATCAGAAGAAGTGTTACAAGAGCCCTCCGGAGAGGAAAGCACATCAAGGGCTGATGCAAAAGGAAAAGAAAGAGAAATGCCGACACCAACACAAACCCAAGCACCACCAAACAAGACATGCACACCAACGGAATCCATCGTTGGGTCTTCAAGGTAACGCCTCCAAGAAGAAAGTGATGTCGAGGACAACACCGTTACCCGATCTGGCTAAGCCAAATCTTAGGTTTTCACCCGGAGTCCGCAAGCTATGAGGTAAGAAGAGCAATCCGCAGACGCCACTACCATCGGCACTGACAAGATCAATGCGGATTTTCATCCGAAGCTGAATCTTCCACCAAACTGGATCCGAGGCCAACCAGCGCCATCGGACAGAGCACCGCCGGTAAGGGAACCAGAAACGATTATTCCACCATCGTTCGGCGCAGATACAGTGCACATTTTTTATTTTATAAGATGAAGATGTTGAAGCGGAGGCGGTCGATCGATCCCATGGCCATGTGCCAATGAATCAGAGCCAAAAGGCGATCGGTGGACTATCCCAAGAGTATTAACTAAGCCTCCATGCAGGTTACCAGAACAAGCAGCTGTTGTACTACCAATCGCACGACTCCTTGGCGATCGATCGCGCGCGTGGCCACTTGCCAAGCTTGTCGCCCCGGCTCGTTTGTGTTGGCAGCCACATCTCAGAAAAGGAATACGCGGTGTGTGTGGTGCGTGCGCCCAGCCCAGCCTCCAACCAACCAAGACAGATCGACGCTGATGCAGCAGGAGTATTATTGTTGGGAGATTATCAGGAGAGATCTCCGTCGATCGCCCGTCGCAATAAATCGCAAAAGCGAAATTCATGTGGTACAAGTACGGAGATTGAGCGAGAGTGTATCCATCCATGGATCATCAAATCCCTCCCAGCTGATGCTAGTACCCAGGAGGCAGGCGTGAAGTGCCGATCAAAGAGGCGGAATGGTTCTCCTCCTTCTCTAGTTTTCTACGCAGCAGCGGTGGAACCGTGCAAGGGAGGACGAGGTTGCCGACGAAGGACGCCTTTTCGCAGTGACGCAGCATCTCACGTGCATAGGAGTAGACGAGTCCTTGTGTTTCGCCCATGCACCATGCGCACGGCATTCAAGATCCATGATCCATATCTACTACGTAGTATATCAGCCACACCAGCCAGCCTGGCAGCCAAGATCGACCGGTTTAGTTCGCTCCATGCCGTGCTCCCCCGTTGCTGGCATCCTCGTGCGCTCTCATGGCTATCGGTGTGTGTGTGCACGCGTGTCAGGCTAGGTAGTATATGCACCGAGGTCTTGGAAACGGTCGGTTTTTGTATATTGACTCATAATGAAACATCAAGGATAAACTGTCCAACCCGTTGCACACGGGTCCAAGAGCGCAGGACCACGGCGGCATCTACGTGGCCGAGTTGAGTACCGCCTTGCCCGCCTGCCAGACCGAAAACATCACCGCTGCAGATTGCAGATGCACAACCGACCTCAAGCCGCCGCCCACAGATCGCATCTCGTCGGCAAATGGTACCGAAGACGACGTCTCCGTCTCCAGCTTCTTCTACCAGTGTCGGAAAGCTTGATTACTATAGTAGTCTCTAGAAATGGCGAGGGAAGGAGGAATGATGAGATAGAGGCGGCAGCTGTTCACTTGTGTCCTGTTATCTATATGTTTTTTCATCTCTAAAAGCTCCTTTTACTCAACTCAGGCCGCCCGCTAATTGAGCTAGATGTACAACTTATTTTAAAGAAACATAGCTAGTATTACTAGGTGTAGCATGTTTTAGTAGTGCCTCAACCATGATCGACAACCACCACCAAAGCGTGAAGGTACACTAGTGTAGTTCATAAAGGGGCTCTAGTAAACCAAATAGATTTGGTCTCACAGCACAATCACAAACAAACAAACAGAAAGTAGGAGTTGTTAGTGTTCGTACCATTCATCATAGTAAATAAACAGCTTCTCGCCGGCAAAGAATTGAAATAGGACATTGCACAAAATAGCTAGCCCTGTAAAAGGCTCTTTTCCATAAAAGGGGTTCTGGATTGAAGCAGCTCACCAGCTAACCTGCGAAAATGCTACTAGCAAACAGACAAGGCAACTATGCAGGTGGATGGCGTCTAGCTTTACACATTGAAGGTTCGTTGGTCAAGCAAACTTCGGCTAAATTCGGTGGCTTATGGGCAACTCGAACGCGGTTCACCAAAACGCCTCCAAAATGTATAGGTCTCGACATTTTGATCATTCACCACCGTGCATCAAATGTCCACGACATGGTTCGGACGTCCGGAATCCACATACCAATAGCAAAATTAGGGGAGGTTCGTGGCATCCAAACATCCGCCACGTAGACCTATACAACATGTTCATGTAATTGTGAGATCCTGGCATGTAAAAGAAGGAGTGGAAAACCAAGAGGTTTTGTGATGTAACTGTTTCAAGTATGACGGTGTGTTTTTCACAATAGCCCTAGTATTTCCCTTGTTGATCATTGGACAATTCTTCCATTTTCAATACATGCAATCTAGGGATCCAATCATACCTGAAAATCTTATTGATTCTCCAAGTGCCTTGAGCATTGTTGTGTCTACGGCATCTGGTTCTCTCAAGTACTCCGGCCCAAACACCTTGGCCATTGTAGTAGCAAATCTGACCATGAGATCGAGACATGTGCTCCCAGACATTCATAGGTACTCGTCCCACGAATCTGCGACTGTGCCATAGTCCACCTTTTTCTTCTGAATTGTATATACTTCAAAAATGAATCACTCTTTTCAGTATGAATGGCTTACTCTCCCATTCTTTTCCGCTAGGGGAGCAGCTAGGCCCATATCTTTTCATGGCGAGCACCAATCGATATCCTTCGCAAGGGCAAGCATCCTCATGCCAGCCGTGCAATTCTATTAACTAGAGAACCCAATGCGGCCAACGACATCGTCTTCAACTTTAAGTAATCATCATAGGCAATGCCACCTTGGTAGGTGCGTCCGAACAAATGTTGCCACATCCGAAATTACGCCTGAAATATGGCTCGATAGTGCATCGGGGGGTAAAGTAGTCGTCGCACAACATCATATGCGCACGTGCCCTGTTTCGATTCAACACTCGATACCCCTTTATTGAATGTAGTTGAGAACATGCTCCTCCGCATTCTTCGTTTCTCTCAAAATCGCCCTCATCCTCGTTGTTTCATCCTCATTTTACGAAGACAAAGACGAACCCATGAACTTGGCGTAGAAGTACTCCTCGTATGAATCCATCGTGTTTTCTTCAAAGTAAACAACATGAACGTATTTTTTTCCTATGGCATTTGCCGAAAAATTATTCAGCATAGTGTCGGCCGTGGATGGCGTCGACAGTGGCAGAGGGTACTTGATCGGCGATCGAATCTGGATATGGAGGTGTAGGCCAAGGCGGGCAGGCGCCTGGGTGGAGCGGCGGAGGTTCGACAAAGCCTGGGCGGCGTCTGGGGTGGTACGACGGCGACGTCGGTCTTCGGAAGCATGGATACAAGCACATGAGGAGGGATGTATGGAGGGATGTATAGAACAGAATGAGGGCTTCGGGTGAGCCGGGGGTGTCGAAGTCCGATGTGGCAGAATCCCCTAGACGGATTTGATGAGCCGCGTTGGATGGTTAAATGTGCCTAAATCGTCGGATCCAAACATTTACGAGCGGTATGATAATCCGCGTTGGAAATGCCCTTAGCCAACAACGGTAGCACATGTACCTAGGACTTCTTTGATTCACAACTTTCTCAAAACATGGTAATAGAAAAAACACATGATTAAACGACATGTCCTCTGTATTATTCTATAAAATTAGAAGACTACATGAGTTTAAATGGAAGAGTATTCCATATCACATGAAAAATATCTACTGTAAGATATTTTTAGGGTAACCCACTAATAAGATTTTTTTTAATAAAGGATGGATTTTACAATGAAATATCAATGATCCTTTTTGAAAATGAACAAAAATATTCTTAGAATGGACACATGTTTGCCAAAAAAGCAATGTAACAGGCCGAAAACGAAGCTTTTATTTTTTTTAATAGTTTGAATTGCTTACGACATGTGTCACTGCATTCCTAATAAACAAACACCATTGTGTTCCACCCTCCAAATGCTACAAACTTCGTTAGGCGTTTCAAAGAGATCTCCGTTTACACGATCCCGACGCAGCACGACTACTCCCTCCTTTCCGGTTTATAGGGCTCAAATCTGAAATCTCATCAACCAAGGCATATGGTGAGTAGAGGAATGTATCTCGTACTTTACAAAACTATTCAAACTAAATTGATGCATTAATTGGGATTAATTGCAGTGCATGCATGCTTGGCCACTAGATGAGTAGTAGCATTACATGCATTGGTGAGTTTCTTTTTAATTTTTATATGCAAATATTTAATGCGCATTGGAATCTTAAAAAAAGATGAAGATGAGTCCTATAAATCCGAAAAATGAAAAAAATGAGATAAGCCTTATAAACCGAAAGGAAGGGAGTACATGGAGCACAGGCTGTGTACTACGTACGTAGTGTCGTCAGCCACCGCGTGGACCGTAGGTAGGCGGCAGGCGCGAAAAGGCCGGCCTTGTCCTGCAGCCTCAGGAATTCGCGGCCAGCGAGCCAGACAACGGACCGCCGACCCGACACCCGGCCGCGCCGGCGCCCGCCTGCTGTTTGCTGGCTGCCAGTCTCCCACGCCACGGAGCCACGCAACCGCACTGCATATACCACCGCACAGCAGCAGCAGTGCGAGCGAGCATCATCGTCCTCCACCCCCATATGGGATAGCCGTATCCCTCTTCCTCCTCTGCTGCTGCCCCGCGCCTTTCCGGATTAATTGCCGCCCACAACGCCCAGCGCATGCACACGCACGCACTCGGCATAGTTTAGTGTAGGGTCGCCGTGCTCGCCCAAGCAAGCAAGGCGCAGCCTGCCGCTACTAGTAGCGCCTCTCGCCTCCGCGGCCATGGCTGCACCCGCGCTGGCCAAGCGCCCCTGCAGCAGCCCCTCCTCCTCCGCTTCTTGCCGCGAGGCCAAGCGGCTCCGCCCGGCGGCGGCGCCGGTGGCCATGGACAGGCACGACGCCGCTGCCGCTGCTGAGGTGTCGACGACGACGTCGCAGTCGCAGTCGCAGCCGCTGCTCCCGGGCCTGCCGGACCACCTCGCGCAGCTCTGCCTCTCGACGCTCCCGCCGCGCCTCATGCACGCCGTCTGCCGCCCGTGGCGCCGGCTGCTGTACGCGCCGTCGTTCCCGCCGTTCTTGTCCCTGTACGCGCTCCTCGAGGACGCCGGCGACGGCGGCGCGTCCTTCGCGGCCTACAACCCGATCGCCGCGCGGTGGGACTGTCTGCCGGCGCCGCCGATGCCGTCGCCGCCGCCGACGCTCTGCCACCCGTCGTTCCTCTCCCGCCGGCTGCCGCTCCAGTCCGTGGCCGCGGCGGGGCAGCTCGTCCTCGTCGCAGGGTCCACGCAGTCGCTCCACCCGGCGCTGTGCCGTCCGCTCGTCTTCGACCCGACCGCCGCGCCCGCGCCGCGATGGCAGGTCGGCCCGCGGGTCCCGCTCGCCCCGCGCAGGTGGTGCGCGGCGGGGCGGCGAGGGGCCGCGTGTTCGTCGCGGGCGGCGTGGGCGCCGGGTACGACCTCGCCGTCGCGCGCTCCGGGGCGACATGGGACCCTGCCACGCCGTCTGCGCCGTGGGAGCCGCTCCCGCCGCTGCGGGACGGGCGGTTCAGCCGTGACGCGGCCGAGGCCGTGTGCTCGGGCGGGAAGGTCTGCATGGTCAACCTCCGCGGCAGCGGCGCCAAGGAGGGCGCGGTGTTCGACCTCGTGGCCCGGCGGTGGGAGGACATGCCGCCCGGCATGCTCGCCGGGTGGAAGGGCCCCGCCGCGGCGTCCCCGGACAGCGGCGACACGATCTTCGTCGTGGAAGAGGAGCGCGGCGCTCTCAACACCTACGACTGGGGATCCGACCGGTGGACGACGGTCACGGAGGCGGAGCGGCTCAAGGGCGCGGTAGAGATGGCAGCCGGCGGCGGCAGGGTGTGCGTCGTGTCCCACGGCGGCGCGAAGGTGGTGGTCGTGGACGTGACGCCCAAGGCGAGGACGAGGGGCTCCACGACGGCGCCGCCGCGCATGTGGGAGGTGGAGGCGCCGGCCGGGCGGCGGGTGGTCTCGCTGCACGTGCTGCCCAGGATGACGCGCCCCGAGTAGGCTTCCTCAACTCCTGCCACTGTACAAAGTACAAACTTGTACAAAAACAAAAGGCTCTCCCTTTGGTTCGTCTTCTCTTCTCGCTGCGGCGAATCCGCATCGGCACCGGCTTGGGCAGTATGCAGTACATGTTCATTTTTCGAGCCTGCGAGAATCGATTTTGGTTCAGGTGTGCTTCTGCTCAACGGCTACCAGGTGGATTTCGAGATTTTGATTTTGGAGGGGTAGACGCTAGATTTCCAGCTTTTGATTCTTGCGTTCTTCTGTGCTGCTCCTCTGATCCTCTCTGTCCAGATATCAAAAGCAGGATTCGAGATTTTTTTGGGGTTCCTTTTCTTTCAGAGATACTACTCCAGCACATACACTTGGGAACTGAATTAAATGAAATTAGACTGCTAATGTTCTGTTAAACCCAGTCCGTTTTTCTCTCGATTTGCAGGATAGGTCCGTTAAACCCAATGCTGGTACCCTGCGTCGCTTTGAGCCGTCGCGAGTCGCGACCCTCAGCCGGCGCTTTCTCGACGCCGGAGGCACGCGGTCGCCGGAGAAGTCCCGCCACGGAAACCTGGTACTAGATATTTTCTCCGCCCGGCCATGGCCGCACAGAGGGATCGCCGCCACTCCACAGCTTTCCGCTTTGATTCCCCGGCCACACGCGCCGCCATCGCCACGTTCCATCGAACCCATTAATCCACCCATAATAACACGGCCCATGCACGCCGTTACCTCCTCAATTAACACCCTTGCGGGCCGGATAACGGAAGACCACTCAGGCCTCGTTTGGCACAAGGGGGTCGGAGGGGTTTTCAGGGGATTATCCCCGCGAGGCCCAGAATCCCCGCGAGGCCCAGGCAGCCCGTTTGGTACGCGAGGGTTAGATGGGCCAAACCGCTCAGTTCCCCTTCGATCCCCTTCTACCCACGCGCTTCAGAAGACCCGAGGGGGGACGCAAGGATTTGGTCGCCCGACTCCTCGGGAAGGCCTTGCCCGCCGACTCCTCCACAAGGCGCCGCCGCCGACTCCTCCCGCCCGCCTCGACGCCGGCTATCGACTCCGGCGTACTGGACTTCTCCCCGGTCGTAAGTCATCGTCTCCCCTCCTTTCCCTCGTCGTTAGGGTTTGCCATCGGCCATGGCTGCCGTTCTTGTTGTGGCTTGGAATTCATGGAATTGGGCCTCTGGTTTAGTCCCGTCTTGGAGAAATAGGTAGCTCACGTCTTTGGTTCGATGACGAATTAGATCCAAGTTTCGCCCAATCGTCCAACAAAGAAAATATATCTATCCTTGTTCCATCATATATTTGGGAGGAATCGTCACCAAGTGCTTAACTCCGTAGATTTGGATGCATCGTGTGCTAAGCGGATGACTGATTCTAGTATTGAATCTGTGGGCTGCTTGGGCATATAGAAATCAAATGCATTGAATCGAAATCGACGGAGGTAGGACTAGATTGTGCATACGGATCTCACTTGATGCTAATTAAGACTTCTCCCAGTAGGAGTAGAAGTAGGATCAATCAAACAGTGAATACTTGTAAATAGAGGCTTGCTCGATTTAAAGCACACATTCCACGTATATGATTTTGCCTTGTCTTGCCAAAAAAAGTGGATATAATTGATGTGGATCCGAGAAAACTACCCTTGACCGTTTGATTCAAGGGTCTATATATATGTCAATTCATGATCAGCTCAACTAGCTTAGCTCTCGCGGCTGATTGCTTTGTGCAAGACGTACTATATAGCAGTGGCTGCTTTTTTTTCCTTGTAAGAAGTATTAATATATGGTTGTTGGTCGCTTCTGTAGTTTGCATGATTTTCTTGGAATATTATTGTCCTTTGTCCTAACATCCTGTCAAGTTAAACTTGAATAATCAAGAGAGCGTGGCCTTTGGTCTTGTCCCAGCTTCTAATGAGTAAAATGAATTTGTACATGGAAAATTTCTTTGCTACTCCGGAGTGTCTACACTGAAAATTTGATACCATTGTACACTGAAAATCAGGAGTACAAATTTGCCTGCTTGATCTTGCTCCTTGCTTGCTTGCTGTTGGAACAAATCAGGAGTAGTATCAAACTTCAATAAAATTGTTGATCTTGTGTACAAATGCCATTAAACTGTTGGAGTACTCCTGTTTGCTTGTTGCGCACCTACAAAAAGAAAATGAAGAAAAATTAAATTAATGTTGCTTGCTGGAAACTTTGCTTTAATATATACAACTTGTTTCTTGCTAGTAGTACAATGCTCCTATACAAGTACAATACTCCTTGCTTGTTCTATTCCCGAAACTTGCTGTACTACAGGCCTACTTATGTTCCGTATAAGGCACTCTAATGTTCATCTAGCAAAACTTATAGTTATAAGTTATTCAAGGCACTCTAATATTCATCTCTTTTGTTTCATCAGGTTCTCAAGCACCAAAAGAAGCAACAATAAACAAACTGGAGGGATAACTTTCTCTCAGATTCTCAAAGATAGATGATCATGACACCAAAAGATGGATATATCTGTATGCTAAATTATAACTGATCTTGAGCTATTCCAGAAGTACTTGTGTTGTGTTATCTTTGCTGCAAAATTATGTTGGGGCTGTGATGAACTGTTGTTGCTGCGAAAGATCATGTTGTCATGGTAAATTATGATTCCTGGGATTTGGGTTTCGAAGTCATGTTGTTATGATAAATTATGATGTTGTGATGATATATTGATTTCGAGTCATGCAAAATTATGTTGGGAAAAACTACAGCTAAATTATTCCCCTGTAGCAACTTTTCTCATTTTTATTAGGTGGCCTTTACAATTCTGTAGCAAGGATATAAGGGAGTTAGTTACATTGTAAAGATTGAATTTTTAGATGTTCTATACCATGTTATGTCAATTTGGCAAACCCCGCCTATCAAACAGAAATTTTAAACGAAGAGGATTGGGGAGGGAGGGGTTTTGGGGATTCAAGGGGTTTTGAGGGGATTGGGTGGAAGGGAGGGATTCACCAAATCCTCCCAAATCCCCTCCTCCGAAATCCTCCCAAATCCCTTTGTGCCAAACGAGGCCTCAAGATCACACACCGGCTTTGCATATTCCCGTTCCTTTCACGTCCGCCGCGGACGATTCTTCTTCCCTGAGCAACGGGCCCGGCCGGCCGCTAGTCTCCAAAGAGCGAGGGCCTCGAAAGGTGGCGTATGCCGGCGGCAGGATCTCGCGGGTCCAATCAATGCGAGCATTTTTCCGGTGCTGTTGGCGCCTTTTCCCTCGGGGCCAAGTTACGGGGCGCAAAAGGGTTCGGAAAAAGTTTGCCTGGTTCGGGGAAAAGGCCGTGGAGAGAGACGGCGACCGCTCGTTGCCCCTCCCGTCGGAGACGCGCACATGTGGGTCGGGAGGCCATCATGTCGTCCGGTTATCGGCGACGGGACGGTTTGGGCCGGGCGAATTCCCAAAAGGTTTGGTTGCTGGCCGAAAAGGGTCCGCGTTAATTGGGACGGCCGCCGCGACCGCGACCGCGACGCCGAGTGCTGCGCGGGGTTCGGTCATGCCTGAGGTCACAGCTGTGTGGAACGATATGAGGGTGGATCCAAAGATAAATAAAGAGTCAATTAGACCGGTGATGTTAGAACTTGGTGCAAAAATAATCACTTTGGAGGAAAGCTTCAAAATGCTGCAAAAAATGGAAATTGGAGATGAGGAAGAGGAGGATAACATCAGCATGCTTGATGATCAGGTTGGGGATGCAAATGAAAGTGAAAACCTAGAGGAGGCAGTGTTCAGTCCAAGTCTCTCATCAATTACTACTCAAGCCCCACCCATGCAGCAAAAATGGGGCCCAATCCAAGCCCAAAGAAAGAGCTTTAGGATTGACATAGGAGGAAGAACAATTATGAAAATAGCTATGGGATCAAAGAAGGTCCAGAATCTGGAAGAGCCTAAAGCTAAACACAAAGGTACAATTAAGAAAAACTCTTTTGAAAACTTTCATGATCCTGCATTTATTTCTGTAGCTAGGATGGTTGGAGTAGAGGTTGATGAACACAAAGATACTTATGCTTCTGTGGTCACTAGAAATAAGATCCCTAGAGGGCCTGCAGGGCCACATCTCCTGGGGGGAAGTTTGAACCTTAATAAAGGTATAATTAAGAGCCCTGTTCATAGCTCATTAGAGGGAGATAGTGTAATTAATAATCAGTCCCTGAATAAGCCTGTTGGGCTGAATAATCCAGGGTCTGATCTAGGATCCCCTATTACACCTGAAGGGTTAAAAGGGATCTCAAATGTTGTAGATGACCAGAGTGTTATCTGGGCTAAGATTTCCAAATATGATCGGGGCAAACACCGCAAGAAAACCCTGTTTAGATGAATTGTTTGTTCTAGAATATTAGGGGGATTACTACCCCAGGTAAGAAGACATGCATTGTTGATACCCTAACCAGAACAAATGCTAGTATTATTGCCTTTCAAGAGACCAAGAAAGAGGAGCTATCTCCTGCCTTCCTCAAATCCATTAGTGGAAGTAAAAACTTTCTTTGGCATCACCTCCCTATTGTAGGCACTTCTGGAGGTGTATTAGTTGGTGTGGATGCAGATATCTTTGCGGTCCTGCATTGGAGCCCCTTGAATTTTTCTGTAGCCTTCAAACTAAAGGTTAAATCTAGTGGGATATGCTTTAGAGTTATAGCTGTATATGGATCCCCATATGAGGTGGGCAAGGATGATTTCATATTTGAGCTTCACAGCCTCTTTGTAGATGAGCAAATGCCCACACTAATAGGAGGGGATTTTAATTTGGTTAGATACCAGCAGGATAAGAGTAATGGAAACTTTAATTACCACTCGGCAGATAAATTTAATGCCTGGGTGGAGATATGGAGCCTTTTGGAAATTAGGATGTCAGGTAGGAAATTCACCTGGGCTAACAACCAGGAGAATAACATTATGTCTACAATAGATAGGATCTTGTGCACCACTGAGCTGGAGGCTATTTTCCCATTATGCACTTCTTAAGCTCTCCCTAGAACTGGGAGTGATCATACCCCCCTCCTATGGGCCTCTGGCTTGGGAAGCAGCCCTAGGCCCTCTAGTTACAAGTTTAAAAAATGGTGGTTGTTACATAGTGAATTCAAAGAGATGGCCATTAAAATTTGGACTGCACCAGTCAATAAAGTTAAGCCAATAGATATTTGACGGGAGAAAGTTAGGAGATTTAGGAAATTTTCCAAGGGTTGGAGTAAGAATGTAGAAGCAGAATTAGGAAGAAGAAAATTG
The DNA here is from genome assembly GCA_021605145.1 of Aegilops bicornis. NCBI lineage: Eukaryota > Viridiplantae > Streptophyta > Magnoliopsida > Poales > Poaceae > Aegilops > Aegilops bicornis. The sequence goes on from CM038675.1 coordinate 677,486,255, forward strand.
CTCTCACAGAAGAATATGATGAGCTGGATGTCAAATCGGAAACAACTTGTCTTTCTGATGTGTAGAATACTAGAATGAAGAACATTTTACTAGAGCTTCAATTTATCTGGACTAAAGAAGAGACCAAAGCTAGACAAAGGTCTAGAGATAGAGATATTCTAGAAGGGGATAGAAATACCAAGTACTTTAATGCAAATAGCTAACCAGAGGAGGAGGAAGTCTCTCATTCATTCCCTTGATGGTCCTAATGGTCCTACCTCTGACATCAAGGAAAAGTTAAAAATAGCCTCTGACTTTTATAAGGATCTCTTCAAAAAAGAGCATAGAGGGGGTTTCAGTCTGAGTCATGACTTTTTCTCTTCTGAGGAAAAAAATCTTTGAAGACAACAATGAGTCACTTCAAGCCCCCTTCACTGAAAAATAAGTAAAGGAGGCCATCTTTGGTTCAGACTCTGAAGGAGCACCTGGTCCAGATGGCCTCTATTTCCTCTTTTTGCAAGAATTTTGGGAAGTCATCAAACAGGATGTTATGGCTCTATTTGATGACTTCCATGCAGGCAACCTAGATATATATAGACTAAATTTTGTCATGATTGCCCTCATACCTAAAGAAGAAGGTGCCACCAACATGAGGAAATTTAGGCCAATTAGCTTGCTGAATTGTATTTTTAAAGTTTTTACAAAAGTTCTGACCAATAGGCTTGCTGTTGTTATGAACTTCCTCACTTCTAGTAACCAGTCAGCTTTCATTAAAAGGGAGATATATCCTTGAAAGTGTGGTGACTGTGCATGAGGTGTTTCATTCTACTTTTCATTCTGACAACTCAGGACTAGTGCTTAAACTAGACTATGAGACGGCCTTTGACAAGGTCAATCTAGATTTCTTATTGGAGATCCTCCACAGAAGAAACTTTGGTCCTGTATGGATCAAATGGATTCGTCAAATCACACACATGGGCTCTGTGGGGGTCAAAGTAAATGGGGTGGAAAGTGACTTCTTCATTACCAATAAAGGGCTAAGGCAAGGAGACCCTATATCCCCCTTTCTTTTTAACATTGTGGTAGATGTTTTAACTAGAATGCTCATCAAAGCAACCTCTCATGATCTAATAAGAGGGCTCTGCTCTGACCTCATCCCTGGAGGGGTAATCTGTCTGCAATATGTAGATAACTATGCAAAGAGTGAACTCATTCCTATAGGTGTTGATGGGGATAGTTTAAACCCATTTGTTAATATCTTTGGATGTATTGTAGGTACATTTCCAATAAAATACTTAGGAATTCCATTACATTATGACAAATTGAGGAGGGAAGATATTCAACCCCTCATTGATAAAATTCTGAAAAGGATGGCTGGTTGGAGGGGAAAACTGCTTTCCTACTCTGCTAGACTAACCCTCATCAAGGCCTGTTTGGCTAGCATCCCTGTGTATATGTTGTCCTTCTTTAAGTTTCCTAAATGGGCACTTGACTTAATTAATAGTCAGCTTGCTTATTGTTTATGGAGTGACTTTGAGGGGAACAGGAAACTTCATCTGGCCAATTGGCATTTGGTCCGTATGAAAAAAGAACATGAAGGGCTAGGGGTCCCTAATATTAAAGACCTCAACTTATGTTTGTTAGGCAGTTGGGTCAAAAGATATGCCCAAGATGAGGGAAAGATCTGGAAAAACATCATAGATAAAATATATATTAAGAACTCTCCTAATATATTCCTGTAGACCACAAGCCTCCTCCAAGTTTTGGCAAGGGGTCATGTGGGCTGCTAAAGCTCTTAAATTTGGCTATAGATGGGTAGTAGGGAATGGGAGGAAAACTAGATTTTGGGAGGACATATGGTTTGGCACCTCCCCCCTCTCTGTCCAGTTCTGGCCACTATATTCTATCTATCATCAACAGTGTGTGACAGTATCTGGTGTTTGGGATGGGAATAGTATCAAGCTTGCCTTTAGGAGGGTCTTTACCCCTACCATGTTGGAAGAGTGGTACTGCCTTGAGCAAATCATAAAAGAGACCGCCCTCACTAGAGATGAGGATGCTATGATCTGGCAATATGAATCCAAGGGGTTTTACTCTTCCAGTTCCCTGTATGTCATCATTAATTTTAGAGGAGTGAAGCTTATCTTTATACCTTCAGTTTGGTCTATTGTTTTGCCTCCCAGAGTTCAAGTTTTCCTCTGGTTACCGGCACATAATAAACTGATGACTAAAGACAATTTGCTTAAAAGGGGGATTGACAAAACTCCAGAGTGTCTATTCGGCTCTGAACAGGAAACGGTAGACCACCTGTTTTTTGGTTGTGTGGTAGTAAAAAACATCTGGAATGAGGTTTCCTCCTTTTTCTCTGTTGCTTTAGGGTCTAGCTATTTCTCCATTGCCAAAATTTGGCCTGCAAATAAAGAACATGAAGTGCTAAATGCCTTTTGTGCTTGTGTATTGTGGAGCCTGTGGAAAACTAGGAATAAACATGTTTTTGATAATGCTACCTGGTCTGACATTAAGCAGATCTGGTGGCTGGTCTGGAGGACCCTCAAGAGGTGGACGGTTCTATACTCAAAGGACTCGCATGAGAAAATGCAGATGATACTGCACTGGATATCCTGCATCCTCAAAGCACCCCTGCAGTTGACTATGGGATGAAAATGGATCTGGTGGACACTAGAGGTGTCACACCAATCCCTTTTCTTTCCAAGATGTCTTTGGGGATTCGCAAGGACTGCTTCAGGAGCCCAGGAAACTCAAGACCAAGCGGGATGCCAGATAAAAAGCCAGTCCAGGCAAACTCAAGCCCTGCCTCGCCACTCGACTGGCCTGGCACACCAACACAACCTTTCAAGAAGATGAAGGGAGGGATCCTGGAACAGATCAAGGAGGTTCGCCTGATGCTTGTCACCAAGACAGAAGATGTCAAGCACGCGGGTGGCCTGCTCCCCGCTGTGACCCTGGGTGACTACAATGCTTAGTTAACATCCTTTACATACTCTAGATTCTGTTCTTCGGAGATGTAGCTGATGACCCACAAGTATAGGGGATCTATCGTAGTCCTTTCGATAAGTAAGAGTGTCGAACCCAACGAGGAGCAGAAGCAAATGATAAGCGGTTTTCAGCAAGGTATTCTCTGCAAGCACTGAAATTATCGGTAACAGATAGTTTTGTGATAAGGTAATTTGTAACGAGTAACAAGTAACAAGTGTAAATAAAGTGCATCAAGGTGGCTCAATCCTTTTTGTAGCAAAGGACAGGCCTGGAAAAACTCTTATATAGAGAAAAGCGCTCCCGAGGACACATGGGAATTATCGTCAATCTAGTTTTCATCACGTTCATATGATTCGCGTTCGGCACTTTGATAATTTGATATGTGCGTGGACCGGTGCTTGGGTGTTGTCCTTACTTTGACAAGCATCCCACTTATGATTAACTCCTATTGCAAGCATCCGCAACTACAAAAGAAGTATTAAGGTAAACCTAACCATAGCATGAAACATATGGATCCAAATCAGCCCCTTACAAAGCAACGCATAAACTAGGGTTTAAGCTTCCGTCACTCTAGCAACCCATCATCTACTTATTACTTCCCAATGCCTTCCTCTAGGCCCAAACAATGGTGAAGTGTCATGTAGTCGACGTTCACATAACACCACTAGAGGAAAGACAACATACGCCCCATCAAAATATCGAATCTAATACCAAATTCACATGACTACTAATAGCAAGACTTCTCCCATGTCCTCGTGAACAAACGTAACTACTCACAAAGCATATTCATGTTCATGATCAGAGGGGTATTAATATGCATAATGGATCTGAACATATGATCTTCCACCAAGTAAACCAACTAGCATCAACTACAAGGAGTAATCAACACTACTAGCAACCCACTGGTACCAATCCCAGGCTTTGAGACAAAGATTGGATACAAGAGATAAACTAGGGTTTGAGAGGAGATGGTGCTTGTAACACCCCGGAAGTAACTTTCCATATTTGTAACTCCAACTCTTGTCATTTTCGGCATTGTGATATGATATTCCCTCCGTGGTTGGGTTTTTCTTCAATTTGCATTTTGTCCATGTCATGCATTTTTTTATCATGTCATCATGTGCATCTCATTTGCATACGTGTTCGTCTCATGATTCCGAGCATTTTTCCCGTTGTCTGCTTTTGCAATCCGACGCCCTATCTTCCCCGGCCCCTTTTACGCTTTTTCCGCAAAGGGTACTAAACCTTCTCGGAATGGACCGAGGTTTGTCTAGTGGCCTTGGTATACCACCCAGAGACCACCGGTCAAGTTTCGGGTCATTTGGAGCTCGCTTTGGTACTCCAACGGTTAACCGCACTCTCGCAAAGGCCTCTTTTAAGTTGCAGCCCAACACCCCTCCAAAACAGCCCAATAACCCATCTAAGTCACTTCCATGCTCTCCGTCGTTCGATCACGATCGTGGGCGAAAACTACACCTCATTTGAACTCTCCTAGCTCCCTCTATGCCTATTTAAACACCTCCCTGGCCCAAATCCGGCCTTTCCCCGAAACCCTAAAACTCCTCCTCACCAGACGGACACGTCCGCCGGGCCGGATTTAAACCGCCGCTGGTCCATTCAACCAGCGCGTACACGTGGGCACCCGCCGCCCGCCCGCTGCACGCCATGGGCTCCTCCTACCGCCCACATACGCCGCCCGGCCGACCGGCCTGGCTGGCCCTCGCCGGCCTGCCGCCTCCCGCCGCCGTCCACCTGGCCACCGGCTCACCTCGCCGGCCCGGCTGGCCGGCCCGCCACGCTCATGCCTGGCCGCCACCGCCTCCGTCGGCGCCATCTCTCCTCGGCGAGGAGCCGCCCGCCGCCTCCTCTCCGGCGAGGAGCTGACCACCGCCGCCGCCGCCCTCGATCCGGATCCCGGATCCCGATCCGGATCTCAGCCCGTTGACTTCTCCCCCCTCATTTTTCTTCTAAGTTTTAATTTCTGTAAATATTTCGTGGCATTTTCAACGTAGCATATCTTTGCATCTGTAGCTCCATTTTGCGCCTATAATATATTAAAATGTTCGTCTCGAAGTTTAGATAATTTCTTCTCATTGTATCATTTTCATTTGAGCTCATCTTGATGCCCGAAATGCTGTTAGAAGAGGGTTATGTGATGTTAGTTTCTGTTTCTTAACAGAACTTGCACTTTTGTTATTTTTGCCATGATTAATGTGTGCGTCCTATGAATTTGAGTCCTACATGTGTTTTGTAATATGCCATGCCATCTTTCCAGAGGTGTATGCCATGTATTTTTGTGATCTATGTGGTGACTAGCACAAGAATGCAAAGTAGGTGTCCTGATGTTGCTGTTTCCAGCTCTGTTTTGCTGATATTTTGATGCCATGTTAACTTGATGCTACCGAGAGATCCATGCATATTTTGAGATACTTCAGTAAGGATGTTTTGTTAGAAATGTCTTGCTCTATCCATCCATGTTCTTGTTTGCAATTATGGAGTACCATAGCTTGAGCCAATCGAGCTCTACTTTTGCTATCAAATGTTTCCTGGCAGATTGTTTACATGTTATTCAATTTTGCCAAGGTTGTTGTGGTTGATCCATATATGATATGTTATTGATCTTGCCTTGTATGTCTTCTATGCCATGTCTTCTTGATGTATGTATGCTTAGTTTATCATTTAAGGCTCTGTAGTGAGTGCATTGAGCTTGTAAACATGCCTACTTGTTATCAGTTTTTGACATGCCATGTTGCTGAATCTGTTAACGAAACTTTCAATATTGACATGGGTGTTACTATATTTTCTGATCCTTTTTGGCTTATGGTCAGTAAGGGACTTTTGTTCTATGCTTTGAGTAGATTCATTCCGTGCCTTGTTTTGCTATTTAAGTTCTTGTAGGATGTAGTTTTGTTGCTCTGAACATTGCAACCTGATGCTGTTTTTGCCATGTCCAGCCTGATACTTTGTGCACTTGTGTCATGCTTGTTTGAACCTGTTATGATGTGATTTAGCCGTAGCTCAGTGCTCATCTTTTGTCAAGCATCTTGTGTAGATAACTGCCATGTGCTTTGTTGGTACGTTTGGGTGCAGTAGCTTAATTTATTGTTGCTTGCTAAGTGGCATCATGCTGTTAATGGCAGATTTGTGCCATTCTTGTTTTGCTTGTCATTTCCAAACCGTGCATCCGATTCCGGTGATCTTTATATCGATTTCAACCGAAATCATCTCATATTTCCAGTGACATACTTGGTTTGCCAAGTTGATGCCTGGTTCATCATTTTCCTTTCGAGCGCATATACGCATTGCATATCACATCCCGCATATCTTGGCATGTTTTGCATCATGTTGATTGTGCATTGCTCCTTGATTTATTGTGGTTCCTTTGTTTGTGTTGTTGCTTTGGGTAGAGCCGGGAGACGAGTACGTGAACGAGGAACCCGTTGAGAACGCTTACGAGGATCAAGCTTTCGACAACTCTGAGAACATTGCACGCAAGATGACCATACCCTCCAAATCACTTCTATCTTTGCTATGCTAGATGCTCGCTCTTTTGCTATGCCTATGCTACGATGCCTATCACTTGCTTATCATGCCACCCATATTGCCATGTCAGCCACTAACCATCCTTTTCCTAGCAAACCGTTGATTGGCTATTTTACCGCTTTGCTCAAATTTCTCTTATAGCGTTGCTAGTTGCGGTGAAGATGAAGTTTGTTCCTTGTTGAACATGGAGATGTTGTTCCTTTTGGAACATGTTTACTTGTTGGGGATATCACAATATAACTGCTATATTTAATGCATCTATATACTTGGTAAAGGGTGGAAGGCTCGGCCTTATGCCCGGTGTTTTGTTCCACTCTTGCCACCCTAGTTTCCGTCATACCGTGTTATGTTCCTTGATTTCGCGTTCCTTACACGGTTGGGTGATTTATGGGACCCCTTGACAGTTCGCTTTGAATAAGACTCCTCCAAAGAAGGCCCAACTTTGGTTTTACCATTTGCCACCTAAGCCTTTTTCCCCCGGGTTTTCGCGAGCCCGAGGGTCATCTTTATTTTAAACCCCCGGACCAGTGCTCCTTCGAGTCTTTGGCCGAACTAGAGCTCCTGCAGGTAGCCCCTCAAGGAAACTTGAGGTATAGTTTTAGTTGTATGGACTGCTCATCCGGATGTGCCCAGAGAACGAGATATGTGCAGCTCCTATCGGGATTTGTCGGCACAATCGGGCGGCTTTGCTGGTCTTGTTTTATTGCTGTCGAAATGTCTTGTAGTCCGGATTCCGAGACTGATCGGGTCTTCCCGGTAGAAGGAATATCCTTCGTTAACCGTGAGAGCTTATTATGGGCTAAGTTGGGACACCCCTGCAGGGTATTATCTTTCGAAAGCCGTGCCCGCGGTTATGAGGCAGATGGGAATTTGTTAATGTCCGGTTGTAGAAAACCCAAGTTGACCTCAAATAAAATACACATCAACCAAGGTGTAACCGTGATGGTCTCTTCTCGGCGGAGTCCGGGAAGTGAACACGGTGTTGGAGTTATGTCTGACGTAAGTAGTTCAGGATCACTTCTTGATCGCTACTAGCTTCACGGCCGTGCTTTGCTTCTCTCCTCGCTCTCTTTTGCGATGTAGCCACCATATATGCTAGTCGCTTGCTGCAGCTCCACCCCACTACTCTGTCCTTCCTATAAGCTTAAATAGTCTTGATCTCGCGGGTGTGAGATTGTTGAGTCCCCGTGACTCACAGATACTTCCAAAACAGTTGCGAGTTCCGACGATGCCAAGACAGGTGACTCAACCGAGCTCAAGTGGGAGTTCGACGAGGAACGTGGTCGTTACTATGTGTCTTTTCCTCGATGATCGATAGTGGTGCTCAGCTTGGGACGATCGGGATCCGTAGCATTTGGGGTATCTTCTTTTATTTTGGTTCCGTAGTCGGACCTTGAGTGTACTCAATGATGGATGTTTATTTATGTATTGTGTGAAGTGGCGATCGTAAGCCAACTATGTATCTCTTTCCCTTATTTATTACATGGGTTGTGTGAAGATTACCTCACTTGCGACATTGCTTTCAATGCGGTTATGCCTCTAAGTCGTGCCTCGACACGTGGGAGATATAGCCGCATCGGGGGCATTTGTCTTTCTGAACATGCATTACAGCATGCGCGGCTGTCTGGAATACTGTTTTGGTTTTCATTTTTATTAAATGGAACCGGGGGGCAAACTCCCCTGATGATCTAAAAAAATCACTTTAATTCTAGAGTTTGTGGTGTGCATCAAAATGGTGCAAAAAACTTGCTTTGGATGTGCAAATGCGGTGCTAATCGTGTTCGTATATGCCGGGGCTGATGACCAGGCAAGCCAGGGTGGCTTAGGGCCCACCATCAGTGACTGCATGGAGAAGGGGGCAGGTGACGTGTTCTTTTACCAAAAACCTCTCGGATTTTATTTTTTTCTCACCTAAAGGCCACTGTCAAGTGTACAGTACTTTGCTTGTATGGCATCGGATGGGTCCAACCTGTCAGCGAAACATCACAAATCTTTAATAGAATGAAATATAGGCCGCAGTGGGATTCGAACTAGTGCCCTTGGTCTAAGAGCATCTACATCCACAGGTTGCAAATCCAGGCCCTCAAACGCCCGCGCCCGCGTCCGCGGGCACTGATTGGACAACCTCATTTGTTGGCTTCCAAACCCGCGTCCCTCATATCCGAACCCTCAAAATCATACAATCCATGCAATGCTACGTAAAATATCCTAGTTCATCGGATCAATATTGCATCGCCGGACAAAACGAGCATAGTTCATCGGCAAATCCATATTACAAACAACTTAAAACTTAGTTAAATACGAACAAAATGGGAAAGGGTGAAGGAAATCACCATTTCCTCGCCGTCCCCTTCCCCTTGCGGTCGTCGGCGTGGCTATAGGCGGCGGCATGCGGAGGTGCATCGTCGTCGAAGGTGGAGCTAGAGGTGGAGCCATCCGTCATGTCGGCGTCGGAGCTGCACCACATGCCTGACAGCCTGCGGAGCGGGCAGTCCTGCTCCTTCGCATGGCAGGCCGCCTTCGCCTTCGTCGCCACCTCCTTGTTTGCCTCGCGCTCCAACAACTCGATGGTGAGTCGGGGCACCTTGGCATTCTTGCAGCAGAGGCGCCGCGCATCCATCTTTGTCATCGTCAGAGAGCGGTGGAGGACCGATGCAAGGAGTGCGACCTCGGGATCGACCGGCGCGCGCGCGAACGGCGCCCGGACATCGCCTTCCCCCTCTCCCTCACCCGCTGCCGCTCGCGCTAGGCTGCACGTGCCTTGGATTTGGGCATCCTCGTAAACACCGGCCCCGGCACGAGCACGAGGAGTCGAGGACCCAGTGGTGGCCGGGTACCATTTCTGGACAAGAGGGAGGTGGAAGTGGGTGGCGTACCTGGCGAAGCCGAGCTGTCGGAGCTGCGCGGCATTGAGGAAGAAGATCCACCACTATCGAGGCCGCCTTGCTCGAGCAGCGACCTCCTCCATGCAATGTGAAGGGCCACCTCCTCCACGTCGATGTTTGAGCTGTCGGATTCTGAACCGGAGCCACCGCTGCTTCCGTCACCGGCAATCGGATCAGAGGGGAGGGGATCAGAAGTGGAGTGGACAGAGAGGGAAGGTTCTCCAGATGGGGATATTTGTGGGGTCGGGGTGGCCGGACTGACGCGGCGGGCACGCCCGGACCGCCTCATACCTGCCCTATTTTTGGGCTGTATATGAGGGTGCCGGTTAACCCGGGCGTTCGAAGCCCATTTGGGTCAGATTTTCGTGACCGGGCAGGCCGCCCCGACGTTTGAGGCGCCCGGGCATAGATGTTCTAAGAGGCACGCACAGCTAGCCAACATACCAAGATAAAATTTGATGTTCTGCATGGATATTGATTTGAGAATCTGCAGTCTGAGGGTACACTAGGCTCATATTGTTTTCCAAACATATATCTATATTTATTTTAAAAACACATTTTTTTTAAAAACACACAAAATTTACTGAAATGCATGAACACTTTTGAAACAACATAAAAAAAGTAAAGCAAGATCACTTTTATTTAAAACATGAAATTTTATTAAAAACATGTTTTTTTTAATTCTATGATAATTTGTTTAAATATTTGTATTTTCGAAAATTATATTAATACTTTATTTAATATGCAAACACTTTTATTTTTTAACAAATAATTCATAATTGCATTTGGATATTTTTAAAAAAATTGATAGGTGGTCACTTTTGTCTAGTTTCTTTTATTTTATATGTATATTATTTATTTATTACTCCGTTCGCAACTTTGAACTAATCTTGATTCGAAACCGTGACACTTATTCTGGACCGGAGAGAGTAGAATTTACATATTATTATTGCAAAGACATGAGACCCCATGGTCGTAAACTTTTTTCTAGATTAAATTTCTTAAGTTACGTTTCTTAGCTCTTCTTTTTAGTCTACTTACATTACTTCGCTAAAAGATATAAAGTTTGCGTATGCTTAAATGTCTTGAAGTGAGTTTTGTTCTGGTGGCTAGCTGCGCATGCTGTTTAAACCTTGCTCCTTGGTTTGAATCCCACACTGTGCTATTTTTCATTTTATTATAAAATTTGTGATGTTTCCTTGACAGATGGGACCCATCCGATGCCACACATATAAATTATTGTACAACTGAGAACAAAAATATAAATCTAAGGTTTTTTTCTTTGCAAAAAGGTGTACCACCCCTCCCCCTTCACCATGCAGTTACCGATGCTTGCTTGCCTCGTCAACGGTCCCAGCGTATACAAACATGATTAGCATCGTATTTGCACGCCCAAACTAAGTTTCTGCACCATTTCAATGTACGCCACAAGTTCTATAACTAATGTGATCGTTTGAGCCAAGTTGTAGCATCACCCATGTAATTGATTCATAAATAAAAAAAACAACAGCCCTATTGACTACAGATCATCAGTACACTCTCATGACGGATCGCCATCCACCCGCGACAAAGACAACATAGCTCCGACTTCGATGGAGAAACTACGAAGGAGAAGTAGGCAAGTCGGAGCCATGAAAGATCACCGAACGGACGTACGCCACCAGGCCCCGCCACTGCAGTTCCGACTTCACAACAACAAACAGCCGAGGCCGTTCGACGGGCAGGCCGGAGAAGAGTCGACTACCCAACCAATGCCACGTCTTCGGTATTGTTTGCCCACGTCATCGTTGCCACAGGAGCCTAACCGGATGCCCTGAATAGGATGGCTAGAAGAATTAATGTGGTGCCGACGCCCGCATAGTGGTGATGTGGATAGGCTCTATGTCATGATAAATAGGATAGTGGGGAGGAGGCCTTTGTTCCGCCTTTGGGTTAATGAATTCATTCATTAAACTGCTTGATTAGTGTCTTTGAGTTAATTAATTCATTAAACTCCTTGATTAGTGTCTTTTGTCCTTTTCAAGAAAAGCGTTTTGTCTGATCCTTAGACGCACTCAGTTACAACAGCGGAAAGGCTTGCCCTGCTCAGCTTCCATTAACGGCCGGGTGTTGGTGGATCGATGCCGTCACCGGCTAACCTCCTGCTCCTAAAAAGGCAATGAAACAAGACTGCAAGTGCATGCTTCCCTTTCTGTTTCTATCAACTGCTCTGCTCATCGGTGCGGTTGGTTAGGCCTTAGGCGCGTGTGATTATGTTTCCACAGCAACAAAAACCATTGCTGTAGGCTGTTGGCTGTAGCTGCCGTGACAGCAGCACCGACGAGCAGGAGAAACCATCGACACACCCTGCCTCTCCAGTCCTGTGCTAAAAAGGGACCTTGGTCCAGTCCAATCATCAGCGTCAGACAGAACCTGCATCAGCATGCCGTACTAATAACTACACCTTTAATCTCCAACGACAAGGACCACGGCTGATACAGTCAGTCAGTATGCATACTTCTTGCGCGCATGTGGATTCAGAGGTGGAGTAGAAATGAAGCGCGGCCACGGACTCTCCATAAGAGGAAAGCAAGCCGACAAGGGTCGGCGTCAGCGATGAACAGTCACAGTTCGTTTGGCAAGCAACGGTCGATCTGGTTAGCTGGGTGTTGGCGCACGGTGAAGCCATTAGAATTACCTGTGCCTGGTCGATGATCGCAAAGTGCACAGAGCCCTTGCAGAAGTGTAGCCGTGCAGCGGCAAGAGTAATCTGCAGTTCTAGCCGATAGGGGAAGAAGTTGGAGAGGAAGACTAGAAGATGATGCGATGCGAGCACGAGTACATCTTGCCGACCTCTGGGAGAAGCTCCCCGCTGCCAACCTTGCGCATGACACCAACGACAGTGTCAAATGTCCATTTCCAATAACTACCACACCTTTACACCACAACCAATCAACTCCCGTCCTTGGTTGAATCTGCAATGACAAGGACCGCGGCTGATGAGGCCTAAGCAGGAGCTTTCTTCCTTCCCAACAACGACGCCCCACGCACAAAACCATGAATGAATTCAGAAAGTAGACGGCGCAGCGCAGGAGAGGGCTCTCCATAAAGAGGACAGGGTCATTCAGCAAGTACAGTCAGGTTAGTTGGAAGTTGGGACACCATCACATATGTTCACTCAAGCGTTGGAATTTCGTGAGCTTGGCGACCCTTAGGGCTGGACCAAAAGCTCATAGCTCGCGAGCTTAATGAACACTCGGTACCTAGGCTTGTTATAAGCTCGTAGTTCGTTTCTTAATGAACAGAGTCAAGCATAGATTTCAGCTCATTAGCGAGCTAACGAGTTTCACGAGCAGCTCGTTCAGGTTAAGCTCGTGAATACAACACAACACATATTTCTATGTTCAGTGGCAACATTTCTTGGCATCTCAATCCAGCTGTTCCATCTAATTGATCTAACCTAGCCCAAAGAAGACAATAACTAGCATACCCCCTCACGTGGTCACTTTTTTTCTTTATAAAAGACACATCAGAACTAAATGAACATTATGTACAGTAAGTTCCCTTCCTTCTATAACAAATGCTTGGGCTGTGCTCCGTGGCCTGCTTCCTTCGCAGCTTCCACTGAACAGGTGCTTTCCCATGGTTTGGCTCAGGGTAATCACCGGTCGACGGCATAGAAATGTGCACGCCTTCATGGAAGCTGCGCTCTTAGAAGTGTACAACATCACAGATCAACAAGAACGCCAGGGAGGCTGCAAAATTCACCAGCCAAACGACACAAAAAAAGGGAAAGAATCGAACCATGCACTTGATACTTGATAGTCAACAAGGTGTTTCACAGGTACGGGAAAAGAAATGAATGTATCTTTCATGTATTTTTAAGATGATATATGTGAGTATGTTAGCAATATGCAAAAAACAATGTTTAGTAATGGCAAGATTGGAGCCAAACGCTCACTTTGGATACAGAACTGTTTGTACATGTTATCAGTCACAGCATCATCATTACATTACATCCAGGTTTCACTTTCTCACACTTCAGAAAATAAATTCTGAACACAGGTTACAGGCAAAGAAACCAAGAGGGGAACAGCACCGCCAGTTGAGTGGACAACCCCAAACGCAAGAACATTAATCTGGCAAGGCGGTCCCTCTTTCCAAGTTGTTCTTGATCTCGAGTGTGTATTTGCCAAAGGCCCTCTCGATCTTCTTGTTGAAGTGCTCATTCCGGTCATTAATCGAGTCAACGTCCTTGTCTTCGTTGAACTTGCGCCTCCTGCTGAACGCCTTCCGCTTCTCGTCCCGCTCCTTGAGCTCATTAACCATTCGGTCGATGTTTGGTTCCGCCACCCTAGACACCTGTGCAGTGCAGAAGGCAAGGCATCAATAAGATGCCAGGTACTTTGTGCTCCTTACTAAAAAGGGCAATAAGTAGAATAGAGATAAGTTGGTGTGATGGGCCGACGGCAGTACCTTCCCATATTGAAGACTTGAAGCCTCACGGTAGAATTCAGGATCGGTTTCTTTCGCTCTATTGTATGCATCCATGTCGACTTCTATGTTTTTGGTCCTCTTCTTGTATGCATCATACAAGGTTTTCTGGTTGAAAACTGCAAGCAGCAACACCTTATTCAGATACATAAAAGAGAACAAAAAGAAGTTACATGCCTTGTATTTAATTGCCTATGCTTCATAGAAGTATACAATTATTGAAAATGTCACATTTCCTGTATACAATTATTGAAAATGGTAAATTAAAAGTAACCGTCTAGACAGCTTCTGAATTAATTTAAATGTAGAAGATACTAATCTCAACTTTATCAAGAGTCATACAACTCAGCACACACAGTAGCAGTTATTCAATATTACTAACAAGCACAGCTTAAAACTTCCAATGCAATATTAGAGTTATATGCAGATATTTATAGGAAGCATTTCTAATTTTGTGCCAAAAAAACAAAATTAAATTTGTGGCTTCACTGATTAAATGCAGGATAAACTAAAACAACCATTGGACAAAGTGTGCAATCAGGTAGTAATAGTAAAGTTCCTTAAGTTTTCCATTCTCTAGCTTAGATGGAACAAAGGTTCAAAGGTCAGCGAAACACAGCCGGGAGATCATCCAAAAGTTTATCTAAGTAAGAAACATTATACTGCAACATAAATGCAGAAGAGAATAGAACTGCGCCGGACATTGGATAAGTTTGCAATCATGTAGTATCAGGTAATGTTTCTTGATTTTTCCCATTAGCAAGCTTAGAAAGAACAAAGCCTCAAAGATTAGTAACAAACAGCTGGGTGACTATCAAATGAAACATACCAAGTCAAAATTGTGTTCAAATATGCACAACGAGTTGATCATAAGATAAGCCAATAGAAACACGGGAGTTTAAAGAGTATAGATTTGGAGATATATTTACTGAAGCTGTGAGCCATCACTCCGCACTAAAGGACAGACCCAGTGCATAGAAGCTCCCACACAAGGTGGGGTCTGGGGAGGGATTATAGGAACCTAGTCTTGCCCCTGCAAAGCGCAATGCAGAGAGGCTGGTTCGAACCCAGGACCTCTTGGCACAAGTGGGGAGGACTTCACCACTGCGCCAGGCCTGCCCTCAGCCATCACTCCGCACTGATAAAAAAAATGAAGCTAGGAGATGAGCTCACCATCCCAGCCATGTGGTGCGGGTTCCTTCTCCCACTTCTTGTATTTTGCTTCTGCCATATCCTGTGTATCCAGCATGTAAGACTTTGACATATCCAGGCCATTCGAATCAAGCAGCTTCCCGATCTTCTTTTTCCTGTCTTCCAACCACTTCTCCTTAGATATGCCTCTGCTCTCGCCACGAGGCTCCATCCTCTTCTTCTCCGCAACCATCGCCTGCTGATTCGCCTTCCTAGCTTCATTCTGGCAGCACACAGAACATGAAGGAGATAAACATCCTAAACCGCGGATGCACCAGCTGAATTAGTTAACAGAAGAGCACAGAATGTTCATCATACCATCTTAAGCTGCAGCTCAAACAACTTTTTCTGCTTTTCGGTCATCTGCGGGTAACCGTCATCTGCGGTGGCAGCGTCCTCCTGCTGCCCAGAATCATCATCGCCATCAGCCTGCTCTGGAGCGACTCCTGATTTGCCAGAACCTCCAGCAGGCTTCTCTGGCTCCCCGCGCTCCGCCGCTAACAAGAAGTCAATCAAATAGACTGTAAGTACACAGACGGCTCTGGTTGAGTTCGAAAATACGACTGAAAGGCAAGGCCATACCTGCGTTGGCGTCAGCAATCTTCTTAAAGCAGTACTCGGAGCAGTCATGGTAGGGGTTGGAGGCGTTGATGCAGTCAGGGTGCACGGTGCGGTCCTCCGGGGGGCCCTTCCACGAGTCGGGTTGCTCTTCGAGGAGGCGGCGCTTGGCCTCGGAGATCTTGTTGAGGCAGTAGTCGTTGCACTCGTGGGCCGGGTTCGACGAGTTGACGCACTCCGGCTCCGACTTCCCCATCGAGCTCTCGGCTCGCGTCTGGATTTCGACAGAACCCTAGATTAGGTTGGCACGAATTCCACGAAACACGCTAGCAGCAGCGAGTCCGTTAATGGCACTACTGCCGTTAGGAGGTGTTTGTTTCGTCGAGTGGTAACGTAAATCGTAAAGGGAAACTGATTACAGTCTGTAACAGCTCCGGACTGGACCAACCACGTTTTGTTTGGTTCTTGCAGTGTAAAGGAAACCCGCAGGTACCTTAAGAAGACATATTTTTTGACTTCAAGCTCAAGGACATGGGCCATTAACCCTAACCTTGAGATATGCAGAGGAGGTTGATGGAGGAGGAAGAGATCAACTAGAAATCCGCAGATGGCCCTTTGCCCCTCGCCGGCGGCTTCAACAGTCCATCCTCGTCGGCTTCACGTCGGCTCGGCATCGGCGGCGGCTGGAGTGGTCGTTGCCGGCGGCTGGAGCAGGAGAGGGGGAACGAGGGGAGGCAGCGGCGCTCGACTCGAAGGGGGGGTCGAGGGGAGGTGGCGGCGCTGGATTCGAAGGGGGTCGAAGGGAGGCGGCGGCGCAGACAGATCTAGGGGAGTCGCGGGGTTGGAGGAGGGCTTGGGGTGAGGAGCGCTCGGGATGGGGGTATCGACTGATAACTAGCCTGGACCCGATTACGGAGGGATGTGATTACTGAAACAAACACCTCCTTAATCTAATGTCACTACTGCTAAAGAGGTTGATTTGGAGCCCGTACCTTGGGTGCGATTCGAGGCGGCGGATCTGCTGCGGGTCGACGGGGGCTGCGCTTGGTGGAGGCGGAGGCGGAGAGGCGGATTACGGGAGGGAGGGAGGAGTAGTGGCAGCAGCACCGGCGTCGGGCGGGAATCCGGCGGGGCTTGGCGACGGTCAAATCCGGCGGGCGGCGACGGGGATCGTGACGAACCCTAGAGGTTCGCTTGGAGAAGAGAAGCGCTATCGCCTGGTGAAGCGAGACGGTAATGGCTGGCTGGTGGTGCACGATTTGGGCCGTTGCCCGCGTGGCAACCGAGAGAAGAACAGCGACAACGAGTGGGCTGCACCGTTCCACGGGCTGGGCCGGGAGAATCACGCTTCGTGCAGTTTTGGAACAGATTGATTATTTTTGTTCATTGCCCTAAAAAAGAAAAGATTATTTTTATTCACTTATATACTCAAAGTTCACTCTAAAAAACCTTATATACTCAAATTCTCTAAAAAAAACTTATATACTAAAAAAACTCCCTCAAAAACCTTATATACTAAAAAATGGACTACCAGCCATGGTCGGAAGTTTCAAAATCAATGTGGATGCATCGGTATTGCACTAGCAAAAGGGCTCGTGCATTGCAACAGGAGAAAAAAGTTTTTGAAATCTAGTGGAATTTAAAATATCATTGTTAGTTTATTTAATTTTATAAAAATGAAGTCTTATTTTTAAAATATCGTTGTTAGTTTATTCATTTCTTTCGTAGGATTATTTAAAATCTCATTGTTTTAATTTTATAAAATGAAGTCTTATTTTTAAAATCTAGCAGTATTTAAAATATCCTTGTTAGTTTATTTAATTTTATATAAAATGAAATCTTATTTATTTACATGATCTTCCTTGGTCATTGTACCTGAAATATGAATATGTTTGTGGCAAAAATAAAAGCTAAAACTCAAATATCTAATTTTTTTTCATGTAGAGCATACACGTATAGAATTTTTGCAACTAATTTTATTTTTCGGAAAGATGTCTTGATTGTTTGCACCTAATTTTATTTTCCAATAAGAGAAAAAAAAACCTCAAAAGTGTAGTTAATTTTCTCATCCGCATGAGGCATTTTTGTGAGCGTTCGTGAGTTTTATACAGTTCTTGTCTGTGTTTATACCTGGCCATCTGTCGAGCCGGGCCGGGCCTGCCAATGCCCAAGGCAGAAAACCTAGGCCCAAGCCCGACCCGACCCGGCCGTTGGACCTGGTTTTTGGGCCCAAGCCCGGCCTGAGAGTGATAAAGCCCGTCGGGCCTTGGGCCACAGGCGGGGCCCCTTTAGTAAATCGCAAAAACGGCGGGCCCGGGCCTGGGACCGGCCTGGTCTTCGGGCTCAAAATCTAGGCTCGGGCCCGGCCCGGGTGCAGCGTCGGGTCGGCCTGGGTCGGGCTTTTTCGGGCCAGGTCGGGTCGGGCCGTTTGGGCCGGGCTGCCCATGACCAGGACTATCTGTGTTCGGCTCGGCGCCCATCGCCATCAGCATATGTTCATGTTCGCACGTACACTCATAGCCGTTGGCAATTGATGGCGCAAATGGTGGCATGTGTGCATGGTGTGGTGGTCTTGGTGGCCACTCACCGCCGGCCATGCTTCTTGACAGATTGGTCCTGGAGTTTTCTTATTCCTATCCTCTTGAAACTAGTGTTCATTATTGGGAAACCTTAAATCCAACTCCTTAGTTCTAACCCATTTGAATTAAATTCTAATGGGTTTGAATTCAAATTCGTCCATCATCAACAAACACCATGTACCTGGATTAAGCACATATAAATTAATCTAGGGGAATTTTCCTCACTTCAAAAATATTTTCCAAACTACATGTGCTTCTCTTTTAGTTCTTTGTGTATGTCCAAATGGAGAAAGGAAAGAAAAAGTACATAGAGGAGCAGCGCGGCACTGCCAGCCGCGGCCCACTTGCCTGCCTAGCAAAGGCCGAGCCACTCTCCTCTCCCCTTAACCCTAGCGATCATGCCCGACCCATGGCAAGGGGTAGGAGCTTGGCCCGCTGGTGATTGGCGTCGCGTTCGTCGGCCCGGTCGTGGCGCGGCTACGTATGGGCTCCTGGCGGCTAGTCCATCTCTGTACTCTCCCTCTCTCTCTCGTCAACTTCTGAATCTTCGGATCTGCTCAATCCTCTTCTTTAGGATGGTTGGGCACCCATCCATGGTGGCACCAATTTTTTCTGAATCTTCTTCATGCGCCTCTTTTTTTTTCTGAATCTTATTCATGCAATTTCAAACGTATATAAATTGCAAGGGTTTGATGTAAAGTGACGAGGTGGGACTATTAATTTGAATATGATTTTAAGCACAAATTCTATTTGTTGCAGCCGGAAGGGAGGGGAGAGCAGATCGTGAAGTCCAACGTTTTTAGCGGCCCGCGGGCGAACCAATCAAAATTATGGGAGTGCAGGTTGATTACCCAAAATCACAGGCACTTTTCTAAAAAAAACAACCGCGATGGTGAACCCGACAGAACAATGCGTGATTTATTAGTAGGTACTAGCGCACATGCCCGTGCGTTGCAACGGAAAGAAAATTGATGTGTCCACCAAAACACCCAACGGCGCAGCACGAAGGGACAGGGAGGCGCATGTCGAGGTATAGAAGAAATACATATCATGCTTTGATGTCTATTAGTGCAGTTCATGAATGTGCAGCCATTGAATAAGTAGGAATGGTTACCTGTATTGATCACTTTCTCTTTAACGAGGCGCATGTGGTGGGGAATTAATCAATCTCAAGACCCACCAATTCAGTCTCTTGCAGGTGCACATAATAAAATAATATATGTGTCTGTGTTTATAGAAATGTACGTGCTTGTGACATGTGAGCGCCTACATCTATTTTGTGTTTCTATTTTTTTGACCGTTGCATATATCAATTTAATGTGTTTATTTATATGTTGCACCAAAAGGAAAAAAATAATCGTGCATTTCTAATTACTCTTTTATGTTGTCACTTTTAATGTTCACCATTGTCGTAGATGACGGTACGATTTTTGGCGCCCGTAATTTAAAAAAAAAGTGAAACGCCTACGTGAGCTTCGCGCAATCATCGAATCGAGTGACATATTTCTTTTTCAATATTCAAATCCATTTTTTCCATTATTTGGACTTGGCTCAAACAAAAGCATTTTGCGTAGAAGGTATGCTTAAAAAAAGACACACATCTCGTACCCCACTTCATGCTCCCTAAAACACCTTCATAGATATGCTTAAATATTTCTAAACCAAATAGTTGCAAATTTTCAGCTCAATTAAAAATTATTCACAGTGGCCCAGCAGAGTGGGAGATCCTCCTAGTTTTAGCCCAATTGGTCAAAACTGCCCGAATCAGCCCAGCCGTAGTCCATCTCCCCGCTAACAACCCTAGCGCTAATCTCTAAAAAAACCTAGCGCTAGGAGGAGAGCGTCTTTGCTCGATCCCTAACCTCGCTCCCTCCGCTCGATCTCCAACACGCAATCGCCGCCGCCATGGCTCCTCGCCCAATCTCGCGCCTCGTTGCTCCCTCTCTGGCGAGCGGCTGCTCACCCGCCGACCGGCCCCCTTCCTCCCCCTCTTGGGTCGTCTCCCTCTCCTTCCATGGCGTCTCTCCCGTGCGCCCTTCTCCTCTGCACCTCTGGCCTCCCTCCGCCGCCTCTTATTGCATGGCCTCTCTCCCGTGCGCCCCCTTCTCCTCTGCTCCTCCGGCAACCTCGCCTCCCTCTCCTTCCATTCCACTTTCTTCGCTCCTTCCCTCTGTTTCCTTTCCTTCGCCCTGTTTCCTTTGTGCAGGAAATTAATTTCTATTACGGCTTGTTGATACTCATGATAATTCTCATACATATAAACTGCTAAGAATAGATGTAAATCAGCCAGGTGGGACTATTCCCCATGTGTTTAACTGAAGAACGAAATCCTCATCAACAAATTTCGTGTGTTAGTTATTGGCTCCATCTCCCCGCTAACAACCCTAGCGCTAATCCCTAAAAAACCTAGCGTTAGGAGGAGAGCGTCTTTGCTCAATCCCTAACCTCGCTCCCTCCACTAGATCTCCAACGCGTAGTCGCCGCCGCCAGGGCTCCTCGCCCAATCTCGCGCCTCGTTGCCCCCTCTCTGGCGAGCGTCTGCTTCCCCGCCGACCGGCCCCCTTCCTCCCCCTGTTGGGTCGTCTCCCTCTCCTTCCATGGCATCTCTCCCATGCGCCCTTCTCCTATGCACCTCTGGCCTCCCTCCGCCGCTTCTCCTTGCATGGCCTCTCTCCTGTGCACCCCCTTCTCCTCTGCTCCTCCGGCCACGTCGCCTCCCTTTCCTTCTGTTCCATTTTCTTTGCTCCTTCCCTCTGTTTCCTTTCCTTAGCTCCGTTTCCTTTGTGGAGGAAATTAATTTCTATTACGGCTTGTTGATACTCATGATAATTATCATACATATAAACTGCTAAGAATAGATGTAAATCAGCCACGTGGGACTATTCCCCATGTGTTTAACTGAAGAACGAAATCCTCGTCAACAAATTTCGTGTGTTCAGTTATTGGCTCCATCTCCCCGCTAACAACCCTAGCGCTAATCCCTAAAAAACCTAGCGCTAGGAGGAGAGCGTCTTTGCTCGATCCCTAACCTCGCTCCCTCCGCTCGATCTCCGACGCGCAGTCGCCGCCGTCAGGGCTCCTCGCCCAATCTCGCGCCTCGTTGCCCCCTCTCTCTGGCGAGCGGCTGCTTCCCCTCCGACCGGCCCCCTTCCTCCCCCTCTTGGGCCGTCTCCCTCTCCTTCCATGGCGTCTCTCCCGTGCGCCCTTCTCCTCTGCACCACTGGCCTCCCTCCTCCGCCTCTCCTTGCATGGCCTCTCTCCCGTGCGCCCCATTCTCCTCTGCTCCTCCGGCCACCTCGCCTCCCTTTCCTTCCGTTCCATTTTCTTCGCTCCTTCCCTCTGTTTCCTTTCCTTCGCTCAGTTTCCTTTGGGAGGAAATTAATTTCTATTACGTCTTGTTGATACTCATGATAATTCTCATACATATAAACTGCTGAGAATAGATATAAATCAGCTATGTGGGACTATTCCCCATGTGTTTAACTAAAGAACGAAATCCTCGTCAACAAATTATGTGTGTTCAGTTATTGGCCCAAACCAAACAATGGGTCGGCAACATATAGGCCCTTAGGCGCGCACGAGCTCGGGACAGACACGAGCGATCACTGGTAGAGGTGTATTGAGGGTTGAATGCCAAAAAAGAAAGGTACTTTTTCACAAAAACACAGTGACGGTGAACCCGACGGAGTCAATCCGTACTTTATTATTAGGAAAAGAAAGATGGTTCTGGTACAGCCGCAGCAGTGTACAGGGATCACTTGGGCGTCTATGTGGGATCGTCGTCATTTGTTATTAGAGGAATAATGGATCCGCCTAGTTTGGAAGCAATAGCATGTAGAGAGGCTCTATCACTCGTGGAGGATCTTGGCGTCCAATACAATGGTTGTGGCATCTGATTACGCAAGGGTGATCAAACGCATTCATCAAGGAGCGTGTGAAGATTATGGCGGAGTCATTAAGGAGATTAGTTTATGGAAAACCCTGTTTATTTCATCTACTTTCGTTCGTGACTCCAGAAAGTCAAATTTAGATGTTCATAATCTTGCTAGGCATTCAATATTGTTAGGTGGATGGGCCAGCCTCACGATCCGAATGTAATATCTATACTTATGCCAATTGATGAATAAAGCTTAGCAAGTTTCCTAAAAAAAGACTACCTAGTACACCTTGAGCAGATTGCACATATGTTGAGGTTTCACTACCAGCACTAAGAGCATCTGCAGCCGGAATTGCCTAATCCGGGTCCCTATACGTGCGGACGCACTATAACACCGCAATAATCATGTTATAGTTATTTCGACCTAATGATGCCATGTCATCATGTTTACTAAGCTAAATTGTCACTTGATTAAAACTCAAATCAAATCTAAATTTAAATTGCAAGTCAATTTATTATTTCTTCAAACAGTAAAACAAAAAAATGTTGGTTGGGTTGCAAATATTCACTAAATAATTTTCATGTAGAAACCAACATCATTTGAAATATTTAAATGTCCTTAACCTATTTTAAACAGGACTAGCAACATTAATTTGAGCTAATTTAATTTAAAAAATACTTGAACATTTCAAAATAAATTGAAAATCGCTGGGCTAGCTCAAAACATTGCCTAATATTAATGGGCCAAGTTTCATTTAGTGTGAAATTAAAATGTAAAATAAAAAAGAAATGAAAACAGAAAAAGAAAAAGAGCACAAGCCTACTATGCCACTGGGCTCTATGCAGCCATAGTGCGGCTCAGCCCACAACTAGCCTTCTCCTTCCTCGTTATAGGAGGCAGGGAAGGCGTGGCGGCCATCCACTGGCCATAACAGCGCCATGACACGTGCCGGCCATCCCCCGGCTCCCATGGAGCATAAGGCCAACCCCGCACCCCTCGGCCAAAACCTTAGCCCCTTTTCCCCTTCCTCCTCGCGTCGCCCCTCTCCAAAACATGCACGCACCCCGCTGCCGCCGTCGTCGTCGTCCGGAGCCTCCTCATGCCAGTAGCACCACTGCCCTCTTCTGCACCGACTACAAGCACTGATTTGAGCTGGAGCCCTTCGAGACGTCGCAATCGTTGTCTCCATCGACTACATCCACCGCTGCCATCGCTCGATCCACCGTCGTCGTTGCATCACCGGCCATGTCGAGCCCACCATCGAGCTCAGGGTGAGCCCCTCGCCATTTCCCCTCATCTATTTCTCTTGCGTTCACCCCCTAGCTAGCCCTCCGCCATGGCCGAGAGCTCCCGCCGCTGCACTTGTTGCCCGTGTCGCTGCAGTGGGCAAACGCCACGACTGAGCACGTGGTCGTGCTCCTGCGACCCCGTAGCCGCAGCCTGTGCTCTTCGTTCGCTCGGTTGCAAGCTACTGCGTCGCACCCATGCTAACCGTGCTCCGGCTGACGCACAACCCATCTCCTCTGCCGCTACATTCCACCCCGGCCACCCCATGGCCACCGTTGGACGGGTCACACTGCGAGCATTCCAACGAACCCAACCGTGCCTGCAGCCGGCGCCTAAATCTATCGGCCGACATTTCCAGCGTGTCATGTTTACGCCGGCGGCTTAACCCCTGACGTGCCAACATGGCACTGTCATTAGTGGCAAATAACGCCCCTAATTAACCCCCAGAGCCATGGACATGCAAGCCCCACTACCTAATTAACTTAGGCTTATTTTTCTCTTTAGTTTAGCACTAACCATGGTGGCTGAGGGAGTCCTGGATAAGGGGGTATCCGGACAGCCGGACTATATACTTTGGCCGGACTGTTGGACCATGAAGATACAAGACTCAAGACTTCGTCCCGTGTCCGGACGGGACTTTTCTTTGCGTGGAAGACAAGCTTGGCGATCCGGATGTTAGATCTCCTTCTTTGTAACCGACTCTGTGTAACCCTAGCCCCCTCCGGTGTCTATATAAACCGGAGGGTTTAGTCCGTAGGACAAGGACAATCAGAATCATAGGCTAGCTTCTAGGGTTTAGCCTCTACGATCTCGTGGTAGATCAACTCTTGTAATACTTATATCATCAAGATCAATCAAGCAGGAAGTAGGGTATTACCTCCATCGAGAGGGCCCGAACCTGGGTAAAACATCGTGCCCCCTGCCTCCTGTTACCATTAGCCTTAGACGCACAGATCGGGACCCCCTACCCGAGATCCGCCGGATTTGACACCGACATTGGTGCTTTCATTGAGAGTTCCTCTGTGTCGTTGCTGCAAGGCTTGATGGCTCGTCTCGTTGTCAAGGACAACATCACCTCTGGGGGAGCCCTAGCGGTAGGGCAAACCCTTCGACTAGGCGGCTTCGTCATGACCGCCCGATCGGCCTCCGCGCCGACGATGGCCTCTCGGGTCATCAAAAACAGCCTCCACGTCAATTCGGAACTCACCGAACAGATGGATCCAATGGAGCTCTCTTCCCTTAATGAGCTCTTGGATCGCATCGCCGCTCTGGGAGTCACTACAGACTACGATCAGGTTCGGCTTAAACCCGACCAAAGGGGATATCAAATCCCCACCGGTCA
Organism: Aegilops bicornis; assembly: GCA_021605145.1. Classification (NCBI taxonomy): domain Eukaryota; kingdom Viridiplantae; phylum Streptophyta; class Magnoliopsida; order Poales; family Poaceae; genus Aegilops; species Aegilops bicornis. The sequence continues at coordinate 677,510,967 of CM038675.1, forward strand.
CCCATGAGATAGCAATAGTGGAAGAGCCACATATGGATTATCCCTCTACTTTGAGGACGAACTATGTCCAGATTACCGAGCTCTCTGAGCTGGATACCCGCTCGGGGGAGGACATGACCCAGACCCCGGACTTAGAATCGGGCAATGGGCCAGAAAAATTGGGCAACATCCCGGAGTCCGAGCTGCCAAGTCCGGAAGCTCCTCTACCCCTGGATGTCAAATCGGGTCAGAATTAGGACTTAACTACGCCCACCCACCCAGACTTATGTCGTCTTTCCCATATCAGACAAGAGCCCCAAGAGACAGTACATCGCTACTGGGCCAGATTCCTCCTTGTGATAAACAGGGTCAAGGACTGTCGCCAGGACGAACCAATCTCACTTTTCTGCAAGAATTGCACGAACAAAGGGATCCTCAATGCTATAAGTCGCCGTGACATAGTACACTTTGCTGACTTAGCAGCCATAGTACAGAAGTACTGTGCGATGGAAAGCGCGTGGAAAACCCAAACGGACTTCTGGGATAATCCGTCTCTCAATAAACCCTTCGTCCGAACTAAAAGGGCAAACTCTCGTAAGTTACCCTATCCAATTCCCAAAAAGCCAAAGCCCACTCCAGGGCGGGGAACCGTATTGGAAGAATGGCTCAACGGGCCATGCAAAATTCACAGCATGCCAGATACTATGCCAACGGATAGCCTTAGAGCAAGTTGGATACTCTAGCAGGTAGTGAAAAGCGGCAAGGATCTTCTTGTAAATCCTAAAGCAGAGCAACATCCCGCTGAAAACAACAATACGGTACTGACAGTCTTCGAGACTTTCGCCTCAAATAATAGGCGCAAGCGAGCTCATCGAAGTTTCGCTGACGTCCACCACGTGGAAAAAATAAATCCGTGGAGCGACACTGCTATAACCTTCAGTGCCAATGACGAACCTCAATTCCAAATAGTCCGGGCACCAGCCGCTTTGGTCCTTAGCCCAATCGTGGATGGCTTCCGGCTCACTAAAGTACTCATGGCGGAAGCGGATTAAACCTGATCTACGAAGAAACCCTCAAGAAGATGGAAATTGATAAAATCCGCATTGAGCAAAGCAGCACAACCTTCAGGGGAATCATCCCTAGTCGGGAGGCACGGTGTGCGGGAAAAATCACACTGGATGTGGTATTCGGTACGCCGGAGAATTATAGGTCCGAAAAAATCACGTTCCAAGTGGCCCCGTTCGGCAGCGGATACAACACCCTTTTAGGGCGGGATACCACATTACGGGTACATGAAGCTCAAAATGCCCAGACCCAATGGAATCATCACTCTAGCCAGTGATCCGGACATCACACTCCGTGCCGAAAATAAAATCGTCGCACTAGCGCTGGAAGCATTATCCGAAGCCCTAGCGGCCGAAGAACTAACAACGTTGCGTGCCATAGTAGACAGAGACGACGTGATACTCGACAAACGACCCAAGTCCACCTCATTCAATCCCGCGGACGAGATAATCAAGTTCCAAGTCCATCCAACGGACCACACAAAGACAGCTTCCATCGGGACACAGTTGAGCCCCACAATGGACGCCGCGCTGCGAGACTTTTTACGCGAGAATTGGGACATTTTCGCCTGGCATCCTTCAGACATGCCGGGCATCCCACGCAGGGTGGCTAAGCACAACCTCAATATACTGAAAGGATACAAGCCAGTCAAACAGACTCTTAGGCGCTTCTCAGAGCCTAAAAGGCAAGCCATGGGAGAAGAGCTAGCCAAGCTACTTGAGGCCGGATTCATTAGAGATATAAAGCATCCGGATTGGCTGGCAAATCTGGTAATGGTACCAAAGAAGGACAAATCCTGGCGCCTATGTGTCGATTTCAAAGACCTAAATAAGGCTTGCCCCAAGGATCCCTTCCCCCTCCCTCGCATCGACCAAATCATCGACGCCACCACAGGACACGACTCACTATGTTTCCTCGACGCATACTCCGGATACCATCAAATAAAGATGGCGGAGTCCGACCAAGCCGCAACGGCCTTCATAACGCCATATGGTCCTTTCATTTCAACACTATGCCTTTCGGGCTCAAAAATGCCGCGCAACCTATCAACGTATGATTCAGACATGCCTGGAGAAGCAAATCGGCAAAACAGTGGAGGCATACATGGACGACGTGGTCATAAAAACAAGACACGTCGAAACTTTAATAGATGACTTGTGACTCACGTTCGACAACCTCCGAACATATGACATCAAGCTGAACCCAGAAAAGTGTGTTTTCGGCGTACCCTCCGGGAAGTTGCTCGGCTTCATCATTTCCAATAGAGGAATCGAAGCAAATCCGGCGAAAATCCGAGCTCTGTCGCAGTTGGCTATCCCAACAGACCTCAAGCATATCCAGAAACTAACGGGATGCGTGGCTGCCCTAAGCCGCTTTATCTCCCGACTAGGAGAAAAGGCACTACCTCTTTAGCGCCTTCTTCGACGCACCGAACACTTCGAGTGGACGGATGCGACTGTGGCCGGACTGGATGAAATAAAGACCCTATTGGCCAGCAATCCAGTCCTGACCGCGCCAAATACTGGCGAACCTATGCTATTGTACATAGCGGCAACACATCAGGTTGTAAGCGCAGTGCTCGTCGTCGAACGAGAAGCAGACGGATACAAGTTCCCGCTCCAAAAGCCGGTATATTACGTGTCCACTGTCCTCACTCCATGCAAATCCCGATACCCACACTATCAAAAGATAGCATACGCGGTCTTCATGGCATCCCGGAAGCTACGACACTACTTTCAGGAGAGTTTGATTACGGTGGCCTCCGAAGTACCACTCAACGACATAATAAACAACCGCGACGCCACGAGACGGATTGCTAAATGGGCTATCGAGCTCCTTCCGTTCGACATAACATACAAGTCACGGCGGGCCTTTAAGTCGCAAGTATTGGCTGACTTTGTCGCCGAATGGACAGAAGCCGAACTCCCTAAAGAGTACGACGCGTACTCCAATTGGATCATGCACTTCGACGGCTCTAAAATGCTGGCCGGATTGGGAGCGGGTGTAGTCCTGACATCCCCCACCGGAGACACGGTCCAATACGTACTCCAATATTATACACAGACTCCAACAACGCAGCCGAATACGAGGCTCTGTTGCATGGTCTTCGGATGGCAGTCTCTATGGGCATTCAATGCCTAGAAGTGCGCAGGGACTCGAACCTCGCAATATAACAAATAAATGGAGATTTTGATGCCAAGGATCCGAAAATGGCAGCCTACCATAATGTCGTCCTCAAAATGTCAGCTCGGTTCGAGGAGCTCGAATTCCACCATGTGGCCCTAGAAAACAATCAAGCGATGGATGTCCTCGCCGGCATCGGCGCTAAACGCGACCCCGTCCCACCTAATATATTCTTGGAAAGGCTGTTCAAGCCATCCGTGGTATGGGAAGGGGAATCCGGCAACACCAGTCCGGCTCCGAATACAACCCCAGATTCCGAACCATCTGACGTGATCGGGGGCTCCGCCACCGAAATAACGTCTTCGGCCCACGAAATCATGGCCGTAATCACCCCGTGGACCGAGCCCTTCTTGGCCTACCTAAATAGGCACGAGCTCCCCGAGGACCAAAATGAAGCATGTTGTATTGTGCAGCGCTCCAAGGCCTACATAGTCCATGAGGGAGAACTCTATAAGAAAAGTGCCACCGGAGTGCTCCAAAGATGCATCTCCGAAGAGGAAGGGCGGCAGCTCTTGGCTGAAATCCATGCCGGACTCGGCGGGCACCACGCCTTGACTCGGGCGCTTGTCGACAAAGCCTTCCGTCTGAGTTTTATTGGCCGACAGCCCGAGCAGATGCACAGGACCTTGTCCAACATTGCGTCGGTTGCCAGCTCTTCGCCAATTAGAGCCACATGCCCCTACCGCTCTCCAAACAATCCCCATAACTTGGCCCTTCGCGGTCTGGGGGCTGGATATGGTCGGACCTCTTAAAGGGGGAAGCCATAAGAAAAAAAATACTTATTGGTCATGGTGGACAAGTTCACCAAATGGATAGAGGCCAAACCAGTTAAAACGGCCGAATCCGGACCAGTGATAGACTTCATATCAGGGGTTGTACACCGTTACGGTGTCCCCCACAGCATCATCACTAACAATGGCTCAAACTTCATAGTCGATGAAGTGAAAACTTGGTACGACAACATGGCCATTAAGCTCGATTACGCCTCCGTCTATCATCCCCAAACAAACGGCCAGGTCGAACATGCAAATGGTCTCATCATGAGCGGCATCAAACCCAGACTAGTGCGATCCTTGACAGAATCGGATACACACTGGGTTGAGGAGCTCGACTCCGTACTCTGGGGGCTGCGGACCACGCCGAATCGTACCACCGGATATACACCATTTTTTATGGTGTACGGCGCAGAAGCAGTACTACCCTGCGACATAATCCATGACTCACCCCGTGTGCGCATGTACGAAGAGAAGGAAGCCGAGCTAGATCGGCAGGACAGCTTAGATGCCCTGGAGGAGGAGCGTGACGTCGCAAAAGCCCGTTCCGCATTCTATCAGCAGCAGGCTCAAAGGTATCAAGGCAGAGAAGTGCGGGCCAAAACTTATAACATTGGCGAACTTGTTCTACGCCTACCGGAGAAGAAGAAGGACAAGCTCAAACCCAAGTGGGAGGGCCCCTTCATCATTGATAAAGTTCTCACGGGAGGAGCATACCGCCTGCGCAATGCATCTGATAATAGACTCGAGCCGAACCCATGGAACGCGGCCAGACTCCGGAGATTCTATGCCTAGTGCCGAGCTCAGTGTTCGTCTCCTTACCCCACTCTTTTAATTATGTTCCCCCCTTTTTTTCCTTTCTCGCCTTTTTTACCTTCTTCACACAAAGTATTAAATACAGTGCGGATGCTCGGATCACTCCGGCTGAAAGGATCGATATAGTTGACTAGAGGGGGGGGGGGTGAATAGGCAACTAACAATTTTTAAGCTTTTCTTTACCAATTTAAACTTTGCAATAATAAAGGTTGTCTAGATGTGCAACTAGGTGGACAACCTATATGATGCAAACAACACAAGCACAAGAGCAAGCAAGGATAGGAACACAAATAAGCTTGCACAAGTAAAGGGATAAGATAACCAAGAGTGGAGCCGGTGGAGACGAGGATGTGTTACCAAGTTCCTTCCTTTTGAGGAAGTACGTCTCCGTTAGAGCGGTGTGGAGGCACAATGCTCCCCAAGAAGCCACTAGGGCCACCGTAATCTCCTCACGCCTCGCACAATGCAAGAGCCGTGATTCCACTATTGGTGCCCTTGAAGGCGGCGACCGAACCTTTACAAACAAGGTTGGGGCAATCTCCACAACTTAATTGGAGGCTCCCAACAACACCACGAAGCTTCACCACAATGGAATATGGCTCCACGGTGACCTCAACGGTCTAGGATGCTCAAACACCCAAGAGTAACAAGATCCGCAAGGGATAAGTGGGGGGAATCAAATATCTTGTGGTGGAAGTGTAGATCGGGCCCTTGTCACCCAATCCCGAGCAAATCAACAAGTTTGATTGGCGGAGGAGAGCGATCGGGCCAAACTGGAGCTTGGAGCAACAATGGAGCTTAGAGAGAGAAGAGGTAGTCAACTAGAGGTAGAAGACGCCCTTATATAGTCGTGGGAAAAATCCAACCGTTATCCACATGTTCAGCCATGACGCACGGTACTACCGCTCGAGGGCACTAAGATTATCATGAGGCTGCATTACTACCGTGGAGGACCACGACATTACCGCGGCAAGAAGACAGTCGAACTTGCTCGACTAAGGGCGATACTACAGCTTGCGCGGTACTACCGCTCCCACTTGCGGTACTACTGCAAGGCAGGAGAGTCACGGCCTGGGAAGGGCGCGGATGAAATAAATTACATCTGTGCTAACTTCCGCTGAAACTGCGGTGGTACAAAAATCCGACGCGGTACTACCGCTCCCGAGGAGCGGTACTACCATTGCGGGCGCCTACTACCGTGAAACTACGGTACTAGGTAGGAGGGCCACGGTACTACAGCTCCTAGGGAGCAGTACTACCATGGGCCCCCGCGGTACTACCGCGCTGGACGAGCGGTACTACCGTGGGGGCGCGGATGTAAAAAATTACATCCGCCCCTACTACCGCACCGGAGCGGCACTAGGCCTGGGAGCCGCGGTACTACCGCTCCAGAGGAGCGGTACTACCGTGACACCCAGCGGAACTATCGCGTGTACTTGCGGTACTACCGCAAGTACAGCAGTAGTCGCCAGATTTCCGCACAACCAAGATAACGAAGGGAAGCTCCAAAATGCAGGGAAAGGAGGGACAAGTGTACGTGTTGATTCCACCCAAACCTTTCCGACGCGGACCCCCTCTTAATAGTACGGCTCTCCTACAACTCAAATCCACCAAAAAGAAACGTAGGACGACGCCGTCTTCAATAGTCTCCGAGGGGCACCGAATCATCACGTGCCTAGAGATGAACCATCTGAGGAACTCAAAGCACACGATTAGTCCGCAAAAGTATCGTCATCAATCACCTTAACACTTACGGGTTAAATATGCCCTTACAATCTCCCCCTTTTTGGTGGATTGATGACAATACGGGATTTGCACAAAGATACAATAATATAGAGCAAGTGCAAACCCCTCCTCTCCAAAATATAGATGGGCTCCCCCTAAACATGTGCACTCTGGATGAATGCTTTGGACTGCATAGCACACGTACTAGGATCACCACTCCCCCTATATTTTAGAGACAAAGGCCCGAAGAATAACATCTAAGCAACATATAGCACAATATAACACAAGCTTGCTAAGATAGATAGAGTGCATATGTCTTACACCATATGAAGGAAAAGCAACTAAAACGAGGTTCAAACGAGGTTCAACCGAGAACGCGATAAACACACCAAACGCGAACACGACACAAGACTTACAAATCCCTATGCTCTCTCCCCCTTTGGCATCGAGACGCCAAAAAGGCAGAGAGGACACCTACACACAAGCGGTGGCTCAAGCAGGGGGGAACTCGTCCCAACCCTCTCCGTCAGACTCCTCGGCAGGGATGGACTCCTCGACGTCCTCCTCAGAATCAGTCCACTTGTAGCCTTGCTTCTCCATCCACTCGGCCTCTGGAGTGATGTGCTCCTCAGACCCGCCAGACACATCCTCACCATAGAGCTTCAAGATCTTCCTGTCCCGGCGACGACTCTCCTTGGATGCCACGTGAGTCCTGTACTGCCCCTTGGCTTGCATGCAGAAAAGAGTCTTCATCTTGTCCTTCAACCGTGGCCCATGAAGGCATAGAGGAGCTCTGGGAAGGCCTAGCAGCATGGCCCTCGGCAACATTCTCGGCGCCAAAGATCCTCCTCTCCAACAGCAGCCCTAGCAGCAGACGCCTCGGCACGAGTAGTAGTGTTGGCCCAGTTGGGTTTGACACGCAGACAGATGGGGTCATGGTGAATCCAGTTAGGGGCAAGGAACTCCTCACCAGGGAACATCTTCTCCCAGGTCCTCGAGATCAGCAGAAACAGATAGGGCCGTGAGATAGGCACTGCGGTTGAACACCGCAAACCGAAGCTCACACCACATGATGTGTGAGACATCAAGTGGCTGAGTCTGAGACAAACGAGCCTCCTCGCAGATGAGCATCATATCCACCATATAGGCATGTACCTTGTCCTTGTCACCAAGCGAGGGAACAAGGAGTTGCGGAAGATGCGGTACATGATATCCAGAAAAGATTTGAGCACCAACCCTATCTTGCCACTTGGAAGCGTCTTCTCAACATAGTACGGTGCAAGCCTGTCCTTGTTGGCAGTAGTCGAGTTGGCATGGGGGCGAACACCCAGGAGAGTCGAGCCCGTCATCGTGAACTTGGAGCAAATCCATGAACTCCTTCCGTGTAGCAGTCGGTTTACGGCCATTGGTCATCCAGGCCATCCTCCTCTCCTCATTGGGGTGAAAGTAAATCAAGCAAAGAACCGACCAATGAGCTCGTGGATCATAGTCAAGGTGAAAGGATATCACATGCTCAATGCCAAACTGCTCCACCAAGTCCAGAGCCTATCCAAAGTAGGCACGGAACTTGTCCTTCCTCAAGTGATGCATGTCAATCCACTTCACATCCACATAGGTATTCTGCTTGTTCTTGATGACATCCAGATAGACGTTGGTTTGATGCTTGTTCCAGAACAGCTCACAGCCCCTGACAGAGGAACGAGGGGTCACGTACGGGTCAATTTGCCTGAGACGGACGTAGTCAGATTGGGGCATCTCATCCATGCCCTTGGCGGGCTCCTTGAACTTGTTGGCGCTTGTCTTGACATGGCGCTTGGGGGCGAGAGGAGGAGCCCTCCGGTGCTTCACCGGGGTTGCGCAGACGCTTGGAGCCAAAGTGTCACGGCTGGGATTGGACCGCGAGAGCCACCACCTGAGACACACACGCAAAGCACCAAAGACGCAAAGAAGATCAATGCAAAGGCCACGATAAAGCACAAGAAACACATAGGAGACATATGAGAAAGTTGGCATGCGATAGGTGTGAGTCACGGTAGGACTGCCACTGCCTGCGGCACTAAAGCATTAGTACTGCTCCAAACGCGGTAGTACCATGCGAGGTCACAGTAGTATCGTGGTTGGAGCGGAAGTAGAGCTTTAGTGCCGCACAGAGCGCGGTAGTACCGCACCTGAAGGGCGGTAGTACCACGCCATACGGGCGGTAGTACTGCGTCGCAGCAGATCCAACTAGCAATTTGAATCTGAAAAGAACCGCGAAACAACGGCGGTGCTACAGTGATCAGATCTAGCGCATGACAACAATACACATATAAATCCTATGCAATACCACACTCCTTCATCCTATTCTTGCAGAGATGAAGCCTATCAATCTCAAGAACACACGAGCCTCCCCCAAAACCTCGAAACACCAAACACCATCAACACGGAGAGGGAGTTGGGGAAAAACCTGGGTCCATAGCAAGAGCACGTGGTGGGGAACGATCCCACCGGTCGGAATCACGGGAGGGCAGCTTGGAGGAGATCCGTGAAGGACGCCGGTTCCGTTCTTGAGCAAGGGAGAGAAGGAGGCGGCGTGGGAGAAGACAGCCGAATGGGTATGGGGAGTTAGAACTCCCCTGCCGTCCTTATCCCCACGCCCTCGAACCGTCGCGATAGTACCGGCGTATCATCAGCGGTAGTACCGCTTCGGGCAGATGTTCAATCGAGGCGGTAGTACACCGCTCAAGGCGGCGATAAAAATTACTGCCCTGAGGTCGCGGTAGTACCGTGCTCCCGCAAGCGGTAGTACCTTGGCAGGCTGCGGTAGTACCGTGAACTCAAGTCATCGCAGGTTTCAAAAACGAAAAGAGGGCCTTTGCAAGGAAACTTTTTACACACAAGAAACCACAAACTCTAGCACAAACCAGAGGCAAAAGACAACAGGAAACCACCAAACGACAAGGCCTCTCAAGGAGAGAGGGCGGTGGCCGAAGCCACCTATGTTTGAGTGGGATGGTATGGCACCACGAAGAATTATCCTTGGGCCCATGACCAAAACTTGTCTTTGGAACACAAGTACCATAAAAAATGGCTAATGTGAAAGAGGTGATCGATTTATGCATAATGGGGGGAGGGAGAGTTCATTGAGAGAACAACACTCCCCTATGTCCATGCCTACACCTAAACTAGACAACAAGTTGAGTGTGGTGGGGAGTGCACGGGCTCAAGTCACATTGCTCAAATAAATGATCTTTAGCTCATTCCTTAACTCACGAAATCTTGCTTCATCTAAGGGCGTCGTGAATATATCTGCAAGGTTATCCAGAGTGTTGACATCCTTGAGCTCGATCTCCCTCGCCTAATGTGATCCCGAATGAAATGATACCGAATCTCGATGTGCTTCGTCTTGAAGTGTTGCACCGGGTTGAGAGAAATCTTGATGGCACTTTCATTATCACACCAAAGAGGCACTTTGTCACAAATGACACCGTACTCCTTTAAAGTTTGCCTCATCCATAGGAGTTGAGCACAACAACTACCGGCCGCCACATATTCCGCTTGATTGGGCCAGAGACAGATACACAACTTTGCTTCTTGGAAGACCAACTTACCAAGGAGCAACCAAGAAATTGGCACCCTCCTAAGTGGACTTCCTATCCACTTTGTCTCCCGCCCAATCGGAATCCGTAAATCCTTCAAGCTTGAAGTTTGCTCCTCTTGGGTACCATAAGCCAAAGTTTGGGGTATGAGCCAAATATCGAAAGATTCGCTTGACCGCCACATAGTGACTTTCCTTCGGTGCGGCTTGAAACCGTGCACACATTCCCACACTCAACATGATATCCGGTCTAGATGCACAAAGGTAAAGCAAGGAGCCAATCATGGAGCGATATACCTTTTGATCCACCGCTTTACCATTGGGATCAATGTCAAGTTGGCACCTGGTGGGCATTGGTGTAGTAGCCGGCTTGACATCACTTAGCTTGAATCTTTTGAGCATGTCTTGAGTGTATTTGGCTTGGTTGATGAAGGTTCCTTCTCTTCTTTGTTTGATATCAAAACCAAGGAAGAACTTCAACTCTCCCATCGAAGACATCTTGAACTTGGAGGTCATGAGAGCGGCAAATTCCTCATTGAAAGCTTTGTTAGGAGAACCAAAGATAATATCATCAACATATAGTTGGCATACAAACAACTCCCCATTGACCTTCTTAGTAAAAAGAGTGGGATCGATTTGCCCACTTCAAATCCACGATCTTGTAACAACTCGGTAAGGTGGTCATACCACGCACGTGGGGCTTGTTTAAGGCCATAGAGTGCCTTATCGAGTTGATACACATGATCCGGGAAGTAGGGGTCCTCGAACCCGGGGGGTTGCTTGACATAGACCAACTCATTAATGGTACCATTAAGAAAAGCACTTTTCACATCCATTTGTTGCAACTTAAAGTTGTGATGGGAAGCATAAGCAATCAACAAACGAATGGATTCAAGACGAGCAACGGGAGCAAAGGTTTCACCGTAGTCGATACCCTCGACTTGGGAGTAGCCTTGTGCTACCAATCTTGCCTTGTTGCGAATGATGTTCCCATGAGCATCTTGCTTGTTCTTGAAAATCCACTTGGTTCCAATGACGTTGTGGTTCTCCGATGGCCTTGGCACCAATCTCCACACCTTGTTGTAATCGAAGTTATTGAGTTCTTCATGCATGGCATTGAGCCAATCCGAGTCTTCGAGCGCCTCATAGACCTTTTGAGGTTCAACACAAGAGACGAACGCGTGATGTTCACAATAGTTTGCCAATTGTCTACGAGTGCTTACCCCTTTTCTTAGGCTTCCAACCACATTCTCCATGAGATGGCCTTTGGTGGTGAGTTTGGAAGCAATCTTGGCGGCACGACGCTCTAATTCCTCCTCGGAGGTGAGATGAGGAGGGATCACTTGATCATCTTGAGCGCCGTCTTGAGCATGATCTTCATCTTGAGCATGCTCGGGGGAGAGAACTTGACCTTGGGAATCATTTTAAGCGTTATCATTGTCTTGAGCACGATCTTGCCCTTGGTCTTGTTCATGAGGTTGAGGGCCTTCACTTTGTTCTTCGGAAGCGTGTGGGCCTTGGGTTGGTGATGGCTCCACTTGAGTGGAGCATTGTCCTTCTCCTTCGCCACAAGGGGTTCCTCAATGGGTAGGATAAAACCAACTCCCATTCTTCTTATGGCTTGGGGAGGAATTTCATCACCTACATCACAAGTGCCACTTTGCTCCACTTGGGAGCCGTTATTCTCATCAAACTCCACGTTACAAGTCTCCTCAATAAGTCCCGTGGATTTATTGAGGACACGGTAAGCATGAGAGTTTGTAGCATAACCAACAAATATGCCCTCATGAGCTCTAGCTTCAAATTTAGACAAACGAACACCTTTCTTGAGAATGAAACACTTACACCCGAACACTCGGAAGTACTTGAGGTTGGGCTTGTTGCCGGTGAGTATCTCATAAGGAGTCTTGTTCAAGCCTTTGCGGAGATAGAGCCAATTGGATGCATGACATGCGGTGTTGATGGCTTCGGCCCAAAAGTTGTATGGAGACTTGAACTCCGCCATCATGGTCCTTGCCGCATCCATCAACGTCCGGTTCTTTCTCTCTGCAACACCATTTTGTTGAGGGGTATATGGTGCGAGAATATTGATGCTTGATTCCCTCATCACTAAGAAACTCAACCAAGGTGTAGTTCTTGAACTTCGGTGCCGTTGTCACTTCTTATAGTCAAGATCTTTGCATTATGTTGACGTTGAGCTTCATTTGCAAAGTCGATGACGGTTTGTTGAGTCTCACTCTTCCTCTTGAAGAAATATACCCAAGTGTATCTTGAATAGTCATCCACAATCACCAAGCAATACTTTCTACCTCCAAGACTGTCAAATGATGGTGGCCCAAAGAGATCCATGTGAAGGAGCTCCAAGGGTCTCTTTGAGTATATGATGGTCGTGGGAGGGTGAGCCTTCTCATGAAGCTTTCCTTCAATACAAGCACTACAAGCACGGTCTTTGGCAAAACTAACATTTGTTAGTCCACGGACATGGTCCCCCTTGAGAAGACTTTGCAAAGATCTCATATTGACATGGGCTAAACGGCGATGCCAAAGACATCCGACGTCAACTTTAGCCATTAGGCCAGTCGAGGTCTTAGTGGGTCGCCCGAAAAGTTAATCACATAGAGACCGTTTCGACATGCCCAACAAAGGCTACTTTAAGAGTCTTGCTCCACAAGAGGGCCATGGTATCAATGTCAAAGAAGGTAGCAAAACCCATGACTGCAAGTTGACGAACGGAAAGCAATTAGTATGCAAGGGACTCAACAAGCATGACTTTCTCGATCGTAAGATCATGAGAAATGACAACCTTGCCGAGACCCAATACCTTAGAATGTGATGCATCACCCCACTCGACATTGGTGGGCGTAGATGGAATCTCTTGCACGTCCACCACCATGTCCTTGCTCCCGGTCATATGATTTGTTGCTCCACTATCAAGCAACCATGATCCCCCACCGGAAGCAAAACCCTACAAGAGATCAATGCTTGGTTTTAGGTACCCATTTGGTAATGGGTCCTTTGATGTTAGTAACGAGGGTCTTAGGAACCCAAATAGACCATTCAATGTACTCATAATAAGAACCAACAAATTTAGCATAAACATGCCCATCACTAGCACGGCACAACACATATGAGGGGTTAAAGTCACGGCTATGTTCATGGGGATGACGTTGTCCTTCTTGGCATTGCCACCCTTTGCATGGTTCTTCTTCTTCTTGGAAGCACCCTCTCCCTCCCTCACAAAAGTTTGCTTGAGAGGGGGAGGTTGCTTAGTCTTGTCAGTCTTCTTCTTGCTCTTGGGCTTGGGCGCGAACCCAATCCCCTTCTTGGCCACAACTTCCTTTTGATTACTCAAAAGTTCGTTAAGGTTCTTTTCACCTTGAATGCATGTGACAAGGCCCTTCTCAAGTTGCTCCTTCAACTTAGCATTCTCCTCAACAAGATGCACATGCTCACAACAAGGGTTAGTAGCATTTGCATTATCAATCAATATCATATGAGGAAAGGTGGCTTTCTCCTTGGTTAGCTTCACTTGGAGTTGATCATGAGACTCTTTGAGACTAGCATGAGCACCCTTCAAGACTTTGTGAGCCTTGTCGAGAATGTCAAAGTCCTCGTTGAGTCTAGCAAGATCAACTCCAAGCTTTGCCTTCTCGGAGCTAAGCACACGAGACACAACAAGAGCATGATCAAGGACTTTCTTTAATTTAGCATGATCATTGTTGTAGGACTCCTCAAGAGCCAAAGCGAAGACCACGCTCTTCCTCAAGAGCATTGGAAAGATCCAAAATCTCATCGGCATAGTCACGACTATGCCCTTCCATCTTAGAGATGGTTTCTTCATGAGTCTCGATCATGACATTGGCTTCACCAAGTTGTTCCAAGAGAGCAACGAAGTGCTTCTTGGATTTTCCCTTGAGTTTACTCATAAAGATCCCAAATTCATTTTCCTCCACATTAGTCCCCTCATGTTCATCAATGCAATCCACAAAGAAGAATGATTGATGATGGTAGTTTTGATGTTGGGGTTACCTTGTTGGTGTCTTTAGCCATGAGGCACTTGGCGGTGATGCTTTCATTGGGTGAACCGAAGAGAGACACCCGAGGAGTCATTGCAATGGCCACGGAGGCCATGGAAACCGATTCACCATCCTCATCATCATAATCATCCTCATTGTACTCTTCTTGAGCCACCAAGGCTTTGTGAGGAGTCTTCTTTGGGAAGTTGCTCTTGTTGGGGAAAGACTTGGCCTTGTCCTTACGGATGAGCTTGCCACCATTGTCTTCCCTCTTCTCATATGGACACTCCGCAACAAAGTGACTCACATTGCCACAATTGAAACAAGTCCTCACTCGTTGCTTGCCCTTAGTGCCACTTGAGTTGCTCTTGTTGAAGTTGGGCCTTGAGTTCTTCTTGCTCCAAAATTGTCTTGAAGCAAGGGCCATGTGTTCATGATAATCATACTTAGTATCTTCGAGGTTGCTCTCTTCTTCTTTCTCCTCTCCATCTTATTCGACACAAATCTTGGCCTTCAACGCGAGGTTGGGCTTCTTTGCTCTTTGGGAGCGAAGCACCGCATTGTCGGCGGTCTTGTCCAATATGCTCATAGCCACAAACTCATCCAACACATCACTTGAGGACAGGGTGTGGAAGTCCGTTCGTTGACGGATGACGGAGGACATGGCTTTGTGGTAGGGCATCATTGCCTTGAGGAATTTGCACTTGATCCAGTTGTCATCTGTGTCCTTACTTCCATGATCCCGGAGGGAGACAGCAAGCTTGGTTACTCTCCGATAGAGCTCACGAGGTTCTTCTTCTTCCTTCATTGCAAACTCATCGGCTTCATCTTGGACCACTTCATAATTGGAACGTTGAATGCTTGCGCTTCCTCGATAAAGGGAAACCACCTTGAGCCAAGCATCTTTGGCACGGGAGTAAGGCCAGATGAGGGAGGTCTTCGGAAGGATTGCTTCTTGGATGATGAAGAGAGCATTCTCATTGAATTGATGGTCCACGACCTCTCTTGGAGAAAAGTTGCTCGGATCATGCGGATAGAAACCTTCTTCAATGATTCTCCAGAGGTTAGTGTTCACATGATTTAAATGAAGCTTAAAACGATAAACCCAAGAATCAAAATCCTCCTTTTTATCAATCTTAGGTGGTGGACCGGCATGATTCAAATGAGTGGAAGGAATCGGTCCACCATAAACGGGAGGTTGCACATGGGCAAAGATGCCGGTGCCATTATTACCACTAGACGAGGGGGCTTTCTCACTAGTAGCTTCCCCCTTATCGGAGTTAGCATCCGCTCTCGTGTTGGCGGGATCACCCACTTTCATGGGTGCGGTGGAAAGTTTAAGCCCTTGTAGGAATTCCTTAAACATGTCCTTGACCTCGCTCGTCATGGAGTTTTTCAATGTGTCCAACGCCACATTGAATTCCTCACGAGATCGAGGTACCCCCATCTCCCGTAGATGATATCGGATTCGCACCGGAGTGCCCCCCACATCATCTACGACGTCAACCATACTCTTCGGACGGTAAAGTCCTTAAAAAGAGACGAGGCTCTGATACCAATTGAAAGGATCGATATAGTTGACTAGAGGGGGTGAATAGGCAACTAACAATTTTAATGCCTTTCTTTACCAATTTAAACTTTGCAATAATAAAGGTTGTCTAGATGTGCAACTAGGTGGACAACCTATATGATGCAAACAACACAAGCACAAGAGCAAGCAAGGATAGGAACACAAATAAGCTTGCACAAGTAAAGGGATAAGATAACCAAGAGTGGAGCCGGTGGAGACGAGGATGTGTTACCAAGTTCCTTCCTTTTGAGGAAGTACGTCTCCGTTAGAGCGGTGTGGAGGCACAATGCTCCCAAGAAGCCACTAGGGCCACCGTAATCTCCTCACGCCCTCGCACAATGCAAGAGCCGTGATTCCACTATTGGTGCCCTTGAAGGCGGCCGAACCTTTACAAACAAGGTTGGGGCAATCTCCACAACTTAATTGGAGGCTCCCAACAACACCACGAAGCTTCATCACAATGGAATATGGCTCCACGGTGACCTCAACGGTCTAGGATGCTCAAACACCCAAGAGTAACAAGATCCGCAAGGGATAAGTGGGGGGAATCAAATATCTTGTGGTGGAAGTGTAGATCGGGCCCTGGTCACCCAATCCCGAGCAAATCAACAAGTTTGATTGGCTAGGAGAGAGATCGGGCCAAAATGGAGCTTGGAGCAACAATGGAGCTTAGAGAGAGAAGAGGTAGTCAACTAGAGGTAGAAGACGCCCTTATATAGTCGTGGGAAAAATCCAACCGTTATCCACATGTTCAGCCATGACGCCTTGCGGTACTACTGCTCCGGCGCGGTACTACCGTGAGGCTGTGATACTACCGTGGAGGACCACGGTACTACGCAAAGAAAGACAAGCGGAACTTGCTCGACTATAAGGCAGTACTACCGCTATGCTGGTACTACCACTCCCACTTGCGGTACTACCGCAAGGCGAGAGAATCACGGCACAGGAAGGCGCGGATGAAATAAATTACATCCGTGCCAACTTCCGCTGAAACCGCGGTGGTACAAAAATCCGACGCGTACTACCGCTCCCGAGGAGCGGTATACTACCGTTGGGCGCCTACTACCGTGAAACTACGGTACTAGGTAGGAGACCCGCGGTACTACGGCTCCTAGGGAGCAGTACTACCGTGGGCCTCCAGTACTACCGCTGGAAATGCGGTACTACCGTGGAAGCGCGGATGTAAAATTACATCCGCCTACTACCGCACCGAGCGGCACTAGGCACAGGAGTCAGCGGTACTACCGCTCAAAGGAGCGGTACTACTGCGTGACACCAGCGGTACTACTGATGTACTTGTGGTATTACCGCAAGTACATCAGTAGTCACCAGATTTCCGCACAACCAAGATAACGAAGGGAAGCTCCAAAATGCAGGGAAAGGAGGGACAAGTGTACGTGTTGATTCCACCCAAACCTTTCCGACGCGGACCCCCTCTTAATAGTACGGCTCCCCTACGACTCAAATCCACCAAAAAGAAACGTAGGATGGCGCCGTCTTCAATAGTCTCCGAGGGGCACCGAATCGTCACGTGCCTAGAGATGAACCATCTGAGGAACTCAAAGCACACGATTAGTCCGCAAAAGTATCATCATCAATCACCAAAACACTTACGGGATAAATATGCCCTTACACCGGCCACACTATGTGTGCTCACCATACCTGGGGGCTTCTTATATGGAAGCTAAATATAATTATTTCTATGGCTTCCTGCCTACCGCATAAGTGTCCCTTTTTCCATATGTGCCTTTTCTTCGCCATTATATGCATCGATATGACTTAAGATGTGGCCATGCTGGGTTGCCTGGATCTTGTGTTTATGCCCTACGTTCCCGTTAATTCGGCTAGGGCATAAGGGGAGCACCTCTGCGATTATTCTGCCCGGTTCAGCCGGATGTGTACCTCGACCGGGTGAAGCCGAAGCTAAGCGTTCTTAAGGGAATATTCGGTCGGTGACCAAAAGATGTTTCTTTCGTTTATTACAACGTGAATCCCGGATGTTTTGTATCCTGCGTTTACATTAGCGATTCGGACATGCACATCGATGCATGCGTACCGAGGAAAGGAACACCTAATGGAACTATTCTCCACGGAAGATGTTTCTTACTACCCATGTAATATAACATAACTAGTTGGTTACTTATGCATTCAAGCACTTATGACCCCTACGCCTGGTTTCCACGCATACCCCGGTTTTGCATAACTGAGCGGGTATTCGGATACACCCCGGACTGTCGGATCCGGGGGCTGAAGCGAAAAGGTCCGCCATGACAAAAGATTTTTAATCCGGCTAGGGATTACATATGTCCATTGAATTACATACTCACTTGGACTGGCTATATTCTTCCTCTATACCATCCAACAGGCTATCTAACTTGCAATCCTGTTGGGAATACTTTGTGACTAACGCTACCTGGTCATACACCAGACTCACGAGAATCTCTTGCCCATCTGGCCCCGCCAGTCCGACTTCGGCCATATGGTTCGGGTCAATCTTGGCGTATCGCATCTTCACCATGGCTCAGGCTTCCCGGACACATTGTCGGCAGGCTAACACCTTCCATAACCGGAAGCGCCGCCGTGCTCCTTGGAGCATGTCCACGAACGCCCCCATGTCTCCTGGCAGGGAAGCGGATGGCCACAAGGCCTGGGCAATACCCTGCATCACCTGCCGAGCTCGTCCGTGCAGTTGAGAGAGATCTTGCAGCAAATCGTCTGCGGACCCGGGCATCTCTTCAGGACGGCCCGTCAGCATACCTACAAATATAAACTCTTTTAATATGCTTCCTCACCGAACTGTACTGCAGTTCGTTTAGGCACTTACCATAAATGCCGTGACGAAGCCTCCTGTTCTCCGTCATGGAGTCCGCAAGCTGAGCTCGAACATCTGCTAATTCGACGCCCAGCAGGACGTTGGCATCTTGGAGATTTTTTTCTCCTGCCTAACCCGCGTAAGCAAACGCTCGCTGGCCTTTTGCTTTGTTTGGAGATGCGACTCACTATCTTTTACGATCTCCGGATTCTCCCCGGGATTGTCTGCAGAATTTTCTATTAGACTTATAAAGTAAGCAAACTACTAACTGGTATATTTCCTTAAAATTTCTCTATTGAGACAAATGTTACCATATGAGGCCTTCGGGATTCCTCTAGTTTGGCAGCGCCCCCTCACCGGGTCTTACACTCCTCTAGCTCTTGAGACAAATGGGTATTCTTCTCTATAAGAACCTGTGCATACAATGATCCTTAAATCAGTTGTTCCAACTGTTTCAAGTCTCAGGGGCTATTGCTATACATGCTTAACAAATTTCCTTACCCGTATATCTTTCGCATACTGGTCCGTCGCTCGGGCAAGTCCGTCTTGGGCAACTCGGATGTATGCGTCTCCCGAATTGAAAGCATTGAATGCCTCTTCGGAAAAAGAATACCATTGCGAAGTACGGCTCGTCGGCGCCGGTGATTCATGGTGCTCTCTACTTCGGAATTTGTGGCGGAGAGCCTATCCGCATCCTCTGTCGGAGGACAATTCGGCATCGGCCCCGCGTTGGCCTCCTCTCTTGAAGCCGGTCCTGGAATCCGGCTAGTGGAGGCGTGACTGGCAGGATCTCCGGATATAGTCCGGCGACTACTCTTTCTGCCAGGACACGAAGGACGCTGTTACATCTCAAACATGATAATCACAGAGCAGCTTTTAACTGTACCTCTGCGACGGTGGTTCAACCCTAACCGTCTTCCTCTTAAGCCTGCCTGGCCCGGACGCCCTTTGTTGACGAGCCCCCAGGGGCTCAGCGCCGCATTCCAATGGTCGTCTCTATAAAAATACGATATTTTGTGCATAAGGCATGGTATAAAGAAGGAATCCTCTTCAGAGGCTAAGGCTTCAGCTTTGCTTACACGCGACGCAGGGAGCAGTCCGGGATAGTCAGCAATAATAGCCACCAAGGCGCCAGCGCAGCTGGCCTGATAAAATGTCCCGTCGACAAGCTCCACAGATATATCTGGATCTTCTTCAAGTCCGGGGTCGAAGGCCCGGCCGGGATCCTCTGGCTGCGGAGAGGGGTTGTTGAACTCTTCCACGGCCCTCCTCAGTTCCTGCTTAGAAATATCAAGGTAAATGCTTATGATAAAAGGCGCTAGAATGGATAGAGTTGGGTAAAGAGTAACGGCTTACCCATCTTGGGGGGTTGTACATGGAAAATCCATCCCGCGGTTTGATACGAAGGAATTCTTCTTCTTCTCCTTTATATAAATCGGGCAGTATTCTCGCCAGAGCAGTGGCGGAGTCCGGACCTTTACGACCATAGCGGGTGGCATCATCTTCCCTGTTGAAGTGCCACATGGGCTTCCCCTGATATTGAAGTGGCTGCACCCCCCGCATTATGCATATTGATATAACCTCGACTATTGTCAGTCCTGATTGGGCCAGTGTCTTTATCCTGCTCATCAGGAAGTGGACTTCCCTGGTGTCTTCCTCCTGGGGGCTCCGAGGGCGCCAACTTCGGCGTTTCTTCAGCGGAGCGTTATTAAACTCGGGGAGGCCCGTCCGGATTGGATCCAGAAGGGGAACGTTATCTACATAAAACCACTCCGAGGGCCAGTCTTCGGATGCCTTCTTTGGAGTGCCGGACAGGTATCCGGTCTGGGCGATGCGCCATATCTCGGCTCCGCCCACTTGATATATAGATTCCCCCTGATTGCGAGGGACGAGGCAGAATAACTTCTTCCATAACTCGAAGTGAGCCTCGCAGCCCAGGAATAATTCACAAAGGGCGACGTATCCTGTGATGTGCAGTACGGAGGCGGGGGTGAAGTTGTGCAACTGGAGGCCATAGAACTCCAGGAGCCCGCGAAGGAATGGGTGGATTGGAAACCCGACGCCTCTTAGCAAATATGGGATGAGGCAGACTCGCTCCCCCTAAGATGGGTTAGGACATCTCTTCACTTGCGCCCCGCCATTGGAGGTGGCTACTCCGGCTCGGACGGGGACCATGTACGCCGGTGGAAGAAACCCTTGGGTCTCTAACTCTACTAAGCGGTTGTGGTGGACAGAACATTTTTCCCAATCGTCTGGCTTAGAGCTAAGGGAGCGAGAGGAGAAGCTACAGTGACCGGCCATGGTGGAATGGTTCTCCGGACGCGCTCTGTTGAATGCTTGCTTGAGGGAAGAAGGTGAGATTCGGATCTGAGGACCCCCATCTCTTCAAATAGACGGTTGGCCTGCAGGGTCGGGGTGGCAAATGTAAAAACGCTCCGGCTCCTCGTATTCGCCCGACACGTGGAGATGGCCATTATTGAGGCTTAGAAGCCGAGGAATGCTACATTGATGGGAAGCCAGACACTGTTTGCTATGACTGGTACTCTGGATTTGGAGAAGAACCTTCCTTGCAATGCCGAAGACAATCTGCGCGTCGGACTCATCGTCATTGAAGTCTGGTTCAGGGGCTACTGAGGGAGTCCTGGATAAGGGGGTATCTGGACAGCCGGACTATATACTTTGGCCGGACTGTTGGACCATGAAGATACAAGACTCAAGACTTCGTCCCGTGTCCGGATGGGACTTTCCTTTGCGTGGAAGACAAGCTTGGCGATCCGGATGTTAGATCTCCTTCTTTGTAACCGACTCTGTGTAACCCTAGCCCCCTCCGGTGTCTATATAAACCGGAGGGTTTAGTCCGTAGGACAAGGACAATCAGAATCATAGGCTAGCTTCTAGGGTTTAGCCTCTACGATCTCGTGGTAGACCAACTCTTGTAATACTTATATCATCAAGATCAATCAAGCAGGAAGTAGGGTATTACCTCCATCGAGAGGGCCCGAACCTGGGTAAAACATCGTGTCCCCTGCCTCCTGTTACCATTAGCCTTAGATGCACAGATCAGGACCCCCTACCCGAGATCCGCCGGTTTTGACACCGACAGTGGCCCCACCGGTCAGTTTGACTTTGGTCTAGTCAGCAGTTGACTGGACCCACCAGTCAGTCTTTGACTGGGTGTAATTCTGGGTGCATTTAGCAATTTAGCTATTTAATAATTCGAATTAATAATAATTCCAGAAAATTCAAAAAATCATTTAAACTTTGAGAAATCATACAAAATAATCCATAAGTCACATGAAAATAATTTATATATGAAAGTTGATCAGAAAAATATGACAAATCTTAATATGTCATCCACATACCTTTTAGGCCCTTATAACATAGTGAACCTAGACATTTGGCTTATAGATCTGGAAATAATATGATAAAAATAGACCCGGGGGCCATAGTTTTCACTAGAGGCTTCTCTCTTGAAATAACACATACGGTGGGTAAACAAATTACTGTTGAGCAATTGATAGAAAAACGCATAGTTATGACGATATCTAAGCCAATGATCATGAATATAGGCATCACGTGCGTGACAAGTAGACCGACTCATGCCTGCATATACTACTATTACTCCACACATCGACCGCTATCCAGCATGCATCTAGTGTGTTAAGTTAGCAAGAACGTTGTAACGCCTTAAGCAAGATGACATGATGTAGAGGGATAGATCCAATCAATATTGTAAAACCCCACCTTTTTACCCTTAATGACAACAATATAAATACGTGCCTCGCTACCCCTTCTGTCACTGGGCGAGGACACCACAAGATTGAACCCAAAACAAAGCACCTATCCCATTGCAAGATAGATCAATCTAGTTGGCCAAACCAAATCAATAGATAGGAGAGAAATACAAAGCTATCTTAATCATGCATAAAAGACCTCAGAGAGGACTCAAATAATATTCATATATAATCTGATCATAAATCCACAATTCAACGAATCTCAACAAACGCATCGCAAAAGAAGATTAAGTCGAATAGAACTCAAGAACATCGAGGAGAACATTGTATTGAAGATCAAAGAGAGAGAAGAAGGCATCTAGCTACTAGATATGGACCCGTAGGTCTATGGTAAATGTTGGGAAACGTTGCATGAAAAACAAAAAAAAATCTACGCACACGCAAGATACTATCAAGGAGATCCATAGAAACGAGAGGGGAGAGTGTGTTTATGTACCCTTGTAGACCGTAAGCAGAAGCATTTGTTAACGCGATTGATGTAGTCTAACTTCTTCACGCTCCAACTGATCGAGTACCGAACGTACGACACCTCCGTGTTCAGCACAGTTCAGCTCGGTGACGTCCTCGCCTTCTTGATCTAGCAAGACGGTGAATTAGAGGATGAGTTCCAGCAGCACGTGAAGGAAATATGCCCTAGAGGCAATAATAAAGTTGTTATTTATATTTCCTTATATCATGATAAATGTTTATTATTCATGCTATAATTGTATTAACCGGAAACTTAGTACATGTGTGAATGTATAGACAAGTAGAGTGTCACTAGTATGCCTCTACTTGACTAGCTCGTTGAATCAAAGATGGTTAAGTTTCCTAGTCATAGACATGAGTTGTCATTTGATTAATGGGATCACATCATTAGGGAATGATGTGATTGACTTGACCCATTCCGTTAGCTTAGCGCTTGATCGTTTAGTATATTGCTATTGCATTCTTCATGACTTATACATGTTCCTATGACTATGAGATTATGCAACTCCCGAATACCGGAGGAACACTTTGTGTGCTACCAAACGTCACAACATAACTGGGTGATTATAAAGGTGCTCTCTGGTGTCTCCGATGGTACTTGTTGAGTTGGCATAGATCGAGATTAGGATTTGTCACTCCGATTGTCGGAGAGGTATCTCTGGGCCCTCTCTGTAATGCACATCACCATAAGCCTTGCAAGCAATGTGACTAATGAGTTAGTTGCGGGATGATGCATTATAGAACGAGTAAAGAGACTTGTCGATAACGAGATTGAACTAGGTATTGAGATACCGATGATCGAATCTCGGGCAAGTAACATACCGATGACAAAGGGAACAACGTATGTTGTTATGCGGTTTGACCGATAAGATCTTCGTAGAATATGTGGGAGCCAATATGAGCATCCAGGTTCCATTATTGGTTATTGACCGGAGACATGTCTCGGTCATGTCTACATAGTTCTCGAACCCGTAGGGTCCGCACGCTTAACGTTCGGTGATGATCGGTATTATGAGTTTATGTGTTTTGATGTACCGAAGGTAGTTCGGAGTCCCAGATATGATCACAGACATGACGAGGAGTGTCGAAATGGTCGAGACATAAAAACCGATATATTGGATGACTATGTTTGGACATCGGAAAGGTTTCGAGAGAGTTCGATCATATACCGGAGTACCGGGGGTTACCGGCCCCCCCCCCCCCCCCCCCGGGAGTCAATGTGCCTTAATGGGCCATAGTGGAAAGGAGGAGGAGGCGGACAAGGTGGGGGCGCCCCCCCCAATCCCAATCCGAATTGGGAGGGGGGCCGGCCCCCTTTCCTTCTCTTCTTCTCCCCTTCCTTCCCTCTCCTACTCCAACTAGAGAAGGGGGAATCCTACTCCCACCGAGAGTAGGACTCCCCCCTTGGGCCCACCTAGGAGGCCGGCCCTCTCCCCCTCCTCCACTCCTTTATATACGGGGGAGGGGGCACCCCATAGACACTAGTTGATCATTGATCTTTTAGTCGTGTGCGGTGCCCCCCTCCACCTCGGTCATATCGTCGTAGTGCTTAGGCGTAGCCCTGCGCAGGTAGCTTAATCATCACTGTCATCACGCCGTCGGGCTGATGAAGCTCTCCCTCGACACTCAGCTGGATCGTGAGTTCGTGGGACGTCACCGAGCCGAACGTGTGCAGATCGCGGAGGTGCCGTACTTTCGGTGCTAGGATCGGTCGATCGTGAAGACGTACGACTACATCAACCACGTTGTCATAACGCTTCCACTTACGGTCTATGAGTGTACGTAGACAACACTCTCCCCTCTCGTTGCTATGCATCACCATGATCTTGTGTGTGCGTAGGATTTTTTTTGAAATTACTACGTTCCCCAACAGTGGCATCTGAGCCAGGTTTATGCGTAGATGTTATATGCACGAGTAGAACACAAGTGAGTTGTGGGCGATAATAGTCATACTGCTTACCAACATGTCATACTTTGATTCGGCGGTATTGTTGGATGAAGCGGCCCGGACCGACATTACGCGTACGCTTACGCGAGACTGGTTCTACCGATGTGCTTCGCACACAGGTGGCTGGCGGGTGTCAGTTTCTCCAACTTTAGTTGAATCGAGTGTGGCTATGCCCGGTCCTTGTTGAAAGTTAAAACAACACATACTTGATGAAAAATCGTTGTGGTTTTGATGCGTAGGTAAGAACAGTTCTTGCTCAGCCCATAGCCGCCACGTAAAACTTGCAACAACAAAGTAGAGGACGTCTAACTTGTTTTTGCAGGGCATGTTGTGATGTGATATGGTCAAGACATGATGCTAAATTTTATTGTATGATATGATCATGTTTTGTAACAGAGTTATTGGCAATTGGCAGGAGCCATATGGTTGTCGCTTTATTGTATGAAATGCAATCGCCATGTAATTTCTTTACTTTATCACTAAGCGGTAGCGATAGTCGTAGAAGCAATAGTTGGCGAGACGACAACGATGCTACGATGGAGATCAAGGTGTCGTGCCGGTGATGATGGTGATCATGACGGTGCTTTGGAGATGGAGATCAAAGGCACAAGATGATGATGGCCATATCATATCACTTATATTGATTGCATGTGATGTTTATCCTTTATGCATCTTATTTTGCTTAGTTCAACGGTAGCATTATAAGATGATCTCTCACTAAATTTCAAGGTACAAGTGTTCTCCCCGATTATGCACCGTTGCGAAAGTTAAATGCGTGCCGAGACACCACGTGATGATCGGGTGTGATCAGCTCTACGTTCACATACAACGGGTGCAAGCCAGTTTTGCACACGCAGAATACTCGGGTTAAACTTGACGAGCCTAGAATATGCAGATATGGCCTCGGAACACTGAGACCGAAAGGTCGAGCGTGAATCATATAGTAGATATGATAAACATAGTGATGTTCACCATTGAAAACTACTCCATCTCACGTGATGATCGGACATGGTTTAGTTGATTTGGATCACGTGATCACTTAGATGATTAGAGGGATGTCTATCTAAGTGGGAGTTCTTTAGTAATATGATTAATTGAACTTTAATTTATCATGAACTTAGTACCTGATAGTATTTTGCATGTCTATGTTGTTATAGATAGATGGCTCGTGTTGTTGTTCCGTTGAATTTTAATGCATTCCTAGAGAAAGCTAAGTTGAAAGATGATGGTAGAAACTACACGGACTGGGTCTATAACTTGAGGATTATCCTCATTGCTGCACAGAAGAATTACGTCCTGGAAGCACCGCCAGGTGCGAAACCCGCTGCAGGAGCAACACCACATGTTATGAATGTCTGGCAGAGCAAAGCTGATGACTACTCGATAGTTTAGTGTGCCATGCTTTACGGCTTAGAACCGGGACTTCAAAGACGTTTTGAACGTCATGGAGCATATGAGATGTTCCAGGAGTTGAAGTCAATATTTCCAGCAAATGCCCGGATTGAGAGATATGAAGTCTCCAATAAGTTCTATAGCTGCAAGATGGAGGAGAATAGTTCTGTCAGTGAACATATACTCAAAAAGTCTGGGTATAATAATCACTTGATTCAACTGGGAGTTAATCTTCCTAATGATAGTGTCATTGATGTAATTCTTCAATCATCGCCACCAAGCTACAAGAGCTTCGTGATGAACTATAATATGCAAGGGATGGATAAGACAATTCCCGAGCTCTTCGCAAATGCTAAAGGCTGCGAGGTAGAAATCAAGAAGGAGCATCAAGTGTTGATGGTCAACAAGACCACCAGTTTCAAGATAAAGGGTAAAGGGAAGAAGAGGAACTTCAAGAAGAACGACAAGCAAGTTGCTGATCAAGTGAAGAAGCCCAAGTCTGTACCTAAGCCTGAGACTGAGTGCTTCTACTGCAAAGGGACTGGTCACTGGAAGCGGAACTTCCCCAAGTATTTGGCAGATAAGAAGGATGGCAAGGTGAACAAAGGTATATGTGATATACATGTTATTGATGTGTACCTTACTAATGCTCGCAGTAGTACCTGGTTATTTGATACTGGTTCTGTTGCTAATATGTGCAACTCAAAACAAGGACTACGGATTAAGCGAAGATTGGCTAAGGACGAGGTGATGATGCGCGTGGGAAATGGTTCCAAAGTCGATGTGATCGCAGTCGGCACGCTACCTCTACATCTACCTTCGGGATTAGTTTTAGACCTGAATAATTGTTATTTGGTGCCAGCGTTGAGCATGAACATTATATCTGGATCTTGTTTTATGCGAGACATTTATTCATTTAAATCCGAGAATAATGGTTGTTCTATTTATATGAGTAATATCTTTTATGGTCATGCACCCTTGAAGAGTGGTCTATTTTTGTTGAATATCGATAGTAGTGATACACATATTCATAATATTGAAGCCAAAAGATGTAGAGTTGATAATGATAGTGCAACTTATTTGTGGCACTACCATTTGGGTCATATTGGTGTAAAGCGCATGAAGAAACTTCATTCTGATGGACTTTTGGAATCACTTGGTACTTGCGAACCATGCCTCATGGGCAAGATGACTATAACTCTGTTCTCCGGAACAATGGAGCGAGCAACAAATTTGTTGGAAATCATACATACTGATGTATGTGGTCCAATGAATATTGAGGCTCGCGGCAGGTATTGTTATTTTCTCACCTTCACAGATGATTTGAGTAGATATGGGTATATCTACTTGATGAAGCATAAGTCTGAAACATTTGAAAAGTTCAAAGAATTTCAGAGTGAATTGGAAAATCATTGTAACAAGAAAAAAAGTTTCTACGATATGATCGTGGAGAAGAATATTTGAGTTACGAGTTTGGTTAGTTTGAAACAATGCGGAATAGTTTCACAACTCACGCCACCCGGAACACCACAGCATAATGGTGTGTCCCAACATCGTAACCGCACTTTTTTAGATATGGTGCGTGATAATCCCCAAGTGTAGGGAATCATCGTAGCAATTCCCAATGGTGGAAGTGATAAGTATGGAGTGTCGAACCCACAAGGAGCTAAAGGTAAGATCAATATTCTCTCAAGTCCTATCTGCCATCGACTCTCTTTCACGTACAATCGAACGTTTGCTTCCAACTAGAAACGCGAAATAAAACTGCGTTGTGGGTATGAAGAGGATACCTTTGCATGATATCGGATAGCTAAAACATAGAAGTAGGTGCTGTTATCATAAAGTTAGAATATATTAATAAATATTATAAATAGCGAGTGCGGAATAATGATGGGTCGGTGTGCGGAATTATCCTAGGCAATTGTTAACAAGACCGGTAGTCGTCATTGCAATTTCATATGAGGTAGAGGCATAAGCTAACATACTTTCTCTTCTTGGATCATATGCACTTATGATTGGAACTCTAGCAAGCATCCGCAACTACTAAAGATCATTAAGGTAAAACCCAACCATATCATTAAAGCATCAAGTCCCCTTTATAACATACGCAACAACCCCCTTACTCGGGTTTATGCTTCTGTCACTCAAGCAACCCACTATAAGCGAATCATGAACGTATTGCAACACCCTACAGCGGGAATCCCTCACGCTTGCGCGACACGGAGCGCACAATAGGACAACAGCAAAATAAAACATACAACTCGTACCAATCTAGATCATCAATCAACCCAAAGACAAAGGATATCTACTCAAAACATCATAGGTCGGCAACACATCATTGGATCATAATATATGGCATAAAGCACCATGTTCAAGTAGGGATTACAGCAGGGTGCGGGAGAGTGGACCGCGTAAAATAGATGAGGATGGTGATGATGATGGTGATGTTGATGAAGACGATCACCGCGGCGATGATTCCCCTCCCGATGGCACTCCGGCGCCACCGAGAGAGAGGAGAAGAGGTTCTCCCCCTTGTGCGTCCTCCTCCATGGCCTCCCCCCTAGATGGGGAGAGGTTCTCCCTCTGGTCCTTTGTCACTCCCAATATGCGACCCTATCCAAAAGGAACTCGAAGGTCCCACCAAGGATAGACCCGCATATTGAAACGCTTTTGCAAGCTGGATATCATTACATCAACATTACATAATAGTGGGGATACATACAAGACATACAATGTCACATGAATACTTCAACATCATACAAGATCAACATCCGACTACGGATGAATCATAAACAGAAAATCAAACAATATCCACCACCTTTAGCCCAGCTGCCGACACAGAACCTATCCCTGATCGAAGAAGAAGCGTAAGAAGAACTCCAATACAAGCAAACATCGCTCTCACGTCCCGATCATCGCAAACCTGTACTGCAATCGGTGGTGTAGTAATCTGTGAGCCACGAGGACTCAGCAATCCCATTACCATGGGTATCAAGACTAGCAAGGCTTAAAGGGAAAGGAAGGGGTAAAGTGGTGAGGTTGCAGCAGCGACTAAGCATATATGGTGGCTAACATACGCAAATGAGAGCGAGAAGAGAAACAAAGGAACGGTCGCCAACTAGTAATGATCAAGAAGTGATCCTGAACTCCTACTTACGTCAGACATAACCCGAAACCGTGTTCTCCTCTCGATCAACCCGAAAAGAGACACTCACGGTTACGCACACGGTTGGTGTATTTTAGAAGAGTTTACTTCAAGTTTACTACAACCGGATATTAACAAATTCCCATCTCGCCACATAACCGCGCACGGCTTTGAAAATTCAAACCCTGCGAGGGTGTCCCAACTTAGCCCATGATAAGCTCTCGCGATCAACCAAGGATATTCCTTCTCCCCGGGAAGACCCGATCGATCTCGGAATCCCGGCTACAAGACATTTCGTGATAATAAAACAAGACCAGCAAGACCGCCCGATGCGCCGACAATCCCGATAGGAGCTGCACATATCTCGTTCTCGTGGCAACACCGGATGAGACTAGCTACGAGTAAAACCAGCCCTCGAGTTGCCTCAAGGTGGCCCCCAGTAGCTTCGGTTCGGACCAGCACTTAGAGAAGCAATCGGCCGGGGGCTAAATAAAGATGACCCTCGAGAGAGCGACTCCCAAGGGAAAAGTAGGTGGTGGTGAGGCAAATGGTAAAACCAAGGTTGGGCCTTCTTTGGAGGAGTCTTATTCAAAGCGAACTGTCAAGGGGTCCCATAAATCACCCAACCGCGTTAGGGACGCAAAATCCGGGAACATAATACCGATATGACGGAAACTAGGGCGGCAAAAGTGGAACAAAACACCAGGCATAAGGCCGAGCCTTCCACCCTTTACCAAGTATATAGATGCATTAATAATATCAGAGATATTGTGATATCCCAACCAAAATCCTGTCCACCATGGAGCAATCTTCAACTTCACCTGCAACTAGCAACGCTATAAGAGGGCTGAGCAAAGCGGTAACATAGCCAATCAACGGTTTGCTAGGAAGGGCGCAAAGGTTAGAGGCTGACATGGCAAATTGGGATGGCTTGATAAACAGGTAATAGGTAGCGCAGCATAGCGATAGAACGAAGCAACTAGCATAGCAATGATAGTAGTGAGATCCAGGGTAGCGGTCATCTTGCCTGAAATCCCGCTAGGAAGAAGAACGAGTCCATGAAGAAGATGAAGTCACGAAGACGAACCAAGCGTAGACGAACGAATCCTCACGATCACAACGAAACGGGAACTATCGAGAAGAAGCACACAATATGGTGAACACACCACACATGAACAAGATATGATGCTCAACCAAGTATGATGCATGACAAGGCTACATGAAGCTACTCATGGCAAGGTACTCTTCATTATATCCTGTTCTTTCATGCCTGGCCAATAAAATAACCAGTGGCAAGCCAATGAGTACTTTGAATGTACTTGCAAACAACCCAAGGGTGATAACAGAATGATTATGCAAGGCACTACTGCTAATTTGGCATTTTTTTGCGGAAAGCTAGTTTTTCTCATGCAAGTATGATCAACATTTATCAAGGATATGAATGCGTCTGCAACAAGTATTAGGAGGTTACAGACATCAACATCGAGAGAGAGTTATGAACAACTCATGCTCAAGCTCATCGTGACTTCCTCATGAATCACGTCAATAGATTTACCAAAGCATGTTGTTTGTCAGAAACATATGGATGTAGTCTAAGCAGCACCACCCAACTGTCCTTGACCGTGGACACGGCTATTCGAATAGTTTTACACTCTGCAGAGGTTGCACACTTTACCCACAAGATCCGGGGAACTTCCGTGTCATCCACGACCGCGATACCTCAAGTACCCGGGTAAGCACCCGATCACTACCTTTCCCTAGACGACACTAACAAGGAGTCCACTCGTTGTTCCGTATCCTCACGATGTACATCATATGAGACTCACTCGAGATCGTAACATCCGAGAGGGGACACAACGGTGTATCCGGTGCCCTGTAAAGACAGTCATGGCGCCCTACCTGGCACGACCCCATCCCGAGAGAGAGCACCAACTCTCCCTAGTCACTAGTAATGCAGGCTCCAAGCTAGTATCGGCCTAGGTAATCAATAATGCCCTTTCCCATATAAGGGTAGAGTGGTTGCGCATGTAAGGTTGGGACAGTCGACAAATCTTAAATCTAATCCGTCTCCGTAAACAACACTTTTATAAAGCCTCGGTACACTACTTCTCCACCAAGTAGTGACCTAGTTCATCATCATCTCCCAGGGGCATCAGTGGTACCCTCTGGGGCTGCTTGCAAGTATGTCAAACCACACTTGTTTCTTTCCATGCATAACCCTGACCCGCTTTGCATAGCAACTACTTTAGCATCCTATCTACTCCCACCGGCATAACCCTCATAATAAGGTAGGGTCATGCACAATGCAAGTATCAGCGAGGAGGTACGGTGGCAAACCATCAAAGTGGTTACCACCTCATCATGATTCCATTGCAGCAACAATATGGTGCTATATGACATGCATAAAAAGGGTTTCATAGACATGGTTAAAGGGCTGCTTGCCTCGTTCATCTGAGTCTTGAAATCTTCTGGTCCTTCTCCACGTACTCCGTCTACTTCGTCAACTAACGTCAGAAACAATCACAATAAGCAACACAACAAGGCAGAAAATATAAGTGCTCCAAAAATATTAATTTGACTTTTCTAGGACATCTCTGGTGATATGAAAAATAACCAGAGTGGTTTCATTGGAATTGGGTCAGTGGATACCTCTGAACATTTCAAATGATGGAATCAAGGGGTTTATGGATTTGCAAGAAGTGTACAGAAACATGTTTTTGAAAAATGAGCAAAGGCTCCCATTTAACAAACCATGATTTTAGAAGCATCTAGGAGGTTGTTTCACTGGATTTGGAGTTCAAATGAATATTCTATGGGTTTGCAAAGTTGACAAACATGAAGAAATGGCTCATTAATTTGTGGGGTACAGAAAGTATTAAGAAAAATGTTCATAAACTAAGTTATGACCTTAGAAGCATCTAGGAATTTGAATCATGGCATTTGGATCAATTTTGAGCTCTCTGTGATTTTATAAAGTTCATCACAGAAATAGGAAAAACAAGATTTGTTAAATGTTTGTAAAGAAAAGGTCTCTGGAAAAATGTGCATGTTGCACCAACAGGTAGATCATGATTTATAGAGTCACTAGAAATTTGAATCATCAAATTTGGAGTCCATTTGAATTGTTTATGGGTTTTACAAGTCTACAGAAAAAGAAAAGGAGAGGATTTACCTAAATGGGCTGGATCTGGCGTGTAACAAGTGCACCCAAGTAGGCTTAATGGCAGGGCACCACTGGGCCGGCCCAGCAGCTTAGCCGCACGCACGCACGGGCCACGTCGGAGGCGGTTTTACTAGACTACGCCTCCACTTGCCAGCGTGGCACATGGGCTGGGCCCTTTGAAAGCGGGGCCGCTGCAGGTCCATCCTCAACCTCCTGCGCGGCGTGACGGGAGACAGAGGGAGAGAGGCCGGACGGCGCCGGCGCTCTTCCCGGTGACTCCGGCCGTCCCCGGCGACGTTCGGAATACCGACGGATTCGGGAGGCCGAGCCGCACCCATCCATGGGCCTCACGCAGGCTGGGGAGGACCGCAACAATGGTGGCCTTGACACCAGCGGACGGGGCTTTGGGGAAAAATGGATGTGGCGCCATGGGGCACCAGAGCAGGAGGAAAGGAGGGGGAGAGCTCCGCCGGTCATCTGCAGTTCCACTGGTGGCCAAAAGGAGGGGCGGGGAGGCCCTGGTTTGCCGGAGCCGAGTGGAGGCCGACGGCGACCATGGCGGCGATGGAGAGGCAAGGAGAGCATGAGGGGGATAGAGAGCTTGTCCGGGAGGTTGCTGGGGGAGAGATAGAGCCAAAGGAGTAGAGAGGGGGCTCGGGGGTGGCCTTAAGTAGCCAACCCGTGGCTTACCGTGGACGCGGCGCACGGGTGGCCGCAGCAATGGCTCGGGAGGCCAGGAGGGAGGGAGAGGGCATGCCTACGACGTTCATGGGGGCGGAGTAGGGCGCCAGGAAGAGATAGAGGGAGCGGGGCGAGCTCCGGGTGGAGCCACGAGCTCGCACACGCATTGGCGGGCTCGGGCGGCTCTGGGCACGCGCGGCATGGGCAAGACACAGGGGGAAAGGAGGGGGCCAGCGCGGTGGCGTGTTGCGGACGTCGAGGCACATCGACCGGGCGCGAGGGGAGGCTCGAGGTGGTCGGGGGACGCGGCGTCAACGGCCGGGAGCACGCTAACGTGCTCCAGAGCGCGCAAATGGCCGGCACCCGCGGCTTTTCCTCGCGTCCTCACGTGCCCACTTGTGCCTAGTGGCTGCACAGGGGAGTAAACAATGTGGGAAATGGCATTGGATGCCCTGGGTCTTGCCAGGAGTGAGAGAGAGGTGAGAAAATAGGAGGAAAGCTGCTGCCCAGAGGGGGAAAAAGGGCTTTTCACCCCCTTCCTCATGGCTTCTCGGGCAGGAAAAAATGCAGGGGTTAGAGGGGGACCAGATGGGGCTGTGGGAAAAAGGAGAACTCTTGGAGATTACTGGAAGGGGTTAAAACATGAATTTTGAGATTCTGCCAGAAGGTGTTTGATGTTGGTTTGGGCAAGAAGATGATCTCCATTTGTCATGAGGCTTGACAGGGTCAAATGGCACATGTAATTAGGGCCTTCCTCCCATTTTGAGCTCATTTGGGCAAAGTTGCCAATGCAACTTTTGTAAACCCTAGAAATTGGCAGAAATGAACTTGTGTAGATCTAGTTGATCAAATCACTTCTCCTTGATGCACCACTTGGTGTGGTGGCCTCATTTGGTCATGTGATCATGCTCACAAAAGTTGGAATCAAGGAGAGAAAGTTGGTAATGTAGAGTTGTTCAAATTTGGTTCGGACAGAAGGGTTTTGGGGCACTTTGATCAAGTTAAATTGTTCCCCAACTTGTTCTACTTGGTCTAGATGATTTATTAGACCATTTCAGCATGTGGACCAAGCTTGAGAGTATCTGGACAAGTTTGCTAATGCAAAGTTGTTCAAACTTGAAAAAGGGCAGAAATGGTTTTGAGGGGTTTCATGGGGTTATACTATTCTTCATGACATGATACTTGTCCAGATCATCAAACATGTCATATGTGACATGCTAGAATTTTCTTGGAATGTTTGGAGAATATTTCCTTTGTAAATATTTCAAAAGCTTGAAATATCCAGAAAGGGTTTTTGAGGTATTTGACCAATATTTTGAACATGACCATGTGTTGAAACTCATATATATGGACAATATATGTCCACTGAGTTTCCCTAAATTTTCAAAAATATTTTTAAAGCATTAAAATAATTTTTCCCTATTAAAGACCATTTCTGGCCTCAAGACAAAGCTTTTAAATAAAATAGGAAAATAACTTTTAAAATTATATTTTTGTGGTTTCTGGGTATCCTATATCTAATAGGAGTCAAATATATTTTTGGAGAGATTTGTACTGCCCTTAATTAAGTACTTGCAGTGCAAACCTCAGTTCAGGGGTTTTTGAAAAACTAAATTTTGAAAATACTATTTGGCCAAATTATTTTTGCAAGAAATTATTTTTATGTCCTATACACATGGCATGATCATTGGGAAAGGTTTTTGGATCAAGGAGAAGGAGTATAAGAGTTGGAGGATTTATTTAATTTTTAAAGCACTTGCAAACAGCAGACAAAAATCAATCAAAGCAAAGACAAAACACTCAAAAGTTTTTGTCAAACCACATTTTATCATGATTCATTAGCTTAAGTGTTGTGGCATGAAAATCAGGGTGTGACATATTCACATTAAATAGGGCACCATCTAAATTCGTTGAGACTACGCCTTATGAACTGTGGTTTGGCAAGAAACCCAAGTCGTCGTTTCTTAAAGTTTGGGGCTGTGATGCTTATGTGAAAAAGCTTCAACCTGATAAGCTCGAACCCAAATCGGAGAAATGTGTCTTCATAAGATACCCAAAGGAGACTGTTGGGTACACCTTCTATCATAGATCCAAAGGCAAGACATTCGTTGCTAAGAATGGATCCTTTCTAGAGAAGGAGTTTCTCTCGAAAGAAGTGAGTGGGAGGAAATTAGAACTTGATGAGGTAAATGTACCTGCTCCCTTATTGGAAAGTAGTTCATCACAGAAATCTGTTCCTGTGACTCCTACACCAATTAGTGAGGAAGCTAATGATGATGATCATGTAACTTCAGATCAGGTTACTACTGAACCTCGTAGGTCAACCAGAGTAAGATCTGCACCAGAGTGGTACGGTAATCCTGTTCTGGAGGTCATGTTACTTGACCATGAAGAACCTACGAACTATGAGGAAGCGATGATGAGCCTAGATTCCGTGAAATGGCTTGAGGCCATGAAATCTGAGATGGGATCCATGTATGAGAACAAATTGTGGACTTTGGTTGACTTGCCTGATGATCGACAAGCCATCGAGAATAAATGGATCTTCAAGAAGAAGACTGACGTTGACGGTAATGTTACTGTCTACAAAGCTTGACTTGTTGCGAAAGGTTTTCGACAAGTTCAAGGAGTTGAATATGATGAGACCTTCTCACCCCTAGGCGATGTTTAAGTCCGTCCGAATCATGTTATTAATTGCTGCATTTTACGATTATTAAATTTGGCAAATGGATGTAAAGACTGCATTCCTGAATGGATTTCTGGAAGAAGAGTTGTATATGATGCAACCTAAAGGTTTTATCGATCCAAAGGATGCTAACAAAGTGTGCAAGCTCCAGCGATCCATTTATGGTCTGGTGCAAGCATCTCGGAGTTGGAAATCCAAAGGATGCTAACAAAGTGTGCAAGCTCCAGCGATCCATTTATGGTCTGGTGCAAGCATCTCGGAGTTGGAATAAACGTTTTGGTAGTGTGATCAAAGCATATGGTTTTATACAGACTTTTGGAGAAGCTCAGATTTACAAGAAAGTGAGTGGGAGCTCATAGCATTTCTAATATTATATGTGGATGACATATTGTTGATTGGAAATGATATAGAATTTCTGGATAGCATAAAAGGATACTTGAACAAGAGTTTTTCAATGAAAGACCTCGGTGAAGCTGCTTATATATTGGGCATCAAGATCTATAGAGATAGATCAAGACGATTAATTGGACTTTCACAGAGCACATACCTTGAC
Source organism: Aegilops bicornis (assembly GCA_021605145.1). NCBI lineage: Eukaryota > Viridiplantae > Streptophyta > Magnoliopsida > Poales > Poaceae > Aegilops > Aegilops bicornis. The sequence continues at coordinate 677,547,314 of CM038675.1, forward strand.
AAAGTTTTGAAGAAGTTCAAATTGGATCAAGCAAAGAAAGGGTTCTTGCCTGTGTTACAAGGTGTGAAGTTGAGTCAGACTCAATGCCCGACCACTACAGAAGATAGAGTGAAAATGAAAGGTGTTCCCTATGCTTCAGTCATCGGCTCTATCATGTATGCAATGCTGTGTACCAGACCTGATGTGTGCCTTGCTATCAGTTTAGCAGGGAGGTACCAAACTAATCCAGGAGTGGATCACTGGACAGTGGTCAAGAACATCCTGAAATACCTGAAAAGGACTAAGGATATGTTTCTCGTTTATGTAGGTGACAAAGAGCTCATCGTAAATGGTTACATTGATGCAAAACTTTGACACTGATGCAGATGACTCTAAGTCACAAACCGGATACGTATTTATACTGAAAGGTGGAGTTGTCAGTTGGTGCAGTTCTAAACAAAGCGTCATGGCGGGATCTACGTGTGAAGTGGAGTACATAGCTGCTTCGGAAGCGGCAAATGAAGGAGTCTGGATGAAGGAGTTCATATCCGATCTAGGTGTCATACCTAGTGCATCGGGTCCAATGAAAATCTTTTGTGACAATATTGGTGAAATTTCCTTGGGAAAGGAATCTAGATTTCACAAGAGAACCAAGCACATCAAGAGATGCTTCAATTCCATCCGCGATCAAGTCAAGGAGGGAGACATAGAGATTTGCAAGATACATACGGATCTGAATGTTGCAGGCCCATTGACTAAGCCTCTCTCACGAGCAAAACATGATCAGCACCAAGACTACATGGGTGTTAGAATCATTACTATGTAACCTAGATTATTGACTCTAGTGCAAGTGGGAGACTGAAGGAAATATGCCCTAGAGGTAATAATAAAGTTGTTATTATATTTCCTTATATCATGATAAATGTTTATTATTCATGCTAGAATTGTATTAACCGGAAACTTAGTACATGTGTGAATATATAGACAAACAGAGTGTCACTAGTATGCCTCTACTTGACTAGCTCGTTGAATCTAAGATGGTTAGGTTTCCTAGCCATAGACATGAGTTGTCATTTGATTAACGGGATCACATCATTAGAGAATGATGTGATTGACTTGACCCATTCCGTTAGCTTAGTGCTTGATGTTTAGTATATTGCTATTGCTTTCTTCATGACTTATACATGTTCCTATGACTATGAGATTATGCAACTCCCGAATACCGGAGGAAAACTTTGTGTGCTACCAAACATCACAACGTAACTGGGTGATTATAAAGGTGCTCTACAGGTGTCTCTGATGGTACTTTTTGAGTTGGCATAGATCGAGATTAGGATTTGTCACTCCGATTGTCGGAGAGGTATCTCTGGGCCCTCTCTGTAATGCACATCACTATAGGCCTTGCAAGCAATGTGACTAATGAGTTAGTTGCGGGATGATGCATTATAGAACGAGTAAAGAGACTTTCCGGTAACGAGATTGAACTAGGTATTCAGATACCGACAATCGAATCTCGGGCAAGTAACATACCGATGACAAAGGGAACAACGTATGTTGTTATGCGGTTTGATCGATAAAGATCTTCGTAGAATATGTGGGAGCCAATATGAGCATCCAGGTTCTGCTATTGGTTATTGACCGGAGACATGTCTCGGTCATGTGTACATAGTTCTCGAACCCATAGGGTCTGCACGCTTAACGTTCGGTGACGATCGGTATTATGAGTTTATGTGTTTTGATGTACCGAAGGTAGTTCGGAGTCCCGGATATGATCACGGACATGACGAGGAGTCTTGAAATGGCCGAGACATAAAGATTGATATATTGGATGACTATGTTTGGACATCGGAAAGGTTTCAAGAGAGTTCGAGCATATACCGGAGTACCGGGGGTTACCGGAACCCCCCGGGGAGTCAATGGGCCTTAATGGGCCATAGTGGAAAGGAGGAGGAGGCGGCCAAGGTGGGGGCTCCCCCCCAAGCCCAATCCGAATTGGGAGGGGGGCCGGCCCCCCTTTCCTTCTCTTCTTCTCCCCCTTCCTTCCCTCTCCTACTCCAACTAGAGAAGGGGGAATCCTACTCCCACCGGGAGTAGGACTCCCTCCTTGGGCGCACTTAGGAGGCCGACCCTCTCCCCTCCTCCACTCCTTTATATACGGGGGAAGGGGAACCCCATAGACACTAGTTGATCATTGATCTTTTAGCCGTGTGCGGTGCCCCCTCCACCATAATCCACCTCGACCATATCGTCGTAGTGCTTAGGAGAAGCCCTGCACAGGTAGCTTCATCATCACCGTCATCACGCCGTCGTCCTGACGAAGCTCTCCCTCGACACTCAGCTGGATCGTGAGTTCATGGGACATCACCGAGCCGAACGTGTGCAGATCGCGGAGGTGTCGTACTTTCGGTGCTAGGATCGGTCGATCGTGAAGACGTGCGACTACATCAACCGCATTGTCATAACGCTTCCGCTTATGGTCTACGAGGGTACGTAGACAACACTCTCCCCTCTCGTTGCTATGCATCATCATGATCTTGCGTGTGCGTAGGATTTTTTTTGAAATTACTACGTTCCCCAATAGCACGACGGCGTGGTGACGGTGATGATGAAGCTATCTCCACAAGGCTTCGCCTAAGCACTACGAAAATATGACCGAGGGACTAAACTGTGGTGGGGGCGTCGCACACGGCTAAGCAATTGTCGTGGTTATGTGTGGCCCCCCCTCCCACATATATATAGGCGGGGGAGGAGGGAGCAACCAAGGAGGCGACCCAAGTAGGCCGAATCCTACTTGGGATCTCCCCCAAGCCACCCCCTTTCCTTTTAGGTGAGCGGGGGAAAGGCAGGAGACGGAGGCACCCCCTTTCCTTTCTCCCATGAGAAGGGGAATGCAAGAGGGGCTAGCCCTTCCCCCTTTCCTTCCCTAGGGACGGCGGCCAGGGAGAGGGGCGCGCTAGCCCCCTTGTGGGCTGGTGTGTCCCCTCCTTGGCCCATTAGGCCCATACACCTACCGAGGGTGTCCGGAACCCCTTCCGGTGACCCAATGACTACCCAGTGCACTCCGAAACTCTTCCAGTGTCCGAATATCATCGTCCTATATATCATTCTTTACCTTCGAACCATTCCAGAGCTCCTCGTCATGTCTGTGATCTTATCTGGGACTCCGAACAACATTCGGTCACCATGTTAAGCGTGCGGACCCTACGGGTTCGAGAACTATGTAGACATGAGTGAGACACCTTTCGGTCAATAACCAATAGCGGAACCTGGATGCCCATATTGGCTCCTACATATTCTAGAAGATCTTTATCAGTTGAACCTTATGACAACATACGTAATTCCCTTTGTCTATCGGTATGTTACTTGCCTGAGATTCAATTGTCGGTATCTTCATACCTAGTTCAATCTCGTTACTGGCAAGTCTCTATACTCGTTCCATAATACATCATCTTGCAACTAACTCATTAGTCACTGTGTTTGCAAGGCTTCGTATGATGTGTATTACCGAGAGGGCCCAGTGATACCTCTCCGATACACGGAGTGACAAATCCTAATCTAGATCTATGCCAACTCAACAAACACCTTCGGAGATATATATATAGATCATCTTTATGATCACCCATTTACGTCGTGACGTTTGATAGCACACAAGGTATTCCTCCGGTATCCGGGAGTTGCATAATCTCATAGTCGAAGGAATATGTATTTGACATTAAGAAAGCAATAGCAATAAACTGAACGATCAATATGCTAAGCTAACAGATGGGTCTTGTCCATCACATCATTCTCCTAATGATGTGATCTCGTTATCAAATGACAACACATGCCCATGGTTAGGAAACCTTAACCATCTTTGATCAATGAGGTAGTCTAGTAAAGGCTTTACTAGGGACACGGTATTTATTTATGTATTCACACATGTATTTAAGTTTCCGATCAATACAATTCTAGCATGAATAATAAACCTCTATCATGAATAAGAAAATATAAAATAACAAGTTTATTATTGCCTCTTGGGCATATTTCCTTCAGTAAACTACTCACACATCATCGGAAGGGCAACAAGGTTGACGTAGAAGCCCTCCGTGATCGAATCCCCCACCGGCAGAGTACCGGAAAAGGCTCCAAGATGGGATGTCACGAGGACAGAAGTTTGCGGCGGCGGAAAAGTATTTTTGGTGTGCCCTATGGTATACGGGAAATATTTGGGTATTTATGGAGCAAGGATTAGGGTTAGGAGAGCCTCGCGGGGCCCACAACCTTGGGGGGGGGGTGCCCCCTCCCTAGGTCGCACCTCCCGAGCTTGTGGCTCTCTTGTGGCCCTTTTGACCTCCTCCTAAAGCTTCCTAGGTGTCTTTTGGTCCAATAAAAATCGTCAAAAAATTTCGTTCCATTTGGACTCTGTTTGGTATTGATTTTCTGTAAAAGACAAAAACAAAGAAGAAACAACAACTATCACTGGGCACTAGGTTAATAGGTTAGTTCCAAAACATAATATAAAATAAAATAATAATGCATATAAACCATCCAAGATGGATAATATAATAACATGGAACAATAAAAAATTATAGATATGTTGGAGATGTATCAGGGTGAGTGATACGTCGCCAACGTATATATAATTTTTTATCATTTCATGCTATTATATCATCAATCTTGGATGCTTTATATACAATTTATTCTATTTTATACCATTTTTTGGGGACTCACTTATTAACTCAGTGCCAGTGCCAGTTCCTGTTTTTTTCTTCTTGTTTTTTGGCTTTTCAGAAAATCAGTATCAAACAAAGTCCAAACAGGATGAAACTTTACGGTTATTTTTTCTGGACCAGAAGGGACCTTATAAGGTTCGGGAGGAGGCTAGAAGACCTACAGGAGAGCCTAGGGCGCGCCCCTAAGATCGTGGGCCCCACACAACTCCATTTGACCTAATTCTACCTCTATAAATTCACAATATTCCCAAACCAACAAAAAACCACCCGAAACACTTTTTCCGCCGCCGCAAACTTCTGTTCTTCCGCGATCCCATCTAGAGGCCTTTTCCGGTACTCTGCCGGAGGGGGAATCGATCATAGAGGGCTTCTACATCATCCTTACTGCCTTCCGATGATGCGTGCGTAGTTCACCACAGACCTACGGGTCCATAACTAGTAGTTAGATGCCTTCTTCTCTCTCTTTGATCTTCAATAAAGTGTTCTCCTTGATCTTCTTGGAGTTCTATCAGATGTAATCTTTTTTTGCGCTCGGTGGCCGGGTTGGAGGAGATTCTCTTGTTCATCGAGGTAAGAGCATCTCTAGCAGACCCCGCAAGCCGCCAACCCAAAAAATAGTTTACGGTATCCCGTAAACATTTTTTATAGGACGCCGTGTGCGCAAAAACAAATCCCCATAGCGATCGTACAAATTCAAACAAACTACTTCGCGCTAAAAACATCTCGCCGGAGTTCACACAAGTGATACCTTTCCGTCGTATCTACTTTTCCTAATGCTTTTCCTCTTGTTTTGGACTCTAATTTCCATGGTTTGAATGAAACTAACCCGGACTCATGCTGTTTTCAGCAGAACTACCATGGTGTTATTTTTTTGGGCAGAAATAAAAGTTCTCGTAATGGAACAAAACTTTTTGGAGATTTATTTTATAATAAAAGAAAAATACTGGAGCCAAGAACCACCGGAGGGGGGGGGGGGGCTGGGTGAGCACAACCCACCAGAGCATGCCCCCCCTCCAAGCGCGCCCAAGTGGGTTGTGCCCACCTGGTGGCCCCGCGGACCCTGACTCCGACTCCATAAATACCTATATTTGGAGAGAAAAATCAGGGAGGAAGAATTATCATGTTTCATGATACGGAGCCGTCGCCACCTCACGTTCTTCATCGGGAGGCCAGATCTGGAGTCCGTTTGGGGCTCCAGAGAGGGGGATCTTCGATCTTCGTCATCACCAACCCTCCTTCATCGCCAATTCCATGATGCTCCCCACTGGGAGTGAGTAATTCCTTCGTAGGCTCGCTGGTCGGTGAGGAGTTGGATGAGATTCATCATGTAATCAAGTTAGTTTGTTTAGGGCTTGATCCCTAGTATCCATTATGTTCTAAGGTTGATGTTGTTATGACTTTGCCATGCTCAATGCTTGACACTTTAGGCCTGGGTGCCATGATTTCAGATCTGAACCGTTTATGTTTTCACCATTATATCTATGTTCCAGATCCGATCTTGCAAGTCATATTCACCTATTACGTGTTATGATCCGTAAACCCCGGAGTGACAATAGTCGGGATACTTTTCGGTGATGACCGTAGTTTGAGGAGTTCATGTATTCACCATGTGTTAATGCTTTGTTCCGGCTCTCTATTAAAAGGAGGCCCTAATATCCCTTAGTTTCCTTATGGACCCCGCTGCCACGGGAGGGTAGGACAAAAGATGTCATACAAGTTCTTTCCATAAGCACGTATGACTATTTACGGAATACATGCCTACATTATATTTATGAGCTGGAGCTAGTTTTGTATCGCCCTAGGTTATGACTGTTATATGATGAATATCATCCAACGAATCAACCGATCCAATGCCTACGAATTTCCTACATATTGTTCTTGCTAAGTTATTACTGCTACTATTACTATTTCAACTGCTACAAAATCATTGTACCACTGTTAACGTTACTATTATTGTTACTACTATTATCAAAACTACCATAGTACTTTGCTACTGATCACATTGTTGTAGATAATTAATCTTCAGGTGTGGTTGAATTGACAACTCAGCTGCTAATACTTGCAAATATTCTTTGGCTCCCCTTATGTTTTGGGTTGAATACTCTACCCTCGAAAACTGTTGCGATCCCCTATACTTGTGGGTTATCAACAAGCATAACATAGCATAACATAGGGGAGTTCATCATCACACGCATAGCTTAGGGGAGTTTTTAGTACAAACCATAATTAAACATAACCAAAATTTAAAAATCATAACTTAGATCTACTCATCGCCGGAGTTCTTGTCGAAGTCGGTCTCGCTGCCGTAACTGGGCGGGGACTCGTTGCCATGGAGAGTGTTGTAGATCAATGTGGAGCAGAGGATGGAATGTAGCTGGAACTCCTCCAGGAGCGCCGACACGTGCACGGCCGCAACTACATCTCTAGATGCGGTAGCCTCCTTCGCGTGGAACCAAGCGAGCTTCGCCTCCCTACAGCGCTGCAGCGCCGGATCGAAGATGTCGCCGAGGCGGGGGGAAGTTGGCCCAAGCCAGAGCACTAGCGCTGCGGGACTTGGCGTCGCGCTTGCATACCACATCCCTCTTCCTGTCCGATACAGGAGGGTGGAGGTCGGAGCCGCTTGCATTGTCGTCGTTCCTACGCTTGCGGGCGACGAAGCCGCTGTGAGCACCGAACCCACTGCGGTACCCGTAGCCCCCACGGTCACTGAAACCCCTGCCGCCACCACGCTCCGCACCTGCTATCGCCATCACCGTGAAGATCCGCTCGAGGAAACCGTGACAAAACGCTGCCGGAAGGGAAGGATTTGTGGCATAGATGGAAAGGGGAGAAAGGGGATAGATATCCTAAATCGGTCGGGCATCGGCATATATACCGGATGCGAGGGCTATTTATAGGCCGGGCCATTTTTGCGGGATCTGCTCAGGCCGGATTTTTGGGTTGTCCCGTAAATCGGCCGGAAAAGCGTAGTTCGCCGGTGTTCAAGGGATCTGTTAGAGGTGCTCTATGGCATGAAGGATAAGGGAATAGAATGAACTGGTAGTGGCATTTGGTGTGTATATTGTTGGGGAACGTAGCAGAAATTCAAAATTTTCCTACGTGTCACCAAGATCTATCTATGGAGAAACCAGCAACGAGGGGAAGGAGAGTGCATCTACATACCCTTGTAGATCGCTAAGCGGAAGCGTTCATGAGAACGGGGTTGAAGGAGTCGTACTGTCGTGATCCAAATCACGGAGATCCTAGTGCGAGCAGACGGCACCTCCGCGTTCAACACACGCGTACAGCCGGCGACGTCTCCCACGCCTTGATCCAGCAAGGAGAGAGGGAGAGTTTGAGGAAGACTCCATCCAACAGCAGCACAACGGCGTGGTGGTGGTGGAGGAGTGTGGCAATCTTGCAGGGCTTCGCCAAGCACCAAGGGAGAGGAGGAGGAGGAGCGGCTGGGCTGCACCAAGAGGGAGAGAACTCATGTGTGTTGGGCAGCCCAAAACCTCAAGTATATATAGGGGGAAAGAGGGGCTGCGCCCCCTTTAGGGTTTCCCACCCCAAGGGGTGCGGCCAGCCCTAGATGGGACTTGGGGGGGGGGGGGCGGCCAAGAGGGGGAGGAGTGCCTCCCAAGTCAAGTGGAGGCCCTCCCCCTTAGGGTTTCCCCCTTCCCATGCGCATGGGCCTTGGGGGGGCTGGTGCCCTTGTCCCATTATGGCTAGGGCGCCGCCCTACAGCCCATGCTACTGTATTGGACGTGGTGGAACAATTTCCGGACCTCCGGACCCCTCCGGAATCCTCCGGAACCTTCTGGAAGCTTCCCGGTACAATACCGAAAAAACCCGAACTTTTTCCTAACCCGAACAACAACTTTCCATATATAAATCTTTACCTCCGGACCATTCCGGAATTCCTCGTGACGTCCGGGATCTCATCCGGGACTCCGAACAACATTCGGTAACCACATACAAACTTCCTTTATAACCCTAGCGTCACCGAACCTTAAGTGTGTAGACCATACGGGTTCGGAAGACATGTAGACATGACCGAGACGTTCTCCGGTCAATAACCAACAGCGGGATCTGGATACCCATGTTGGCTCCCACATGTTCCACGATGATCTCATCGGATGAACCACGATGTCAAGGACTCAATCAATCCCGTATACAATTCCCTTTGTCTAGCAGTATTGTACTTGCCCGAGATTCGATCGTCGGTATCCCGATACCTTGTTCAATCTCGTTACCGGCAAGTCTCTTTACTCGTTTCGTAACACATCATCCCGTGATCAACCCCTTGGTCACATTGTGCACATTATGATGATGTCCTACCGAGTGGGCCCAGAGATACCTCTCCGTTAACCGGAGTGACAAATCCCAGTCTCGATTCGTGCCAACCCAACAGACACTTTCGGAGATACCTGTAGTGCACCTTTATAGTCACCCAGTTACGTTGTGATGTTTGGTACACCCAAAGCATTCCTACGGTATCCGGGAGTTGCACAATCTCATGGTCTAAGGAAAAGATACTTGACATTAGAAAAGCTTTAGCATACGAACTACGATCTTTGTGCTAGGCTTAGGATTGGGTCTTGTCCATCACACCATTCTCCTAATGATGTGATCCCATTATCAACGACATCCAATGTCCATGGTCGTGAAAGCTGTAACCATCTATTGATCAACGAGCTAGTCAACTAGAGGCTTACTAGGGACATGGTGTTGTCTATGTATCCACACATGTATCTGAGCTTCCTATCAATACAATTATAGCATGGATAATAGACGATTATCATGAACAAGGAAATATAATAATAACTAATTTATTATTGCCTCTAGGGCATATTTCCAACAGTCTCCCACTTGCACTAGAGTCAATAATCTAGTTCACATCGTCATGTGATTAACACTGATAGGTCACATCGCCATGTGACCAACACCCAAAGAGTTTACTAGTGTCTGTAAACTAGTTCACATCATTATGTGATTTAGACTCAATGATTTCTGAGGTTTGATCATGTTTTGCTTGCGAGAGAGGTTTTAGTCAACGAGTTTTAGTCAACGGGTCTGAACCTTTCAGATCGCAATTCTCCATGTCATATTGTAAATGCTGCTTCCACGCTCCACTTGGATCTATTCCAAACGGTTGCTCCACTATACGTATCCGGTTTGCTACTCGTAGTCACTCGGATAGGTGTTAAAGCTTGCATTGACGTAACACTTTACGCCGAACTCTTTATCACCTCCATAATCGAGAAACATGTCCTTATTTACTCCAAGGACAATTTTGATCATTGTCCAATGATCCATTCCTGGATCATTCTTGTACCCTTGACTGACTCATGGCAAGGCACACTTCAAAAGCGGTACACAACATAGCATACTGTAGAGCCTATGTCTAAGGCATAGGGACGATCTTCGCCCTTTCTCTGCGATACTGCCGTGGTCGAGCTTTAAGTCTTAACTTCATACCTTACAATTCAGCTAAGAACTCCTTCTTTGATCGATCCATCTTGAACACCTTCAAGATCATGTCAAGGTACATGCTCATTTGAAAGTATTATTAAACATTTTGATCTATCTTATAGATCTTGATGCTTATTGTTCAAGTAGCCTAATCCAGGTTTTCTATTGAAAACATCTTTCAAATAACCCTATATGCTTTCCAGAATTCTACATCATTTCGATCATCAATATGTCAACAACATATACTCATCGAAATTCTATAGTGCTCCTACTCACTTCTTTGGAAATACAAGTTTCTCATAAACTTTGTATAAACCCAAAATCTTTGATCATCTCATCAAAGCGCACATTCCAACTCCGAGATGCTTACTCCGGTCCTTAGAAAGGATCACGGAGCTAGCATACCTTTTAGCATCCTTAGGATCGACAAAACTTTTTACGATTGTATCACATACAACCTTTCCTTACGTAAACTGGTAAGGAAACTCGTTTTGACATCCATCACTTTGATTTCATAAATGCAGCTAATGCTAACATGATTCCGACGGACTTAAGCATCGCTACGGATGAGAAAATCTCATCGTAGTCAACTCCTTGAACTTGTGAAAAACTTTTCGCCACAAGTCGAGCTTCATTGACGGTGACATTACCGTCCACGTCCGTCTTCTTCTTAAAGATCCATTCATCTCAATGGCTTGCCGATCATCGGCAAGTCCACCAAAGTCCATGCTTTGTTACGATATATGGATACTATCTCGGATTTCATGGCCTCTAACCATTTGTCGGAATTTGGGCCCACCATCGCTTCTCCATAGCTCGTAGGTTCATTGTTGTCTAGCAACATGACCTTCAAGACAGGATCACCGTACCACTCAAGCAAGCGATGGCGTCCTTGTCGTCCCCACGAGGCACGTCGGTGACTTGATCCGAAACTTCATGATCACTATCATAAGCTTCTACTTCAATTGGTGTAGGTGCCACGGAACAACTTCCTGTGCCTCGCTACACATTAGTTGAAGTGACGGTTCAATAACCTCATCAAGTCTCCACCATCCTCCCACTCAACTTTTCGAGACGAACTTTTCCTCGAGAAAGGACCCGATTCAAGAAACAATCCCTATTGCTTTCGGATCTGAATTAGGAGGTATACCCAACTTTTTGGGTGTCCTATGAAGATGTATTTTATCCGCTTTGGGTTCGAGCTTATCAACCTGAAACTTTTCACATAAGCGCCGCGCCCCAAACTTTTAAGAAATGACAGCTTAGGTTTCTCTAAACCATAGTTCATACGGTGTCATCTCAACGGAATTACGTGGTACCCTATTAAAGTGAGTGCGGTTGTCTCTAATGCCTAACCCATGAACGATAGTGGTAATTCGATAGGAGACATCATGGTACGCACCATATCCAATAGGGTGCAACTATGATGTTCGGACACACCATCACACTATGGTGTTCCAGGCGGTATTAATTGTGAAACAATTTGCACAATGTCTTAATTGTGTGCCAAAACTCATAACTCAGATATTCATCTCTATGATCATATCATAGACATTCTATCCTCTTGTCACGAAGATCTTAAACTTCATTCTGAAATTACTTGAACCATTCAATAATTCAGATTTGTGTTTCATCAAGTAAATATACTCAACATCTACTCGAATCATCTGTGAAGTCGTAACATAACGATATTCATCGCATGCCTCAAAGACTCATTGGACTGCACATATCAAAATGTGTTTCTTCCAACAAGTTGCTATCTAGTTCCATCTTCTTGAAACCGAGGCTTTTCGGTCATCTTGTCCATGTGGTATGTTTTGCATATCTCAAGTGATTCAAAATCAAGTGAGTCCAAACGATCCATCTGCATGGAGTTTCATCATGCGTATTCACCAATGCATATGGTTTGCATGTCTCAAACTTTTCAAAAACGAGTGAGTCCAAAGATCCATCAACATGGAGCTTCTTCATGCGTTTTACACCAATATGACTTACATGGCAGTGCCACAAGTAAGTGATACTATCATTACTATCTTATACTTTTGGCATGAAATTGTGTATCACTACGATCGAGATTCAATAAACCATTTATTTAGGTGCAAGACCATCGAAGGTATTATTCAAATAAATAGAGTAACCATTATTCTCCTTAAATGAATAACCGTATTATGCATATAATCCAATCATGTCTATGCTCAACGCAAACACCAAATGATAATTGTTTAGGTTTAACACCAATCTCGATGGTAGAGGGAGTGCGATGCTTGATCATATCAACCTTGGAAACAATTCCAACACGTATCGTCAACTCACCTTTAGCTAGTCTCTGCTTATTCCGTAGCTTTTATTTCGAAGTTACTAACACTTAGCAACCGAACCGGTATCTAATACCCTGGTGCTACTAGGAGTACTAGTAAAGTACACATTAACATAATGTATATCCAATATACTTCTATCGACCTTACCAGCCTTCTCATCTACCAAGTATCTAGGGTAATCCTGCTTCAGTGTCCGTTCCTCTTATTATAGAAGCACTTAGTCTCGGGTTTGGGTTCAACCTTGGGTTTCTTCACTGGAGCAGCAACTGATTTGCCGTTTTCATGAAGTGTCCCTTCTTGCCCTTGCCCTTCTTGAAACTAGTGGTTTTTCCAACCATCAACAATTGATGCTCCTTCTTGACTTCTACTTCGTGATGTCAAACAACGCGAATACCTCAAGGGATCATTATATCTATCCCGATATTTTATAGTTCATCACGAAGCTCTAGCAGCTTGGTGGTAATGACTTTGGAGAAACATCACTTTCTCATCCGGAAGATCAACTCCCACTCGATTCAAGTGATTGTTGCACTCGAGACAATCTGAGCACAAGCTCAATGATTGAGCTTTTCTCCCTTAGTTTGCAGGCTAAGAAAATCGCCGGAGGTCTTATACCTCTTGACGTGGGCACGAGCTTGAAATCCCAATTTCAGCCCTCGAAACATCTCATATGTTCCGCGACGTTTGAAAACGTCTTTGGTGCCTCAACTCTAAACCGCTTAACCGAACTATCACGTAGTTATCAAAACGTGTATGTCCGATGTTTGCAACATCCACAAACGACGCTTGGGGTTCAGACAATCGAAGCGGTGTATTAAGGACATAAGCTATCTATCGTCCGCATAATCGCTACTATCAACTTTCAACTATATTTTCTCTAGGAACATATCTAAACAAAGTGGAACTAAAGCGCGAGCTTACGACATAATTTGCAAAAGGTCTTTTGACTATGTTCAAGATAATTAAGTTCATCTTATGAACTCCCACTCAGAGAGACATCCCTCTGGTCATCTAAGTGATTACATGATCCGAGTCAACTAGGCCGTGTCCGATCATCACGTGAGACGGACTAGTTGACTCGGTGAACATCTTCATGTTGATCGTATCTACCATACGACTCATGCTCGACCTTTCGGTCTCTGTGTTCCCGAGGCCATGTCTGTACATGCTAGGCTCGTCAAGTTAACCCCAAGTGTTTTTGCTGTGTAAATCTGTCTTACACCCGTTGTATGTGAACGTAAGAATCCATCACACCCGATCATCACGTGGTGCTTAGAAGTTTACGAACCGTAGCAACGGTGCACAGTCGAGGAGAACACTTCTTGAAATTTGTGTAAGGGATCATCTTATTTACTACCGTCGTTCTAAGTAAACAAGATGCATAAACATAATAAACATCACATGCAATTATATAGTAGTGACATGATATGGCCAATATCATATTGCTCCTTTTGATCTCCATCTTCGGGGCTCCATGATCATCATTGTCACCGGCATGACACCATGATCTCCATCATCATGATCTCCATCATTGTGTCTCCATGAAGTTGTCTCGCCAACTTATTACTTCTACTACTATGGCTACCGGTTAGCAATAAAGTAAAGTAATTACATGGCGTTGTTTAATGACACGCAGTCATACAATAAATAAAGACAACTCCTATGGCTCCGCCGGTTGTCATACTCATCGACATGCAAGTCGTGAATCCTATTACAAGAACATGATCAATCTCATACATCATATATCATTCATCACATTCTTCTTGGCCATATCACATCACATAGCATACCCTGCAAAAACAAGTTAGACGTCCTCTAATTGTTGTTTGCATGTTTTACGTGGCTGCTATGGGTTTCTAGCAAGAACGTTTTCTTACCTACGCAAAACCACAACGTGATATGCCAATTGCTATTTACCCTTCATAAGGACCCTTTTCATCGAATCCGTTCCGACTAAAGTGGGAGAGACTGGCACCCGCTAGCCACCTTATGCACCAAGTGCATGTCGACCGGTGGAACCTGTCTCACGTAAGAGTACGTAAGGTCGGTCCGGCCGCTTCATCCCACAATACCGTCAAAACAAGATTGGACTAGTAACGGTAAGCATATTGAACAAAATCAACGCCCACAACTACTTTGTGTTCTACTCGTGCAAAGAATCTACGCAATAGACCTAGCTCATGATGCCATCGTTGGGGAACGTAGCAGAAATTCAAAATTTTCCCACGTGTCACCAAGATCTATCTATGGAGAAACCAGCAACGAGGGAAGGAGAGTGCATCTACATACCCTTGTAGATCGCTAAGCGGAAGCGTTCATGAGAACGGGGTTGAAGGAGTCGTACTGCCGTGATCCAAATCACCGGAGATCCTAGTGCCGAACGGACGACACCTCCGCGTTCAACACACGTACAACCCGGTGACGTCTCCCACGCCTTGATCCAGCAAGGAGAGAGGGAGAGTTTGAGGAAGACTCCATCCAACAGCAGCACAACGGCGTGGTGGTGGTGGAGTGTGGCAATATTGCAGGGCTTCGCCAAGCACCAAGGGAGAGGAGGAGGAGGAGAGGCAGGGCTGCACCAAGAGGGAGAGAACTCATGTGTGTTGGGCAGCCCAAAACCTCAAGTATATATAGGGGGAAAGAGTGGCATCACACCTTTAGGTTATCCAACCCCAAGGGGTGCGGACAGCCCTAGATGGGACTTGGGGCGCGGCCAAGATGGGGAGGAGTGCCTCCCAAGTCAAGTGGAGGCCCTCCCTTAGGGTTTCCCCTTCCCATGCGCATGGGCCTTGGGGGCTGGTGCCCTTGGCCCATTATGGCTAGGGCGCCCCCTACAGCCCATGCTACTGTATTGGACGTGGTGGAACAATTTCCGGACCTCCGGACCCCTCCGAATCCTCCGTAACCTTCTCGAAGCTTCCCGGTACAATACCGAAAAAACCCGAACTTTTTCCTAACCCAACAACAACTTTCCATATATAAATCTTTACCTCCGGACCATTCCGGAACTCCTCGTGACGTCCGGGATCTCATCCGGACTCGAACAACATTCGGTAACCACATACAAACTTCCTTTATAACCCTAAGCGTCACCGAACCTTAAGTGTAGACCCTACGGGTTCGGGAGACATGTAGACATGACCGAGACGTTCTCCGGTCAATAACCAACAGCGGGATCTGGATACCCATGTTGGCTCCCACATGTTCCACGATGATCTCATCGGATGAACCACGATGACAAGGACTCAATCAATCCCGTATACAATTCCCTTTGTCTAGCGGGATTGAACTTGCCCGAGATTCGATCGTCGGTATCCCGATACCTTGTTCAATCTCGCTTCCGGCAAGTCTCTTTACTCGTTCGTAACACATCATCCCGTGATCAACCCCTTGGTCACATTGTGCACATTATGATGATGTCCTACCGAGTGGGCCCAGAGATACCTCTCCGTTAACCGGAGTGACAAATCCCAGCCTCGATTCGTGCCAACCCAATGTACACTTTCGGAGATACCTGTAGTGCACCTTTATAGTCACCCAGTTACGTTGTGACGCTTTGGTACACCCAAAGCATTCCTACGGTATCCGGAGTTGCACAATCTCATGGTCTAAGGAAAAGATACTTGACATTAGAAAAGCTTTAGCATACGAACTACGATCTTTGTGCTAGGCTTAGGATTGGGTCTTGTCCATCACATCATTCTCCTAATGATGTGATCCCGTTATCAACGACATCCAATGTCCATGGTCGTGAAACCGTAACCATCTATTGATCAACGAGCTAGTCAACTAGAGGCTTACTAGGGACATGGTGTTGTCTATGTATCCACACATGTATCTGAGCTTCCTATCAATACAATTATAGCATGGATAATAGACGATTATCATGAACAAGGAAATATAATAATAACTAATTTATTATTGCCTCTAGGGCATCTTTCCAACATATATAGTAATTTAGTGGGAGGGTAAAACCATCATTCACCAATTTGGAGCCAGCTCCCGCTGCGAGAAGCCCGAAATGGCAGTTGTGGCTTCTGGGCCTATTTCGTGGAGCGCTCCGAATCATGGCTGCTTGGAGCGGTGTGTTTGTTTGGGCTCCGACTTTTAGGGACTGTTTGGATGGAGTTGATACGTCCATTTTGCATCATGTTTTCGTACTGTTATTTATGATGTTTTTATAAATAATAATGCTTTTTGGAGTAATTCTAATGCCTTTTCTCTCATAATATGCAAGGTATACAGAAAGAGGGAGAATTCCGGCAGCTGGAAATCTGGACCTGGAAAAACTACGCCAGGCCACCTATTCTGCACAACTCCAAACAAGTTGAAACTTCACGAAGATTTTTTATTGAATATTTGAGGAATACTGGAGCAAATAAATACTAGAGGGGGTCCACCAAGTGGGCACAACCCACCTGGGCGTGCCCTGGTGGGTTGTGCTCACCCAGGCCCACCTCCAGTGCCCATCTTCTGGTATATAAGTCATTTTGACCTAGAAAAAAAATAAAGAGAGGACTTTCGGGATGGAGCGCCGCCGTCTCGAGGCGGAACTTGGGCAGGAGCACTTTTGCCCTCCAATGGAGCGATCCCGCCGGGGGAACTTCCCTCCCGGAGGGGGAAATCATCGTCCTCATCATCACCACCAACTCTCCCATCTTGGGGAGGGCAATCTCCATCAACATCTTTAACAACACCATCTCATCTCAAACCCTAGTTCATCTCTTGTGTTCAATCTTGTTACAGAAACTATAGATTGGTGCTTTTGGGTGAATAGTAGTGTTGATTACATCTTGTAGTTGATTACTATATGGTTTATTTGGTGGAAGATTATATGTTCAGATCCAATATGCTATTTACTACCCCTCTGATCTTGAACATGATTATCATTTGTGAGTAGTTACTTTTGTTCTTGAGGTCACGAGAGAAATCGTGTTGTAAGTAATCATGTGAACTTGATGTTTGTTTGATATTTTGATAGTATGTATGTTGTGATTCCCTTAGTGGTGTCATGTGAACGTCGACTACATGACACTTCACCATATTTGGGCCTAAGGGAATGCATTGTGGAGTAGCAATTAGATGATGGGTTGCGAGAGTGACAGAAGCTTAAACCCCAGTTTATGCCCTATTCCGTAAGGGACCGATTGGATCCAAAAGTTTAATGCTATGGTTCACTCACATATCAAATTATCAAAGTAGCGAACACAAATCAAACCAAAATGGTGAAAGTGACTAGATGAAATTCCTGTGTACCCTCAAGAACGCTTTGCTCATTATAATAGACCGTTTTGGCCTGTCCTTTGCCTCAAAAGGATTGGGCTACCTTGCTGCACTTTTGTTACTATTATCGTTACTTGCTCGTTACAAATTATCTTGCTATCAAACTACTATGTTACTTACAATTTCAGCACTTGCAAACATTACCTTGCTGAAAACCAGTTGTCATTTCCTTCTACTCCTCATTGGGTTCGACACTGTTACTTATCGAAAAGAGCTACAATTGATCCCCTATAATTGTGGGTCATCAAGGCTATTTTCTGGTGCCGTCGCCGGGGAGTGAAGCGCCTTTTGTAAGTGTAATTTGGTAAGGAAACATTTATATAGTGTGCTGAAATTTACTGTCACTTGATACTATGGAAAACAATCCTTTGAGGGGTTTGTTCGAGGTATGTTCACCTCGAACGGAACCACAATTAGCTACCCCTCAACCTACTGCACCTACTGAAAATATTGAATATGAAATTTCTTCGGGTATGATAGAACAACTGCTAGCTAATCCTTATGCAGGAGATGGAACAGAACATCCTGATATGCACTTGATATATGTGGAACAAATTTGTGGATTGTTTAAGCTTGCAGGTTTACCCGGGGATGAAGTTATGAAAAAGGTTTTCTCGTTATCTTTGAAGGGAAAAGCGTTGGCATGGTATAGGCTATGCGATGGTATTGGATCCTGGAACTTGAATCGATTGAAATTGGAGTTCCTTCAAAAATTTTATCCTATGCATCTAGTTCATCATGATCGGAATTATATATATAATTTTTGGCCTCGTGAAGGAGAAAGTATCGCTCTAGCTTGGGGGAGGCTTAAGTCAATGTTATATGCATGCCCCAATCATGAGCTCTCAAGAGAAATTATTATCCAGAATTTTTATACTCGACTTTCTCGTAATGATCAAACCATGCTTGATACTTCTTGTGTTGGTTCTTTTATAAAGAAGACTATTGAATTTTGGTGGGATCTTTTGGAAAGAATTAAACACAACTATGAAGATTGGGAACTCGACGAAGGTAAAGAGTCAGGTATTAAGCTTAAATATGATTGTGTTAAATCTTTTATGAATATCGATGCTTTTCAAAAGTTTAGCACTAAATATGGACTTGACTCTGAGATAGTAGCCTCCTTTTGTGAATCATTTGCTACTCATGTTGATCTCCCTAAAGAGAAGTGGTTTAAATATCACCCACCTATTAAAGAAGAAATTAAAGAACCGTTACTAGCTAAAGAAGAAACTATACTCTATAATGTTGATCCAGTTGTTCTTACTGCTTATATTGAGAAACCACCTTTCCCTGTTAGGATAAAGGAACATGCTAAAGTTTCAATTTTGGTTACCAAAAGTTATATTAGAACACCTAAACCTGATGAACAAACTAAAGTAGAACCTAGTGTTGCTATGATTAAGGATCTCTTGGAAGAAAATGTAGATGGGCAATTTACTTCTGTGAAGAAGCTGCTAGAATTGCCAAACCTGTTAAAAAAGGATAAACATACACTACTACAGGATGCTGCTAACGCGACACTATGATCAGAGACCCTTCGACGAAACTGTTTGCGATGCCATAGTCACAAACGGTGGTGTAAAAAACCGTCAAAAAAGGTGCAAAACATTTGCGATGGAGGATGCATCAAACAAGGTTCAGATTTTAGTTGCCTGTGCGATGCAGGGCATACGGTTCAGTTCAATTAACCGTTTGCGATGAGGAGGAACAAAAGGAACGGGCAGCCAGATGGAGGTGTGCGCGATATACAACATACGGTTCGCTCGAACGAACTATTTGTGATTATGCAACACAAAGGAAACGGTCAGCCAGATCAAGGTGTGTGCGATATACGGCACGCGGTTCACTCGGATGAACTGTTTGCGTTGAGACATGAGAACATAAATGGTTCAGCTTAACAAGATGTGTGTGATACGTGACAAACAGTTCTGTAATCAGAAATTTGTGTGAAGACCGATAATAACACAGACGGTTGCTGCTAATAAGACGTGTGTGTTGTGCGATGGGATTGCATACAGAACAACATATATATATACACACACTTATAGGGACATGCTCGCATAACCAAATTAAACATCCACTTACATAGGTGGCTACTACAACCATGGCATTTGCACACACCAAAGTAAACTAATACATGCATAATTACATAGGTGGCTACTACACACATGACATTTCCACACACCAATAAAGTAAACTATATATTACATGCATGATTAACTAGCATAAATGATCATCTGATCATCATCTACTTCTTGTGACGCTTGCTCTGCTTGTGGCTCGATCCGGGCTCGTCGATTTGGGTAACGAGGCACTTCCTCATGTCAACGATCCGCCTGTGCATCTCGTAGCATGTGTACAAGCTCTTGGCCGTGCACCTGAGGTGAGGTTCATCCATTTGCTGCATCCAGGCCCTGTGCCAGGATAGGGGACTTGTTCTCTGGGCATCCTGCTTCATCTTTTTGTAGTAGGGGTCGATGATGGCCGAGGCGAGTTCGACCAGGGAGTCGTTCTTCGTGCTGCCCTGCACTCGTAGTGGTCACGGATTTCGACAAGGTTCTTGCAGGCCAAGCCCATAACACTGAGCGCTTTTACATCGTCCATGGTTTCCATCATGGCAAATTTTTAGTCGGTGCTATTGACAAACCTGTTGAAACAGTCGCAAGGCTCTGTGGCCATGCAGTAGTGGTAGATGAGGACATGATGGCGCACACACAACTGGGCGACGACAACCTTCTGATCTATGCCGGGACGACCGGTGGTGTACTGGAGGTCGATGCTGACCACCTTGTACTTGTCTCGAACAAGCAACTGCTCAACGTTGTTGATGTAGTCGTTCACCATGGCCGGGTCGATGGTGTACACCACCGAGAGATCCGTCTCCCTCGCGTGGGTCTCCAGTCTATGGTCACCGAACTCCATTGGAGCGCCGCTGGACATCCCCTCTCTATGTGTTGTCGTGGGTGTTCTTGTTGTGTTGTGGGGCGCGATTGAAGGGTTGAAGAGACTAAGGTTATAATGGCAGCGGGAATTAAAGGGGAAGCCGGACATCCAGGAATATCGGCAGGCCCTGATGGCAGTTCTAATTGCAGCGCGTAACTCCATTGTGCTGCACGTAACTGCATCGCTTGGCAACGCGTGCGGCACTACCGCATGCATACGGGGCCCCCGACGTGATCGTGCGCACGCCCAACCATTGGTAGAGCGCGCGCGGAGGGACATGAGCAGAGCGCTCCGCGGTCGCCTCAACGGCGAGCAACCATATATATGCATATAGCAGTTGAACATGCAAGGAAAAGCTGTCCACAAGCCGCCAAGGCCGACGACGAGAGCGAAGCGCTAACGACCTGGCAGAAGGCCAGCGCGTGGCGCCTAACAACAGAATACTGCGGCGCCTAACGGCGGGATAGTCCTTCATTCAAGCCAATCAAAATAAGACTGGAACGAACATGTCTGTATTGAGCAAAGGGATTGCACATGTCTGTATTGACTGGAACAAGAATGCAATAACAAGATAAGAATTAAGGCCACGATGATGCGATTGCAGTGGTGGTTACAGGAGGCAAGAAGAAAGATGCATCCATCAACGTACGACCTCCTCCTCCTCAACTCAGTGCACCGGCAGGGCCACCGATCGGCGGCTAAGGAGAGGTGACTTGTGTGGCGAGGTCAAGGTGCTTCTTAGCTAAGGCATCCAAGGCTTCCAGCCAGCTGAAGAAGGCCAACGTCGTAGCATCCTCACTGGCCTTGTAGATACCTATGTACATGATTCGCTCATACACATGGATGTGTAGGTTGACGGTTTCTTGCAAATGGAGGCGCCTCGCGCAAGAGTGACCTCCAGGTGGACATTCTTCGTGGCGTCGGCAGGCAGTCGCAGGGCCACCAGTGCTTGAGAGAGGTTCCAACCATGGAGGCCGATTAGGGTGGCAGGCAATTAGGAGCCCAGGCGCACGGGCTGGAGGAGTACGGCGATGTCGTCCGCAAGCTTCTTGACGACGGTGAACCTGTTGGTGGTGCGAACGATCATCTGGTCCAACTGAGAGTCGTAGCTGGCGTCGACGGCGCCCATCGACCAGCCGGTCGCCAACACCGTATGGAGACGATCCATGGTGCCATGCTGCAGGTCGGCGTTGTGGACCATCTGGCACAGCCGCTGGCTGCTCGCGCTCATCGCCGCCATGGGTCTGGAGTGGGCACTTTTGCGCTTATTAGTGTAGGTGTTTAGGCAAATGCTTAGGTGCGTACGATATGGTGGATGCTTTGGAATGGAGGGGCGCCTTTATATGAGTGCAAACTGCGTTGCATTCACATCGTGCTGCCTCTTTTCCCGGTCTCCCATTACTTCCCTCATGCATTCACACGATGCTAATTGAAGGAGGATGCATCATTGGCCGTTCAACATTTTGGGAACCGCTACCCTCTCCCTCGTCTGCATTAAAGACGTATCGGGAACTGCGGCGCCCGCTGTCAAATCAAATAGTAGTGCGCTGCCCGCTGCACGCCTGACTGAACATGCCTCCTCGCCTCCATCTATGCTTAATTACTGAATTTTAGTTGCAAAAATTAGATACTGCTAGTGATTTTTAGCTTCATATTTTGACAAATCGCAGTGTTATAAGGTTGGCAAATGGCAATGTTACTAGATCAACAAATGTCAATGTTTCTAGTTTGACAAATGGCAACATACCCAATATGACAGATGCAAACCGCACCAAATTGTTTGTAAGTGGTTCACATGGGTCATCCAAAAGAACCGTTTGTGTTCAAGAGATGCACAAATACTACTCCCACTTTGCATACGGGTGTTCTATCTGAAACCATCATGCTTGTTGTGAGAAGCTCTGGTTTGTGAGAAGCATATAGCCAAACCTGCCCCAAATGGGATAAAAAGTTTACCACAGCATGTTGATGCTGCTCCATGATAGCATGCCAAGTTTCATGAATTTCAGACGAGTTTTGGATTTACTAGAATTTAAAAACCAGGTATCTCAATGTTTGCGGCCGAGTGACGGTGGCAGGGTGTTTGACATTCATTCCCATTTCTTGCATGGGACCTAAGCATGCATCCAAGGACAGAGATTTGATTTTTCAACCAATTTATATGCACCGGAGCATGTGCATGTAGTTCAAATTTGAATTGTGCACATAAATGCATTGAAAACTCACTTAATGCATAAAAATGTCCAAGCGAACCCCGAAAAATCACAAAAAATAACACAACACTCCTGTTGTTCTATGTTGACACAAGAAAAAATTTGAAAGCAATACGAGGCAATGGATATCTGTCGGATCACGGGTTCTGGCAAAACCCTCAAGGTTCGAACACTGGGGTGCGCCCGGAGATTTCCTCCCTACCGATCTACGCCCTAGCTCGCTAAGATCTCGCGGACGAACTCGACGAACTCACAACACAAAGACACAAGATTTATACTGGTTCGGGCCACCGTTGTGTTGTAATACCCTACTCCAGTGTGGTGGTGGTGCATTGCCTCTTGGGCTGATGATGAATAGTACAAGGGGAAGAACAGCCTCCTGAGGTTGAGGTGTTTTTGTGCTCTGCGAGCTTGTGGATGTGAGGACGGGAGGTGGAATCTCTCCCTACTGTGGTGGCTAGTTCTACTTATATAGGCCCTGGTCCTCTCCCCAAGCATTGAGCGGGAAGGGAGCCAACAACGGCTAATTTGAAAGGGGACAACTAGTACAGCTTATCTTGACAAAAGCGGTCTTCGCCTGCAAAAGGCTCTGGCGATGACGCCGTCTTGGGCTCCATGGTGACCTCCGTCCTGCTGTCCTGCTGGTCTTGGTCTCGTTGAACTGATATGGAAACTTTTGCTTGATGCCTCGGTACTCCGCGCCTGCGCTTGCCTCCTTTGCACCAAAGAGGAAACAAGGACGCTGCACGCGCTGGCGCCCGCCTGGTCTTGATCGTCATGGCTCACATCACGAGAGCCTCACGAGGTTTGCCTTGCCTTGATTTCTCTGCTCCTCGCGAGGCAGCCTGGTGAGGCCGCTCCTTAGGAGGTCTTGCGCCGTCCGTCTCGCGAGGCTTGGCCCCTCGCAAGGGTCTTGAATGCCTTGTTGATGAAGATGGGCCGTACAAGCCTGCTAGCACAGCCACGCCGTGGGCCTCAGGCAGTCAAGTTTGGGGACCCCCGTTCCCAGAACACCGACAGTAGCCCCCGGGCCCAAGGCACACTCGGGCTTGGCTTCAAGGCGAAGCCAAAGGTCAAGTGCGGAGCGCCGCGGGCCCCAAAAGCCTGCGGCCTTGGTCGACGCGTGGAGGTTGATTGGACGTGGGCGCCTCCGCTTCCCCACGCTATCTCGGCAACTGCCCGACTTGACAAGTCCCTGCGACATGCAAGGAAAACCATCATTACCTGTGATCATGGGAGGCACCGATTGGCCTTCTTCCGCTATAAATGGGAGGGGGGCAGAGCCCCCGTCGCCCATCTCTTCCTTGTTCGCTTGCTTCTTTCCTCCTTTGCTACATTGCTAGTAGCAGCTCCGATGGCGCCGATCTGAAGGTTCTCCATTGTCGAGAAAGGAAAGGCCTCCTGCGATGATCCAGGGCCGCTCCCGCCGAAGAAGAGGTCGGTTCATCATGACGGAGTGGCCATGCAGGTGGTGACGAGGCCTTGGTGCGAGCGGCCCCCTCCAGGGTATCTGCTACCCTTGTACGCCCAAGCCGAGGGCTCAGGAGGGCGGAGCGACGAGCGGCGCCGCCCGCGCCGCGTCCGTGGTCGCAGTGCGATGGCGACACGTGCTGTTGCCCCTGGAATCCACGCCACAAATTCCTTGCGCGAGCTTGTGCTATGGGCACTGATGCCTCCAAGATCTTGGATCCGCTTCCCGCGGTTCTTCTCTGACGTGATGCCGCCGTGGGGGCCCCTCGAGCTCTGGTTGCAGCATGCTGACTGCGATGCTCCGGCGACCGAAGCAGAGGTCGAAGCAGTCCCCACCGGCAAGATCTTCATGACCCATGGCTGGGGCGAGGTCGCACGGGTCTGCCGTGCGAAGGGCGCCCTCGCGATCCACTTTGAGTATGACGACGCCTCCACGCTTTTCTTCAAGGTCTTCAACGCGGAGGGCCGCCGCTTGGAGTGTTGCCCTGGAGGGGAGTGTCGGGATGACGCGCGCTCCGCTCGTGGCTACTCCAGCAGTAGCGAACCATGGGAGTCCAGCGGTTCTCCTGAGTTTCTGAGACTCCGAGACGGCGACGACAACTCGTGCCCCGAAGCTCTCGCCGGCTCGGAAGCGGTGGCTGCGGCGTC
Organism: Aegilops bicornis; assembly: GCA_021605145.1. NCBI lineage: Eukaryota > Viridiplantae > Streptophyta > Magnoliopsida > Poales > Poaceae > Aegilops > Aegilops bicornis. The sequence goes on from CM038675.1 coordinate 677,572,337, forward strand.
CAGCCGCCGCCGCCATCGATCCTGGATGGGGTTGAGCTGGCCTCCCGCAGCCCATCGCTGATGATGGCGTCAGCCGCGGGAGGGTGTAGATAGGATTCCCCTAGGTTCTCATCTCCTGTTCCCTGTGAGGAACCAAGAAGTGCCCCGTGGGGGCGTGTAAGGGTCTGTGATGTCTTTTGTGTATATCTTCCTTATCATGAAAACCTGCGAACGCATGTCCTGTTAAGGCTCGGTCTCCCCTTTCCAACCTCGCGATAGCTTGTTGCTCTACGCTGACAGGTCTCGGTCCCCAGGCAGGCTGCAGCAGTCGCTGGTATGCCAGGTCGCGTGCCATGGTCAATGCCAGGAGGTGAGCGGCCCGAGGTCCAGTAAGAGCCCCTGAGGTGCGATGCTCAGGAGGTCCCCTTTAGCGCTCAAGCGGCTATGGTAAGGCAAGAAAGGATGGTGACGTGGCCGCAGCAGGGCCGCGGCGTGCGTCAACCCTAGGCTCCAACAATTAGCCAATTTGAGCGTGATACTTATCTTGGTGGTTTGAGGTTGACGCCTTGTGATGCGCCAGGCTGGTGCGCAAGATTCCGCAGCGTAGCTAGGCCGAGCCCGTACGAGTCTCCCTTCTCCCATGTTCTCCTTAGTGCTCTACGTCCTCAGGTTCCGGCCCTCGAGCGAGCTCATCCGCCATTGGTATGCCAGGTCGCGATGCCGTGGTCAAGGCCAGGGGGTGAGGGCTAGAGAGCCAGTAAGAGCTCCTGAGTCGCGATGCTCAGAAGCCCCCCTTTTAACGTGCAAGCGGATTGCATGGGAGAAGAGGAAGCTCGTGGTGCCGCCTGCTATCCTCCTCGTGAGATCCCTCAGAACCAGCACAAGGAGAAGCATGGTTTGCCATTATGGTTGTTAGTCCGCCCGGTTGCTTCGCGAGGAGGCGACGGCACTGAGGGCCTGGTGAGGTGACGTGCGCGGGGCGTGCTGCGAGCCAGATCTCAGCCGCTGAGATTTGTTCGACGTTGCAGGGACGGACCCATGCACAAGCGCCGTGCCAGCGTGAGCGAACCCCGTGGGAGGCGTGAGTCAGGAAGGTGACGATGTAGATAAGGTTAGACATAAAAGCAGCTGGCTTAAGGGAATGCATGGGATCTACATGCCACTGGGTCAGGCCCGAGCGGCTTGGGGATGATGCAGCCTGAGGGCGTCGGTGTACAAAAAGAGGGGTACACTTTTTGTACCCCTATAACTGTGCACGGGCAGTCTGAGCCGCGGGCACCACCACACTGAGCGAGGCAAGGGAGGTGAGCCGAGGTAAGGACGAAGCTCGAAAGGAGCAGAACGACGCCAAGACCAAGACCACAAAGAGCAAATGGGACGAAGCGGACTCCCCCGGCAAGACCCTTGCCGGGAGGCGGTTTTAGCAAACCCGACAAGACCCTTGCCGTGGCAGCTCGTCCCAAACCTACGGGAGGCGAATCACCCTTGAGTCCACTTTGCCCCCCATGGGGCAAGGATTCGGGAGACATCCCCGTGGTGGCATGCAGATCTTTGTGAAGACATTCAAGATCAGATACACACCATAGAAGATGACGACCCTTAGCGGGATCCCAGCCAAGGAGGACCACAAGGCCCCCGACAAGAGCCTTGCCGGGGATGACAGCAGGCGCCATGGCAATACCCTTGCCGGGGCCCCGGCAAGACCCTTGCCGGTGCTACGGTGAGGCCCTCGCCAAGAACACCCGTAGGGCCACCATCAGGCCGACGCCAATCAAACCTCCACCACCGTTCGCATGCAGCTGTCGACCCAATCAGTTGGGCAGGCACCTGCGTGGCGGCAAGCGGATCTTCGTGGAGACCCACCATTGCGCCACCTCAGCTGCCTGCCTGCCTACATGGCCCCGCTGGGCAACCACTGGCCGTGCTGCCGTGTCGACACGAAAGGGAGCGACGACGGACGAGACAGGCCTCCCGTCCCGATAAAGCAAGGACACCTAAGCAAGACGCATTAAAAGCGCCTTGTCATGTAATGCGAGGATAAACTCGCATCATCTGTACCCTTTCCACCTCCGTATGTGCCCTTTGTGGCGACCCTTTTCCTATAAAAGGAGGCCCAAGGCGACCGTGAGGAGGATTCGCTTTTGGAGCTCCTCGCGCCCCATTGCTAGTTCAAGAACACAGATAAACAAACCACCAAAGCAGGAGTAGGGTTTTACGCATCCTCGCGGCCCGAACCTGGATAAAGAGACCGTGTGCTATCTGTTTGATCCGCTCTTCTCACGACCCCGTGCCCCGCAACCGTAGTAGGGATTCTTGTGATCCCATAGGTGTCGTCCTCACACCGACATCTTTGGCGCGCCAAGTAGGGGCGTGTGCAGTTGTGAGAATCGGCTCTAGCAGTTAGTTCGACGCTTCTTCATCGTCATGGCGCCCAAGAAGAAGATGACGGTGGCGGTTGGCCCGTCGGAAGCCGGACAATCCGTCCCGACGCGGGCGAGCAGCGGACCGGCCGCAGAAAGGCCCTAGGGTGCCGTTCGCGAACACCAACACCGTCCCAGCAGCCGAAGTTTGGGAGGCGGCGATGTTCGTGCGCCTGGTAACGGGCCGCACGCCGCCAAATGCAAAGACGGAGCCAGGCCCTCCGCGGGTGGCGTGGGGCCTTCCAAGATCGCTGCCGCCCTGCCCGAAGGCAACGCGAGGGCTTCCAAGACTCCCACGCCGGCGCCGACGACGCGCTCCTCTCAAGCAGCGCGCAACGAACGGCGTAATCACGCCGAGGACCCCGGGCGTCACCGCGGAAAGAGCCCCGAGCGCCACTCCCGGGATTTAGAAGACCTGCCCGCTCGCCGAGGCGCTGGTGAAGATGGCATGCAACCGCGGGGTCGTGATAGAGCTCCTTCTGACATGGTCAGAAGTCGAAGCGCGTCGCGATCCATGCAGGTTTCGCTGCCACCAACGCCACAGGTTCTCGCGCTGCTGATTGCTGTTCCTCGATTTTCCTCCCACCATGTGGAAACTTCGACGAATGGAGAGCCACTATCCGAAGCCTTGTTGCGGTGGCCAACAAAGACGAACCGAGTCCGGGGGAGCCCCCGGGTCGACGCTCCGACGGAGTCCCACGCACCAGTGGCAGGAAAGCCGGCGGCGCCGCGGCCACGATGCACTCGCCTCCTCCTCGCCCAGTACCGCGGGCGCCAGCCCGTCGCGATGTTACGGTCGACGAAATCTGCATAGCATCGTCCGACCTGCGGGTCCACTGTGACCAGCGCCAAGTTCTTCGGGAACGAGAGCATGAAGACGCTCGAATCACTATCGAGCGCCGGCGCGGAGCGCGCCGCCAATCAGATAGGCGAAAGCGTGGCTCGTGAGCCACCCGGCACCGGGGAGCCCGAGAGGCCTACCTTACGAGGTAGGCTGTCCGGCTTTTACCCGTGAGCTGCGGCAGTTCCAGTGGCGCACTCACCGCACCTTAAAACCCGACGTGGGCGAAAAGTACAGTGGCAAGACCCACCCCTCTGAGTTCCTCAGCATCTACACCATCGCGATGCAAGCTGCCGGAGCCCGCGACGATAAGGTGCTTGCTAATTACTTTCTGTTGGCTCTTAAACCCAACTCCATGTCATGGTTGATGCACTTGCCGGTAGACTCTATTTCCTCCTGGTCGGATTTGTGCCATGAGTTCGTAGGCGCCTTTACCGAGGCCACCAAGCCCATGGCCAAGCAAGCGACCTGCACGCGTCATTCCCCGTAAGGGGCGAGAGTCTCCGCAAGTATATACAGAGGTTCAGCCGGATACAGTACAATATCCCTGATGTTCACCCTGTCGCCATCATCAGCACGTTCCATCAGAACGTGCGTAACCGCAAGATGCGCGAAGAGCTAGCAATGAACAAAGTGAAAGATGTAGCAGAACTCTATGTTCTTGCTGACAGATGTGCCCGGGCTGACGAGGGAAGGAAGTACCCTAGCGAAGATGCCGGTGTGGAAACCGACTCCTCAAATGAGGATATTGCCGCCCCGGCGAAGAAGGGCCGGCGCCGCAATAGGAAGCGCAAGGGTAAAACCGTGCTTGCCGTCGAGGGATCTGATGACGCCGGCTCCACCAAGAAAACCAAGGCAGATGACCCCGGCAAGGAAGCTGCCGGATGTGTCGCCTGTCGGCCTTCATGGCTGCCGAGAAGCCAGGAAACTCCGACAAGCGATACTGCAAGATCCATCACACCAAAGGCCATGCTCTCCAAGACTGCCGACAAGTTGAGCTCCTTGCTGAGAAGCAGAGGGCTAAGTATGAGAGGCGGGACAAGGAGAAAGGCCCAGACGGTGCTGAAGAGTCCGGCAAGAAGCGTGACGGCCAGGCAGGCCGTCGCGGCAAGGATAAACAACAGGAGAGGCCCGCCCGGGGCCATGACAGAAAGCCAGAAGACGACGATCACGAAGAGGACGACGAGTCCGGCGAACAAGAGTTTTAGAATGCTATAGAGGCCATGTGCGTCGACGGTGGCGCCTTGCTGCATACTTCTCACGCCCGGCTTAAACAGTGGGCGCGAGAGATTACAGCGGCAGAGCCGTCGTTTGATGCCCAAAGGCCGCTGAAGTGGTCCAGCACACCTATCATTTTTGACACTGAGGATCACCCTGATCGCACTACTGCGGTCGGGTGCTTGCTGTTGTTGTTTTCGCCAACAATACGCAACCTCAAGGTGACGAAGATGCTTGTCGATGGCGGGGCTGGTCTGAACTTGATCTACTTCGCCGTGATCGAGAAACCGCAGATTCTCGATGGAGACCTCGAAGAGGCAGACGCGTTTGGGTCAACCCGGGAAGAAGCCAACCCATGGGAAAGGTCACGCTGGCCGTGACTTTTGGAAGCGACCTGAACTACAGGACAGAGAGGATCGTGTTTGATGTTGCCAAGATCCCCTTGCCCTATAACTGGATCCTTGGCCGCCCAACGCTGGCCAAGTTCATGGCGGCCTCACACTACGCCTACAACACCCTGAAGATGCCAGGGCCAGTGACGATCATCACCATCCCCTCCGATCAGAAAGATGCGTTGATTTGCGCTGACCAACTATACTAGCAAGCAGTTGCAGCAGCCGCCGCCGCTAGGGCACTTGCTCCTGCCGCTGGGACCCCGACAGGGAAGAAGAAGAAGACCGGTGAGACCTCCGACACCCACTCCGGCAAGCGCACCTCTTCGGAGTGTAGCGCTCTTTGCCGAGGACGTGCGGAGAGCTCCACCGCGGAAACAAGAAGCCCGAGGCCATACCACGGGAACCAAGAAGGTTTCGTCAATAGGGGCGGCACGGAGGAGCTTTTACCATAAGCTCCACCCTTGACGACAAATAGGAAGACGCGCTCGTCACCTTCCTGTGGGCGAATGTCGATGTGTTTGCATGGCAAGCTTCCGACATCCCGGTGTTCCCAGGGAGGTGATTGAGCACCAACTTGCTGTCTGCCCTCATGCGCGGCCCGTCAGCGGAAGGTCGAAGCAAGCTTTGGAACAACAAGAGTTCATCACAGAAGAGATCCAGAAACTGGAAGCAGCGGGTTTGGTAAGAGGAGTGCTCCATCCAACGTGGTTGGCCAATCCGGTCGTAGTGCGCAAGGCAAATGGGAAGTGGAGACTGTGTATTGAATACATAGATATCAATAAGGCTTGCCCTAAGGACCCCTTCCCGTTGCCGCGCATCGACCAGATTGTTGACTCCACGGCTGGGTGTGATCCGTTGTCATTCGTCGACGCCTACTCCGGCTACCACCAGATCTTCATGACAAGAGAAGACGAAGAGAAAACAGCATTCATCACCCCATGTGGTACGTATTGTTTCATGCGGATGCCTTTCGGGTTGAAGAGTGCTGGTTCAACGTTTGCAAGGGCGGTCCAGATTGGTTTTGAACCCCAGCTCCATAGAAATATGGAAGCTTATATGGATGACATAGTGGTCAAAACCAAGGACGCAACCCTCATACCAGATTTGCAAGAAACATTTGCAAACCTGCGCAAGATCAATCTCAAGCCGGACCCCGAGAAGTGCGTGCCTTTGGCGTCCGGTCCGGCAAGCTTCTCGGGTTCTTGGTGTCACAGTGTGGGATAGAGCCCAATCCGGACAAAAATCAAAGCTATAGAGCAGATTGAAGCACCCAAGCGAATCAAGGATGTGCATCGGCTTGCTGGTTGCGTCGCTGCCATGGGCAGGTTCATTTCCAAGTCTGCTGTTGGTGTTCTGGGAACAGGGGTCCCCACACTTGCCTGCCTGCGGCCTGCGGTGTGGCTCAAAGGAGGACCAGGACAGCCCATCTTCATCTACACAAGCTCAAGACCCTCGCGAGGGGCTGCCAGATTGCTGGCGACGACCAAGAGCTTCCTCAGGCACGGCCTCGTCAGGCTGGCTCATGAGGAGGCGGAGAGTTCAAGGCGGGGTACCTCGCGAGGTGCCCGTGACGCAGGCCATGACGACCATGGGCGCCAGTCGGGCGCCAGCCGCGCAGCGTCCTCCTTTCCTCTTTGGTGCAAAGGGAGCAAGCGCAGGCAAGAAGCATCAAGCAAAGGCATCCGTTTCGGTGCAACAAGACCAAGACCAGCCCCAACGGCTGGAACGCAGTCATCATGGAGCCCAAGCAAAGGCTATCACCGAGCCTTTAGCAGGCGAGGACCAACTTTAGTCAGGATAAGTGTACCCGCTGTTCCCCTTTAAAATGGCCAATTGTTGGCGCCCTTCCCGCTCAATATTTGGGAAGAGGCCCAGGGCCTTCGTCTATATAAGTAGAGCTAGCCACCATAGTAGAGGACTCTCTCTCCGCCCGCGCGGCATTTTGGGATCCAGAGAGAGAGATAGAGACCCGATCCTCAAGCCAGAGCGACGGGATACCATTTAGCAGTTCATCACACCCACCAAGAACAGACCCTCGCGAGGCTGTTCTTCCCTGTACTGTTCCTCACCAGCCCAAGAGGCAATCCACACACCACACACTGGAGTAGGGTATTACATCATGATGGTGGCACGAACCAAGATAAATCTTTAATGCCTCTTGTGCTGTTCTTGTTAGCAGCTTAGGTCCTTGCGATTCGGTGAGGTGCGAGGCGGTGGAGGTTGGATCTTGGCGTGCACCCTAGAGTTCGAACCTTAAGGGTCTGGCTGAACCCGTGAATCCAACATTTGGTGCGCCCGAGGTAGGTGTGCCGAGTTCCGCCTTTAAATCAGCTTCGTTCTTCCCTGCCACCGCAACCATGTTCCGACGCTGCCCGGGCCCGCACCGAGCCGCCCGCCTCCCACGCCGCCTTCAAGCCGCTCCTTCCCATCGGCGGGCGCCTCGTCGTTCCCAGTAATTTGCCGTCAATACCGCTTATCGCCCGCTGGGACGGCAGCAAGCATCGTCCTGCGCTTCCCCGGCGACTTCATGGGGAGGCCGCGCGGCTCCCCGTCGCCCGCCCCGCTTCTCCACTCGTCGCGGCCCTCTCGGCCTCGCAGCGCCACCCTCAAGACATTCGTCTGCTGGTCGGCGCCGCCTCCACGCTGCGAGGCTCCCTCAAACCGGACGGAGTCGTTCACGGGCCGACCTTCGACTCTCAAGACCACCCCGCCAACTCGGCCGGGCTCGTGCGCTCCTGGCTGCTCTACACACCTACCATCTGCCAGTCGCCGCCATTACCAGACCTCATCGACGGCGCGGCGCCGCCTCAATGTACTCTCGGCCGAGGCCTTCAACCTCCTCCACATACCTGTGGAGCGGGCCGCTGCCCACCGCCTTTTTTCGGGCGTAGGAGGAGGGTCATCCAACTCCTTGGGGCAAATCCGGCTTCCGTGACCTTTCGCACCTACGACAACTTCCGCCGGAATTGGTCGACTTCGACATCGCCCCCATCGGCCTCCCCTACAACGCCATCCTTGGCTATCCGCCTTGGCCAAATTCATGGCCGCAGCCACCCGTACAACCTCATGAAGATGCACAGGGAGCAGCGCGTCCTCACTGCGTTCGAGGATACCGAGGGTGCGCTATGCGCGCCAAAGGCTCACCCTCAAGACGGCGGCCGCAGGCCCGCCCGATTGCGGAAGCCCCTAAGCCCAAGGGGCTGCGCCGACCAAGAAGAAGCGCTTGTTCACTCAAGACAAAGCGGAGACCAAGCAGATACCCGTCGATGAGGACGGGTCCACAAACGCCACCTTCACCATAGGCGCCAACCTCGAGCCCGAGCAGAGGAAGCCCTTGTCAAGTTCTCCTGGCGTGCGAACAAGAAGGTGTTCGCACAGGAGCCCGATCAGTGGCGGGGATTCCACGGGCGTGATCGAGCACCACCTCAACGCAGCCCCAACGTGCGCCCAAAGGAAGCGTAAAGCGAGGAGGCAGTCCATCAAAAGCGTGCCTTCATCGCCCAAGAGACCCGCAAGCTAGAAGCCGCGGGGTTATCCGCGAGGTCCGATACCCAGATTGGTTGGCCAACCCCGTGGTGGTGCCGAAGAAGGGAGGAAAGGAGCGCATGTGTGTCGACTTCACCAACCTCAACATAGCATGCCCGCAGGATCCATTTCCGCTCCCTCGCATCAACCAGATCGTCGATTCCACCGTCGAGTGTGACCTGTTGTGCTTCTTGGACGCCTTTTCGAGGTATCACCAAATCAAGATGGCGGTGGAAGACGTGGAGAAGACGGCCTTCCTAACCCCGTGTGGAGTATCTTGCTATACCGCATGCCATTCGGGTTGCGCAACGCAGGGCAACCTTCCCAGCCGCTCATGCACATCACCTTGGGCCCACAGCTCGGGAAGAATGTGGAGGCATACGTCGACGGCATCGTGGTGAAGTCTCATGAGCCAAGACCTTGATACAAGACCTGAAGAAACCTTCATGAAGCCTCAACGCAGTGAGCCTGCGACTCAACCCAGAGAAGTGTGTGTTTGGAGTTCCCTCAGGCAAGCTCCTTGGTTTTCTCGTGTCCCACCGAGGCATCGAGGCCAACCCAGAAAAGGTCAAGGTAGTGGAAGACATGAGCCCACCGAAGACCCTCAGGGAGATGCAGAAGATCACAGGGCGCGTAACGGCGCTGGGATGTTTCATCTCCCGATTGGGGGAGCGGGCGCTGCCTTTCTTCCAGCTGATGAAGAAAAAGGGGCCCTTCGAGTGGACTGAAGAGGCCGACCAAGCATTGCAAGACCTCAAGAGGTACCTGACCAGCCCTCCAGTGATGGTGGCCCCACGCCATCAGGAGCCCTTGGTACTCTACCTCGCTGCCACTCCCTACTCCGCTAGCGCTGCTCTAGTGGCGGTTAGGGAGGAGCGTCAGGCCAAGACCATGGCGGCCACCCAAGCTAAGGCAAGACCGAATCAGAAGGAACTAGCGAAGCCAAGACCGCAATGGAGGAAGATCACCGTACAAGCAGAAGGCGCACTAAGGGCGGGAGGCTTCCCGCCAAGCACCCAGCTTCCGGAGGCGCCCGACGCCTCGGGAGGCACCACAGCCTCCGGAGGACGCCACCAAAGCACCAACACCCCTAACCTCGTCGAGCACCGTGTACTTCGATGCCGTACGTTACGAGATGCGAGGGCACGATACCCCATGCCGCAGAAGCTCCTCCTGGCACTCCTAGTGGCTTTGCGCAAGCTGCGGCACTACTTCCAGGGTCATCCAACCAAGGTTGTCTGGGCATACCCCCTAGAGAGGGTGCTCAGGAGCCCCAACTCGGCAGGAAGGTTCGCCGAGTGGAACATTGAGCTGCAAGCATTCCAGCTCGAGTTCAGTACGACCAGAGTCATCAAGGGGGCCGCACTGGCAGATTTCGTGGCCGAATGGACAGAAGCATCGGGCCTTAGGGCCGACGAGGATCGGTCCCTCTCCCAAGGGAGCGAAGCGCCAGAAGGTTGGGTCATGTACTTCGACGGAGCGTTCTCTGCAGTATACCAAGGGCAGGGCAGACTCATATCCCCTCTCAGACAAGCTCTACTATGCCGTGCAACTCTGTTTCCAGCATGGCGAGAAGGTCTCCAACAATATAGCACAATACGAGGGGCTGATAGCAGGTCTGAAGGCTGCCGCTGCCCTGGGGGTGAAGCGCCTTACCATCAAGGGCGATTCGCAGATCCTCATCAATTTCTCCAACAAGGTGTACGAGCCAAGGGATGAACACATGGCGGCCTACCTTGCGGAGGTCCGCAGGATGGAGAAACAGCTTCGGGGTTGAGCGGCGGCAGCACGTGCCCTTGTGCACCAATCAAGAGGCCGACGACATCGCCAAACGGGCCTCCAGGAGGTTACCCCAGAGCCGGGTGTCTTTGAGGAACGGCTCTTCAAGCCCTCAGCCCTGCCGCCGTTATCAAGCCTGAGACAGCCTCGAGGATCTCCCTCGGCCGCTTTGCCTCGGGAGCCCCACTGTGGTCCCGGCCTCAGAGCACGCCCGCTTCCTAACGATGGAACCTCAAGAGGAGTCCGATCACGGAGCTCAAGAGTTACTTAACGCATGGGACTTTGCCAGAGAAGGAGGAGGAGGTAGAGCGTGTGGCGCGGCAAGCCACGGCATACAACATCATGGATTGAGAGCTCTACCGGAGATGACCAAACGACGTATCCCTACGCTGCATCACCAGGAAATGGGAAGGAATTGGTCATAGATATACATGGCGGAGATTGTGGGCACCATTCATCGTCCACAGACCCTTATCGGGAAGGCATTCTCAGCGGTTTCTATTGGCCCACCGCTACCAATGGCGCATCGACCTCGTGAAGGCTTGCGAGGCTTGCCAATTCCATGCCAAGCAGATCCACCAGCCAGCCAGGAGGCTCGCAAACCATTCCCTCACTTGGCCATTCGCAGTCCGGGGCTGGACATTCTGCCCCTTCCCTCAAGCGCCAGGGGCTATCGCTACCTCTACGCCTCCGTGGACAAATTCACCAAGTGGGCTGAAGTCGAGGCCGTCCGCGCCATCCCCGCTGGTTCTGCGGTCAAGTTCATCAAGGGCATCGTGGAGCTGGTTCGAGTGCTGAACCGCATCATCACCGGCAACGGTTCGCAGCTTCACCATAACCTTTTTAAAACGTCCGCGCTAACCTTGGAACGCAGAGATATACGCCTGCGCAAGACACCCTCGCAAAGAATGGACAGCCGAGCGGGCCAATGCAGAGGTCCTGAGAGGCCTCAAGACCAGGACGTTCAAGAAGAAGCTGGAAGCCTGCGGCAGAGGCTGGTACGACAAGCTTCCATCCGTGTTGTGGTCCATCCGCACAACTGCGACCAAGCTAACTGGAGAGATCCCCTTCTTCCTGGTGAGCCGAAGCGGTCCTCCCTCACGAGGTCAAGTGTCGATCCGCGTGGGTCTGGCGCTCGATGAAATGCAGCAGGGCGCCATGCGGGGATTTCGGCCTTGTCTTTGGGAGGAGCGCCGTCCGAAAGCCTGCACCGCGAGCGGCAAGTACCAGCAGGCACTCCGGCGATACCACTGCCGCAACATCCGCCCCCGAACTCTCGAGGTAGGAGACCTCATGCTCAGACGGGTCCTCTCCAGGGAGGGACTGCATAAGCTCTCTCCCATCTGGGAGGGCCCATTCAAGGTTGTTCATGTTTCCAGGCCTGGCTCCGTGCGCTTGGAGACGCAAGAGGGAGTACCTATACAGTAACGTGTGGAACATCCAGCACCTCCCGAGGTTCTACCCCTAAAGGCCCCGAGCTCGTGAAGAAGGCGAATGCCTGTGAAGTTCATCTTTTGGAAAAGGCCCTGAGCCTGTGAAGAAGGCGAATGCCTGTGAAGTTCATCTTTTTGGAAAAGGCCCTGAGCCTGTGAAGAAGGCGAATGTCTGTGAAGTTCATCTTTTTGGAAAAGGCCCTGAGCCTGTGAAGAGGGTGAATGCCTGTGAAGTTCATCTTTTTGGAAAAGGCCCGGAGCCTGTGAAGAAGGCGAATGCCTGTGAAGCTCACCTCTTGGGAAAAGGCCCAGAGCCTATGAAGAAGGCGAACGCCTGTGAAGCTGTCGCGTTCTGGAAAGGCCCGGAGCCTGTGAAGAGGGCAAACACCCGTGAAGCTTGCTTACCAGAAGAAAGGCCCGGAGCCTGTGAAGAAGGCCTAGTGCATGTGAAGCTCGCCGCCCCGTGACACTCTCACGTAATAATGAGTGGGGCTGTACACGCCCCAGAGTCTCAGGGGTGCCGGCCTCAGGCCTTGGGGCTCCCTCCTACGCCTAGTAGCAGCACTTAGCTCCGCGCTGGTGAGAAGACGTCCAAGACTAGACTAGGTGCCGGACGCGGCTTTTTCATTTGCTTTCTGCAGTTGATTGGTTATTCCCATTTGGAGTTTTTGTCGAAACTATCGCCCTTTTTTGGTCCGTGGTTCTTCGATCTTCTTCGCCCTCCTGCCTCGGTTTCTCTTGCGCGGGGACTCGCGAGGCAGAAGCCTCGGGAGCCCCCGTGGGTGTTCCTACCCCTATCGCTCAAGTTTCACGGCCCTGGTCCACACCGAGCACCCTCCCGACCATGCCTCACAGCGACAACGCGAACACGGGGCCAGGGTCGGTCGCCCACGCGGCCACGATCGGGGTTCACTTGCGAATGGGCGCACGACAGAAGGGAACAGTATCAGGATAACAAAAGCAGTACAATAATTAACGGTGTTGTCCTAAACACGCCCCCATGGGGCCACACATTGTTCCCTTTTACGCAGGAGAAAAGGAAAGAAAAGGACAAAGCGGTGAAGCACGCCCGTGCAGTGCTCTCTTAGAGGCCCGAGCCGCCTCCCGAGCTCGGTCGGACTCCATCTCGCTTCACCGGGCGTGGCGGCGAAGCGACCCGCTGCCACCCCCCAAGCGGTAGCGCCGGGCGGCGTGGGGGCTGGCGCATGACGCTGCAGGAAGAATCGCCACCAAGAAGAGCCGGTGAAGCGTGAGGAGTCGCAGACATCGCCAACCGCCGCCACCTTGTATCTCTCGCCCATGCCGGGCTGAGTCCTCGACATGATCATGTCGCCGCCTGTGGCAGCACCCATCTTGCGCGGCCGTCTTCCCCAAACACCCTCACGTAGAGGGTGGCGTCGCCATCATACTTGAAGTGCGAGGAGCACCGTGGCGGAGACCACGCTGCTGCTGAACGCCCGCCACCAAGGGCCGTGAACAGTTCCTGCAGCAGAGACCTCCAGAGAAGCCCATGAAGCCCGCTGCAACAGCCATCTCGCCTCGAGCCAAAGGCTACTCAGTGGCGCCATCTCGGGAGCTCACCCAGAGGAAGCATGAGCCTGAAGCCGGACGCCGGGACGGCTCCTCCGCCTCACCATCAACTCCGGCAGCGCCAAGAAGATGGAGGCGCGGCCTCGGGGACGAGCGGCCGGGCACGCCCTCCAACCATGGCCAGCCGCTCGTCACTGCCTGAGAGCCTCCCCACGATCAAGGAGACCGCTGCGTGGAGGCCACGGGTGCTTGCGAGGCGACTCGACCACGCTTAGTGCGGAGGTGTGGAAGATTCGACCTGGCGCCAATTCCCCTTCTCCGCGGCCGAGAACTTCCTTGGTGGAGCCATGGAGAAGAAGGAGAGACAAGAAGGGTAGACTAGAAGGGCGCGCGCCATTCCATACTTATAGCCGGCGAAGGCCAACCGCCGGCCTCCACGATCACCCATCATTATGACCAACTCTGCATGCAAGGACCTGTCGAATCCGGGCGGTTACCAAGGCGTCGTGGGGGGAGCAAAGGTACCATCGCCCAATCAGCCCACGCTGGCGCCTAAGGTCAAGAGCAGTTAGGGGCCTGACGACGCTCAGACTTGCCCTGCCGCCTCTCTGCTCGCTGCCCAAGTTCGGCACGCCAGGCCCGGGGCTACTGTCGGTGTTCGGGAATGGGGGTCCCCAGACTTGCTCTCGGCCTGACTCTCAAGGGCGGGCTCAAAGGAGGCCCAGGACAGCCCATCTTCATCTACACAAGCTCAAGACCCTCGCGAGGGGCCAAGCCTCGTCAGGCGCTGACGACCAAGAGCTTCTTCGTGCACGGCCTCGTCGGGGCTGGCTCATGAGGAGGCGAAGAGTTCAAGGCGGGTACTCGCGAGGTGCCCGTGGCATAAGCCATGATGACCATGGGCGCCGGCTGGCGCCATGACCCGGCCATAGCGCCCTCCTTTCCTCTTTGGTGCAAAGGGAGCAAGCGCAGCAAGAAGCATCAAGCAAAGGCATCCGCTTGATTGCAACAAGACCAAGACCAGCCCCAACGGCTGGAACGCGATCATCGTGGAGCCCAAGCAGGCGCTATCACGGAGAGCCTTTGGCAAAAGAGGACCAACTTTAGTCGGGATAAGTGTACCCGTTGTTCCCCTTTAAAATGGCCAATTGTTGGCGCCCTTCCGCTAATATTTGGGAAGAGGCCCAGGCCTTCGTCTATATAAGTAGAGCTAGCCACCATAGTAGAGGACTCTCTCCCCAGCAGCTGCATTTTGGGATCCAGAGAGAGAGATAGAGACCCGATCCTCAAGCCAGAGCGACGGGATACCATTTAGCAGTTCATCACACCCACCAAGAACAGACCCTCGCGAGGCTGTTCTTCCCTGTACTGTTCCTCACCAGCCCAAGAGGCAATCCACAAACCACACATTGGAGTAGGGTATTACACCACAATGGTGGCCTGAACCAGTATAAATCTTGCGTCTCTTGTGCTATTCTTGTTAGCAGTTTAGGTCCTTGCAATTCAGTGAGGTACGAGACGGTGGAGGGTTGGATCTCTGCGCGCACCCCAGAGTTCGAACCTTAAGGGTCTGCCGGAACCCGTAATCCGACATCTGCCGAGCGCGCCCTTCCCTTTTTCAAGTTCCTGAAAAAAGGCGGGCCCGATGGAGTGGACGCCAGAAGCCGAAGCAGCATTGCAAGGTTTGAAGAAGTACCTCTCCTCCGCGCCAATACTAGTTGCGCCTAGGCCACGGGAGCCGTTGCTGCTATACCGGCGGCAACGGACCAGGTGGTCGGCGCCCGCCGGTGGCGCAGAGAGAGGTTGACGACAAGGTGATGGCAGCGGCCAGAGTCCCGACACCACCAATGCAGATGACAGCCAGTTGAAGTGCGCCGAAGAAGAAAATGATGCAGCACCCGATTTACTTTGATAGTTCCCTCATGCGAGGCTAGATCAAGGTAATTCGGCGTCTTGAAACTGCTCTTCGGCCTTCTTATGGCCTCGAGGAAGCTGCGTCACTACTTCCAGGCACACGAGATCATTGTCGTCACTCGCTTCCCTCTGCAACGGATATTGCACAATCCGGATGCAACGGGAAGAATGGGCACTAGAGCTGTCCAGCTTTGGCCTCAAGTTTGAAATTACTTCGACGATTCAGAGCCGAGTCCTAGCGGAGTTCATTGCAGAATGCACCGCAACGCCTTACGAAGAAGCTCAAGAGACTGCTCTCCCTAGCAAGGAGGCAAGTTGTGATTGGATCATGTACTTTGATGGAGCTTTCTCCTTACAAAGGCGCTGGGCTGGCGTCTTGCTTGTCGCGCCCACCGGAGAGCACCTCAAGCACGTGGGTCCGGATGCACTTCCCTGTGGAGGTGTCAACAAACAATACGACGAGTATCACGTAAGGTCTGCTTGCCGGTCTTAGGATCGCGGCGGACCTCGGAATCAAGAAACTCATCGTCAGGGGAGACTCGCAGCTTGTCGTCAAGCAAGTCAACAAGGATTACCAGAGCCAGTTGATGAAGGCCTACGTCGATGAAGTGAGAAAGATGGAAGAGCGTTTCGACGCAGATATCTGTGAACACATTCCCCGAGAAAGGTAGAATGATATCGCCGACACCGATTCAAAACGCTGGCCGCCTCAAAGCTACCCGCGTGGAACCGTGTACCTTTGTGCTTCAACTAACTCAGCCATCCGTTGATCCATCAGCAGAGCAGAATAAGAGGAGGAAATCAGGGCGGGCAAGTATTTTCCCCGCCGAAGCTCCTCGGAGCCGCCGGCAAGGATGTTGCGGGGATCTTGAGCCCGCCACGAGACGGTAGCTCCGTGGAGCGTCAAGCTCTTACCCGTCGAGACAGCCGCTCCTATAGCGGAGGAAATGCCTTTAGTCCTCGCCGTCGAGCCCCGAGGCTCCAGCGTGGGCCTGACATACCGTCCGATTCCTCCAAAGGGGAACTTCACGAGGAGCAGGAAGAAGCGGAAAAAGTAGCCCGTTGCTCTACCATGTACCAGTTCGTCGATGACGCCCCTGCATGTAAAGAGGCGAAACGGTGTGAAATTGAAGTGTATCCCTCGAGAGGAAGGATCGAGCTGTTGGCGGAGATACACGGAGGCATATGTGGATCCCACATTGGGTCAAGGGCCCTTGCTTAAGCAAGGCATTTTGCAAGGCTTCTTCTGGCCCCACCGCCCTCCGGGATGCGACGACACTAGTCACTAGGTGTGAAGCGTGTCGATTCCATTCAAAGAAGCTTCATCAGCCAGCTCAAGCCCTTCAAACCATTCCTCTCTCCTGCCCTTCTCGGTTTGGGGGCTCGACATATTAGGCCCTTTCCCCCATGTATCGGGGCTTTGAGTACTTATGCGTTGCAATCGACAAGTTCACAAAGTGGCCGGAGGTGGAGGCAGTGAGGAAGGTCACAGCTCAGTCAGCCGTCAAGTTCTTCAAGGGACTAGTGTGCCATTTTGGCGTACCCAATAGGGTTATCACCGACAACGGCACACAGTTCACAAGCCGCACCTTCATGCAATATACCCAAGACCTCGGCAGCAAAGTCTGTTTCGCTTCTGTTGCTCACCCGTGAAGCAATGGTCAAGCTGAGAGGGCAAATGCTGAAGCATCTTGTGAGGCTTAAGGACCAAGACCTTTGACAGGCTGCACAAGAGTGGAAGGCACTGGATTGATGAGTTGCCGGCGGTTCTTTGGTCGATCAGGACGACGCCAAATTGAGCCACCGGCCAGACACCTTTTGCCCTAGTGTTGGGGACACAACTACTGAGTGTGAACCGCCCTGGAGGGGCCGGTTTACCCTCGTCCATGATCCAGGCCCACGGAGGAGGCCCGGAGCCCAGAGGCGACTTAAGGTCCATTTATGTAAACCGCCTTAGTGTTGTAACTTGTGTTGTAAGACAAGAGAGAAGAGACCGAGCCGGATCGGGACTCTGTGGACCGGCCGGGTGTCAACCCGTGTATATAAGGGGACGACCCGGCGGCGGATTAAGGAGAGAGAGGATTGGAGGCTAAGGAAAAGCTATTGCTCCTAGTCGCCGAAATCATATCAATCACATCACAACCGACGTGAGGCTTTTACCTTCATCAAGGGGACGAACCAGTATAATTCCCGTGTCTTGTGTCCGCTTTAACCCTCTAGGTTAACCCGCACGATGGCCCCACGACTAAGTCCTTTCATGAGGACATCCGCCGTGACAATTCCACGACGATTTAGGCGCCCACCGTGGGCTATCGCCGATGGTTTGATGATCTTAGAGGGCAAGTTCGAAGGACTCGAAGGTTATGCACGATGGGCGGATGACTAAGAGTCGCCGTGGCAAGCTCTACATCGACGATGCAGACCGGGGCCCGAGGCCGGCTCGATTGAGTATGGGTACCGGGTCCCTTCGCTGACATACACGTGTTCATCGGCAAGATCGGCGAGCCAGGGCTGGCAGACGTCTCTGACCGACCTCGCCGAGGCGGCTCACTGAGCGAAGAAGAGTCCTGCCACAGCTAAACCGGGCGGTCGTGCATGTTTTCGTGGGAGTCGCCCACGGAGGCTGCGAGGACGGATCAGCATCCGTGACGCAAACTGTTGTCTACTCTGGCGACGAATCGTCATTTGGAGAAACCGAGTCTCTATACCAGCTGCAAGATGGCGGATCGGGCTGTTCCGACGGTGAGAGTATCCCGGACCCTTCGATCTACCCAACCGGTTGGGATCTTCATGGCGGTACGCAGGCGGCGCTTCACTCTTCGACTTGGCGCCCACAGTCGCCCGGTTCAACAGCATGTGATGGCAGCCGAAGGAGGCCTGTCGCCCGCCGCTCAAGTTTTGTCGAGCTTTTCGACGCGTTAGCTGTGCTCATGGCAGAGGCTAATCCGGCTGGATCAGGACTCTGCACAACGCGGAGATTGCAAAGGTGAGAGAACAGATCACTAAAGCTAAAGCGGACTGGCAGCCGCGACGTGAGGATGGCGATGAGCGGGTCGCTGGATGCGCAGGCTTATAGGCTCATCTTTGGATCGAGCGCGTCACATGAAGTCATGAGAAGGAAGTACAGGTCCCGTTTACCTTCGGTTTTCGAGGAAGAGAGCTTTTCAATACCCGAGGGCAGGGACCAGTAATCCGCCGCTGGTAAACCGGCCGGAAGCACAGGGGCGGCCGCACCGGTTCAGCCCGTCGATAGATCTACCTCGCCATCATACCGTGCGCCCCAACCCGTCAGACACCTCCGGTCACTACTCCAACCCGATGGATAACCTCGTGGCGGCTGCGGCACGGTTGGAGGCGCATTCCAATTGAAGGCGATTCACCACAAAGTGTAGAGAGACACGCCGGGTTAAGGAGCTCCTCGGGGCGGCCCCGCTCAAAGAAGAAGCGTATTCGTGCAGTCGGGATCGGATCCACTCCACCCCCACCCAAGCCGGAGCTATAGCCGACGTGGCGTCGATGAACCGGGCTGTGTCAAGCAATGCGCGAGCGTGGTCCGCCTCGCGGCAACAATCCGGCGGCGGCTTTGAGGATGCTCAAGTGGTAGTGGACCGCGCCAGGCACGTGGGAGGCCGAGTTAAGCAACACAAGCGAGAGGATCATCCGCTCGGCGCGGTTCGTCTGACCATCTTTGAGCCAGGGGTCACGCCTGGTTCTTTGGGGTGCCTTGCCTCGTCCCGCTTTCACGTAACGGCGCTTGCCCAAGGACTTCAAGGGGCCGCGCAAGGTGCCCAATTATACTGCCGATTTGGCTCCGGAAGCATGGATAGAAAGCTACGAGATGGCCATGGAGATGCTAGATGTGGATGAAGCCGCATGTGCGAAATACTTCACAATCATGTTGGAAGGAACGGCCGGACTTGGTTGAAAAATTTGCCGCCCAAATCTATCGGTTCGTGGACCCGATTGCGAACCCGATTCATTCAAAATTTCAAAGACACTGTAAGCAGCCCATGTCTGTGGTGGATTTAGCAGCTTGTGTCCAGCGGAGGGAGAATCCACAACCCATTGGAGTGCGCTGCGTTTCGGAAGTTTTACATTCTTCGGACAGGATCAACCCTGATTCCGCGATCTTGACCTTGGAAGCCAATTGCCGGTTCGAGCCATTGAAATTGAAGCTGGGCCGCATGAAGCGTTTTTGCCATGACATGGGCACTCTAATGGGCGTTTTGGTAAAATACGCTGATTCTAATAGTACCAAGGATCCCGAATCTGAGGATGAAATGGGGAAGGGAAAACAGAACGGCAACTCCAGGGGCCAGCAGCATCATTCGGCAGGCAATGGAGGGAACAAGCGTAAAGCGAACGGCAACATGGGCTTTGTGGCCAACACCAACACGCAGGACAAGGGTCAGCGGCGCAGGGGTAGGCAATCAAACCGGGGCGGTCACAATCCGGATCGTTTGAATTTCATATTGAATCAACCTTGTCCGAAGCATGGGACGAAGGAGGCACCAGCGAACCACCTTTGGAAGGATTGTTATATTATGCAGGAGTTCAAAAACTCCAACTCTTTCCGGTATGATCAAGGGCCCGGGGCGGTTCGGGGAGTCCTCCCGGTTACGGTGGAGGAAATTCCGGCCCAGGATTCGATGGTAATCCGGGCGGGCAAGGCAATCAGAATAATCAAAGTAATCGTAACAATCAGGACCAAGGGGCTACAGCCAACAACAGCAGCGATCGGGTTATCAAAGTAACCCAAAGCGGTTGAACGGTGGACAAGATACCACGTCTTCACCACCAGCTTGGGATGACGAGACCGAAAACTTTAAGCGGGCGGTCGGTGTTGTTGAACCGAAGGCTGCCGCATTACCCACGCTGGTCCGAGCAACCGATCGTGTGGAAGCGGAGGACCATCCTCCCGGGTTTACAATCCGGGTCATTAGCCTGATGGTGGCACCCCGGTAGGAGGGTACAAGTTTACCAAGGTTCTTATGGATGGAGGAAGCAGCATCAACATCACGTACTCGAGACCTTCCGGCGTATGGGGTTGATTTGATAGGCATCTTAGGCCATCCAACACAAGAGTGTTTCACGGAGTGGTGCTCAGCAAGTCGGCGCATTGCCGGTCGGTAAGATAGCTCGAGGTGACCTTTGGGGACGAACATGACTCGGATCGTAAACATTGACATTTGAGGTGGTGAAAATTCAAAGCCCTTACCACGCCCTCTTTGGGCGGCCGGCTTATGCTAAATTTATGGCACGGCCCTGTTATGTTTACTTACAGCTGAAAATGCCGGGTCACAAAGGAACAATAACGGTTCATGGGAGCCGCCGGATCGCTTTGGAGTGCGAGGAAGGTGATCACGGCTTCTGTGAGTCGGTTTGTGCCATCGAGGAGCTAAAATATTATAAAGACAATGTTGATCCCATGGATATGACCCCTTTGAAGAAGCCAACTACGGAGCATGATCCGGACTTGAAGTTCAAATCGCGGCTGAGACGAAGCTTGTTGATTTTGTGCCCGGCGATTCGTCCAAGCAGTTCACCATCAGTGCCAACTTGGATCCTAAATAGGAAAGCGCGCTCATCGAGTTCATCCGTGAGAATCGGGACATTTTTGCATGGAAGCCTTCTGACATGCCAGGTGTACCGAGGGAACTCGCTGAGCACACTCTTAATGTTGACCCAAAATACGAACCGGTAAAGCAGTTTCTTCGCTGGTTTAATGAGGAAAGGCGCAAGGCCATCGGAGAAGAAGTTGCTAGGCTCTTGGCAGCAGGGTTTATCGTCGAAGTCTTTCATCCAGAGTGACTTGCCAATCCAGTGTTGGTTCTTAAGAAGAATGGCACTTGGCGCATGTGTGTGGATTACACAGATCTCAACAAGGCCTGTCCAAGAGATCCTTTTCGCCCTCCCCCGCATTGACCAGATTATTGATGCTACGGCGGGTTGTGAGCGTTTGAGCTTTTTGGACGCGTACTCCGGTTATCATCAGATTAAGATGGCAATTAAGGACCAGGAGAAGACGGCGTTTATCACCCCCTTTGGAGCCTTCTGCTATGTATCTATGCCTTTTGGACTCAAGAGCGCCCAAGCGACTTATCAGCGTTGCGTGCAGAGTTGCTTGCACGAACAGATCGGCCGTAACGTGCATGCTTATGTGGATGATATCGTGGTTAAGTCAAGGAAGAAGGAAACCTTGATTGAGGATCTCAAGGAAACCTTTGACAACTTGCGGGTGTACAAGATGATGCTCAACCCGGCCAAGTGCGTCTTTGGTGTTCCGGCAGGCAAGTTATTGGGTTTCTCGTGTCCAACGAAGGATAGAAGCTAATCCGGAAAAAATTACGGCTATCACCTCCTTGGCTAAGCCAAAAGTGCATCAATGACGCCCGGCGTCTGGCAGGCGGATTGCTGCGCTAAGTCGGTTTATCACCGCCCAGGCGAGAAAGCCATTCCTTTGTACCGGATGTTGAAGAAAAGCGGACCAGTTTGTCTCGAGTTCACCAACATGAAGCATTGGAGGACTTGAAGCGGCAGTTGGCCAACCCGCGGTTCTAGCCGCCCCATTGACAAAGAGCCGCTGCTGTTATATGTTGCTGCTAATGCGGGGCGATTAAGCGTGGCCATCGTGGTGGAGCGGAAGGAGGCAGGAAGGAGTATCCGGTTCAACGGCGGTTTACTACATCAGCGAGGTCCTCATTGAGTCTAAACAGAGATATCCGCATTGGCGTAAGCTGGTATCTGGGGTTTTATGGCAAGTCGGAAGCTAAAACAATATTTCCAAGGGCACCCCATCACGATGGTCGATTCGGCTCCCTTGGGCGATATCATCTCTGAGAACCGGAAGCGGCTGGTCGGATTGCTAAGTGGGCTATAGAACTTGGGCGCCGCACGGTTTAAGGTATGTGCCTCGGACGGCAGTAAAATCTCGAGCACTTGTGGATTTCATTAATGATTGGGCCGGAGTTGCAAGCGCTGAAGAGAAGCCGGATCATACCTATTGGACCATCCACTTTGACGGGTCCGGCAATTGGAGAGGCTCGAAATTTGAGTCGTATTAACTTCCCGCGAGGTGACAAGTTCGCTACATTCTCCGCCTAATGTTCCCTTTGTACTAACAATGCAGCTGAGTATGAAGCTTTGCTCCATGGTCTCCGGATGGCTAAAGAAATGAATCTCAGCCGGTTAAATGCTTCGGTGACTCGGACTTGGTGGCTCGGCAAGTATCGTGTACTTGGGATTCCAAAGATCCACTCATGGCTGCATATCGTCGGGAGGTGGATGTTGTTGCGTGACATTTTAAAGGATATCAGGTGGACCATGTGGATCGTCGGAAGAACGGTTGGCCGATGCTTTAAGCCGGCCGGGCTCTCAACGTAAGTCGCTCCCGCCCAACGCCTTCCTTGATGTACTGCACAATCCGTCGCTTAAGCTTCTGATGAAATTGATTTGGCTATCCCTGATCCGGAGGCTCAATTGGTGGCGGCCTGCATGTCATTCCGGATTGGACGCTCCCTTATTTGGCATACATGAACCGGGCGAGTTACGTAAGATGAGACGTTGGCCCGGCAGATAGTTCGCAGTCTAAATCTATGACCATTGTTAATGGCGAGTTGCACCATTGCAGTGTGTCAGGGGCGTTTCAGCGTTGTGTGTCCCCTGAAGAGGGCTGTGAGATATTGCGAGAGATCCACGAAGGGGATTGTGGTCACCACGCCGGTTCAAAGTCCTTGGTGGCCAAAGCGTTCCGCCATGGTTTCTATTGGTTGACTGCCCATGCTGATGCGGAGGATCTGGTCAGACGATGGGATGGTTGCCAAAAGTTCTCCAGGCGTGCTCACGTGCCAGCACAAGAGTTGAAGATGATTCCAATTACTTGGCCGTTTGCGACTTGGGGGCTGGATATGGTTGGACCTTTCAAAAGGTCCAAGGACAAAAAGACCCACTGTTGGTGGCGGTTGATAAATTTACCAAGTGGGTTGAGGCGAGCACATTGTTAGCAAGTGTGATGCGCCACGGCGGTTCAGTTCATCAAAAAGGTGATTTTCCGGTTTGGGTTTCCACACAGTATCATCACGGACAATGGCACCAATTTGTCCAACGGAGCTATGAAGGAATTTTGTGAACGAGAGCACATCCGTCTTGATGTTTCTTCCGTAGCCCACCCGCAATCCAATGGTCAAGCGGAACGAGCTAATCAGGAGATCTTGAAAGGTATCAAACCCCGACTTATGGTCCCTTTAGAGAGGACGCCGGGTTGTTGGGTGGAAGAGCTACCATCGGTGATATGGAGTATAATTACTACCCCCAACCGATCCACTGGATACACGCCGTTCTTTATGGTCTATGGAGCGGAGGCGGTCCTTCCCAGCGATATCCGTCACGACTCGCCTCGAATGGAAGCTTATGTTGAGGCAGATAGCGAGGCAGCACGACAAGACGATTTGGATCAACTGGATGAAGAGCGCGATATGGCAGCTGCTCGTTCGGCGGTTTACCAGCAGGATCTTCCACAGCCGGCGGGTTAAAACCAGAACCTTTCAGGAAGGAGACTTAGTGCTGCGGCTCATTCAAGACCAGAAAGATATGTACAAGCTATCCCCACCTTGGGAGGGGCCTTTTGTGGTCAGCAAGAATCTATACAACGGGTCCTACTATCTGATTGATGTTCGAGAGCGAAAGGACTCACGCCGCGTCGAGAGGAAGAGACCAACAGCCGTGGAACATAGCTCATCTTGACCTTATTATACCGAGCCATTGGCTCCACTTATGTACATATTAAGACAATGTATATATTATGAATAAAGGCAATAAACCGGATCCTCGGCTAAAGCGGGGTATCTGCTCAGATCACAGTCCGGTTTGGGTACATGGAGATGTTGTCGTGAAGCGGCCTCCGGTTTAACCCTTGGCCTTGCTTTTGTGAAATTTTTGTCACTTGGGGGCTTGGTCGTGTCCGAACCAATGCAACACCTCTTGGCAGGCGAAAGCCACCAGATCATTTGGGGGCTTGGTCGTGTCCGAACCAATGCAACACCTCTTGACAGCGAAAAGCCACCAGATCACTTGGGGACATGGTCATGTCTCAACCAACACGCCTCTTGGTCGGCCT
Source organism: Aegilops bicornis (assembly GCA_021605145.1). Taxonomy (NCBI): domain Eukaryota; kingdom Viridiplantae; phylum Streptophyta; class Magnoliopsida; order Poales; family Poaceae; genus Aegilops; species Aegilops bicornis. Next base: position 677,596,486 of record CM038675.1, read on the forward strand.
AAGGCCATAGAATCAGTTGGGGGCTTGGTCGAACCCGAACCAATGCAATGCCACTTGATCGGCGTAATGCCACGATGTCAGTTGGGGACCTGGCTGACTTGAACCATCGCTACACCTTATAGGGAGCTTGGTCCTGTCCGACCATGGTAATGCCATCTGATCAGACTCAATAAAGCTTCTTCTTGCAAATAGTCTTTGTTATTGTTTTTGTTTCCATGTGTTTTTTATACATATAATTTGGTTTTTGTTTGTTGTCTTAAACCGACAAAACCTTCTTTCAACCGGATTCAAGTTTTCAGAATTTGGTCCATTTTTTCCGGCGATTGATTGTTCCGGTTTGATTTTCTTTGTTAACATCCCATTATGGAGTAACAGGGGCTTATCATACGACACGATTTACACGGTAAATCGGTATCATACACACAGGGATTGTTCTCCTTTGACGGTGATGGTTTATAAAGCCTCCGCTTCAGGATTGGCTAAAGCCAACTGTGTGCCCAACACTGGCAGGCCAAATTTGTTGCAGGATTCACTCCTTCAAAACCAAAGTATCCAGCACCTCCATGCAAAAGTTTACAGACTGAGGTTGTAACGGCATTGTTCAAAACAAAGTACTGACTATCCTATTACAAAGCCTTTTGAGGCCCGGCGTTTCATGTGGGGTTATGCCTTGAAGCTTGGAGGCGTCACCCGGCTTGACGAATTACGCCGCTTCGCCGGGTTGGCGTGAGGTAGAGGGGCGCTGACGTCGGTTCAACTTCTTCTTCTTCCTCACCCAAAACCGGAAGTCATTGGTAGACCAGTCAATCCGGGTTAAGGCACGAAGACAGCTTCTTCACTTATCACTCGGCGGATCAACGTCGAGGCGTAAGTGTGCTTCTGGATTGGGGAACAAGGCTCGCACTTCAGGATGACAAAATCCACCCGCTTGTTGTTGGCGTCATAAAAGAGCGGTGAACCGTCAGTTGGCTTCGTCTGCCGATTGACTCGCCCGGTGAACGCATTTCCTTTGTGATCCGTTTGAGCGTCGTTATCAAAGGCTTCACCATTCTCTTGAGCACCTTTGAAACCTTTGGCTATGTCCGCCGGATCAAGATCTGCTATCCATGCCTTGGCCGTCAGAGCCGATAATGTGCTGGCCCGAGCAGCGGATCGCATCAACTCTTCAAGCTGCCCGTAACCATGGACAACCGGTCGTGGTTTCTCCGATCGAGGACGGCGCCCGTTTTGTCGTATGATGTAGCACGGATGACTCATTTGGGCGCCGGTATACAGCTGCTCAATCAGCGTATAAGCGGCCTTCAGTTTCTTCCGCACATCAGAGCCCATATGTGCAATACGTTTGCCTGCACGGGTTTAAGACAACTCAGGATAAATCGGCGGAAATATCAAAATTAAGATAGCCAGTGCATAGTTTCTTACCAAAGACGGCAGAGGTCATGGCATGCACTTGGCGCTTGAGTCCGGCAAGCTCTTCGGTCACCGGTTTAAGGGCTGCTTGGCTTCTTCGCCCGCTTTTCAAACCGGCCTTCTCGGTGTCCCGATTGGCTTGTTCGGATTTGTACCACTCCTTCACTGTTCCATAGTGGCCAAGGCCGTTCTCAATTAAATCCTTGGCCTTAGTGGTTTCTGCTGTGAGTCTCCAGATTGGCTCGCAGGTCTTTGAGTTGCACGCCTTGTCGCTCTATTTCATTACGGTAACAAAGGAAGCATGTTAGGTGTCTCATTATCAAGTCCCAAGCTCAATATACATATTCACCTTGGCACTTGGGGGCTAATGGCTAATTGATCTTAGTTTGCTATTTGGTATGCAATCAAGTCCCGGTTTAACTATGCTGAGTTGAACCGACCCTTGAGGGGCTACTATACAGCTAAAGTACATGAAAGACATAATTCATTACCTCATAGCGGTCCTTCATCCGGTTTACTGCACCAGCTTCAAAGTCACGGCTGGTGTAGAGCTGGTTCGTAAAGCCGGAATGAAGTTCTTAAGCGAAGAAATTGTCGTAAGCCGGCAGATCAGTCTTCCCCTTGTCCTTGCTCATAGTAGTGGAACCTTCCTTGATGTCAGTGCTTTGCTAAAGCGACCGGTCGGCTAGGAGCAGTGTAGCCGATCGGTCACAATAACATCGTCATTTTCAGCGGTCTTCTTTGGGCTTGATGTCGTCTTGCTCGCTCGGCAGTTCAACAATCACGACCCGCTCGTGGGACGGGTTTGATGGAGCAGCTGCGAAGTTTCCACTTGACCTCCGGTTCAACTTCCGTGGGTCAGCAGTATCATCTTTGTACAACTTCGCCAGAGCTATCTTTGGCGGCCGGGATTGTCGTGGGTTTGTTAAGGGTCTTTTCCGGATCAGCATCCGCATGAGGGTCAAGGGTTTTTGCTTTCTTGCTCAAGCGAGCCTTGGTGCTGCAATATTCAGAATGGAATAAAGAAAAATTGGACAAAGCAATTGTAAACCGAACGGACGGGACAGCGGTTGCATACCTGCAGCAACTTTAAGCGGAGGCAGTTCGTGGTTGATGAACCGCCGGATGAACCGGAAGAGGCCCGATAATTTGGGTCGAGATGGATTGAGAGGACATCGGAAGAAACCCTTTAAGGGATAACGCTTTTCGGAGAGCAAGTCACCTCACGGGCGCGCTTAGGGTTGGTGTGTCTGGTAAACCGGGTGAGGTAATACGTTGGCCACTATGCGGGTCGTCGGCGCTCTTCAGCTTGCTGTGTCTTCAAAGAAAGGTTTGGATTTAAGTAAGCACAGGAATGATATCTTTTCACTTTCCGGACGGTGCCGAATTCTTTTTAACCGCACAAGGTCGGATTCGGAAGAAAGAAAGATTACCTCAACGGGTCGGCATGGCTGGCTTGACATCATCTTTGGGAAGTAAAGTTGTCGATAAAAAGGAGTACAAGGGAACAAATCATAAGCAAGAATGAACACAAAGCGGGAAGCCGGTTTACGGCGGCTCCCTCGTAAGAATGTCAAGTGTTACCTCAGCTCCTTTCGATTCTTCGTCTCTGGCGGATCGTAGGACTCGGCGGTTTTCTTCTTGCCGCCTTCTTGGTGGCCTTGGACTTTACACGCCGCGCCCGAACCGGTTTAGTACGTTTCCGTAAGGAGCTGTCGACTGAGAAATAACAAGGGTTAATACATATCAACAAAGTTTTAAAGACCCAAGAACGGTGAATAGAGCTTTACCTTGGCGGTTTGTTGGCAACACAGAATGGAGCCAGCCGGTTAGGCTGCAAAGCGGAGATTGGTTCATCAAGCATCTTCTTTACAATCTCCGTAACTTCAAGTTCAGATATGGGCAGCTCGTGGCGTCTTTGAGGGTCTTTGAGGCTGCCGTGTACTCATGCATCAATCCGGGCGGCGGCTTAGCGGCAAGACGCCCCAAGAAACCCAACACCGCACAAGGTCCACACCGGTTAAGCCATTGGCCATTAGAGCCCGGAGCTTGATTATTTGAGGCGCGAAGTTCTTCCGCTCATGGCGGTTAAGCGTGCAGCAGCGGATGCTGGTTCTTTGAGCAGTGAGGACGATAACCCGGCAAGGGGTTCTCGTTAGCAGGAAGCGGTGTTCAGCAGTAGAACCAGGTTTGGTTCCAATCCTTTGGATGACTGTGGTGTTTGGCGTGAGGAAAATCCACCTCCTTCCTCTTTTGATTGAAACGCCGCCCAGCTCGTGTTCGACCATCGAGAAAATTGATGCACGGCGGTTCAAGTGAAAAAATCCGGAACAACTCCACAAATGGTTCTTCCTGAAGGTAGACTTCACGTAAGACTTGGAAGTTGCATATGTTTGACACAGAAGTTCGGGCCGATATCCTGCGGATGGAGTTTTCAAACTTGCGAGGACGTCCGGAAAAATTTTGAACGGGCGGGCAGAATCCCAGTCTAAGTGCTGCATAAACACGATTACTTCACCCTCTTGTGGCTCGGGAGGAAACTTCGCCATCCGGAACACGCCCGATGGAGGACATTTTTGGCGCCAAACCGCCAAAGTGGTGACATAACCCGTTCGATTGTGTTTGGTGATTTTGGACCGGACCCAATTGCAAGCTGAGAATTGAGGGCCATTCCGGAAGACTAAGCTGCGAAAGAAAGGAAGAGACGGTTTACCATTAAACGGTTCAGGCATATCATACATTGTTAAACCGGCGATTCAGCATCCGGCTTCCCGTTCCGTTTAGCGAGGACTAATGGAGTGACGGATTAGTCGTCGAAGTTAAACGCCCGAAAACGGCAGAGTTGAAAAAGTCTACTAAGTATGGACAGAAACAGTTTTCACATACGAATGGAGGTAATCGAGATCTACCAAGCTCTAGTAAGAAAAACTTTACAACCTATGCAAACCTTCATAAAAGAGCGGGAGGGTTCAGATATTCTAAACTCGAGGATCTGAACAAAAGGAAGGGTGCATAAAGAGTTCAATGGACGGCGGAGCGATCACTTATATAAGATGCACGGTATGGCTGAGGCGTCTGGCCATGGCGAGCAAGTGAGAAGAAACTGATATGAATCTGCGTGATGAACAGGATCTACAGATGGGATCTAGGGCTTGAGAGGAACCTTACTCGACGAGCGGAAACCGGAGGAGCGCCAAAAACTCGAGCACGGTCGAGGTTGATGCAGCGGCCGGCGATGAAGCGTCGTTCGAAGGTCGGGCGCGACGGGCGGAGCTTCAGGCTAGAGCGTCGCGAGGAAGGAGAAGAGCGGAAGAAGAAGAAGAGAAAGGCGACCGGTCTATTTATAAGGGACCAGAGCAATCAACGGGCGCGAGAATCAAGGAGTCAAAAGCGGCGGGCCAGTGCGGCCGCCTCGATTTCCGGGATAGCATTAAATGAAGGGAATCTTACTGTTTGTATTTCTTTATTAAAGATGACGTCACGGCGGTTCAAGCGGATGGCGGTTTACAAAATATGAAAGGAGATCAAAGAGGTTCCTGAAGGTGTTGAAGATTAACTTGAACCGGTTCAGTCAATCTGGGGCCTAATGTTGGGGACACAACCATCGAAAGTGTGAACCGCCTGGAGGGGCCGGTTTACCCTCATCCATGATCCAGGCCCACGGAGGAGGCCCGGAGCCCAGAGGCGACTTAAGGTCCATTTATGTAAACCGCCTTAGTGTTGTAACTTGTGTTGTAAGACAAGAGAGAAGAGACCGAGCCGGACACTTGTATGAGCCGGATCGGGACTCTGTGGACCGGCCGGGTGTCAACCCGTGTATATAAGGGGACGACCCGGCGGCGGATTAAGGAGAGAGAGGATTGGAGGCTAAGGAAAAGCTATTGCTCCTAGTCGCCGAAATCATATCAATCACATCACAACTGGACGTAGGCTTTTACCTTCATCGAAGGGGCCGAACCAGTATAATTCCCGTGTCTTGTGTCCGCTTTAACCCCTATAGGTTAACCCGTACGATGGCCCTACGACTAAGTCCTTTCATGAGGACATCTGCCGTGACAATTCCACGACACCTAGTATACGGGGCAGAAGCAGTTCTCCCCACTGAACTCATATACGGGTCACCTCGAGTGCTCGCTTATGACGAGCTTGAGCAAGAGCAACTGCGGCAAGGCGACGCAATGCTCCTTGAGGAAGATCGTCTTCTGCTGTGAGAGCAGCACGCTACCAGCAAGCCTTGCACCGCTACCATAGCCGCAAGGTTCATGCCCGAAGCCTTGAGGAAGGCGACCTTGTCCTTCGGCGCGTTCACTCGGCCAAGAATTCCAACAAGTTGACGCCAAAGTGGGAAGGCCCTTATCGGGTAATACGAATCACCAGGCCCGACGCAGTCCGCCTGGAGACCAAAGATGCCGTTCCGGTGAGTAACTCCTGGAACATTGAGCATCTTCGCAAGTTTTACCCGTGAAGCGCGGCTTGCCAGGCCCCCCGGCAAGCCACCTTTTGTACAAGCATTGCCGATGACGCATGTAACCCTTTGTACAAAGCCAGGCGCAGTCCCTGAGCATAAATAAATGAAGCACTGGCGCCCTAAGTTATAGCATGCATGCTGGGTCGAGTCTCGTCCTTGGTTAGGGTTGATAGTGCTTAGCGGCGACTAACCCCTAGCTTAGAGGTCGAGTGAGCGTCTCTTTGCCGTTCTTTTGTCTTCTTTGGTTCGCAGGACTCACAGATATCCTTGCCGGATCACTTGAGGACGAAAAAGAAAAGAGGGACAGACCGGCATCTAGACCCCGGCAAGCCAGTATTGCCGGGGGCTGCAAGTGCAAAGATTCACCCACGGCAAACCAGAGTTGCCGGGGGCTATAGCTTCAGATAAATTCTTCATCCCTTATCATGCATTCCCTCATGGACCGAGGTATGTGAAACCTCGTTTTTTCCCAAAGCTACCGTGCTCCCCTAAATGCCCTAGGCCTTAGGGCTCGTTCCTGGGGCCAGGTTTGGTCGTAGTCGCGACAGCAAAAGGATGAAACGAGGAGCCTGAACCCACCTCATCCCTGCCTCCGCCAAAAGCGTGAGAAAGGTCGAGCGAAGTGGGAAGACAGCAGGGCCTGTTGCCGGGCAAGGAAATGTTTATCTTAGGGATATCAAGGATTTACTCCTTGTCGTGGGTTCTACCCGCAAACAAATGACCCGGCAAGCATCCCTTTTTCACTAAAAACATTCCGCTCAGGTACATCCCATGGGGAATGAAAAACATGAATGATGGGATTACAAGTTTTAAATTCAACCAAGGCCCAGAGGCTTACAAGCTAAAAAGAAATAAGGTGCCCATAACCCCTTTCTTGTCCCTCTCCTCAGGAGGCAGGTCAAGGAGGCGAAAAGGGCAGAAGGGGCGCCTAGGCGAGCTACGAGTGGCAGGAGACACTAAGAGAACATCTCGATGGCCGTCCGAAGGCTGGATGGCGATGGCAGCGCTGGAAGCAGAGCTCGAAGACGAGGCGGCAGGACGTCAGCACGCGTTGAAGGTGTCGGTGCCCGCGTACTTCGATTTGATGGCCTTCCCGCCCGCCCTCTTCCTCTTCCGCAGCCTCCCAACGCCAGCCGCCCAAGGAGACGACCCCGAGAAGTTCAGGAAGCCGGCGACACGGATGATGGGATCACCGGTGCCGCACGGAGCGGCGCCCGACACCTAGTTGGACCCGTCATCCTGCCGCCTGCTACCCTCGTCGTCGCTGCCTCTGTCCTCCTCGCCACTCCCGCCCGAGGAGGATTCTTCGCTGTCAGAAGAGCTCTCCACGCAGCACCTTGCCCGAGTCCCGAAGCACCCGAAGACCTTGACGGAGAGGAGGCCGCCCTCCATCAGCTTGAAATGGAGAGTGAGCCCCTCCGTCAACCGGTGGATATGAGCGAACGTCTTCCACCCTCGACGAAGATACATCACGTGAGGGGCTGGGAAGTCGACGCGAACTGTCAATCACTGATCCAACAGCCCCTCATGTGCAGCCGCAATGACTCCGGCGGATCCAGCTCCATCTCCCGCGCGAATGGAGTCGGGAGACAAAGGCGACGACGAGGCGGCCGGCGTAGCCTGACGAAGAACTCGCAAGGGTCATCCCCAACATGGCCCTCCATGGGGGGAGGAACTACTGGCGGGGGCGAGACAGGCGCGCCGCCCCGTTCTCCTCTTCCCTGAGCGCCTCGGCCTCGCCCACGGCCTCGCCCCCTCCCCTTCCCCTCGCGGCTGGCTCTGCCACCGCAGGTGCAGGGGAAGGAAGGACGCGTTATCGAGCGGCGACCCTTGCCGCCACCGTTGAAGGGCCATGATTCCCTCTCTCCATGGATGGAGGGGGGGAGCAGAAGCTGAAGGAAGGAGGAGATGGAAGAGTGCGAGACGCCATTCCCCCCGCTCTTTATAAAGGAACGGGGTGGGGGCTCGGCCGCCCCGCTCAGCCAATCAAGACGCAGAAGGCGCAGGGAACTGGGACCAACCCGCTGCCCCGACCCGCGACGGCCCGGTTTCCCGCCTCCACCGTTCGCCACCCCAAGCGCATGAGAACCACGTGGCAGGCATGCGGGACCAAGGCGACGGGTGAGGCGACCTCTCCCCACCCCGTGATCATGGGGAGTGGATGCCTTGAAGACCACGCCTCGGCCCCGTTCAGTAAATGGGTCGCGCCTCCAGGCCTCCCTCCATCTATGGGGAAGGCGCGAACCACCCCCTTTACTACGACGTGACGCATGCGCGCAGAGCTCAGCCCCACACATGCCGCCCCCGTCACGCACGCCTCCCCACGCCGAGCCACGCTGGAGGCATGGGAAGCGCAGCCAAGAAACATACCGCGTAAAAACCACCCCGCCTGCCAAGATTGCTTTTTGGGCCTAGCCCAACGACGCGATTGCGCTTACGTGTGGCCCAGGCCCGGGGGCTCCTGTCGGTGTACAAAAAGAGGGGTACACTTTTTGTACCCCTATAACTATGCATGGGCAGTCTGAGCCGCGGGCACCACCACACTGAGCGAGGCAAGGGAGGTGAGCCGAGGTAAGGACGAAGCTCGAAAGGAGCAGAATGACGCCAAGACCAAGACCACAAAGAGCAAAGGGGACGAAGCGGACTCCCCCGGCAAGACCCTTGCCGGGAGGCGGTTTTAGCAAACCCGGCAAGACCCTTGCCGTGGCAGCTCGTCCCACACCTACGGAGCGAATCACCCTTGAGTCCAGTGCCCCCATGGGGCAAGGATTCGGGAGACATTCCCGTGGTGGCATGCAGATCTTTGTGAATACATTCAAGATCAGATACACACCATAGAAGATGACGACCCTTGGCGGGATCCTAGCCAAGGAGGACCACAAGGCCCCCGACAAGAGCCTTGCCGGGGATGACAGCAGGCGCCCCGGCAAGACCCTTGCCGGGGCTACGGCGAGGCCCTCGCCAAGAACACCCGTAGGGCCACCATCAGGCCCACGCCAATCAAACCTCCACCACCGTTCGCATGCAGCTGCCGACCCAACCAGTTGGGCAGGCACATGCGTGACGGCAAGCGGATCTTCGTGGAGACCCACCATTGCGCCACCTCAGCTGCCTGCCTACATGGCACCGCGGGCACCGCTGGCCAGGCGGCGTGTCAACACGAAAGGAGCGGCGACAGACGAGACATGGCCTCCCCGCCCCCCGATAAAGCAAGGACACCTAAGCAAGACGCATTAAAAGCGCCTTGTCATGTAATGCAAGGGATAAACTCGCATCATCATGCCCTTTCCACCTCCTCATGTGCCACTGTGGCACCCTTTTCCTATAAAAGGAGGCCCAAGGCGACCATGAGGAGGATTCGGCTTTTTGGAGCTCCTCACGCCCCATTGCTAGTTTAAGAACACATATAAACAAACCACCAAAGCAGGAGTAGGGTTTTACGCATCCTCGCGGCCCGAACCTGGATAAAGAGACTGTGTACTATCTGTTTGATCCGCTCTTCTCACGACCCCGCGCCCCGCAACCGTAGTAGGGATTCTTGTGATCCCATAGGTGTCGGCCTCACACCGACAGAGGGGCGCCCCCAACAGGGTAAGCTAAAGACATAAAAAGGGATACATGCCACAGGGACGGACCCATGCAGCCTGGGAATGATGCAGCCCGAGGGGCGCTCCCAGCTGAATGAAGTTGGAAAATGTCAATTGGTTCTGTTGATGAAGGGTTGTCGGGGAAGCTGAAGGTTCGCGGTGCGGGGCCCTGAGCCTCGGGAGGTTCTGGGGGCTCAGGTGCTTCCCTGAGGACCGTCTCCATCTCTGCCAGGACGGCGTGGTGCCTGGCCTCCTGAGCCACCAGGACATGCTGGAGGTTACGCTGATAGGCTGACGACACGCTCGGCAGGCCGAAAGGCATGCAAACGTAGCTGTGTGGCGGACCCTCACAACGGCCCACGCGCGAAGGCCAGAAAAGCTCCTGAGAAGCGGCCCTGTTGAGCCATGGGACGTCGATGCAGACACACAGCCCAGCATCCTTGCCTGGATGGGGAGCTGTGCCTCGTGAGCGGCGGTCGCCACGCATGGCCCTTGCGTCTTGCAGTTCATGAGTGGTCTTGGTGATGAATTCCTGAGCAGTGGGTGCTCCTCGCCCTGTGTCCTCCTGAGGGAAACGTGTCATGAAGCACGCCTCCAAGTGGTGCCCGAGCGCCTCCCTCGTGATGTTGGCAAGGTCTGAGGCCCTCCAGAAGAGAGCCCCCGAGCCCTGCCCGAGGAGGGCGCTGGGCGCGCCTTCCTATGCAACGGAGGGGGGCACCCCTGGAGCGGGCGCTGATCCTGATGAGGTTCCAGCTGGGATGCCACCCTCCTGAGGTCCGGCACGGCGCATCTGCTTCTTCTTCTTGGGGATGGCCTCCGGAGGGCCCTCGCCCTGGCTGTCAGGGTTGTTGATTCCTGCAGCTTGAAAGGCACGCTCGAGGGAGCACAACGCTTCTCTTTCTTCGCATGGGACCGTGATGATTCCGCCGCTTCCCGGCATCTTGAGGACGTTGTAGCCGTGGTGTGTCACCGCCATGAACTTGGCCAGGGCTGGATACCCAAGGATGGCGTTGTATGGCAGACGGATGTGCACGACGTCGAAGTCGATGAGCTCGGTGCGGTAGTTCTTGCGTTCTCCGAAGGTGACAGGGAGGCGGACCTGCCCTATCGATGTGGTGGAACCGTCGGTTACTCCTGAGAAAGGCTTGGTAGGCTGAAGTTGGTCATATGGCACTTAGAGGTTGTTGAACATGTCGACGAACAAGACGTTGAGCCCTGCGCCACCGTCGATGAGGGTCTTGATAACTTGCACGTTGCTCATGACTGGGGAGCAGAGCATCGGGAGGGCGCCAGCGGTGGCTGCGCACTTGAGCTGATCTGCCAAGTTGAAGGTGATGGCGCACTGGGACCACCTGAGCGGGTGTGTGGCCTCTAGCTTGGGGAGGACTGCATTCACTTCACGAGCAAACTGTTTGAAGATGCGCTGCGAGGCTGGGGCCTGGGCTCCGCCCAAGATGCAGGCGATAGCGCGCGGCTCCTGGAAGCCTGATACGTCTCCAACGTATCTATAATTTTTGATTGCTCCATGCTATATTATCTACTGTTTCGGACCATATTGGGCTTTATTTTCCACTTTTATATTACTTTTGGGACTAACCTATTAACCGGAGGCCCAGCCCAGACATGCTATTTTTTTGCCTATTTCAGTGTTTCGAAGAAACGGAATATCAAACGGAGTCCAAACGGAATGAAACCTTCGGGAACATGATTTTCTCACCGAATATGATCCAAGAGACTTGGACCCCCCATCAAGAAAGAAAGGAGGCGGCCACGAGGGTGGAGGGTGCGCCCCTGCCTCGTGGGCCCCCCTTTGCTCCACTGACATACTCCTTCCTCCTATATATACCTGCGTACCCCCGAACGATCAGAGACGGAGCCAAAAACCTAATTCCACCGCCGCAACTTTCTGTATCCACGAGATCCCATCTTGGGGCCTATTCTGGAGCTCCGACGGAAGGGGAATCCACCATGGAGGGCTTCTACATCATCATAGCCTCTCCGATGAAGTGCGAGTAGTTTACCTCAGACCTTTGGGTCCATAGTTAGTATCTAGATGGCTTCTTCTCTATTTTTGGATCTCAACACAATGTTCTCCCCCTCTCTTGTGGAGATCTATTCGATGTAATCTTGTTTTTGCGGTGTGTTTGTTGAGATCAATGAATTGTGGGTTTATGATCAAGATTATCTATGAGCAATATTTGAATCTTCTCTGAATTATTTTATGTATGATTGGTTATCTTTGTAAGTCTCTTCGAATTATCGGTTTGGTTTGGCCAACTAGATTGGTAGTTCTTGCAATGGGAGAAGTGCTTAGCTTTGGGTTCAATCTTGCGGTGTCCTTTCCAAAGGATGTATGAAGGGCAGCAAGGCACGTATTGTATTGTTGCCATCGAGGATAACAAGATGGGGTTTTTATCATATTGCATGAATTTATCCCTCTACATCATGTCATCTTGCTTACATGCGTTACTCTGTTTTCATTAACTTAATACTCTAGATGCATGCTTTGGATAGCGGTCGATGAGTGGAGTAATAGTAGTAGATGCAGCAGAGTCGGTCTACTTGTCTCGGACGTGATGCCTATATACATGATCATACCTAGATACTCTCATAACTATGCTCAATTCTGTCAATTGCTCAACAGTAATTCGTTCACCCACTGTAAAATACTTATGCTCTTGAGAGAAGTCACTAGTGAAATCTATGGTCCCCGGGTCTATTCTCTATCATATCAATATTCCATCACTTTATTATTGCTTTGCTTTTTTACTTTGCTTTTTATTTTACTTTGCATCTTTATACCAAAAATACCAAAAATATTATCTATCATCTCTATCAGATCTCACTCTCGTAAGTGACCGTGAAGGGATTGACAACCCCTAATTGCGTTGGTTGCCTTGAGCTATTTGTTTTGTGTAGGTACGAGGGACTTGCGCGTGGCCTCCTACTAGATTGATACCTTGGTTCTCAAAAACTGAGGGAAATACTTACGCTACTCTGCTACATTATCCTCTCCTCTTCGGGGAAATCCAACGCAAGCTCAAGAGGTAGCAAGAAGAATTTCTGGCGTCGTTGCCGGGGAGTCTACGCAAAAGTCAACATACCAAGTACCCATCACAATCCCTTATCTCTCGCATTACATTATTTGCCATTTGCCTCCCGTTTTCCTCTTCCCCACTTCACCCTTGCCGTTTTATTCGCCCTCTCTTTTTCCGTTTGCCTTTTTCTATGCTTGCTTTTTGTTTGCTCGTGTGTTGGTTTGATTGCTTGTCACAATGGCTCAAGATAATACCAAATTGTGTGACTTTACCAATACCAACAATAATGATTTCCTTAGCACTCTGATTGCTCCTCTTGCCAATACTGAATCTTGTGAAATCAATACTGCTTTATTGAATCTTGTTATGAAAGATCAATTCGCCGGCCTTCCTAGTGAAGATGCCGCTACTCATCTAAATAGCTTCGTTGATTTATGTGATATGCAAAAGAAGAGGGATGTTGACAATGATGTTGTTAAATTGAAGCTATTTCCTTTTTCGCTTAGAGATCGTGCTAAAGCTTGGTTTTCGTCTTTGCCTAAAATTAGTATTGATTCTTGGAACAAGTGCAAAGATGCTTTCATCTCTAAGTATTTTCCTCCTGCTAAGATCATCTCTCTTAGAAACAATATTATGAATTTTAAGCAACTTGATCATGAACATGTTATACAAGCTTGGGAGAGGATGAAATTAATGATACATAATTGCCCTACTCATGGTTTGAATTTGTGGATGATTATACAAAAAAATTATGGCGGATTGAATTTTACTTCTAGAAATCTTTTAGATTCGGCCGCGGGAGGCACTTTTATGGAAATCACTTTAGGAGATGCTACTAAACTCCTAGATAATATTATGGTTAATTATTCTCAATGGCACACTGAAAGATCTACTAATAAAAAAATTCTAAGTTAGTATGCTTGAAGTAATATTATTTTTATGTCAATATTAAACCTTTGTCTTGAATATTTCGAATCTGAATATTCATACCACAATTAAGAAGAATTACATTGAAATTATGCCAAGTAGCGCTCCGCATCAAAAATTATCTTTTTATCATTTACCTACTCTAGGACGAAAGGTGAATTAAGCTTGGGGATGCCTCGATATGTCTCCAACGTATCTATAATTTTTTATTGCTCCATGCTACATTATCTACTGTTTTGGACCATATTGGGCTTTATTTTCCACTTTTATATTACTTTTGAGACTAACCTATTAACCGGAGGCCCAGCCAGAATTGCTGTTTTTTGCCTATTTCAGTGTTTCGAAGAAACGAAATATCAAACGGAGTCCAAACGGAATGAAACCTTCGGGAACGTGATTTTCTCACCGAATATGATCCAGGAGACTTGGACCCCCCGTCAAGAAAGAAAGGAGGCGGCCACGAGGGTGGAGGGCGCCCCCCTAGGGCGCGCCCCCCTGCCTCGTGGGCCCCCCTTTGCTCCACCAACGTACTCCTTCCTCCTATATATACCTACGTACCCCCGAACGATCAGAGACGGAGCCAAAAACCTAATTCCACCGCCGCAACTTTCTGTATCCATGAGATCCCATCTTGGGGCCTGTTAGGAGCTCACTGGAAGGGGAATCCACCACGGAGGGCTTCTACATCATCATAGCCTCTCCGATGAAGTGTGAGTAGTTTACCTCAGACCTTCGGGTCCATAGTTAGTAGCTAGATGGCTTATTCTCTCTTTTTGGATCTCAATACAATGTTCTCCCCCTCTCTTGTGGAGATCTATTCGATGTAATCTTCTTTTTGCGGTGTGTTTGTTGAGATCGATGAGTTGTGGGTTTATGATCAAGATTATCTATGAGCAATATTTGAATCTTCTCTGAATTCTTTTATGTATGATTGGTTATCTTTGCAAGTCTCTTCGAATTATCCTGGTTTGGCCAACTAGATTGGTAGTTCTTGCAATGGGAGAAGTGCTTAGCTTTGGGTTCAATCTTGCGGTGTCCTTTCCCAAAGGATGTAAGGGCAGCAAGGCACGTATTGTATTGTTGCCATCGAGGATAACAAGATGGGGTTTTTATCATATTGCATGAATTTATCCCTCTACATCATGTCATCTTGCTTAAGGGGTTACTCTGTTTTCATTAACTTAATACTGTTTTCATTAACTTAATACTCTAGATGCATGCTGGATAGCGGTCGATGAGTGGAGTAATAGTAGTAGATGCAGGCAGGAGTCGGTCTACTTGTCTCGGACATGATGCCTATATACATGATCATACCTAGATACTCTCATAACTATGCTCAATTCTGTCAATTGCTCAACAGTAATTCGTTCACCCACCGTAAAATACATATGCTCTTGAGAGAAGTCACTAGTGAAATCTATGGCCCCCGGGTCTATTTTCTATCATATCAATCTTCCATCACTTTATTATTGCTTTGCTTTTTTTTCTTTGCTTTTTATCTTACTTTGCATATTTATACCAAAAATACCAAAAATATTATCTATCATCTCTATCAGATCTCACTCTCGTAAGTGACCGTGAAGGGATTGACAACCCCTAATCGCGTTGGTTGCGTTGAGCTATTTGTTTTGTGTAGGTACGAGGGACTTGCACGTGGCCTCCTACTGGATTGATATCTCAGTTCTCAAAAGCAGAGGGAAATACTTACGCTACTCTGCTGCATTATCCTCTCCTCTTCGGGGAAATCCAACGCAAGCTCAAGAGGTAGCAAAGCTCCCAGCCCCCTCGTCCTGATGGTGGTCGTCATTCCTTCTTGGTGGTGTTGGTAGTGGTGGAAGACCAGCGTTGCCATGAGGATGATCCTCATGAGGCTGGTCCCTCCAGGCGCCCTCGCGAGGATGATCCTGCCAGCGGTCTTCACGAGGCCGGTCACGCCACTCCTGGCGCGGGCCACGGTCGTCCCAGCGCCCGCCTCCACGTCCTCGTCCCCGGCCGTAGCCCCGGTCGCTGTGCTCGGGTCGTCGACCGAAGCGTCCTTCGTGAATGGCTCTGAGCTCTTGACAGTCGCTGGTGTTGTGGGTATTCAGGTTGTGGAAGGCGCAGAGCGGTCGACTGCTCTTGGATGGCTCGGGCTGGTCTCTGCCTTGCTTGGTGTCCGGCTCCGTTGCGAGCACGGCTGCTCCCTTGCGCTTCACGTCCTTGGCCTTGGCTTTCTTCTCCTCTGGGTACACAGCCAGCAGCTCGAGGAGGGAGAGGCGCCCTTCCTCAGCTCTTGCGCACTTGGTCGCCAGGTTGAACAGCTCCTGAGATGTGCACAGCTCCTCGTGGATAGCGAGCTCTTCCTTCATCTTGACGCCGCGGACGCCATCAGAGAATGCGGAGATGATGGCTTCGTCCGTCACCTTGGGGATCTTGAGACGAATGTTGTTGAAGCGTTGGATGAACTTCTGGAGGGTCTCCCCTGGTTGTTGCTTGACGCGGCGCATGTCACCCATGGCCGGCGGGCGGTCGCGAGTGCCCTGGAAGTTGGCGACGAAACGGTCGTGCATCTCGTCCCAGGAGGAGATCGAGCCTGGAGGCAGGTTCAGGAGCCACGAATGGGCGCCGTCTTTGAAGGCCACAGGGAACCAGTTCGCCATGACTTTCTCGTCGCCGTTGGCCGCTTCGATGCTCAGCTCGTAGATCTGCAAGAACTCCGCGGGGTCGGAGTTGCCGTCGTAGCGAGGAGGCAGATCCGGCTTGAACTTGCCCGGCCAGGCGACACTACACAGCTCAGGGGTGGAGGCGCGACAGCCGGCCGTGGTCGCCGGGGCCCGTCTTGGAGGTGGAGCTTGCTCTTGACGCCCACGCGCCGCCACAGCAAGCGGCGCGGGGTCCTGCCGCGGCGGACGATCCTGGCGCGGCGGTGCGAGGAGCGGTGGAGCGTTTTCTTGCGGCGGAGGGACTTCTTGACAGCTTCTTTCTTCGCGCGCGGGTGAGGGACGCGGCGGTTCGCGTCGTGGGGCCGCGCGCCTTGGCGCCAGGGCGCTGTCTTGGGGCAGAGGTGGTGGAGGTGCTCCGTGAGCTATATCGCCCGTAGCCGGCGGAGAGTGAGGCGGAGAGAGGGACGGCGCAGGGGAGCCCCCTGCGGTGCGGACGAGCTCGGCGATGCGGTCAAGCCAGTCCTCGTAGAGGTCGTCGACCGGACGGTAGCGTAGGATCTCGTGCGCCATGAGGAGCGCAGCCCGTGCGTCCATGGGAGCACGACGAGCGTGGGACGAGGAACCGGCCGTGGTCAGCGATGGAGTGGCGGTGCGGCCGTCCCGCCGCACCGAGGGGTGCAGCAAGGACGCTTGCTGCTTGTTCCCCGCCGGGCCGGTGGCGGCGTTGTCGGTAGGAGACGGAGAACAACAAGGTGGCCCACCGACGGGAGCCGTCTGAGCGACACGGGTGGCTAGGGTAGCCCGGTGCTCAGCACGAGCACGGCTAGCGTCCGCCATGGAGGCGACGGAGCAACTAGACGCGAGATGAAGGAAAGGAAGCTCCGGCGCATCCCTACCTGGCACGCCAAATGTCGGATCACGGGTTCCGTGCAAAACCCTCAAGGTTTGAACACTAGGGTGCGCGCGGAGATTTCCTCCCTACCGATCTACGCCCTAGCTCGCTTAGATCTCGCGGACGAACTCGATGAACTCACAACACAAAGACACAAGATTTATACTGGTTCGGGCCACCATTGTGGTGTAATACCCTACTCCAGTGTGGTGGTGGTGGATTGCCTCTTTGGCTGATGATGAACAATACAAGGGGAAGAACAGCCTCCTGAGGTTGAGGTGTTCTTGTGCTATGCGAGCTTGTGGATGTGAGGACGGGAAGTGGAATCTCTCCCTACTGTGGTGGCTAGTTCTACTTATATAGGCCCTGGTCCTCTCCCCAAATATTGAGCAGGAAGGGAGCCAACAATGGCCAATTTGAAAGGGGACAGCTAGTACAGCTTATCCTGACAAAAGCGGTCTTCGCCTGCGAAAGGCTCTGGCGATGACGCCGTCTTGGGCTCCACGGTGACCTCCGTCCTGCCGTCTTGCTGGTCTTGGTCTCATTGCACTGATATGGAAACCTCTGCTTGATGCCTCGGTACTCCGTGCCCGCGCTTGCCTCCTTTGTACCAAAGAGGAAACAAGGACGCTGCGCGTGCTGGCGCCCGCCTGGTCTTGATCGTCATGGCTCATGTCACGAGAGCCTCGCGAGGTTTTCCTTGCCTTGATTTCTTCGCTCCTCGCGAGGCAGCCTAGTGAGGCCGCCGTAGGATCGAAATTATGTCTAGAGGGGGGGGGGGTGATTAGACTACTTGACCAAATAAAACTTATCCTTTTCCCAATTTTAGTTCTTGGCAGATTTTAGCAACTTTGGACAAATCAAGCAATCTTAATACAATTCAAGCAAGCATGCAAAGAGTATATGAGCAGCGGAAAGTAAATCATGCAATTTGCAAGAATGTAAAGGGAAGGGTTTGGAGGCTTGAAACGCAATAGGAGACATAGATGTTTTTGTCATGGTTTCGATAGGTGGTGCTATCGTACATCCACGTTGATGGAGACTTCAACCCACTAAGGGTAACGGCTGCGCGAGTCCACGGAGGGCTCCACCCACGAAGGGTCCACGAAGAAGCAACCTTTTCTATCCCACCATGGCCGTCGCCCACGAAGGACTTGCCTCACTAGGGTAGATCTTCACGAAGTAGGCGATCTCCTTGCCCTTACAAACTCCTTGGTTCAACTCCACAATCTTGTCGGAGGCTCCCAAGTGACACCTAGCCAATCTAGGAGACACCACTCTCCAAGAAGTAACAAATGGTGTGTTGACGATGAACTCCTTGCTCCTGTGCTTCAAATGATAGTCTCCCCAACACTCAACTCTCTCTCACAGGATATGGATTTGGTGGAAAGAAGATTTGAGTGGAAAGCAACTTGGGGAAGGCTAGAGATCAAGATTCATATGGTAAGAATGGAATATCTTGGCCTCAACACAAGTGTAGGTGGTTCTCTCTCATAAAATGTATGTTGGAAGTGTAGGCACGTTCTGGTGGCTCTCTCCACGAATGAAGAGGAGGTGGAGGGGCATATATAGCCTCCACACAAAATCTAACCATTACACACAACTTGCCAATCTCGGTGGGACCGAATTGCTAAAACTCCAAGGACGAAGGCATCAGTTGATGTAGATGGAGCTGGTGGAGTGGGTCTTTGGAGCCGGTGGCCTTGAAGCCGCATGGTGTGCGTATGAAGTTGCTCTGGTGTCTATAACTAGCACTGCAGCAGATCTCTGTCCTCTGGGCACTCTAGCAAAAGTATCAGTGGTAGTCTTGCCCTTCTTCTCCTGCACTTCATTCTGAAGTTGCTCAACAACCTGATCAGATCTCGTTGACCTTCACATCTAAATCATAGAACTTCTGCTCCATGATCCTCTCCAAGCTCTCCTAGTTTTGAGTCAGGGTGGCCAATCCCTTCTCAATCCTTAGAGTGGAGGCAATCAGTAGCCAAGCTGACCTTGCTTGCTCTTCAGAAGATACTGAGGTGCCTCATCAATGGTTGGCATCTTTGCAGCCTTTTCAGTCCTTGCCTTCTCCTTCTTTGCTTGTGCTTGCACAGAAGATGGTTCATTCTCATTCATTACCACAGTGTTGTCCTCAAAGTCTGGGTAGATGGGCATATGTTCCTTATCCAAGAGATATGTGCCAGTGCCCATCTTGGAGTTGATTAGCTCCTGGATCTGTGGGGCATACCCGCAACTTCTCTTTTGATCTGCAGATGTTCTCTTTATAGTTTCCACAATTAGGCTCATGACTTTGAACTTTTGAGGCACATCAAATATGTGAAGCAGGTTAATTGCATGGCCTCCGATCATCTTGTGATCTCCGACTTTGGCAATAGAGTGTGCCTGAGGATCCAGCTTGATTGTTGGCAAACCTGATAAGGTAATGTCTTGATCCAAATTTGTGTGTCTCAAGAGCAAGATCTGGGATCTCTCTGTACATGTGTGCCATGGTGTTGTGATCCTTCTTCTTCTTGGCATAGACATCCAAGTCATCTTCATTCTCCTTAGGAGCATTGATCAATTTTGCCCATTCTTCAATCATTGATCGGGTACCTAGTACCTTCGGACATCCAGACAATCCTTCCATCTGGGTAGAAATGAACTGTGGAGTAGAACTGCATAATAAGCTCATCATTCCACTTTGTGAGCTTCTGCCCAACAAAGTCCTCTATTCTACAAGACTTGAAACTATCATAGACTCCAGGATAGTGTTCTTCATTTTCGCTGATGTACTTCCAGTCCACCCATCTCATATCGCAGACTATAGGCTTCTTTTCAAGCAACACTGTCTCATAGCAGTCCTGCTGTTCCTTTGTATGGAACCTGTAGTCCACAACATTTCTTCTCCTGACTGCATAGGGATCAGTCAATCTCCACTGTCTGAGTCCTGCATCCTTCCTGAGCTTCATGTCCTCGACTCTTTGGATGAGCATCATTGTGATCTGGAATTTTGGGCTTCAACTTCCTCAAAGACATGTGACTCATCATCTTCTGATTCTATAGCAGCTTCAGGCACTGGGGCCTTGTTCTTCTCTGCAGCTGGAATATTCCTTGTACTCCTCTTGGGTGTAGCTTTAGGTTTTGGAGCAGCTGCCTTGGGAGCTTCTTTAGGCTTAGATGGAGCAGCCCCTGATCTTATAGCATCTCCCATAAGCTTTTGAGCTTTAGGTGCTGGTACAGCAACCTCTTCCTCTTCATCTTCCATCATTGAGGGCTTCCCAATTACTCTGGTCATGGTCTTCTTGACCCTTTCTTTCCTTTTCTTCTCTTCCACAACCTGTTCTTTGGGTGCAGATCCCAAAGTTTCTTGAGTGGATGTTCTGGCCTTTTGTTGGGGAACGTAGTAATTTCAAAAAATTTCCTACGCACACGCAAGATCATGGTGATGCATAGCAACAAGAGGGGAGAGTGTGTCCACGTACCCTCGTAGACCGATAGCGGAAGCGTTATGACAACGCGTTTGATGTAGTTGTACGTCTTCACGATCCGTCCGATCCAAGTACCGAACGTTCGGCACCTCCGTGTTCTGCACACGCTCAGCTCAATGACGATCCCGGACTCGATCCAGCAGGGTGTCAGGGATGAGTTCCATCAGCACGACGGCGTGGTGACGATGATGATGTTCTACCGACGCAGGGCTTCGCCTAAACTCCGCGACGATATGACCGAGGTGGAATATGTTGGAGGGGGGCACCGCACACTGCTAAGGAACGATCACGAAGATCAACTTGTGTCTCATGGGGTGTCCCCTTGCCCCCGTATATAAAGGAGCAAGGGAGGAGGCCGGCCCTAGGAGGAGGGCGCGCCAAGGGAGTCCTACTCTCACCGAGTAGGACTCCTTCTTTCCTAGTCCAACTAGGAGAAGGGGAAAGGAGGGAAGTGAAGTAGGAAGGGAGAGGGGGCGCGCCCAAACCCCTTGTCCAAATCGGACTGGCTTGGGAGGGGCGCGCCACCTCGGCTCCTGCCCACTAAGGCCCATTAAGGCCCAATACTCTTCCCGTATTCCCTGTAACTCCCGGTACTCGAAAATACCCGAATCACTCGGAACCTTTCCGATGTCCGAATATAGTCGTCCAATATATCGATCTTTACGTCTCGACCATTTCGAGACTCCTCGTCACGTCCCCGATCTCATCCGGGACTCAGAACTCCTTCGGTACATCAAAACTCATAAACTCTTAATAAAACTGTCATCGAAACCTTAAGCGTGCGGACCCTACGGGTTCGAGAACTATGTAGACATGACCGATACACGTTTTCGGTCAATAACCAATAGCGGAACCTGGATGCTCATATTGACTCCTACATATTCTACGAAGATCTTTATCGGTCAAACCGCATAACAACATACGTTGTTCCGTTTGTCATCGGTATGTTATTTGTCCGAGATTCGATCGTCGGTATCTCAATACCTAGTTCAATCTCGTTACCGGCAAGTCTCTTTACTCGTTACGTAATGCATCATCTCGCAACTAACTCATTAGTTGCAATGCTTGCAAGGCTTAAGTGATGTGCATTACCGAGAGGGCACAGAGATACCTCTCCGACAATCGGAGTGACAAATCCTAATCTCGAAATACGCCAACCCAACATGTACCTTTGGAGACACCTGTAGAGCTCCTTTATAATCACCCAGTTACGTTGTGACGTTTGGTAGCACACAAAGTGTTCCTCCTGCAAACGGGAGTTGCATAATCTCATAGTCATAGGAACATGTATAAGTCATGAAAAAATCAATAACAACATACTATACGATCAAGTGCTAAGCTAACGAAATGGGTCAAGTCAATCACATCATTCTCCTAATGATGTGATCCCGTTAATCAAATGACAACTCTTTGTCCATGGCTAGGAAACATAACCATCTTTGATTAATGAGCTAGTCAAGTAGAGGCATACTAGTGACGGTCGGTTTGTCTATGTATTCACACATGTATCATGTTTCCGGTTAATACAATTCTAGCATGAATAATAAACATTTATCATGATATAAGGAAATAAATAATAACTTTATTATTGCCTCTAGGGCATATTTCCTTCACCTTTGACATAGGAACTCTCTTGGCAGGAACCTTTGTCTTCATTCCTGGCTTAGTGGCAGCAGTTGTGCTATATTCCTTTTTCAAAACTTTCTTCTTTGAGGTGGCCTCATCCTCAACAGCTACATAGTCCTCATCCTCAGAATTTGAGGTTCTCTTCTTTCTGGCCCTGGTGGCTGCCTTAGGCAAGTTGCTGGGTGTACTCCTGCTTCCATCATCATAGCTGCTAGAGGGACTAGTGTCCTCACTCATGTGAACTTGCTCCTCAGACTTGTTCTGACTGTCACTCTGATCTGACATGATCCAAACAATGACAGCTGACCCTGTGAATAGATATAGGTGAGATAGATTGGATGAGCATCACAAAGTGCAGAGGTTTTTGCAAAAGAATGAGTCAAAAACTTAGTTTTAGTTTTCCACAGAAAGCATTTCGGATCTACCGATTTGAAAATTCGGTGATACCGAAGCAGCTTTTGGAACCTAAACTAGTGAACTCGGTCGACCGAAGTCACAGTTGATGGCACCGAGACTGCTAGGGTTTCACAAATAATTGAACTTGGTCACACCGATTTGCAATTCTCGGTCAGACCGAGAATCACATGTGCAATGGCCTTAGCCAAATCGGTGGAACCGATTTCAACAACTCGGTTGGTCCCAGATGATTTCGGCGGAAACCTAACCCTAAATTTTCAATCCACAACTAAACGACGGAGTGATTTCGCTGGATAGAGTGATCTCAATCGTGGCAAGATACATGACAAAAGAATGTGCTAGGAATCAGAGTGAGATTAGCACAAGGATCAAGTCCATACCCTAACTGCGGCGATGGACCTGCTACGGCGGCAACGGCAGAGACGATTTTTGTTGAAGGCAGCGGAGACCAGTAGTGGGAGGCAGCTGGCGATGAGGAGGACGATCCGGAGACCCAAGGAGGCAGAGCAGGCTGAGCGCGGGCGAAGGGGTTCGGAAAATTTTCCAAATTTTGGCCAGGGGATATATATAGCCTGACTCTGTCGGTGTGACCGAGTGGAACAACTCGGTGGCACCGAGATGCATAATCGCAAGCGATTCGCAACTCGGTGTGACCGAAAGTTCAAATCGGTTGCACCGAGATTGAAAACCTAGATCGACTTAGTGATCTCGGTATGACCAAAATGGATGAATTGGTCAATCAAACACACAAAGAAGTTTTGGAAGTTTAAGTCTATGAAAATCGGGGACTCGAAAGTGCTCCTCACACCAGTGGTTCGAATCTGACTTGATCAAACTTTGTGATGTAGCATGAATAGAGTTTGAGAAAAGAAAAGCATAGATAGCTAGAGAAGGTTCTTAGGAATTCTTGTCCATCCACTTGGCAAAAGAAAAAGGAACCAAACAATCAAAACAACAAGTGGATGTCCTCGAATGAGTAAGTTATGCAACCAACATGCTCACACAATAAAATGGCAAATGAAATATGTGGCAAAGCATGCACAACCAATTCTATCATCTATCAAGCAATTGGCGATGACTAGGTCATCTATATATGAGTATATTGACTTAGGAGTCAAATGAGAACATTTGATCATAGGTCATACTCATCGCTTAAGCACAAGTGGGGTTACCACTTTTACATAAAAGCGTTGTTGTGTTCACACCATTAGAGTTGCTTTAGATCAATTCATAGAGTAAAGCTCCCCTAGATGTGAGATCCCCCTAAGAGGGATGAACTAACCTTGGGTTTTGTCGATGATGACTTCATGTAGGTGTTGAAGATGTGGATGCTCAATGTTGATGTAGATCATCTGGAGCAATCCTTTGGAGTGAGTTGCACTTTCAATACCTACACGGGTTAGTCCCTTGTCTTACCAACAAGAGGGTTTGTGACTCCTTGAACTAGTGCAAGATGTGGAAGTTGATTGCACTTGTTCTTGCCAAAATGATAAGAGTGAAGTATATTGGCGGAGTCACCCTCAAGAACTCTCTAGTTCTTCTTCTTCGGGATCCACATCATCTTGATGGGAATCCTTGGAGTTGTAGTCATACTTGATGAAGTAGAACTTGATGTAGTCTTGGGAACCCACTTGACAAAGGCCTTAGGAGCTTCTTCAAATGCATTAATCTCCTCTTCAAGCTTATTCTTGCCTTTTTACTTGTGGTCTTGTGGTGGAAGATCATCTTGAGCTTGTGTCCCTTTGAAGGAAGTAGGATCATACTTATTTTGTTGAGGAACAAACTTCGTCTTGGGGTATTGATCTTCTTCCCACTCAACTCCATTGGCATTGAACTTTCGTTCAAAACCAACACCTTGGTTCTTCCGGTGCCTTCCTTGCTTGCGTACAATTTCCTCGAATTGCATACTCCTGGCAAGGCTCTTGTAAACACCTTTCTCTATAATTCCCTTCAATAAGCTATTTTCTTGCTCTAGTGTAACTTGGCTAAGAGAATCATTAGTGGAATCAAGAGAACTACTAGAAGCAACAACATTGGATTTAGCATGATTATTGTTACTACTAGAGGAATAATCTTTCTTGTTCTTGTTACTAGACTTGACTAGAGGCATGTAAGTGGATAAGAGTAAAGCTTGGCAATGTAAGAAGAACTTTTCTGGCGAAGATCATCATTGATTGCCTTTAAGAACTCATGCTCTTGCTCAAGGTTGAGCTTTTCAAAACGTAATTTCTCATGAGTCCTTAAAAGTTCTCGATGATCTCCTAAGATAGTTTCATGAGATAACTTAAGAGTGTTTAGTTCTCTAGTTAGAAACTCAATCTTCTCCTTATCATTTTCATTCGTTTTATCTTGATTATCATGATTAATTGACGTTTCATCATAGTATTCATCACTAGAGTTGTCAACAAATAAATCATCATCACCTAACAAGTCATCTTCATCACTATTGAAATCAACATAATCGGGGTGTGATACCTTTGGGCCTTTAGCCATGAAGCATCTTCCAAGTCCTTCATTTGGTGAATCAAATATGTCGTAGGAGTTGGTTGACACAAGTGCTAGACCGGCAACACCTTCATCTTGAGTATATTCGGAGTCGGAGTGATAGCTTCTCTCGGAGTGATTTTCGGAGTCGGAGCCGGATACCCATTCACCAACATGAGCTTGATGTCTTCGTTTTGTGTAGCTCCTTGATGACTTGTCCTTCCTTTCCGAATCCTTGCTTCTCCGGGATGTTCTTCGTTCATAACGATCATCTCTAGTCCTTCTCTCTCTTGATGGTGATTCTTCTCTTCTACTTCTTCTTTTTGGAGAATCTTCTCTTCTCTCGTAGGGTGTCGTACACTCATTGGAATAGTGTCCGGGTCTTCCACAATTGTAGCAATTTCGCTCTCGACTAGAAGATCTATTGTCATTGTAGGACCTTGACCTGGAATTTCTCTCTTTGCTTCTACTCTTGTAGAACTTGTTGAAGTTCTTCACCATTAGGCTCAATTCTTCATTGAAGGTTTGTTTCTCACTTGATGATGTGGGAGCTTCACATGAGGCTTTGTAAGCACCACTTGACTTGTTATGGAGCTCCTCCTTATCCTTGAGTGACATCTCATGAGCAAAAATTCTTCCAATGACTTCCATTGGCTTGAGATCTTTCGTTGGCTTGAGATCTTTGTAATTGGGCATTATTTGGATCAATGTGCATATGGTATCATATTTTCCGTCCAAAGCTCTTAAGATCTTCTTGATGATGAATTTGTCGGTCATCTCTTCACTTCCTAAGCCAGCGATCTCATTTGTGATAAGAGCAAGCCTAGAGTACATTTCAGCGACACCTTCACCATTCTTCATTTTGAACTTGTCAAGTTGACTTTGAAGCACATCCAACTTGGATTCCTTGATGGAGTCGGTACCTTCGTGCATATCAATCAAAGTATCCCAAATTTCCTTTGCATTCTCAAGATGGATGATTTTGTTGAATTCTTCGGGGCACAATATGTTGAAGAGGATATCACAAGCTTGAACATTGTATTGCAGCATCTTCAACTCTTCCGCGGTAGCTTCACGGTTCGGTTCTCTCCCATCAAAGAATTCACCTTGCAAGCCAATACACACAATAGCCCATACGGCAGGGTTATGTCCAAGAATATGTATTTTCATCTTATGCTTCCAACTAGCAAAATTAGTACCATCAAAGTAAGGACCTCTACGGTGGTAATTTCCCTCGCTAGATGCCATACTCTCCTAGGTTGTGAAACCAAGGCTATGACTACAAAAAGCTATGGAAATCAAAGCAAATGGAGACCAAAGCTCTGGTACCACTTGTAGGATCGAAAGTATGTCTAGAGGGGGGGGGGTGATTAGACTACTTGACCAAATAAAACTTATCCT
Source organism: Aegilops bicornis (assembly GCA_021605145.1). NCBI lineage: Eukaryota > Viridiplantae > Streptophyta > Magnoliopsida > Poales > Poaceae > Aegilops > Aegilops bicornis. The sequence goes on from CM038675.1 coordinate 677,622,845, forward strand.
TTTCCCAATTTTAGTTCCTGGCATATTTTAGCAACTTTGGACAAATCAAGCAATCTTAATACAATTCAAGCAAGCATGCAAAGAGTATATGAGCAGCGAAAATTAAAGCATGCAACTTGCAAGAATGTAAAGGGTAGGGTTTGGAGGATTCAAACACAATAGGAGACACAGATGTTTTGTCGTGGTTCCGATAGGTGGTGTTATCGTACATCCACGTTGATGGAGACTTCAACCCACGAAGGGTAATCTGCCTTGAAGTCCACGGAGGGCTCCACCCATGAAGGGTCCACGAAGAAGCAACCTTTTCTATCCCACCATGGCCGCCGCCCACGAAGGACTTGCCTCACTAGGGTAGATCTTCACGAAGTAGGCGATCTCCTTGCCCTTACAAACTCCTTGGTTCAACTCCACAATCTTGTCGGAGGCTCCCAAGTGACACCTAGCCAATCTAGGAGACACCACTGTCCAAGAAGTAACAAATGGTGTGTTGATGATGAACTCCTTTCTCCTATGCTTAAAATGATAGTCTCCCCAACACTCAACTCTCTCTCACAGGATATGGATTTGGTGGAAAGAAGATTTGAGTGGAAAGCAACTTGGGGAAGGCTAGAGATCAAGATTCATATGGTAAGAATGGAATATCTTGGCCTCAACACAAGTGTAGGTGGTTCTCTCTCATAAAATGTATGTTGGAAGTGTAGGCACGTTCTGGTGGCTCTCTCCACGAATGAAGAGGAGGTGGAGGGGCATATATAGCCTCCACACAAAATCTAACCGTTACACACAACTTGCCAATCTCGGTGGGACCGAATTGCTAAACTCGGTCGGGCCGATCTTTGTGGTAGTGGCTATGACATCTGAACTCAGTGGCGCCGGATATAAAGAATCAGTGGGGCCGAGTTTGACTTTTGGTTTAGGTCAAATGTGGATGTGAGGAAGTAGTTGAGGGCTTTGGAGCATATCACTAAGCATTTTGAGCAAGAGCCTCATTAAGCAACACCTCATCCCTCCTTGACAGTATTGGCATTTCCTATAGACTCAATGTGATCTTGGATCACTAAAATAGAAAATGTAGAGGCTTGAGCTTTGAGCTTGAGCCAATCCTTTTGTCCTTAGCATTTTGAGGGGTCCATTTTTCTCATCCATGCCATGCCAATCATTGAGCTTTCCTGAAATATTAATCTTGAAATAGCATTAGCTCAATGAGCTATATGTTGTTAGGAATTACCAAAACCACCTAGGGATAGTTGCACTTTCAGCCGCTCTTGAGGAGGTCTTGCACCGTCCGCCTCGCGAGGGTTGGCCCCTCGCGAGGGTCCTGAATGCTTTGTTGATGAAGATGGGACGTACAGGCCTGCTAGCACAGCCACGCCGTGGGCCGCAGGCAGGCAAGTCTGGGGACCCCCGTTCCCAGAACGCCGACAATATCGTTTCGCCCCCAAAGTTGGGGCGTTCCCTACCGAAACCATCATGCTTGTTGTGAGAAGCTCTGGTTTGTGAGAAGCATATACCTGAACCTGCCCCAAATGGGACAAAAACTTTACCACGGCATGTTGATGCCGCTCCATGATAGCATGCCAAGTTTCATGAATATCAGACGAGTTTTGGATTTATTAGAATTTAAAAACAAGGTATCTTAATGTTTGTGGCCGATTGACGGTGGCAGGGTGTTTGACATACATTCCCATTTCTTGCATGGGACCTAAGCATGCACCCAAGGACAAAGATTTGATTTTTCAACCAATTTATATCGACTGGAGCATGTGCATGTAGTTCAAATTTGAATTATTCACATAAATGCATAGAAAACTCAGTTAATGCATAAAAATGTCCAAACAAACCCCGAAAAATCACAAAAAATAACACAACACTCCTGTTGTTCTATGTTGACACGAGAAAAAATTTGAAAGCAATAAGAGGCAATAGATATCGTTTCGTCCCCAAATGTGGGGCGTTCCCTACCGAAACCATCATTCTTGTTGTGAAACTCTAATTTGTGAGAAGCATATACCCAAACCTGCCCCAAATGGGACAAAATATTGACCACGACATGTTGATGCCGCTCCATGACAGCATGCCAAGTTTCTTGAATTTCAGACGAGTTTTGGATTTACTAGAATTTAAAAACCAGGTATCTCAATGTTTATGTCGAGTGATTGTAAGGTGGTGTATGACATTCATTCCCATTTCTTGCATGGGACCTAAGCATGCACCCAAGGACAAAGATTTGATTTTTCAACCAATTTATATGCAGTGGAGCATGTACATGTAGTTCAATTTTGAATTATCCACATAAATGCATTGAAAACTCACTTAATGCATAAAAATGTCCAAACGAACCCTGAATAATTCCAATTCTTTTATGATCACTGCAGATAAAAGGTCTAGCAATTCGAACACCGTCCATGGCATTGCGGACCCCATTATGTAATTCAAATCAAGACAAAAATCAAGTAGATCCCACACAGTTTATTATAACCAACCGTGTGTGATGCAGCACAAAACATCTTTGGACCGTGGTTCTCAATAAGGGACCGTGGTCTGATGACACTTTATGGCCAGCTTTTTGGTCAAGCGATTCCAAATTTTCGCTTCAAGGAAATATCTATCTCCCCGCCCCCGCCCCTTACCAAAAGCCACATTTCCCCTCTTTCCGCCTTCCTTTCCAAGTTGAAACCTTCACTCCTTGCTTGCAGCGTCGCCGCCTCCTCGCCGGCGACCCTCCTTCATGCTGCTCGGCCTCGCCTATCTAGGCAGGTAATCCACACCCGACCCCCATCCTCATCCTCCTTCCACATCCCACATGCCCCGACCGCCGGCACGAGCGCGACACCTTCCACCCAAATCACCGCCTCCTCCACCAAATAAGCGCCGCCCTAAGCCATGGTGTAGGCAGTATAGCTAGGACCTCTAGGAGAATTTGGCAGCGGAGAAGCAAATCGCGGCCGCACGCGCAGATGAGGTTGCGATGGCTGCCGTTCGTGCCGACCCCCAGATCTTGGAGGAGCACCTCGCCAACAAGGCCACCGTTGACGCCTCGTGCGCCGCCACCGCGATGCAGTTGGCTGCTTTAAGCGACAGTTCATGGCGTTTTCTCGAGGCCATCATCGGTGCCTTCGACAAAGACTATGAGGTGTTCTCTCAGCATGCACGTGCTTACCTCATCTCGAGAGCCAGCAGGTTGGTGCCCGGAGCGGCTCAGGCAACTCACCACTACAACGAGGGCACCCACGATGCGGAGGCCTCGCCCTCTTCCATGTCCAAGGAGCCAATTGTCATTGATATCTCCGACAATGAGGAGTAGCTTGTCTTATTAGCTCACTATAAGGACCCATGTTCAGTTTGCTAGCTACTGCCTTTCCTTAACAAATTCTTGTGAATTGTGCTATCTACTTATACCATGCAATCTTATGCTATAGTGTATATGTTCTATAAGTCGTGCAATGTGGTGTTCAATTAACTGCTTGGTTCAATTCTGCAAATGTGATGTTCAATTCTTCAGGGTGCAATATTTCCAAGTTGTTAAGCATGCTTGGTTTGGTTAACTATCTGATCTTCTATTAGGTGTATGTTATATTGTTCAATTGGTGTTTAGTTAACTGCTTGGTTCATTTGTTGTGGCTTGGTTCACTTGTTGTGGTGTTTAGTTAACTACTTCGTCTGCATTAAAGCTGTATCGGGAACCGCTACCCTCTCCCTCGTCTGCATTAAAGCCGCATCGGGAACTGCGCCACCCGTTGTCAAATAGAATAGTACTGCGCCGCCCGCTGCACGCCTAGCTGAACACACCCCTCGCCTCCATCTATGCTTAATTACTGAATTTTAGTTGCAAAAATTAGATACTGCTAGTGATTTTTAGCTTCATATTTTGACAAATCGGAGTGTTACAAGGTTGGAAAATGGCAATGTTACTAGAACAACAAATGTCAATCTCTCTAGTTTGACAAATGGCAACATACCCAATACGACAGATGCAAATCGCACCAAATTGTTTGTAAGTGGTTCACACAGGTCATCCAAAAGAACCGTTTGTGTTCAAGAGATGCACAAATCCTGCTCTCACTTTGCATACGGGTGTTCTATCTGAAACCATCATGCTTATTGTGAGAAGCTCTGGTTTGTGAGAAGCATATACCCAAACCTGCCCCAAATGGGACAAAAACTTTACCACGGCATGTTGATGCCGCTCCATGATAGCATGCCAAGTTTCATGAATTTCAGACGAGTTTTGGATTCACTAGAATTTAAAACCAGCTATCTCAATGTCTGCGGCCGAGTGACGGTGGTAGGGTGTTTGACATTCATTCCCATTTCTTGCATGGGACCTAAGCATGCACCCAAGGACAGAGATTTGATTTTTCAGCCAATTTATATGCACTAGAGCATGTGCATGCAGTTCAAATTTGAATTATGCACATAAATACATTGGAAACTCAGTTAATTCATCAAAATGTTCAAACGAACCCCGAAAAATCACAAAAAATAACACAACACCCCTGTTGTTCTATGTTGACACTAGAAAAAATTTGAAAGCAATATGAGGCAATGTATATCGTTTCGCCCCCAAAGTTGGGGCGTTCCCTACCGAAACAATCATGCTTGTTGTGAGAAGCTCTGGTTTGTGAGAAGCATATACCCAAACCTGCCCCACATGGGAAAAAAACTTTACCACGCCATGTTGATGCCGCTCCATGATACCATGCCAAGTTTCATGAATTTCAGACGAGTTTTGGATTTACTATAATTTAAAAACCAGGCATCTCAATGTTTATGCGAAAGTGAGTGACGGTGGCAGGGTGTTTGACATTCATTCCCATTTCTTGCATGGGACCTAAGCATGCACCCAAGGACAAAGATTTGATTTTTCAACCAATTTATATGCACTGGAGCATGTGCATGTAGTTCAAATTTGAATTGTGCACATAAATGCATTGAAAACTTACTTAATGCATAAAAATGTCCAATCGAACCCCAAAAAATCACAAACAATAACACAACACTCCTATTGTTCTATGTTGACAAGAGAAAGAAACTGAAAGCAATAACATGCAATGGATATCGTTTCGCCCCCAAAGTTGGGGCGTTCCCTACCGAAACCATCATGCTTGTTGTGAGAAGGTCTTGTTTGTGAGAAGCATATACACAAACCTGCCCCAAATGGGACAAAAACTTTACCACGCCATGTTGATGCCGCTCCATGATAGCATGCCAAGTTTCATGAATTTCAGACAAGTTATGGATTTACTAGAATCTAAAAACCAGGCATCTCAATGTTTTGCCGGCGATCAACGGTGCCATGGTGTTTGAAATTCATTCCCATTCTTGCATGGGACCTAAGCATGCACCCAAGGACACAAATTTATTATTTCAACCAATTTATATGCACTAGAGCATGTGCATGTAGTTCAAATTTGAATTATGCACATAAATGCATTGAAAACTTAGTTAATGCATAAAAATGTCCAAACGACGAAAAATCACAAAAAAAATAACACAACACTCCTGTTGTTCTATGTTGACACTAGAAAATGTTTGAAAGCAATAAGAGGCAATGGATATCATTTTGTCCCCAAAGGTGGGGCGTTCCCTACCGAAACCATCATGCTTGTTGTGAGAAGCTCTGGTTTGTGAGAAGCATATACCCAAACCTACCCCAAATGGGACAAAAAATTTACCACGACATGTTGATGCCGCTCCATGATAGCATGCCAAGTTTCATGAATTTCAGATGAGTTTTGGATTTACTAGAATTTAAAAACTAGGTATCTCAATGTTTGCAATGAAAGTGACGGTAAGGGTGTTTGACATTCATTCCCATTTCTTGCATGGGACCTAAGCATGCACCCAAGGACAAAGATTTGATTTTTCAACCAATTTATATGCACTGGAGCATGTGCATGTAGTTCAAATTTGAATTATGCACATAAATTCATTGAAAACTCACTTAATGCATAAAAATGTCCAAACGAACCCTAAATAATTCCAATTCTTTTATGATCACTGCAGATAAAAGGTCTAGCAATTCAAACACCGTCCATGGCCGCTGTGACACCATTATGTAATTCAAATCAAGACGAAAAATCAAGTAGATCCCACACAGTTTATTATAACCAACCGTGTGAGATGCATCACAAAATATCTTCGGACCATGTCTGAATAAGGGACCGTGTCTGATGACACTTTGCACGCCAGTTTTCTGGCTGAAGCGATTCCAAATTTTCGGCTTCCGCGGAAATATCTACCTTCCCCCCCACCTTACCAAAAGCCACATTTCCGTTCTTTCCGCCTTCCTTTCCAAGTTGAAACATTCACTCCTTGCTTGCAGCGCCGCCGCCTCCTCGCCGGCGACCCTCCTTCACGCTGCTCGGCCTTGCCTATCCAGGCAGGTAATTTACACCCGATCGCCGGCGCGAGCGCGACACCTTCCACCCAAATCACCGACCCCTCCACCAAATAAGCGCCGGCCTAATCCATGGTGCATGGAGTATAGCCAGGACCTCAAGGAGCATTTGGCAGCAGAGAAGCAAATCGCGGCGCACGCGCGGATGAGATCGCGATGGCAGCCATTCATGTTGACCCCCAGATCTTGGAGGAGCACCTCGCCGTCGAGGCCACCATTGACGCCTCACGCGCCGACGCCGCGATGCGGTTGGCTGCTTTAAACGACAGTTCATGGTGTTTTCTCGAGGCCACCGTCGATGCCTTCGACGAAGACTACGAGGTGTTTTCTCAGCGTGCACGTGCTTACCTCATCTCGAGAGCCAGCAGGTTGGTGCCCGGAGCGGCTCAGGCAACTGACCACTACAACGAGGGCACCCACGATGCAGAGGCCCCGGCCTCTTCCATGTCCAAGGAGCCAATCGTCATCGATATCTCCGACAATGAGGAGTAGCTTGTCTTAGTAGCTCACTATAAGGACCCATGTTCAGTTTGCTAGCTACTGCCTTTCCTTAACAAATTCTAGTGAATTGTGCTATCTACTTTTATGATGCAATCTTCTGCTATAGTGTATATGTTCTATATGTCGTGCAATGTGGTGTTCAATTAACTGCTTGGTTCAATTCTGCAAATGTGAGGTTCAATTCTTCAGGGTGCAATATTTCCAAGTTGTTAAGCATGCTTGGTTTGGTTAACTGTCTGATCTTCTATTAGGAGTATGTTATATTGTTCAATTGGTGTTTAGTTAACTGCTTGGTTCATTTGTTGTGGCTTGGTTCACTTGTTGTGGTGTTTAGTTAACTACTTCGTTCAATTCTGCAATGCGATGTTCAATTGTTGTGGTTGTAGTCTTTTATTGTATACCATGTGAGGAATACATCGAATTTGGCTGTACTAAATACATGAGAACCAAATACAATTGCTATATTTCCAAGTTGTTAAGCATGCTTGGTTTGGTTAACTGTCTGATCTTCTATTAGGAGTATGTTATATTGTGCAATGTGGTGCTCAGTTAACGTTTGGTTCATTTGTTGTGGTGTTTAGTTAGCTACTTGGCTCAATTCTGCAATGCGATGTTCAATTGCTGTGGATGCATTCTGTTATTGTATACCATGTAAGGAATAAATCGAATTTGGCTGTACTAAATACATGAGAAACAAATACAATTGCTATATTTCCAAGTTGTTAAGCATGCTTGGTTTGGTTAACTGTCTGATCTTCTATTATGAGTATGTTATATTGTGCAATGTGGTGCTCAGTTAATGTTTGGTTCATTTGTTGTGGTGTTTAGTTAACTGCTTGGTTCAATTCTGCAATGCAATGTTCAATTGATGTGGCTGCATTCTGTTATTGTATACCATATGAGGAATAAATCGAATTTGGCTGCACTTAATACGTGAGAAACATATACAAGTGATATATTTCCTAGTTCTTAATCATGCTTGGTTTGGATAAATGGGTTTTCCATGTGGCTTGAATTAATCTGATGAATCTGCAATGTGCTTATTTTTCATCAACATATTTTACTGATAGCATGCGAACCCTTACTTAACCTGATGACTAACTACCTTAAATGTGTTGCAGGGAAACAATGGGAAGCACTGAGGTTTACAAGATGGTACTAACTATTATACCTTGCCTTTTTTTCCTTTGCCCCGTTTGCAATATAGAGAAGATATTTATGCACATCCTTGTTTTCAGGCTTCACTGATTACCTCTAAAACCACGTCTGTGGTCAGGAGGCGAGGAAAGTTTTCATACAACACCCACGGTTCAATATTGAAGTGTTCCTGAAGATGTCGAAGGATGGACGGTCAATCATCCACAGGCATTGGCCTAAAGTTGCAAAGACCTTCAACATGAATAAAGGCTCAATATTCGCCTTCCGCTTCAGCAGTTTTCCAGATGAGATGCATCTCTCTATGTACCGTCTATGATGCTAATTTTGGAAAGGTTCTAGATGTTGCATGTGAAACTTGCTGCTGGTGTAGTTGTGTAATGGGGTGGCTGAGTGCTGAAGCTATATCATGTTGTACTACGATGTATTTCAATTATGAAATCCTGCTTCCTTAATATGGAAATGGAATATATTATGTGCTTAATATGAATGTCGATTAGATTAGTAAATGGATTATTAATAATAGGGCAATTAGCCTGCTAATTGGCCAATTAGCTTGCTAATTGGGTTTTCCTATTGCAAACGGTTAATGAGAAAACACCATGGGCGATGACCTCAGGCAACGCACACAGTTTCTAGGAATAAACCGTTTTGGATCAATGAACAATCACACACGACATTCTGCTGAAAACTGTTTGCGTTATGCCGTGACTGTGTGGGATGTGGATGTGATTGTTCATTGATCCAACACGGTTTATTCCTAGAAACTGCGCAAACGTTTTCCTTGGAGTGACTGTGTGGGATGTATATACGAACGGAAACGTTTAGCCGTGACTGACTGTGTGGGATGTACTTACGACCGGAAATGATTTCTCCTGTATAATTTTATTTTTGAGCACTCATCATGCGTATTTCTGTATTTGAGTGCTCGCCGGTCGCACACGACCTCATTTTGCTGAGCGTGTGTGCCAGAACGGCATATCCCCGACGGTTTCTGGGTCGTGTGGGAAGGACCCCCCCTATCGCCCACACTCACTTGGCGATGGATCCAAATGCCGTCATAGAAAGGGGTTAAAAACCATTTGTTTAGGACCGACGCGTACCAGTGATAGACCTGTTGTTGGCATGCATGTTGTCTCAGTTAAAATAGGAGATCACTGTTATCATGATTTATCTGACATAGGTGCTAGCGTATGTGCTATTCCTTATTCCTTATATCAAGAAATTATGAATCACATAGCACCCGCAGAGATAGAAGACATAGATGTTACTATGAAACTTGCTAATAGAGACACTATATCACCAATTGGGATTGTTAGAGATGTTGAAGTCTTGTGTGGAAAAATAAAATACCCTACTGATTTTCTTGTTCTTGGTTCCCCACAAGATGACTTTTGTCCCATTATCTTTGGTAGACCTTTCTTGAACACCGTTAATGCTAGAATATACTATGAGAAACAAACTGTCGGTGTTAGTTTTGGTGATGAGTCTCATGAGTTAATTTTCCAAGTTTAGTAGAAAGCTTCATGAAAAAGATTTGCCTAGTAAAGATGAATTAATTGGTCTTGGTTCTATTGTTGTGCCTCATACTGATCCACTAGAACAATATTTGCTAGACCATGAAAATGATTTACATATGCATGAAAGAAATGAAATAGATGAGATTTTCTTTGAACAACGTCCTCTGCTTAAACACAATTTGCCTATTGAAACTCTAGGAGGTCGTCCTCCATCTAAAGGTGATCCTATGTTTGAATTAAAACAATTGCTAGACACTTTGAAATATGCTTACCTTGATGAAAATAAGATATATCTTGTTATTATTAGTGCTAACCTTTCAGAACATGAAGAAGAAAGTTTATCAAAAGTTCTAAGGAAGCACCAAGCTGCTATTGGATATACTCTTGATGAATTAAAGGGCATTAGTCCCACTCTATGTCAGCACAAAATTAATATGGAACCTGATGCTAAACCCGTTGTTGATCACCAACGTCGGTTAAATCCGAATATGAAAGAAGTGGTAAGAACGGAAATATTAAAACTTCTGGAAGCAGGTATAATTTATCCCATAGCTGATAGTAGATGGGTAAGTCCTATTCATTGTGTCCCTAAGAAAGAGGTATTACTGTTGTTCCTAATGATAAGAATGATTTTATTCCACAAAGAATTGTTACAAGCTATCAAATGGTAATTGATTTTAGAAAAATAAACAAAGCAACTAGAAAAGAACATTACCCTCTGCCTTTTATTGATCAAATGCTAGAAAGACTAACTAAGCACACACATTTTTGCTTCCTTGATGGATATTCTGGTTTTTCACAAATACATGTTTCTCAACCTGATCAAGAAAAGACCACTTTCACTTGTCCCTTTGGAACTTATGCTTATAGACGTATGCCTTTTGGTTTATGCAATGCACCTGCTACCTTTCAAAGATGTATGACCGCTATATTCTCTAACTTTTGTGAAAAGATTGTTGAGGTTTTGACAGATGACTTCTCTATTTATGGGAAGTCTTTTGATGATTGTTTAAGCAATCTTGATCAAGTTTTGTAGAGATGCGAGCAACCAAATCTTGTCTTGAATTGGGAGAAGTGCCACTTTATGGTGAATGAAGGCATTGTCTTGGGTCACAAAATTTCTGAAAGAGGTATTGAAGTGGACAAAGCTAAGGTGGATGCAATTGAGAAAATGCCATGTCCTAAAGATATCAAAGGTATTCGTAGTTTCTTAGGTCATGCTGGTTTGTATAGGAGATTTATCAAAGACTTCTCTAGAACTTCTAGGCCTCTTACGAATCTTTTGAAAAAGGATGTTCCTTTTGTTTCTGATGATGATTGTTTAGAAGCCTTTGAAACACTCAAGAAAGCCTTAATCTCTACACCTATTGTTCAACCACCTGATTGGAACTTGCCTTTTGAAATTATGTGCGATGCTAATGATTATGCTGTTGGTGCTGTTCTAGGACAAAGAGTGGATAAGAAACTGAATGTTATTCATTATGCTAGTAAAACTCTAGACAGTGCTCAACGGAACTATGCTACTAATGAAAAGGAATTATTAGCAGTGGTGTTTGCTTGTGATAAATTTAGATCTTACATTGTTGATTCAAAAGTAATTGTTCACACCGATCATGCTGCTATTAAATATCTTATGGAAAAGAAAGATGCTAAACCTAGACTTGTTCGATGGGTTCTCTTGCTACAAGAATTTGGTTTACATATCACTGATAGAAAGGGTGTTGAGAACCCCGTAGCTGATAACTTGTCTAGGCTTGAAAATGTGCTTGATGACCCACTACCTATTGATGATAGTTTTCTGGATGAGCATTTAGCTGCAATAAATGTTGCTCATAATACTCCTTGGTATGCTGACTATGCTAATTACATTGTTGCTAAATATTTACCACCTAGCTTTACATACCAACAAAAGAAAAGAAAAAATCTTCTATGACTTAAGACATTACTGTTGGGATGACCCACATCTTTATAAAGAAGGAGCAGATGGTATTATTAGACGTGGTGTACCTGAGCATGAACAGGGACAAATCCTACGGAAATGTCACTCCGAAGCTTACAGAGGGAATCATGCTGGAGATAGAACTACTCACAAGGTGTTGCAATCTGGATTTTATTGGCCTACTCTCTTCACGGATGCCCGTAGGTTTGTCTTATCTTGTGATGAATGCCAAAGGATAGGTAATATCGGTAAGCGTGAAGACATGCGTATGAATTATTCACTTGCTGTTGAACATTTGATGTTTGGGGATTTGATTACATGGGACCTTTTCCTCCCTCTAATGGGTATACACATATTTTGGTTGCTGTTGATTATGTTACTAAATGGCTAGAAGCTATTCCTGTTGGGGAACATAGTAATTCAAAAAATTTCCTACGATCACACAAGATCAATCTAGGAGATGCATAACAACGAGACGGGGAGAGTGTGTCCACCTACCCTCGTAAACCGAAAACGGAAGCGTTATGTTAACGCGGTTCATGTAGTCGAACGTCTTCACGATCCAACCGATCCAAGTACCAAACGTACGGCACCTCCGAGTTCAGCACACGTTCAGCTCGATGACATCCCTCGAGCTCTTGATCCAGTAGAGGGTCGAGGGAGAGTTCCGCAGCATGGCGGTGTGGCGACGGTGTTGGTGATGTGATCCGCGCAGGGCTTCGCCTAAGCACTACAACGCTATGACCGGAGTAGTAAACTGTGGAGGGGGGCACCGCACATGTCTAAGACAAATCTTGGTGCACCTTTGGGGTGCCCCCGCCCCCGTATATAAAGGGGGGAGGAGGAGGTCGGCGGCCTAGGAGGGGCGCGCCAAGGGGTGTGTCCTACTTAGACTCCAAGTCCAAGTAGGATTCGTCCCCCCTCCTTCCTTCCAACAAAGAGGGAAAGGGAAAAGGGGGGAGAAGGAGAAGAAAGGAGGGGGGACGCGCCCCCTCCCCTTGTCCAATTCGGATTGGGCAAGGGGGGCGCGCACTTCCTCCCATGGCCTGCCTCCTCTCCTCCACTATGGCCCAATAGGCCCATTAACTTTCCCGAGGGGTTCCGGTAACCTCCCGGTACTCCCAAAAATCCCCGATCTTCATCGGAACCATTCCGGTGTCCGTATATAACCTTCCAATATATGAATCTTTAACTCTCGACCATTTCGAGACTTCTCGTCATGTCTGTGATCTCATCCGGGATTCCGAACAGACTTCGGTCACCAGAACACATAACTCATAATACAAATCGTCATCGAATGTTAAGCGTGCGGATCCTACGGGTTCGAGAACTATGTAGACATGACCGAGACACATCTCCAGCCAATAACCAATAGCGGAACCTGGATGCTCATATTGGCTCCTACATATTCTACGAAGATCTTTACCGGTCAAACTGCATAACAACATACGTCATTCCCTTTGTCATCGGTATGGTACTTGCCCGAGATTCGATCGTAGGTATCATCATACCTAGTTATATCTCGTTACCGGCAAGTCTCTTTACTCGTTCCGTAATGCATCATCCCATAACTAACTCATTAGTCACATTGCTTGCAAGGCTTATAGTGATGTGCATTACCGAGAGGGCCCAGAGATACCTCTCCGATACACGGAGTGACAAATCCTAATCTTGATCTATGCCAACCCAACAAACACTTTCGGAGACACCTGTAGAGCATCTTTATAATCACCCAGTTACGTTGTGACATTTGATAGCACACAAAGTGTTCCTCCGGTATTCGGGAGTTGCATAATCTCATAGTCAGAGGAATATGTATAAGTCATGAATAAAGCAATAGAAATAAAACTAAACGATCATTATGCTAAGATAACGGATGGGTCTTGTATATCACATCATTCTCTAATGATGTGATCCCGTTCATCAAATGACAACACATGTCTATGGTTAGGAAACTTAACCATCTTTGATTAACGAGCTAGTCAAGTAGAGGCATACTAGGGACACTCTGTTTTGTCTATGTATTCACACATGTACTAGTTTCCGGTTTATACAATTGTAGCAGGAACAATAAACATTTATCATGATATAAGGAAATATAAATAACAACTTTATTATTGCCTCTAGGGCATATTTCCTCCAGTCTCCCACTTGCACTAGAGTCAATAATCTAGATTACATAGTAATGATTCTAACACCCATGGAGTCTTGGTGCTGATCATGTTTTGCTCGGGGAAGAGGCTTAGTCAACGGGTCTGCAACATTCAGATCCGTATGTATTTTGCGAATCTCTATGTCTCCCTCCTTGACTTGATCGCGGATGGAATTGAAGCGTCATTTGATGTGTTTAGTTCTCTTGTGAAATCTGGATTCCTTCGCCAACGTAATTGCTCCAGTATTGTCACAAAAGATTTTCATTGGACCAATGCACTAGGTATCACACCTAGATCGGATATGAACTCCTTCATCCAGACTCCTTCATTTTCTGCTTTCGTAGCAGCTATGTACTCCGCTTCACACGTAGATCCCACCACAACACTCTGCTTGTAACTACACCAACTTACAGCTCCACTATTGTCGGTGTCAGAACCGGCGGATCTCGGGTAGGGGGTCCCAAACTGTGCGTCTAGGATCAATGGTTACAAGATACAGGGGACACGATGTTTACCCAGGTTCGGGCCCTCTCTATGGAGGTAATACCCTACTTCCTGCTTGATTGATCTTGATGAATATGAGTGTTACAAGAGTTGATCTACCACGAGATCGTAATGGCTAAACCATAGAAGTCTAGCCTGTATGACTATGGTAATGAGTATATCCTTTCCGGACTACACCCTCCGGTTTATATAGACACCGGGGGGATCTAGGGTTACATAGAGTCGGTTACATAGGAAGGAATCTTCATAGTTGATCGCCAAGCTTGCCTTCCACGCCAAGGAGAGTCCAATCCGGACACAGGTAGAGTCTTCGGCCTTCATGTCTTCATAGCCCACCAGTCCGGCCCATTGATAACAGGCCGGATGCCCAAGGACCCCTTAGTCCAGGACTCCCTCAGTAGCCCCTGAACCTGGCTTCAATGACGAGGAGTCCGACACACAGATTGTCTTTGGCATTGCAAGGTGGGTTCCCTTCTTTCCGAACTCCAAGATAGTCTTCGGACGTAGTGATAGTATCCGGACCTATCATACACACCATACACTACCCCAGAGAAAATATAGTTTTACACGAATCCAATCCCGTTGACAAATTTTGGTAGCACGACATCACGTCCGACCGGTCATAATTCCGAACCGTTTCTGTGTCGCCGCTCCACGTCCCGAGACGCGGTTGCCATTGGCATATCTTGTCAAAGCATAGATCGTGTCCCCTTATCGTGTGATTTTCATCAATGCTGGTACGGGTAATCCAACCGTGCTGTTTACCCAGGCCTTGGGAATAGCGAGCTTTCAGGGCGAGTGGGGAGGCGCTTGATATTCGCGACCTTTATAAGGGGGTAAGGATTCCCTTCCTTTACCCACACCCTTTCTCTCTTTCAGTCCTTCTGTCCTTGAGCTCCAGTGCCCAAGCTTCAGCTTTTCCTCGTTCGAGAAAGCACTCCAAACATGTCTGGATCTGGAGCTGGAGGCAAGTGGATGGCCTCCTCCGTTAAGAAGAAGGACATCACGGAGCTCCGGGAGGCCGGATATCTAGCCAAGGAGATTGCTCACCGCCTCCCGGCCAAAGGGCAAGTCGTCCCTACTCCAGAGCCCCATGAGAGGGTTGTGTTTCTCACACACTTTGTCCGCGGGCTGGGATTCCCTCTCCATCCGTTCGTCCACGGACTGATGTTTTACTACGGGCTAGACTTTCATGACCTAGCCCCCAATTTAATTCTCAACATCACGGCATTCATTGTTGTGTGCGAGGCCTTCCTCCACATCCCGCCTCATTTCGGCCTATTGCTGAAAACCTTCAATGTGAAGCCGAAAGTGGTGAGCGGCCAACAAGCAGAGTGCGGAGGTGCCATGGTGGGCAAGATGCCCAATGTTACCTGGACCGAAGGCTCCTTTGCGGAAACAGTGAAGGGGTGGCAATCGGGGTGGTTCTACATCACCGAGCCGCGCGACACTGACTCGGCAGCGGCCCCCGAGTTCCGATCCGGAATTCCAATGCGGCTCACCTCCTCGGAAGAGAGGGGCCTAACCTGGGGTTCCTCGAGCGAGATGACTGGGCTCCAGACATGTGTCCAGGACATGATAGACAGGAAAATCAAGCTCGTCAACGTGATCCAGGTCATGCTCATTCGTCGGGTTCTTCCGTGCCAACGCCGGGCTTGCTATCTGTGGGAGTATGATCCGGCCAAGCACCAGATGCTACTAGAGCTCTTCGACACGACGCATGAAGACATCTGGAAAGTGCTCTTCAAGGCCGGTGAGACACCACCGCCCATGACCGAGGATCGCGGGCTCAGCCTAAAACCTCAGGCTAATTCGGTAAGTTGTTTCATGTTTTCAAGGCATACCCTTTACTAGCATATTTTGAGAAAAAAATCCTAAGCCTTCCTATCCATGTTTTCAGGCCTGGATCAAGGTAGCAGGGGGATTAACTGTCCAGCTCCGCTGCCCGAAGACCCTGAATTTCCATTACTGACGAAAATGCTATTTCCAGCACCTTATGAGGTGCCGGAGAAGACGGCCAAGAAAGCGGCAAAAGGGGCCCGGAAGGGCCCTCACCGAAAAGGCACCCCGGACGTGATGTCAGAAGACGAGACTTGCTCTTCGTCCGTCGAGGACGATGACGAGGAGGAGGAATATGACTCCCTACCCGAGGTGGGGAGAAAGAAGAGAACGACCTCGACGAATCTAGAGGCGGGGGCACCCAAGAGGGGGAAAGGCTTCCCCGCGGATAACTCCGCGTGGGATGTCGATAGCAGTCCGCAGCGGCCTTCCCGGCCAAGCCTCGGGCCGCATCATAAGCATCAAAAATATTTATGCACGCCCGAACACCCGTCCTTTCCGCCTTGCAATATGTTCTCCATGATCTTCGTCAGAAGGTTCGCTGGACCCAAAGGAGAGGGTCAGTGTGTCACCGCCGCCAGCCTACTCCCCTTCGGCCAAGGGTGAAGACAAGGAGGCATACCAAAGGGCCTCCTTGGGCCGGGGAAGGCTCTAGAGATCGTCAGGGTGGCGCCCCAGGATGACTCCCGGGCCGCCGGATATATGGGGGGAAAAGCCCCTATGGAGACGGACTGTCCGGGCCGATTTCTACTCGACCCTTAGCCGGATTCTATTTCGGAGACCTATATGGCTCCGGAGTCCGGCAAACGGCCCTTCCCAAAAGGAGGGGGTGAACTACCGGTGACCTCTATCCAACCGGAGGCGCCGGATCGTCTACTGGAGGCGCTGCAAGGCGCCTCCATTGTGGATGAGCACCGTGCCCATATGGGTACGGTGATTGAAAGGGTTCAGTCCGCCAAAAACGGACTAACCGAGGCCTGCACTAGCCTTCTAGCAGGATTTGAGGTGAGTAATGTAATTGTAAGAGGAATATCACAGCGTAGACAGTAGCCCCTGATGCTCTGTTCGGCGTCCCTCAAGAAAAAGCCGAACAGAGGATCAAAAATAATTATCGCAGGAGTCTAGCAAAAAGGTGTCTATGTGAATAAGCAGGCCTCGTTGCGGGCTGCTACCGCTCAAACCGCGGAGGTCTCCGGACTGAAGCAGAAACTGGAGCGGGCCGAGGAAGAGCTCGGCCTCGTAAAGAAGCAGCCGGAGGATAGCCAACATACGCAGTAACCTGCGGGTATATTGAAGAATAAATTGTTCAAGCTGACTAAAGTGTCATGAACTTTATTAGGGGCCACGACCGAGGTGGCGGCCCTCAAGAAGGCGTTAGCCGAGGCCGAGGACAAAGCGGCCAAGGAACGCGCCGCGCGCGAGAAGCATGAGGCCCTGGTTAGCAAGGCCCAGCAAGATCTCCAGGACGCCGTCGAGAAGCTCGAGTCCTTGGAGCGCGGTTTTAAGATGCAAGAGTCCGAACTTGCGAAGGCCCATCAGAGCACACATGATGCCCAAGCCGAAGCCCAGAGCGCCCTCCATGAAATTCAGGCGGCCAAGAAGATTACGGCGGGTAAGTCTTTCACTATGCAAAGCCCGTAGGCGAAGGAAACATTCCTTGTACTGACCCGAATTTGGGTTTTCCAGGGGCATTTATGAATCTGCCGCGCAACATATGAGATGCTGCCGAGTTTTATCAAGCCGAAGAGGGGATGTCTACGAAGAAGCTATTCTGATCTCAATATTTTGGACCAGAATATCCGGTTCCCTTTAGCGACCAGCTGAAACAGCTGATCGAGCTGCACAGGTCGGTCGAGCTAGCCATGACGGACCTAATTGTCCGGCTGTGGCCTGCCGAGCCCATACCCAGCAGCTATTTCGGACTTGTGAAGCGGCTCGTGAGTGCCTGCCACGGCTCGAAGCCGTGAAGCGATTGGTCTATATTGAAGGTGCACGGATGGCCTTTGCCCGCGTCAAGACGCATTGGGCGAAGCTGGATGCCAAGAAGCCGGTGACCGAGGGGCCGCCTGCGGGCAAGGAGCATCGTCGACCCGAGCTATATTTGATAGTGTCCTGGAGGGGTCCTGCCTGGTGGCGGAACAATGTGCGAAGGATGTTATTTTCCAATGAAAACGTTCGTATTATGTTGTCCTGTAGGATGAAACATGATGTTATGTAATATAATGCTTGTGATTTTAAAATTTTACCTCCTGTGCGGCCGTTTGTGAAATCTGAGGGTTGACCGATCGTTAAAGCTTCTTCCATGTAGGTAGTACGGGGGTATCCGGGATAAATCTAAACACTCTTTTCTCCACGTTTTGGTCCTTAAAGGAGGTGTTTAGCGCAACGAACAAGACAATCAGACTATACGGCCTTTATGACCCTCACTTAGCCATAGGAGTTTGACAATGAAACTTTCGGCGAAGCCCCTGGTGTTCGGAAGGCCGAACTAGGGGCGCTATACACGCCTAATCGAAGAAACACCGATTCCTCACGCAAAGTGGAAAAAATCTCTAAGGATTTGAGACCTCTCGAATAGCTGACCAGCTCTCGCCGCACCATGACAGTCAGTTTTTGGCTTTCTCTACTGAGGTGCTCGTCCAGAAGAACTGGGACATAATCGTAGTAGTTCTCCCTTTACTACCCTAGCCGATATAGCAGAACGTAAGGTAGTAAGCACAGGAGCCGGGCAAGCCAACTATTGACCAAAGACATGATTCGGAGCCGATGCATATAATGCTATAAGTTCGGGGTGCCGAACTGTACTGTAAAAGTGTTTGGACTTTTGTTGCCGTAATTCGGGGTGTGATGAAGCCCCTGGCGCCGTAATACGTACCAGAGTGTACATGTGCAATGGGTAATAAATACAAAGGTAGGGAGACAGAGAAAATTAAATAATAAGCTGACGCTATCATTCATTTACCATTGTGGTGTTATTAATACGTCGAGGCATATTTGTACAAGTAATGTGATAAGCAAGTAAGGCTATTTATTGTGCCAATACCAAGGGCGAGCTGCGTACCGGTATGTAAAATAGGTATAGCAATCGTTAGCAGAGACCACCTGGGGATTCCCTTGTATGCCAGAGCTCCTTGCCTCCTTGGTGTGTTCTGCCCGCGGGTCGTCCGAATAGACCTCGAAAAGAAAAAGACCCGAAATGAAAAGAAAAAGTAAAGGTGTGAGATTCCCAGGGTCGGTTGAGCCGCACTGTGGATCGCGAGCTAGTTATGCCTCCGTCAGCACCCATGGGGCTTTGAGTGCGTAGTTATGTACGCATGGTATGAATGCCACTGCATGAAGGGGGCTAGGGTGGAGTCCGAATTGCTAATCAAGCTCTTGATGAGCCGAGCCGTCCTGTTGCAGCATAGTCCAGACCTTCTTAACGGTGTTCAGGGGCTCGGCAGCCGGATTATGGTTTTGTTTGAGAAGGCCTCTCTGTGCTTCTGCTGCTAGGGCGGTTGTGTGCTCCTCTGTATGGAGGGAGCGTTCTGTATTTCCATTGACTGTTTATGACACCGCGTGGACCGGGAATCTTGAGCTTTAGATAAGCATAGTGTGGCACCGCGTTGAATCTAGCAAACGCGGTTCATCCGAGCAGTGCGTGGTAGCCGCTATGGAAGGGGACGATATCGAAGATTAGCTCTTCGCTTTGGAAGTTGTCTGGAGAACCGAAGACCACCTCCAGCGTGATTGAGCCCGTGCAACAGGCCTCTACGCCTGGTATGACTCCTTTAAAGGTGGTCATTGTAGGCTTGGTTCGTGAGGGATTAATGCCCATTTTGCGCACAGTATTCTGATAGAGCAGGTTGAGGCTGCTACTGTCGGATGTGGGGTTCCGGCAAAACCCTTAAGGTTCGAACTCTGGGGTGCGCGCGAAGTTCTTTCCCTCCTCCTGATCTACGCCCTAGCTTGCTAAGATCTCACGGACGAACTCGACGAACTCACGACATGGAAAGACACGAGATTTATACTGGTTCGGGCCACCGTTGTGGTGTAATACCCTACTCCAGTGTGTGGTGGTGGATTGCCTCTTGGGCTGATGAAGAAACAAGACAAGGGAAGAACAACCTCCTGTGGTTGAGGTGTTCTTGTGCTCTATGGACTTGTGGATGAGAACTCGATCCGCCCCCCCCCCCCCTTCTGTGGCTAGCATTACTTATATAAGCCCTGATCCTCTCCCCAAATATTGAGCGGGAAGGGAGCCAACAACGGCGGGCAAATTTGAAAGTGGACGGCTAGTACAAGTTATCCTGACAAAAGCGGTCTTCGCCTGCAAAAGGCTCTGGTGGTGACGCCATCTTGGGCTCCACGGTGACCTCTGTCTTGCCGTCCTGCTGGTCTTCCTTTTCCTGATGCCTCGGTACTCCGTGCATGCGCCTGCGTCCTTAGCACGAAAGAGGAAACAAGGACGCTACGCGCGCTGGCGCCCGCCTGGTGCCGGTCGTCATGGCTCACGTCACGAGAGCCTCGAGAGTTTTGCCCCGCCTTGATATCTCCGCTCCTCGCGAGCCTGCCTGGTAAGGCAGCTCCCGAGGAGGTCTCGCGCCGTCCGCCTCGCGAGGCTTGGCCCCTCGCGAGGGTCTTGAACGCCTTGTTGATGAAGATGGGCCGTACGGGCCTGCTAGCATAGCCACGTCGTGGGCCGCAGGCAGGCAAGTCTGGGGACCCCCATTCCCAGAACGCCGACAGTAGCCCCCGGGCCCAAGGTGCGCTTAGGCTTGGCTTCACGGCGAAGCCAAGGGTCAAGTACGGAGCGCCGCGGGCCCCCAAAGCCTGCGGCCTCGGTCGACGCGTGGCGGTCGATTGGACGTGGGCGTCTCCACTTCCCCAGGCGGCCTCAGCAACTGCCCTCCTGACAAAAGGCTGGCGCAAACAGTGTTTGCCTTTATTGTTTCTTCCTCGCCTTGCTCCAGATCCCCTTTCTCGCTCCTCGCCACCGGTACCTCCAGATCTGCTCCAATCTTACTCCGCATTTGCGACCCATGGCGCCGCGCAAGACCAAGACCTCTGCGGCACCGGCTTGGTATGAGCCAGCTCTTGAAGCGCCCACTGAGGGAGTCCTGGATTAGGGGGTATCCGGACAGCCGGACTATATCCTTAGGTCGCACTGTTGGACTATGAAGATACAAGATTGAAGACTTCGTCTCGTGTCCGGATGGGACTCTCTTGGCGTGGAAGGCAAGCTTGGCGTCTGAGATATGTAGATCTCCTTCATTGTAACCGACTCTGTGTAACCCTAGCCCCCTCCGGTGTCTATATAAACCGGAGGGTTTAGTCCGTAGGACAAAAAACAATCATACCATAGGCTAGCTTCTAGGGTTTAGCCTCTACGATCTCATGGTAGATCAACTCTTGTAATACTCATATTCATCAAGATCAATCAAGCAGGAAGTAGGGTATTACCTCCATAGAGAGGGCCCGAACCTGGGTAAACATCGTGTCCCTTGCCTCCTGTTACCATCCACCTTAGGCGCACAGTTCGGGACCCCCTACCCGAGATCCGCCGGTTTTGACACCGACATTGGTGCTTTCATTGAGAGTTCCACTGTGTCGTCGCTGCAAGGTTCGATGGCCCCTTCAATCATCGACAACGATGCGGTCCAGGGTGAGGTTTTCCTCCCCAGACAGATCTTCGTGTTCGGCGGCTTCGCACTGCGGGCCAACTCGTTTGGCCATCTGGAGCAGATCGAGAGCTACGCCCCTGGCCATCAGGTCAGGTTTGGAAACTTGAATTACACTGCCGATATCCGCGGAGACTTGATCTTCGACGGATTCGGGCCCATGCCAGGTGTGCCGCACGATCACGACGAGCACGATATAGCTCTGCCGCCGGACGGTGTTCGGGAGATCACGCCAGCAACTACTCCGGCCTCTAGTCTGGAGCAGATCGTGCCATCCGAGGACAGGAGGATAGACTCCGCCATGGAGGCCGCGCCCTCAATGGCGATAGAGCCGAATACTGACCTTACACTTCACGAGAGCCGTGTCACCGAACTGCTGGACTCATCCTCGGCCACGGACTCCGTACCACCCGCGCCCATACCTATCGAATCCGATTGGGCGCCAATCATGGAGTTCACCTCCAGAGATATCTTTCAGCACTCGCCCTTCGGCGACATACTGAACTCATTAAAATCTCTCTCGACTGAACTATGTCCGGCTAGAGTGGGACGCGGACGACGAAGAAATTCAATCCCCACCCACCACCCACTTAGTAGCCACTGCCGATGATTTAACCGACATGCTCGACTTTGACTCCGAAGACATCGATGGTATGGACACCGATGCCGGAGATGAACAGGAATCACTGCCCACAGGGCACTGGACCACCACCTCATCATATGACATATATATGGTGGATACACCCAAAGAAAATAATAACGAGGATGCAGGGAAAGATAGCTCCCACGACAAGCAATCAAAACGGCGCCATAGGCGCCGCTCTAAATCCCGCCTTGGCAAAAACAACGACAACAGCGCAACAAGAAGCCAAATTGACCCAGCGATAGAGCAGGGTAAGCCAGCGGACGACGAACAAAGTGCGGAGCCGCTGTCCGAGCACGACGACGACGAGCGCATCATCCTGGAAGGGCAGCTAGAGCAAGAAAGGCTTATGGCCACTGCAAGAAGTTTGAAGAAGCAGAAACAAAGGCTCAAGGCCGCACAAAACACACTCAATAGTAGATGGAATAAAGTGCTTGACACGGCAGAAAAGTACGGTGGCGGTCGCCCCACGAAGAGCTACGCAAAGTGGAAGCTGCTGCCGGAGTTCGACGACGAGGCCTTCGAACCCTCGCAGCCAAAAAACAAAACCGCCGATCGGTCGGATCGACGACCTCGTGGCCGCGATAGGGTGGCCAACGAGGCCGCACATAAGTCAGTACATGACTGACGCGAGGACCCGCATCACCGGGCCGGTGCAACCAGATCCATCTACGGATCAAGGAAACGCGCTCCAGCACTCAGCCAACACCAAATACCACAACCGTCCGAATTCCATGGCACAGCCAAATACAGGGGTGCCGCACACCCCCTATGTTTCTCAGACGAGGTATTAGAACAAGAATTTCCAGAAGGGTTCAAACCAGTTAACATAGAGGCATACGACGGAACCATAGACCCTGGGGTCTGGATCGAGGACTTCATCCTCCATATTCACATGGCTCGTGGAGACGATCTCCACGCCATCGAATACTTACCCCTCAAGCTCAAAGGACCAGCTCGACACTGGCTGAAAAGCCTCCCCGAAAATTCCATTGAAGTTGGGAGGAGCTCGAGGACGCTTTCCGGACTAACTTTCAAGGGACTTATGTCCGACCCCCGGACGCTGATGATTTGAGTCATATAATTCAACAGCCCGGAGAGTCAGCCCGAAAGCTTTGGAATAGGTTTCTCACTAAGAAGAACCAAATTGTCGACTGTCCGGACGCTGAAGCCCTAGCAGCCTTCAAGCATAGTGTTCGAGACGAATGGCATGCCAGACACCTTGGCCAAGAAAAGCCGAGAACAATGGCAGCCCTAACAAGCCTCATGACCCGCTTTTGCGCGGCCGAGGATAGCTGGTTAGCTCGCAGCAGCACCAGCGACCCAAGCACATCCAAGGTCCGGGACGACAATGGAAAACCGCGACGCAGTAAAAACAAGCGCCAGAATAAAGAAGACAACCCCGACAATACGGCGGTAAACGCCGGATTTAGAGGCTCTCGACTGGGTCAGCGGAAAAAGCCCTTTAAAGGCAACAGAGATGAACCGACCGGCCTAAACAAAATTCTAGACAAACTATGTCAGATCCACGGCACCCCCGACAAGCCCGCAAATCATACCCACAGAGATTGCTGGGTCTTCAAGCAGGCTGGCAAGCTAAACGCCCGAACACAAGGGGAGGACACTCCGGCGAGGACGAAGATACGCCGCCAAAGAAGACACCGGGGACAGAAAAAATTCCCGCCAGAAGTCAAAACAGTAAATGTTATCCACGTGACAAAGAGGAGAGACAAATACGCACTCCGAAATACATGAGTCATAGAGCCCGTCACCCATGAGTCCTACCACTGGTCGGCCTGCCCGGTCACTTTCGATCGCAGGGATCACCTATTAGGTATCCGGCAGGAAGGATCAGCTGCTTTGGTGCTGGACCCAATAATAAACGGATACCACCTTACACGAGTCCTTATGGACGGCGGCAGTAGTCTAAATCTAATATACTAGGACACCGTCCGCAAAATGGGGATAAACCCAACAAACATCAGCCACAGTAATACTACCTTCAAGGGAGTAATACCCGAACCTGAAGGCTCGCTACGGGCTCTCTAGTACTAGAGGTTGTGTTCGGCTCACCCGACAACCTCCGGAGCGAAAGGTTAACCTTCGACATTGCTCCATTCCGAAGTGGCTATCAAGCACTACTCAGACGAGAGGCTTTCGCCCGTTTCAATGCAATACCGCATTACGCTTTACTCCAACTTAAAATGCCCGGTCCTTGCGGCACCATCATAGTGCATGGAAATGTTGAGCGTTCGTTCCGAGCAGAAGTACGCACGGCTGCTTTAACAGCCGAACACTAGATGGCCTCACCACCAGAGATGATGACCGGTCGTTAGGACCGCGGACATGGTTAGACGAGTCCGGCCAATCATTGGATAGATATTGGACCGATGGTTACACCCGTATAGACGGTACCAGGGGCTTCGTCGCGATAATTCGGCTCAACTTTACCCATCTCGACTTTTTCATGGTTTATTTATAATAACCAAATTTTTGCACAACAACTTTTCACTAAGAACCTCTCTTTTACAGATGACTATCGTATACACCCATCCGTGATACGGCACAATGTAGACACATGCGCAGACGTGTAGCGAGGGACCCGTGCAAAGGTTTCTCTTTAGATTAAGACCTGCGTAAACCTTTTTCTTGTCTTTTGTTGTTCACATCCTCCAGATTCTCAATACAACCGAGAAGGATGCTGACGTCTTGGCATGTGGCCACGTCAGAATATTGCTCGTACCTGGACACTATGGGTTCATTATCCAAGGGCATCACCTAAGCCAGTATATGTTTCAAAGATCGAACACCTTAGGGAATGTTCGGCGTCGCGAGTTAGGCCTTATATGCATCAGCTCCGAATCATGTGTTTGGTCAAATGTTGGGTTTGCCCGGCTCCTGTGTTTTGCTACCTTACGTTCTGCTCTATCGGCTAAGGTGGCACCAGGAGAACTCTTTGCGATTGTGCCACAGCTAGCCCGGACGAGCACCTCGAGAGAAAGCCGAAAACCGACTGTCATGATAAAGCGAGAGACCGGTCAACCACTCGATGACTTATCGTAATCTTCGATTCCTCCGCATTAACAAAGGGCCGTTTCTGGCGGGCATGACCGCGCCCGTGTTCGGATGAGCGGAGCCACAAGGGCTATATAGTAGCCCCACCGTCAAACTCCTATGGCTAAGTGAAAGTGTTAAAGCAATATAGTCCGATTGCCTAGTTCGCTGCGCTATCACCTCCTTAATGGACCAAGACGTTGGATCAAGTGTGAACACGCGTCTTCTGCAAACACCCCCGTATTATATGCGTGGGGGCTGATGCCGACGACTGCAAACTTTCAGGTTATATACACATATACATAAACGGCCGCACAGGAGGCATCATAACACTTTTAGGCAAAAGTATAAAAATAGCCTTTATATAATTTAGTAAAACATCATTTTTCAATGGGAATACATGTCATTCGAACATAATATTCTTGAAACCTTTGCGCTTCTATTGAACGAGCGCCTCCAAGGACCTCATCAAAGTAGTGCTCGGCAGCTACTCGGCTAACTGCCGAACTAGGGGCTGCAATTGTGGTGGCTTCCATCTCCGCCCAGTGCATTTTGACACGGGCAAGTGCCATCCTCGCACCCTCGATGCACGCCGACCTCTTCATAGCGTCGATGCGCGGCACAGCACCAAGGAACTGCTGCACCAAGCTGAAGTAACTATTCGGCCTTGGCCCTGCCGGCCATAGGTGATCCACAACAGACCTCATGGCGAGTCCGGACAACCTATGGAGCTCGGCCCATTCGGCCATCTGCTCATTCAGAGGAAGCGGACGCGCTGGACCATTAAATTGCGACCAGAACAACTTCTCTACTTCGCGATCTCTTTGATCTTCGAAGAACTCGGCCGCATCAGCAGCACTCGCTGCCAAATCCAGATAGGCATCTGCAGAACTCCACAGCCGGTCCAGAGGAGCATACTTAGGATCTACGAACTTCATCCGCAGCATAAAGGGCTTCCCAGCCGCGATATCCCCGGCGTGATGCAGCTCCTCCTTCATCGCTCTAATTGTAGAGCGGGATTCCTTGGCTGCTACCATGGCCTTCTCCAGCTCCGTAGCCCTCGCTTGGCTTTCCTTCTCAAGAAGCCGGTATCGGTCGGCGGCATCACTTAACTCAACGGCCATCTTGGCCATCTTCTCCTTACTTTGGCAATGGGCAGCTTGTTCGGCCCTCAGCTCTTCAGCCGCCTTTAGAGCGGCTGCATCACTATTGCTGGCTTGCTTTTTGGCTCGGGCAAGTTCCGCCCGAAGGGTCTCCACTGCCGCAGCTTGATACGTCTCCAACGTATCTATAATTTTTGATTGCTCCATGCTATATTATCTACTGTTTTGGGCAATATTGGGCTTTATTATCCACTTTTATATTATTTTTGGGACAAACCTATTAACCGGAGGCCCAACCCAGATTTGCTATTTTATGCCTATTTCAGTGTTTCGAGGAAAAGGAATATCAGACGGAGTCGAAACGGAACGAAATCAACTGGAGAAGTTATTTTTGGAAGGAAACCCACCTGATGGACTTGGACCCCACGTCAGAAGATCTTGGAGGTGCTCACGAGGGTGGTGGCGCGCCCACCCCCTAGGGCGCGCCCACCTCGTGGGGCCCCCGTAGCTCCACCGACGTACTCCTTTCACCCATATATACCTACGTACCCTAAAACTTCCAGAACAGAAGATAGATCGGGAGTTCCACCGCCGCAAGCCTCTGTAGCCACCATAAACCTCTCGGGAGCCCTTTCCGGCACATCATCGGTGGCCATCTTCATCAACCCGGCGCTCTCCCTGACGAGGAGGGAGTAGTTCACCCTTGGGGCTGAGGGTATGTACCAGTAGCTATGTGTTTGACCTCTCTCTCTCATGTTCTCTCTCATGTTCCCTCTATGGCACGATCTTGATGTATCCCGAGCTTTGCTATTGTAGTTGGATCTTATGATGTTTCTCCCCCTCTACTCTCTTGTGATGAATTGAGTTTCCCCTTTGAAGTTATCTTATCGGATTGAGTCTTTTATGAGAACACTTGATGTATGTCTTGCCGTGCTTATCTGTGGTGACAATGGGATATCATGTGCCTCTTGATGTATGTTTTGGTGACCAACTTGCGGGTTCCGCCCATGAATCTATGCATAGGGGTTGGCACACGTTCTTGACTCTCAGGTAGAAACTTTGGGGCACTCTTTGAAGTACTTTGTGTTGGTTGGATGAATCTGAGATTGTGTGATGCATATCGTATAATCATGCCCACGGATACTTGAGGTGACAACGGAGTATCTAGGTGACATTAGGGTTTTGATTGATTTGTGTCTTAAGGTGTTATTCTAGTACAAACTCTTTTATAGATCAATTCGAAAGAATAGCTTTGAGGTGGTTTCGTACCCTACCATAATCTCTATGTTTGTTCTCCCCTATTAGTGGCTTTGGAGTGACTCTTTGTTGCATGTTGAGGGATTGTTATGTGATCTATCTATGTTATTATTGTTGAGAGAACTTGCACTAGTGAAAGTATGAACCCTAGGCCTTGTTTCCTATCATTGCAATACCGTTTACTCTCACTTTTATCATTAGTTACCTTGCTGTTTTTATATTTTAAGATTACAAATACCTTTATCTACTATCCATATTGCAATTGTATCACCATCTCTTCGCCGAACTAGTGCACCTATACAATTTACCATTGTATTGGGTGTGTTGGGGACACAAGAGACTCTTTGTTATTTGGTTGCAGGGTTGTTTGATAGAGACCATCTTCATCCTACGCCTCCCACGGATTGATAAACCTTAGGTCATCCACTTGAGGTTAATTTGCTACTGTCCTACAAACCTGTGCACTTGCAGACCCAACAACGTCTACAAGAAGAAGGTTGTGTAGTAGACATCACAGCTCCATCTGCATTTCACAACATGTTCAAGATACTGGCATTATGCTCCTCTTACCATATGTTGAAATCCGGAGAAATTACATACCGTACGCCTCATCAAGCCGCTTGTTGACAAGCACGATGTCGGCATCTGCCGCATCAAGTCGCCGCGTTAGCTCGGCAACCTCACAAATCCGGCTAGCCACCGGACCTCCCGCCACCTGCATATGAGGATAGCTGGATTATTACCTGCGACTATGATCCTCTGTTTACCGCCGTTTCCGACGGCAACCAGAGTCTTAGGGGCTACTATCTGCACAGGGCACATTTAAAACATGTGCGGTACTGTACAAAATATACGTCACTTCGCGTACCTCAAAACCTTTCAGCAGAATCATAAAGGTTTCATGCAACCCGCTTTCTGCGGATGAAACCCTGTCAACCACCACGCCCATTAGCGCACGGTGCGCTTCTGAGATAGCCGCCTGCTCTAGTAGATCCTTCAGTGCATCCAACCACATGACAGGCGGAGCCGGACCCTTCCGGTTGCTCTCTCCAAGAGCCGGATACTGAGGACTTTGGGTGGCCAAAGAATCACCCTCTAGCCTTGCCGGATCGGGAGAAGCCCTCCGAGACGACACCTCGGGGTCGCCCGCCTCGTAAGGCAGGATGGTGTGGGGAGGCGTTTCGCTCTCCATCATCTCCGGAAGAAGATCCCCCGAAGACGAACTCTGCCGAGAAGGGCCACGATCCAAACTACAAGACGGATGTTTCGCTTATTTTCCTCAGAAGTAAAGTAGGATATTTTTTTACTATTAAACCCTTTCTTTTACTTACAGCTCGATGGAGGGCTGATCCCCTTACTGCAGCCTTTATGCGGCGGGGTATCCCACAGGCCAGACCCTCTGGCGAAGATTTCTTCCCATTTAGAGACTATTGTCTCCGGGCCTTGAGAGGCGGTCCTTTTCCTTCCTTGGGGAGAGGGAGCTTTGGCTTCTTCTCCCCGGTTGTCCGCCTTCACGGAGGCGTCAGCCTCTTTCTTCCCACCTTTATCCTCCCCTGAGGGCGCTTGGTAGGGCGCAAGCTCCAACATCTAGACTAGTACCGGATCAGGTGAGACCTCGGAGAGGGGGGCCGGACACCTGATCATCTTCGCCTTTGCTATCCAGTCCTGGTCAAAGAGCGACTTTTTAGAATGATGTCGTGCTGAATAGAAATACAACGTGTCCGGCCATAGGGCGACTTACTTGGGTATCTGGACGATTGCAGCTCAGACCCGTGTCCTCGGTGGAATCCGGACACATTGCTTGCGGTCCGAAGTACAATTTGTACATCTCCTCGGGCGTCATGCCGAGGAAGTGCTAAATAGCTCGCGGTCCCTCCGGATTGAATTGCCACAGACGAAGGGGACGACGTTTACAAGGCAGGGTTCGGCGAAGTAACATTACTTGCGTTTACTGTGACCAGACCAATATCTCTTTCGAGGAGATCTCGGATGCGTCCCTGCAGTATGGGCACGTCCTTCATTGGCCCCCAGTCTAGCCCCTTGTTGATCCATGACGTTAGTCGTGGAGGGTGACCCGAGCGAAAGGCAGGTGGGGTCACCCATTTGGTACCCCTGGGAGCTGTGACATAAAACCATTCTTGTTCCATAAGCTGGACACCTCCTGGAAACAACCCTCGGGCCATGGGGCATCGGCGCTTTTGCTTATTCCAGCACCTCCGCATTCTGCATACCTCCCCTCGATCGTCTTCGGCTCCACTTGGAAGGTCTTGATCCACAGGACGAAGTGAGGGGTGATGCAGAGAAAAGCTTCGTACACGACAATAAAAGACGAGATGTGGAGAATAGAATCCGGAGCTAAATCATGGAAGTCCAGCCCGTAATAGAACATGAGCCCCCTCACGAAGGGATCCAGAGCCAGGCCTAGCCCTCGAAGGAAGTGAGATATGAATACTACGCTCTCGCCGGGTTTGGAGTAGGTATGACCTGCCCTTGAGCAGGCAGGCGGTGCGCAATCTCGCCGGTCAAGAACCTGGCCTCTCTTAACTTTCTGACGTCTTCCTCCATGATGGAGGAGGGCATCCACCGACCTTGAAGGTTGGATCTGGACATGGTTGAAGGTCCGAAGCGCCTGACCTGAGCTTTGGGTGTTGGAACTCGAGGCGGGGGAGGGATTCGATTGAGTTGAGGAATAAAAAAGGATAAGCCTTGGTCTCTTTATAAAGAGGGTGAATACTAGGCGTCCTCCTCGTGACCGTTTGGGACTTGCCTATAATCGAGGAGTCATACCAACGGGCACGATTGGGTTACCCACGCCCGTATTGATGAGAATCCCGTGATAAGGGGACACGATCTCTGCTTCGACAAGACGTGCCAAGGAAACCGCCTCACGATATGCGCCAAGGCTGGTTGAAAAACATGGTTCGATAATAACTGGGCCATGGCATGATGTCATGGTATCAAATACGTTAGCATGTCGGATTTGTGAATATTAATCTCTCTACGGTGGAATGTGGAACTTGTTTTGCAGAGCCGGACACTATACTTGTGTTCAAGATCTTCTATGGAGTATCCGGAGGAGGAACCCGCCTTGCAATGCCGAAAACAATCTGCGCACCGGACTCATCGTCATTGAAGCCTGGTTCAGGGGCTACTGAGAGAGTCCGGGATTAGGGGGTATCCGGACAGCCGGACTATATCCTTTGGCGGACTGTTGGACTATGAAGATACAAGATTGAAGACTTCGTCTCGTGTCCGGATGGGACTCTCTTGGCGTGGAAGGCAAGCTTGGCGATACGGATATGTAGATCTCCTTCATTGTAACCCGACTACTGTAACCCTAGCCCCCTCCGGTGTCTAAACCGGAGGGTTTAGTCCGTAGGACAAAAAACAATCATACCATAGGCTAGCTTCTAGGGTTTAGCCTCTACGATCTCGTGGTAGATCAACTTTTGTAATACTCATATTCATCAAGATCAATCAAGCATGAAGTAGGGTATTACCTCCATAGAGAGGGCCCGAACCTGGGTAAACATCGTGTCCCTTGCCTCCTGTTACCATCCGCCTTAGACGCGCAGTTTGGGACCCCCTACCCGAGATCTGCCGGTTTTGACACCGACACCCACCGTCACGGAAAAGAGCCTCACCTTCGTGTGCCTACTGACGGTGGGGGAGAGCAACGAAGGGGGAAGACGGAGCTCCGGCTTGCCTCCGACGTGCCGGAGCCTGAGGGAAACACCTTCTTCCCCTTCTTCTCGAGCAGAATCGTCGTCGGGTTGGTTCCCCCCTTCTTCAATTTATTTTTTGAGGTCCTTCACCACTACGGGTTGCAGGCGTTGCACCTCCACCCCAACTCTATCCTCCTCCTGTCCATCTTCGCCTACTCAGGTGAGGCGTACGTTGGCGTGATGCCATCCGTGGCGCTTCTATGCCACTTCTTCTTCCTTCGCGTCAGCGAGGGACACATCTCCGGGTGCGCCAATTTCATCACATCTGGCAAGGCCAACTCAATCTCGAGCACCGGGAAGAGGGCTGACAATATCCAGGCCAAATGGGTCATGATGGACGCCAAGCGCGCCCATCCGTGTTTCGCCTTGCCAACGGAGGCGCCCCAGTTTAACAAGGGGTGTCCCTGCGAGAAGCTCACTGATGAGCGGGCGTCATCTGTGATGGGGCAGATGCAGACCGGCCTGAAGCCAGGCAACGCAAAGGCAGCAAAGGTCACATGGGCCATGCTCCTAAGGGAATTCTTGACGCTGCGTGTCGCCCCGCTCCAGGCGCGGTCGCGCCCCTTGTGGGAGCTCGGAGATGAAGAAGACAAGACTCGCCTGAGGCCAGGGGCCCTGCCTGGCGACGAACTGGCCGCTGTCCTGCGTCTCCTGGTCGGGGACAACCAGGAGTACCCTCCGAGTGCCTTCGCTCCTTTGTTCCTCCGCAAGGATTGGGAGCCGCTTGTGCTTTCCAGGCCGACCTTTGACGCACGCAGGCTGGTGCCGCCTGCGCTCTCCGGAGCCCCAGCAGCACCAAAGCCAGTGGAGGTGTCCTCCGACGAGTCTGGCGGGGGAAAGGAAGAGGAGGGGGACTCGGAGGCGACCCTCGAAGAGATGGGGGAGAACTCCCCCTTGAACAAAGCTGAAATCCTCCGTGCCCTTCCTGACGATGCCGAAGTTGAGGTCTGCCAAGAGGAGGGAGAACCGCCTGTCGTCCCGACAAGGAGTAGGTCCTCACTGATCCCTTGGGATGCTTCCCCCGCCTTGGCGTCGCCTGGGGCTGTCTCCAGCTCTCCTGCTGCGCCGCCTTCTGCCGCCGGGGCCCGCACACCCACTTCCCAGGCTCCGAGGCTTTCAGGCTTTAAGCTCCCCAAGCGGAACTATGTCGCGGTGGATCAGTAAGTGTTCGACCTCCATCTTGTTTTTGTTGGGGAACGTAGTAATTTCAAAAATTTTCCTACGATCACGCAAGATCAT
The DNA here is from genome assembly GCA_021605145.1 of Aegilops bicornis. Lineage (NCBI taxonomy): Eukaryota > Viridiplantae > Streptophyta > Magnoliopsida > Poales > Poaceae > Aegilops > Aegilops bicornis. The sequence continues at coordinate 677,655,537 of CM038675.1, forward strand.
GGTGATGCATAGCAACGAGATGAGAGTGTCTCACGCACTCGTAGACCCACAGCCGAAGCGTTGACGCAACGTAGAGGAAGTAGTCGTACTTCTTCACGATCCAACCGATCCAAGTACCGAACGACGGCACCTCCGAGTTCTGCACACGTTCAGCTCGATGGCGCCCCTCGAACTCCGATCCAGCCGAGTGTTGAGGGAGAGTTTCACAAGACGACGGCGTGGTGACGATGATGATGTTCCACCGGTAGCGAGGCTTCGCCTAAGCTCCGCCACGGTATTCTCGAGGTGTAATATGGTGGAAGGGGCACCGCACACGGCTAAGGAAAGATCTCAAGGATCAACTTGTGTGTCATGGGGTGCCCTGCCCCAGATATAAAGGAGGGAAGGAGGAGGGGCTGGCCGCCAAGGGAGGTGCGCCAGGGTGTCCTACTCCTACTAGGAGTAGGATTCCCCCAATCCTAGTCCAACTAGGTTTCCCCAAGTGGGAAGGAGAGAGAGGGGCGCCTTCTCCTAGTCCTAATAGGACTAGGGAAGGGGGAAGGTGCGACCAGCACTTGGGCCCCTTCTCTCCTTTCCACTAAGGCCCATGTTGGCCCATTAGTATTCGGGGTTCCGGTAACCTCCCTACTTGGTAAAATTCCCAATTTCACCCGGAACACTTCCGATGTCCAAACATAGACTTCCAATATATGAATTTTTATGTCTCGACCATTTCGAGACTCCTCGTCACGTCCGTGATCTCATCCGGACTCCGAACAACCTTCGTACAGAAACATCATAACAACTCATAGTAACTGTCATCGAAGCGTTAAGCGTGCGGACCCTACGGGTTCGAGAACTATGTAGACATGACCGAGACACCTCTCCGGTCAATAACCAATAAGCGGGACCTGGATGCCCATATTGGCTCCTACATATTCTACGAAGATCTTTATCGGTCGGACCGCATAACAACATACGTTGTTCCCTTTGTCATCGGTATGTTACTTGCCGAGATTCGATCGTCGGTATCCAATACCTAGTTCAATCTCGTTACCGGCAAGTCTCTTTACTCGTTCCGTAATACATCATCTCACAACTAACTCATTAGTTGCAATGCTTGCAAGGCTTATGTGATGTGCATTACCGAGAGGGCCCAGAGATACCTCTCCGACAATCGGAGTGACAAATCCTAATCTCGAAATATGCCAACCCAACATGTACCTTCGGAGACACCTGTAATGTACCTTTATAATCACCCAGATACGTAGTGACGTTTGGTAGCACCCAAAGTGTTCCTCGTGCAAACGGGAGTTGCATAATCTCATAGTCATAGGAACATGTATAAGTCATGAAGAAAAGCACTAGCAACAAACTATACGATCAGGTGCTATGCTAATGGAATGGGTCATGTCAATCAGATCATTCAACCAATGATGTGATCCCGTTAATCAAATAACAACTCCTTGTTCATGGTTTAGGAAACACAACCATCTTTGATTAACGAGCTAGTCAAGTAGAGGCATACTAGTGACACTCAGCAGGTTTATGTATTCACACATGTATTATGTTTCCTGTTAATACAATTCTAGCATGAATAATAAACATTTATCATGATATAAGGAAATAAATAATAACTTTTATTATTGCCTCTAGGGCATATTTCCTTGATCTCCCACTTGCACTAGAGTCAATAATCTAGATTACACAAGTAATGATTCTAACACCCATGGAGTCTTGGTGCTGATCATGTTTTGCTCGTGGAAGAGGCTTAGTCAACGGTTCCGCAACATTCAGATCCGTATGTATCTTGCATATCTCTATGTCTCCCACCGACCAAATCCGGATGGAGTTGAAGCGTCTTTTGATGTGCTTGGTTCTCTTGTGAAATCTGGATTCCTTTGCTAAGGCAATTGCACCAAGTATTGTCACAAAAGATTTTCATTGGACCCGATACACTAGGTACAACACCTAGATCGGTTATGAACTCCTTCATCCAGACTCCTTCATTAGCTGCTTGAAGCAGCTATGTACTCAACTTCACATGTAGATCCCGCCATGACGCTTTGTTTGGAACTGCACCAACCGACAGCTCCTCCGCTTAATGTAAATACGTATCCGGTTTGCGATTTAGAATCGTCCGGATCGATGTCAAAGCTTGCGTCGACGTAACCGTTCTGACGAGTTCTTTGTCACCGCCATAAATGAGAAACATATCCTTAGTCCTTCTCAAGTACTTAAGGATGTTCTTGACCGCTGTCCAGATGATCCACTCTGGATTACTTTGGTACCGCACCGCCAAACTTACAAAGGCACACATCGGTCTGGTACACAGCATTGCATACATGATAGAGCCTATGGCTGAAGCATAGGGAACATCTTTCATTTTCTCTCTATCTTCTGCGGTGGTCGGGCATTGAGTCTTACTCAACTTCACACCTTGTAGCACCGGCAAGAACCCTTTCTTTGCCTGATCCATTTTGAACTTTTTCAAAATTTTATCAAGGTATGTGTTTTGTGAAAGTCCTATTAAGCGTTTTGATCTATCTCTATAGATCTTAATGCCCAATATGTAAGCAGCTTCACCGAGGTCTTTCATCGAAAAACTCTTATTCAAGTATCCCTTTATGCTATCCAGAAATTCTATATCATTTCCGATCAGTAATATGTCATCCACATATAATATCAGAAATGCTACAGAGCTCCCACTCACTTTCTTGTAAATACAGGCTTCTCCAAAAGTCTCTATAAAACCAAAAGCTTAGATAACATTATCAAAACGTTTATTACAAATCCGAGATTCTTGCACAAGTCCATAAATGGATCACTGGAGCTTGCACACTTTGTTAGCTCCCTTTGGATCGACAAAACCTTCTCGTTGCATCATATACAACTCTTCTTCCGTAAATCCATTCAGGAATGCAGTTTTAACATCCATTTGCCAAATTTCATAATCATAAAATGCGGCAATTGCTAACATGATTCGGACGGACTTAAGCATCGCTACGGGTGAGAAGGTCTCATCGTAGTCAATCCCTTGAACTTGTCGAAAACCTTTTGCAACAAGTCGAGCTTTATAGACGATAACATTACCATCAGCGTCAGTCTTCTTCTTGAAGATCCATTTATTCTCAATTGCTTGCCGATCATCGGGCAAGTCAACCAAAGTCCACACTTTGTTCTCATACATGGATCCCATCTCGCATTTCATGGCCTCAAGCCATTTTGTGGAATCTGGGCTCACCATCGCTTCTTCATAGTTCGTAGGTTCATCATGTTCCATTAACATGACTTCCGAATAGGATTACCGTATCATCTCAGTGCGGATCTTGCTCTGGTTGATCTACGAAGTTCTGTAGAAACTTGATCTGAAGTTTCATGATCATCATCATTAGCTTCTTCCCTATTTGGTGTAGGTGTCACGTAAACTGTTTTCTCGTGATGTACTACTTCTCAATAAGGGAGTAGATACGATTATCTCATCAAGTTCTACTTTCCTCCCACTCACTTCTTTCGAGAGAAACTCTTTCTCCAAAAAGTTTCGAATTTAGCAACAAAAATCTTGCCTTCGGATCTGTGATAGAAGGTGTACCCAACAGTCTCCTTTGGGTATCCTATGAAGACACATTTCTCGATTTGGGTTCGAGCTTATCAGGTTGAAGCTTTTTCACATAAGCATCGCAGCCCCAAACTTTCGAAAGCGACAACTTTGGTTTCTTGCCAAACCCACAGTTCATAAGGCGTCGTCTCAACGGATTTAGATGGTGCCCTATTTAAAGTGAATGTAGCCGTCTCTAAAGCATGACCCCAAAACGATAGCGGTAAATCAGTAAGAGACATCATAGATCGCACCATATCTAATAAAGTACGATTACGACGTTCGGACACACCAAAACGTAGTGGTGTTCCGGTGGCGTAAGTTGCCAAACTATTCCGCATTGTTTCAAATGTAGGCCAAACTCGTAACTCAAATATTCTCCTCCACGATCAGATCGTAGAAACTTTATTTTCTTGTTACGATGATTTTCCACTTCACTCTGAAATTCTTTGAACTTTTCAAATGTTTCAGATTTGTGTTTCATTAAGTAGATATACCCATATCTGCTCAAATCATCTGTGAAGGTGAGAAAATAACGATATCCGCCATTTAGCCTCAACATTCATTGGACCACATACATCAGTATGTATGATTTCCAATAAATCTGTTGCTCTCTCCATAGTTCCGAGAACGGTGTTTTAGTCATCTTGCCCATAAGGCACGGTTCGCAAGTGCCAAGTGATTCATAATCAAGTGACTCCAAAAGTCCATCAAGATGGAGTTTCTTCATGCGCTTTACACCGATATGACCTAAGCGGCGATTGCCACAAATAAGTTGCACCATCATTATCAACTCTGCATCTTTTGGTTTCAACATTATGAATATGTGTATCATTACTATCAAGATTAAGTAAAACAAACCATTCTTCAATGGTGCATGACCATAAAAGATATTATTCATATAAATAGAACAACCATTATTCTCTCGATTTAAATGAATAACCGTCTCGCATCAAACAAGATCCAGATATAATGTTCATGCTCAACGCTGGTACTAAATAACAATTATTTAGGTCTAATACTAATCCTGAAGGTAGATGTAGAGGTAGCGTGCCGACTGCGATCACATCGACTTTGGAACCATTTCCCACGCGCATCGTCACCTCGTCCTTAGCCAATCTTCGCTTAATCCGTAGCCCTGCTTTGAGTTGCAAATATTAGCAATGTAACCAGTATCAAATACCAGTGTGCTCTGCGAGTATTAGTAAGGTACACATCAATAACATGTATATCACATATACCTTTGTTAACCTTGCCATCCTTCTTATCCGCCAAATACTTGGGGCAGTTCCGCTTCGATGACCAGCACTGCTTGCAATAGAAGCACTTTCAGTTTGAGCTTAGGACCAGACTTGGGTTTCTTCTCTTGATTAGCAACTTGCTTGCTGTTCTTTTGAAGTTTCCTTTTCTTTCCTTTGCCCTTTTCTTGAAACTAGTGGTTTTGTTAACCATCAACACTTGATGCTCCTTTTTGATTTCTACCTCCGCTGACTTTCAAAGCATCGCGAAGAGCTCGGGCATTGTTTTGGTCATCCCTTGCATATTATAGTTCATCACGAAGCTCTTGTAGCTTGGTGGCGATGATTGGAGAATTACATCAATGACGCAATCATCCGGAAGATTAACTCCCAGTTGAATCAAGTGATTGTTATATCCAGACATTCTGAGTATATGCTCACTGACAGAACCGTTCTCCTCCATCTTACAGCTATAGAACTTATTGGAGACTTCATATCTCTCAATCCGGGCATTCGCTTGGACTATTAACTTCAACTCCTGGAACATCTCATATGCTCCATGGTGTTCAAAAGCAACGTTGAAGTCCGGTTCTAAGCCGTAAAGCATGGCACACTGAACTATAGAGTAGTCATCGACTTTGCTTTGCCAGACGTTCACAACATCTGGCGCAGCCCTTGCACCAGGCCTGGCACCTAACGGTGCTTCCAGGACGTAATTCTTCCGTGCAGCAATAAGGATAATCCTCAAATTACGGACCCAGTCCGTGTAATTGCTGCCATCATCTTTCAACTTTGCTTTCTCAAGGAACGCATTAAAATTCAACGGAACAACGACGAGCCATCTATCTACACATCATAGACAAGCAAGATACTATCGGTACTAAGTTCATGATAATTTTAAGTTCAATTAATCATATTACTTAAGAACTCCCACTTAGAAAAATATCCTCCAATTCTCTAAGTGATTGCGTGATCCATATCAACTACACCATGACCGATCATCACGTGTGATGGAGTAGCTTCAATGGTGAACATCAATATGTTGATCATATCTACTATATGATTCATGCTCGACCTTTCGGTCTCCGTGTTCCGAGGTCATATCTTATATGCATAGCTCGTCAAGTATAACTTTGAGTATTCTGCGTGTGCAACTGTTTTGCACCCGTTGTATTTGAGCGTAGAGCCTATCACACCCGATCATCACGTGGTGTCTCAAGTACGAAGAACTTTCGCAGCGGTGCATACTCGGGAGAACACTTCTTGATAATTTAGTAAGGATCATCTTATAATGCTACCGTCAATCAAAGCAAGATAAGATGCATAAAGGATTAACATCACATGCAATCAATATAAGTGATATGATATGGCCATCATCATCTTGTGCTTGTGATCTCCATCTCGAAGCACCGTCATGATCACCATCGTCACCGGCGCCGACACCTTGATCTCCATCGTAGCATCGTTGTCGTCTCGCCAAACTTATGCTTCTACGACTATCGCTACCGTTTAGTGATAAAGTAAAGCATTACGAGGCGATTGCATTGCATACAATAAAGCGACAACCATATGGCTCTGCCGATTGCCGATAACTCGGTTACAAAACATGATCATCTCATACAATAAAATATAGCATCACGTCTTGACCATATCACATCACAACATGCCCTGCAAAAACAAGTTAGGCGTCCTCTACTATGTTGTTGCAAGTTTTACGTGGCTGCTACGGGCTGAGCAAGAACCGTTCTTACCTACGCATCAAAACCACAGCGATACTTCGTCAAATAGACTCCGTTTAACCTTCTCAAGGACCGGGCGTAGCCTTTTCAGTTCAACTAAAGTTGGAGAGACAGTCTTCCACAAGCCATCTATGTGCAAAGCACGTCGAGGAACGGTCTCGCGTAAAATGCAGCGTAAGGTTGGTCTGGATCGTCTTTCCAACAATACCGCTGAACCAAAGTATGACATGCTTTGGTAGGCGTTATGACTTGTATCGTCCACAACTCACTTGTGTTCTACTCGTGCATATGACATCTACGCATAAAACCAGGCTCGGATGCCCTTTGTTGGGGAACGTAGTAATTTCAAAAATTTTCCTACGATCACGCAAGATCATGGTGATGCATAGCAGCGAGATGAGAGTGTCGATCTCGTACCCTCGTAGACCCACAGTGAAGCGTTGACGCAACGTAGAGGAAGTAGTCGTACTTCTTCACGATCCAACCGATCCAAGTACCGAGCGTCACGGCACCTCCGAGTTCTGCACCACGTTCAGCTCGATGGCGTCCCTCGAACTCCGATCCAGCCGAGTGTTGAGGGAGAGTTTAAATCGGCCTGACGGCGTGGTGGCGATGATGATGTTCCACCGTGGCGGGGCTTCGCCTAAGCTCCTTCTGATATTCTCGAGGTGTAATATGGTGGAAGGGGGCACCGCACACGGCTAAGGAAAGATCTCAAGGATCAACTTGTGTGTCATGGGGTGCCCTCTGCCCCGTATATAAAGGAGGGAAGGAGGAGGGGCTGGCCCGGCCAAGGGAGGTGCGCCGAGGGGTGTCCTACTCCTACTAGGAGTAGGATTCCCCCCAATCCTAGTCCAACTAGGTTTCCCCAAGTGGGAAGGGAGAGAGAGGCGCCTTCTCCTAGTCCTAATAGGACTAGGGAAGGGGAAGGTGCGACCAGCACTTGGGCCCCTTCTCTCCTTTCCACTAAGGCCCATGTTGGCCCATTAGTATTCCGGGGTTCCGGTAACCTCCGTGCTTGGTAAAATTCCCAATTTCACCGGAACACTTCCGATGTCCAAACATAGACTTCCAATATATGAATTTTATGTCTCGACCATTTCGAGACTCCTCGTCACGTCCGTGATCTCATCGGGACTCGAACAACCTTGATACAGAAACATCATAACAACTCATAGTAAGCATCATCGAAGCGTTAAGCGTGCGGACCCTACGGGTTCGAGAACTATGTAGACATGACCGAGACACCTCTCCGGTCAATAACCAATAGCGGGACCTGGATGCCCATATTGGCTCCTACATATTCTCTGAAGATCTTTATCGGTCGAGACCGCATAACAACATACGTTGTTCCCTTTGTCATCGGTATGTTACTTGCCGAGATTCGATCGTCGGTATCCAATACCTAGTTCAATCTCGTTACCGGCAAGTCTCTTTACTCGTTCCGTAATACATCATCTCACAACTAACTCATTAGTTGCAATGCTTGCAAGGCTTATGTGATGTGCATTACCGAGAGGGCCCAGAGATACCTCTCCGACAATCGGAGTGACAAATCCTAATCTCGAAATATGCCAACCCAACATGTACCTTCGGAGACACCTGTAATGTACCTTTATAATCACCCGATTCGTTGTGACGTTTGGTAGCACCAAAGTGTTCCTCGAGCAAGCGGAGTTGCATAATCTCATAGTCATAGGAACATGTATAAGTCATGAAGAAAAGCACTAGCAACAAACTATACGATCAGGTGCTATGCTAATGGAATGGGTCATGTCAATCAGATCATTCAACCAATGATGTGATCCCGTTAATCAAATAACAACTCCTTGTTCATGGTTTAGGAAACACAACCATCTTTGATTAACGAGCTAGTCAAGTAGAGGCATACTAGTGACACTCTGTAGGTTTATGTATTCACACATGTATTATGTTTCCTGTTAATACAATTCTAGCATGAATAATAAACATTTATCATGATATAAGGAAATAAATAATAACTTTTATTATTGCCTCTAGGGCATATTTCCTTCAGTTTTCGCTCATGTCACTGCTTCCTGACATTCGTCTTTGGCTGTCCAGGCCGCTGGCCGCGACGAAGAAGAGGAAAGAGGGTACGGTGACCGCGCCCTCTTCTGCTAAGAAAGGAGGCGCCAGCGCCCGCACCTTCCCAGCCCGGTCGTCTCCGCGAGGCCAGGAGGAACATTGCCAGGAGGAGTCAGCCCCCGTGGCCCCGCTGGCTCCGGAAGTGCCGGCGTCTGGCCCGGTTGAAGAGGTCCCAGCTGCTGCGGAGCCCGCAGTCTCCCAGGCCTTGGTGACGGTGTCGTCTCCTCCCACTGCTGCACCTCCACTCCCAGGTTCTGGAGCGCGCTCTTTTGGATATGACCTAGTTGCAGGCAGATCTCCTGAGCACGGACCCGCGCCTGGTGGCCGGGCGCCCGGAGCTAGCCTCTGGCTGGCTTCATTCTGACCTGGCGGTCCGCGCGACGCTGAGCCAAGCCGCGGCGTCTTCTGAGAAGGAGAAGCAGAGTGCCACCAACACTGCAGCCGATCATGAGGCGTCGCTGAAAGACGCCAAGGCCGCCCGCGACGGCTGCCAAGAGCTGGAGGACGAGCTGAAGGACCAGCGCGACAAGCATGCCGAAGAAGCACGTGGCCGTCTGGTGAAAGAGGAGGAGATTAAGGCCCGGGAGGACGCCGTCAAGAACCGTGATGCTGAGCTGGAGGAGTTGGGGAAGACGCAGGTCGCCGAGGGCAGCCGGCTGGAGGAGCTGGAGCGGAAGGTGAAGGCGAGGGAAGCCGTTCTTGACACCAAGGCGCGAGTCTTGGCCGAAGACCGCGTGGCCTTTGCCGATCTCGAGGAGAGGTCTCGCAAGGCACTGAAGACGCTCTACGAGCACGGCTTGGAGAGGCCGCTGTCCACCGACGAGGACGGTCCCGCCCTGCTGCTTCCTCCCTTGGTGAAGGCGCTTGAGGAGGTTGTGGATGGTATCGATCCCATGGCAGAGGCAGAAGCTCGCGTCCTGTCTTCACCTCCATTGACTCGCGTCTCCAGCCACCTGCACGTTCGCGACGTCCTGTCTTCACCTGCATTGACTCGCGTCTCCAGCCACCTGCACGTTCGCGACCCCAACGCTTGTCTTGACGAGCTACTGGAGCATGTGGCTAAAGATCACTACGAAGCCGCCGTCGCAGCCGTGCAAGGTCAGGTAGAGGCCCTGCTGAAGAGGTTCCGCGGCTTTGCCTCCACACCCTTGTTCGGTGATGCCACCGATCCTGCGGCTGGTGGTGCAGGTGAAGACGTCGCTACCCGGGGAGGAGTATCTTCGGCAGGCGATGGCGATGTCCAGGGGTGAGCTGCAGCTGATCTCCGGTTTCGTCCCTATAACATGCATCAGGCCTCGTGGAGGCGTTAAACTTTCATTTGATATTGTGAGTGTTGGGGAACGTAGTAGAAATTCAAAATTTTCTACGCATCACCAAGATCAATCTATGGAGATACTAGCAACGAGAGAGAGGGGAGTGCATCTTCACACCCTTGAAGATCGCGATGCGGAAGCGTTTCAAGAACGCGGTCGGTGGAGTCGTTCACTAAGCGATTCAAATCGCGGCCGAATCCGATCTAAGCACCGAACAACGGTGCCTCCGCGTTCAACACACGTACAGCCTGGGGACGTCTCCTCCTTCTTGATCCAGCAAGGGGAGACGAGAAGTTGAGGGAGAGCTCCGGCAGCACGACGGCGTGGTGGTGGAGCTTGCAGTTCTCCGGCAGAGCTTCGCCAAGCACTACTACGGAGGAGGAGGTGTTGGGGAGAGAGGGCTGCGCCAGGAAGGGTGAAGCTCCCATCGCCTCCCACTATATATACGGGTGGAGGGGGCTGGTTTCTTGCCCTCCAAGTCCATTGGGCGTTGGCAAAGGTGGGAGGAAAGAAATCCCATCATTTCCTTCCCCATCGATTGTTATCCCCCTTTTTTTAGGGATCTTGATCTTATCCCTTCGGGAAATGATCTTATTCCTTCTAAGGGGATCTTGGTGCGCCTTGACCAGGGGTGTGGGGCCTTGCCCCCACTACCCATGTTCATGTGGGTCCCTCCATGCAGGTGGGCCCCACTCCGGAACCTTCTAGAACCTTCCTGGTACAATACCGAAAAATCCCGAACATTTTCCGGTGGCCAAAATAGGACTTCCCATATATAAATCTTTACCTCTGGACCATTCCGAAACTCCTCGTGGCGTCCGGGATCTCATTCGGGACTCCGAACAACATTCGGTAACTACACACTAATTCCCATAACAACTCTAGCGTCACCAAACCTTAAGTGTGTAGACCCTACGGGTTCGGGAATCATGCAGACATGACCGAGACAGCTCTCTGGCCAATAACCAACAGCGGGATCTGGATACCCATGTTGGCTCCCACATGTTCCACGATGATCTCATCGGATGAACCACGATGTCAAGGATTCAAGCAATCCGTATACAATTCCCTTTGTCAATCGATGCGTTACTTGCCCGAGATTCGATCGTCGGTATCCCAATACCTCGTTCAATCTCGTTACCGCAAGTCACTTTACTCGTTCCGTAATGCATGATCCGTGACTAACTACTTAGTCACATTGAGCTCATTATGATGATGCATTACCGAGTGGGCCCAGAGATACCTCTCCGTCTGCGGAGTGACAAATCGATCTCGATTCGTGCCAACCCAATGACACTTTCGGAGATACCCGTAGTGCACCTTTATAGCCACCCGATTCACGTTGTGATGTTTGGCACACCCATAGCATTCCTACGGTATCCGGGAGTTGCACAATCTCATGGTCTAAGGAAATGATACTTGACATTAGAAAAGCTTTTAGCGATTTAACTACACGATCTTGTGCTATGCTTAGGATTGGGTCTTGTCCATCACATCATTCTCCTAATGATGTGATCCCGTTATCAATGACATCCAATGTCCATGGTCAGAAACCATAACCATCTATTGATCAACGAGCTAGTCAACTAGAGGCTCACTGGGACATGTTGTGGTCTATGTATTCACACATGTATTACGGTTTCCATTTAATACAATTATAGCATGAACAATAGACAATTATCATGAACAAGGAAATATAATAATAACCATTTTATTATTGCCTCTAGGGAATATTTCCAACAGTCTCCCACTTGCGCTAGAGTCAATAATCTAGTTCACATCATTATGTGATTGTAATGAATCCAACACCCATGGTGTTTGATCGTAGCTCGCTTGTGAGAGAGGTTTACTAGTCAACGGGTCTGAACCTTTCAGATCCGTGTGTGCTTTACAAATCTCTATGTCATCTCCTAGATGCAGCTACCACGCTCTATTTGGAACTATTCCAAATAACTGCTCTACTATATGAATCCGGTCTACTACTCAGAGTCATCCGGATTAGTGTCAAAGTTTGCATCGGCGTAACCCTTTACGATGAACTCTTTTACCACCTCCATAATCGAGAAAATTCCTTAGTCCACTAGTTACTAAGGTTAAGTTTGACCGCTGTCATGTGATCCATTCCTGGATCACTCTTGTACCTTATAGTGACTCATGGCAAGGCACACTTGGTCTTGATACTCAAGATAGCATCTTTGTAGAGCCTACGTCTAAAGCATAGGGGACGACCTTCGTCCTTTCTCTCTCTTCTGTCGTGGTCAGGTCTTGAGTCTTACTCAATACTCACACCTTACAGCCAAGAACTCCTTCTTTGCTGATCTATTTTGAACTCCTTCAGAATCTTCTCACGGTATGTGTTCATTTGAAAGTACTATTAAGCATTTTGATCTATTCTTAAATATCTTGATGCTCAATGTTCAAGTAGCTTAATCCAGGTTTTCCATTGAAAAACACTTTTCATATAACCCTATATGCTTTCCAGAAATTCTACATCATTTCCGATCAACAATATGTCAACAACATATACTCATCAAAAATTCTATAGTGCTCCCACTCACTTCTTTGGAAATACAAGTTTCTCATAAACTTTGTATAAACCCAAAATCTTTGATCATCTCATCAAAGCGTATATTCCAATTCCAAGATGCTTACTCCAATCCTTAGAAGGATTGCTGGAGCTTTGCATATTTGTTAGCATCTTATAGGATTGACAAAACTTTCCGGTTGTATCATATACAACCTTTCCTCAAGAAAATTGTCGAGGAAACAATGTTTTGACATCCTATCTGCAAGATTTCATAAATAATGCAGTAACTGCTAATATAATTCCAACAGGCTCTTAGCATCGCTATGAGTGAGAAAGTCTCATCGCAGTCAACTCCTTGAACTTGCCGGAAAACATCTTAACGACAAGTCGAGCATTCTTAATGGTGATACTTACCATCATTGTCTATCTTCCTTTTAAAATCCATCTGTACCCAACAGCCTTACGACCATAAAGTAGTTCTTCCAAAGTCTATACTTTGTTTTCATACATGGATCCTCTCTCGAATTTTATGGCCTCTAGCCATTTTTCAGAATCCGGGCCCACCATCGCTTCTCCATAGCTCGTAGGTTCATTGTTGTCTAGCAACATGACCTCCTAGACAGGATTACCATACCACTCTGAAGTAGTACTCATCCTTGTCACCCTACGAGGTTTGGTAGTAACTTGATCCGAAGCTTCATGATCACTATCATAAGCTTCTACTTCAATTGGAGTAGGCGCCACAGGAACAACTTCCTGTGCCCTGCTACACACTAGTTGAAGTGATGGTTCAATAACCTCATCAAGTCTCCACCATCCTCCCACTCAATTCTTTTGAGAGAAACCTTTCCTCGAGAAAGGACCCAATTCTAGAAACAATCCCTTTTGCTTCTAGATCTGAGACAGGAGGTATACCCAACTGTTTTGGGTGTCCTATGAAGATGCATTTATCCTCTTTGGGTTTGAGCTTATCAGGCTAAAACTTTTCCACATAAGCTTCCCAGTCCCAAACTTTTAAGAAATGACAGCTTAGGTTTCTCTAAACCATAGTTAAATGCGCTGTCATCTCAACGGAATTACGTGGTGCCCTATTTGAAGTGAATGCGGTTGTCTCTAATGCCTAACCCATAAACGATAGTGGTAATTCGATAAGATACATCATGGTATGCACCGTATCCAATAGGGTGCAGTTATGATGTTCGGACACACCATCACACTATGGTGTTCCAGGCGGTATAGTTGTGAAACAATTTCCACAATGTCTTAGTTGTTTGCCAAACTCGTAACTCAGATATTTATTTTTATGATCATATCATAGACATTACATCCTCTTGCACGATGATCTTCAACTTCACTCTGAAATTACTTGAACCTTTCAATAATTCAGACTTTTGTTTCATCAAGTAAATATACTTAACATCTACTCAAATCATCTGTGAAGTAAGAACATAATGATATTCATCAAGTGCCTCGGCACTCATTGGATTGCACACATCAAATGTATTACTTCCAACAAGTTGCTCTCTTGTTCCATCTCACTGAATACGAGGCCTTCAGTCATGTTGCCCATGTGGTATGATTTGCATGTCTCATGTGATTCAAAATCAAGTGAGTCCAAACGATCCATCTGTATGGAGTTTCTTCATGCATATATATCAATAGACATGGTTCGCATGTCTCAATCTTTTCAAAAACGAGTGAGTCCAAAGATCCATCAAACATGGAGCTTTTTCATGCGTTTTATACCAATATGACTCAAGTGGCAGTGCCACAAGTATGTGGTACTATCATTACTATCTTATATCTTTTGGCATGAACATGTGTATCACTACGATCGAGATTCAATAAACCATTCATTTTAGGTGCAAGACCATTGAAGGTATTATTCAAATAAACAGAGTAACCATTATTCTCCTTAAATGAATAACCTTATTGAGATAGAAATATCCAATCATGTCTATGCTCAACGCAAACACCAAATAACAATTATTTAGGTTCGACACCAATCTCGATGGTAGAGGGAGTATGCGATGTTTGATCACATCAAGCTTGGAAATACTTCCAACACATATCGTCATCTCACATTTAGCTAGTCTCCGTTTATTCCGCAGCTCTTCTATTTCGAGTTACTAACACTTAGCAACCGAACCGGTATCTAATACCCTGGTGCTACTAGGAGTAATAGTAAAGTAAACATTAATATAATGTATATCCAATATACTTACGCCGACCTTGCCAAATTCTCATCTACCAAGTATCTAGGGTGGTTCTGTTTCAGGACTGCGTTCCCTCATTACAGAAGCACTTAATCTCGGGTTTGGGTTCAACCTTGGGTTTCTTTACTAAAGCAGCAACTGATTTGCTGTTTCATGAAGTATCCCGTCTTGCCCTTGCCCTTCTTGAAACTAGTGGTTTCACTAACCATCAAACAATTGATGCTCCTTCTTGATTTCTACTTTCGCGGCGTCAAACATCGCGAATATTTCAAGGATCATCATATGTATCCCTGATATGTTATAGTTCATCACGAAGCTCTAGCAGCTTGGTGGCAATGACTTTGGAGAAACATCACTATCTCATCTGGAAGATTAACTCCCACTTGATTCAAGTGATTGCTGTACTCAGACAATCTGAGCACAAGCTCAACGATTGAGCTTTTCTCCCTTAGTTTGCAGGCTAAGAAACTCGTCGGAGGTCTTATTCCTCTTGACGTGGGCACGAGCCTGAAATTCCAATTTCAGCCCTCGAAACATCTCATATGTTCCGCGACGTTTCGAAATCGTCTTCGGTGCCTCAATTCTAAACCGTTTAACATTACCGAACTATCACGTAGTTATCAAAACGTGTATGTTAGATGTTCGCAACATCCACAGACGACGTTCGAGGTTCAGCACACCGAGCAGTGCATTAAGGACATAAGCCTTCTACGCAACAATGAGGACAATCCTCAGTTTACGGACCCAGTCCGCATAATTGCTACAATTAACTTTCAACTAAATTTTCTCTAGGAACATATCTAAAATAGTAGAACTAAAGAGTGAGCTACGACATAATTTGCAAAACCTTTTTACTATGTTCAGGATAATTAAGTTCATCTTATGAACTCCCACTCAGATAGACATCCCTCTAGTCATCTAAGTGATACATGATCCGAGTCAACTAGGCCGTGTCCGATCATCACGTGAGACGGACTAGTCATCATCGGTGAACATCTTCATGTTGATCGTATCCACTATACGACTCATGTTCGACCTTTCGGTCTCTTGTGTTCCGAGGCCATGTATGTACATGCTAGGCTCGTCAAGTCAACCTAAGTGTTTCGCGTGTGTAAATCTGGATTACACCCGTTGTATGTGAACATTAGAATCTATCACACCCGATCATCATGTGGTGCTTGAAACAACGAACTTTCGCATAGCGGTGCACAGTTAGGGGGAACACTTTCTTGAAATTATTATGAGGGATCGTCTTATTTACTACCGTCGTTCTAAGCAAATAAGATGCATAAACATGATAAACATCACATGCAATCAAATAGTGACATGATATGGCCAATATCATTTTGCTCCTTTTGATCTCCATCTTCGGGGCTCCATGATTATCATCGTCACCGGCATGACACCATGATCTCCATCATCGTGTTTCCATGAAGTTGTCTCGCCAACTATTACTTCTACTACTATGGCTAACGGTTTAGCAATGAAGTAAAGTAATTACATGGCGTTATTCAAAGGACACGCAGGTCACACAATAAATAAAGACAACTCCTATGGCTCCTGCCGGTTGTCATACTCATCGACATGCAAGTCGTGATTCCTATTACAAGAATATGATCAATCTCATACATCACATATGTTTCATTCGTCACATCCTTCTTGGCCACATCACATCACACGGCATATGCTGCAAAAACAAGTTAGACGTCCTCTAATTGTTGTTGCAAGTTTTTTTGCATGGCTGCTATAGGTTTCTAGCAAGAACGTTTCTTACCTACGCCAAAACCACAATGTGATATGCCAATTGCTATTTACCCTTCATAAGGACCCTTTTCATCGAATCCGATCTCGACTAAAGTGGGAGAGATCGGCACCCGCTAGCCACCTTATGCAACACGTGCATGTCAGCCGGTGGAACCTGTCTCACGTAAGTGTACGTGTAAGGTCGGTCCGGGCCGCTTCATCCCACAATACCGTCGAAACAAGATAGGACTAGTAACGGTAAGCATATTGAACAAAATCAACGCCCACAACTACTTGTGTTCTACTCGTGCATAGAATCTACGCAATAAACCTAGCTCTGATACCACTGTTGGGGAACGTAGCTGAAATTCAAAATTTTCTACGCATCACCAAGATCAATCTATGGAGATACTAGCAATGAGAGAGAGGGGAGTGCATCTTCATACCCTTGAAGATCGCGATGCGGAAGCGTTGCAAGAACGCGGTCGGTGGAGTCGTTCACTAAGCGATTCAGATCGCGGCCGAATCCGATCTAAGCACCGAACAACGGTGCCTCCACGTTCAACACACGTACAGCCCGGGGATGTCTTCTCCTTCTTGATCCAGCAAGGGGAGAGGAGAAGTTGAGGGAGAGCTCCGGCAGCACGACGGCGTGGTGGTGGAGCTTGCAGTTCTCCGGCAGAGCTTCGCCAAGCACTACTACGGAGGAGGAGGTGTTGGGAGGGAGAGGGCTGCGCCCGGGAAGGGTGAAGCTACCATGCGCCTCCCACTATATATAGGGGTGGAGGGGCTGGTTTCTTGCCCTCCAAGTCCATTGGGCGTTGGCAAAGGTGTGAGGAAAGAAATCCCATCATTTCCTTCCCCATCGATTGTTATCCCCCTTTTTTTAGGGATCTTGATCTTATCCCTTCGGGATATGATCTTATTCCTTCTAAGGGGGGATCTTGGTGCGCCTTGACCAGGGGTGTGGGGCCTTGCCCCCACTACCCATGTTCATGTGGGTCCCCCCATGCAGGTGGGCCCCACTCCGGAACCTTCTAGAACCTTCCCGGTACAATACCGAAAAATCCCGAACATTTTCCGGTGCCCAAAATAGGACTTCCCATATATAAATCTTTACCTCCGGACCATTCCGGAACTCCTCGTGACGTCCGGGATCTCATCCGGGACTCCGAACAACATTCTGTAACTGCACACTAATTCCCATAACAACTCTAGCGTCACCAAACCTTAAGTGTGTAGACCCTACGGGTTCGGGAATCATGCAGACATGACCGAGACAGCTCTCTGGCCAATAACCAACAGCGGGATCTGGATACCCATGTTGGCTCCCAAATGTTCCACGATGATCTCATCGGATGAACCACAATGTCAAGGATTCAAGCAATCCCGTATACAATTCCTTTTGTCAATCGATACGTTACTTGCCCAAGATTCGATCGTTGGTATCCCAATACCTCGTTCAATCTCGTTACCGGCAAGTCACTTTACTCGTTCCGTAATGCATGATCCCGTGACTAACTACTTAGTCACATTGATCTCATTATGATGATGCATTACCGAGTGGGCCTAGAGATACCTCTCCGTCACATTGAGTGACAAATCCCAGTCTAGATTCGTGCCAACCCAACAGACACTTTCGGAGATACCCGTAGTGCACCTTTATAGCCACCCAGTTACGTTGTGACGTTTGGCACACCCAAAGCATTTCTACGGTATCCGGGAGTTGCACAATCTCATGGTCTAAGGAAATGATACTTGACATTAGAAAAGCTTTTAGCAAACGAACTACACGATCTTGTGCTATGCTTAGGATTGGGTCTTGTCCATCACATCATTCTCCTAATGATGCGATCCCGTTATCAATGACATCCAATGTCCATGGTCAGGAAGCCATAACCATCTATTGATCAACGAGCTAGTCAACTAGAGGCTCACTAGGGACATGTTGTGGTCTATGTATTCACACATGTATTACGGTTTCCAGTTAATACAATTATAGCATGAACAATAGACAATTGTCACGACCGGTTTTTCAATAAAATAATTATTGACCAACCGACCTATGAAATCCAGTATGAGGAAAATCCTCCATACCGGTAGACAAAACTTTGATACAATAAGCCAGTAGCATTAAAATATTACAGGGTCGAGCTGAAGATGCCCAACCAATTATTACAAACACGCCAATAATTATACATAATGGCAGATATGACACAATGGTGTGGGGTGGAAATACTACTGACTCGAGATATGAGTGATTGGTGGAATAACACAGTGGGGGTGGATAATAAGACTACTACACTGGCAGCTCATCGAGCGTCGAGTTGAGGCTCGATGAATTTATTTGGGTAGCGGAAGCGGATATATCACAATGACTAATCCAGGGGTCGCACGAGGCTGACTGGGATTCCTCTAGGCGTCGGACTCACTATCGAACTCTTCATCCATGAGATCGCCTTCGTCGACATCCGCCAAATCAACAAGCCAGGTGAGTACTTTGAAAGTACTCGCAAGACAGTTCGGACAAAAGATATAACAAATTTATGCATGAATGCGACATGATTGATTTATAACAAAGTGCTATCAAATCAGTAACACAAGTAAGGAAAAAGGGGATCGGCGGTAGTCCACTCGAAAACCCAAAGAAGAAAAACTCAAAACTGATCGGGTGTCTGAAGCGACGCCTCGAAGGGTGAACAAATAAGTAAAACATGCCACGATCGAGGCGTCTAGCGACACCTCATAAAGGGCTTATATTGAAAGAAAAGACATGCGTGCCACAGTCGGACGTCGGAGCGACATCACAGAAAGGGCTTATAACAAAAGTAAATAATAACAATGCCGTAGTCGGACGT
The DNA here is from genome assembly GCA_021605145.1 of Aegilops bicornis. Lineage (NCBI taxonomy): Eukaryota > Viridiplantae > Streptophyta > Magnoliopsida > Poales > Poaceae > Aegilops > Aegilops bicornis. The sequence continues at coordinate 677,674,854 of CM038675.1, forward strand.
CTAAGCGACATCGCAGAAAGGGCTTATAATAAAGGTAAATAATAACAATGCATGATCGGACGTCTGAGCGACATCGCGAAAGGGCTTATAATAAAGGTAAATAATAACAATGCCGCATGATCGGTCTTCTGATCGACATCTCAGAAAGGGCTTATAATAAAGGTAAATAATAACAATGCCGCAGTCGGACGTCTGAGTGACATCGCAGAAAGGGCTTATAATAAAGGTAAATAATAACAATGCCGCAGTCGGACGTCTGAGAGACATCGCAGAAAGGGCTTATAATAAAAGTAAATAATAATAATGCCGCAGTCGGACGTCTGAGCGACATCGCAGAAAGGGCTTATAGTTCATTTTTACATGACTGACAAGAAATGGTGCTCACGGAAAATATTCCTCACAAGGCAATAAGCGGCTTGGTCCATCCACAGGGATAAATATTTGACACTCATATGGTTCTCAGGAGTTCCTGTCACCGAGACTGACATTTGACAAGATAAGGTGAACACGGTACTTGGACATGGATAAGATGAAATTCAAGAATTTTGACTCTGCAGAGTTTGTACAAAAATTGTCCAGAGCCAACGGATTTCCGTAGTCACGAAGGACTAGTTCCATTTACGGTATTTCGGAGGAAACACAGCTAACCAGTACACACCCATCATACCTCACGTTGCCAGGAATCACCCTAGACAGCATTCAAGAAAAACTTTGAGACGGGGAGATCACAATCTCGAATAGCATGGGTTCAAATTTATTTACGCACGCTCTAAGGGGTGCCCCCCTCTCGGTCCCAACCGGAAACATCCATGCCCCCTGACCGGATGAAAGGCTTTAATCCAGGGCCATGGAACCCTCATCCCGGCCTCTCTATTTGGTGTGTACCAGGAAGTGGTTTGCAACTTACTAAGCCATATCCCTTGCGGGAAACAGGTGGTAGTACGAAAGGGGAGACGGACGGGAATTTGGTGATTTATGTTGACACTGTGTCAACGATCTGGCATAATCCTGGCATGCTACAACACTGCCATCTTACCCATACTCATGCCAACTCATGGCCATGCAACATGTTTCCAACAACTCATGGATTTTCCGAAACTCACTTGCCTCAACTCTTATGAGATAAACTTTCATCGAGATGCTCATGAACGTGCCATGATACAAAAAATAATGCAAACATGCCCAAACACTCATCATATCAAAAGTTCAAACATTGCTTGCCTGGTTCGGAGTAGTCGGGGTCTAGCTCGGTGAAGTTCGCGGTTCCGTCACCTCCTTCGGTATCTACGGTACACAAAAAACATGTGCTAACGTAAATACCGTGGGGTACAGAAAAGTAATCCAAATATTTTTCAAATAAATATGATAACAAACTAGACAAAATGTTGAAGAGGACAGAAAAAGAATCACTCAAAAATTCCTTTCTGTTAAAAGGTTATAAGAGTTTTGGTCCAAGGACCCATCTGTAATGAAACAGAAAACCCCGAGGGCCTAAGCGAGAAAAGTGCAGAAAAAGCAGTTCGAGTAGAAAGCGTATTTGCGAGTACGCTTTCGTAAAACGGTTCAAAAACAACAGAGGCTGACAGGCGGGTCCCACTCGTCAGTTTGAATATTTGAAAGAGGCGGCAGAGCACGACGGTGCCGAGAGCCGCGCGGTGGTCGCGTCGTGGCGATCCACGGTGAGGTAGGGAGATCGGAAGGTACCTCCTGCTCGTGGCGCCATTCCGCGTCTGTGGGTGGTGGTGGTGGTCGCCCGGCAGCACCACGTCGGCTCTTGACTCTTGCTCCGTGACGGCGGTTCGGGTGGTCGTGGGCCTCGTCGGAGAGTCTTTGTGGAGGTTAAATTGAGGTGGGGGTTAGCCTCCTAGTGGTGCCACGAGGCTACAGGCAGGAATAGGGCGGTGGAGGAGTTCTCACCGAAGAGAACGTTGCCGGAGCCCGAGGCGGACAGAGTTGACCGGAGTCGAGGAAGAAGGGCCCTTCGGGGCTCTTCCGATGGCTAAGCGGGTCGGTGAGGTGGTGGGGTTGTGCGAGGGCGAGAGCAAGCTCGGGGGGGGTGCTATTTATAGATGGCCCAAGGCGGTTGCCGTGAAAGGATAAGTCCGGCGAGTGTTACAGCGGCACAGGGCATTGGTCGGGGTGGTTTTAGGGTTGAGGGCCATCGTGGAGGTCAACTGATTCAGTTTGGATGCTAAACGAGCCGTGATTGGGTGCTTTGGGCATGCTCGATGGAACGGAGCGGCGCGGACCCGTCGGCGGCAGGGAGCACATTCTGTTCTTGCCGGGCCACGGCGATGGTGCCGCAGTCGTGCGCTGGCATGCATGAGCCACGCGGAGCGCTAGGGAGAGCTGGGCGGTGCAGAACGGCGTTGGGCTGGGGTGGTGCCTTCTGTCGACCGCCACGGGAGGTCCCGACGCCGCAGAAGACGCCGACGAGGTTGGGCCAGGGCGCCAGCGACGGCAGGAATGAGCCAAGCGCTCGTGTGGTGCTCCGGACAGGGAGGAGGGGCTGTGAGCAACGTGCCAAGTGCACTGTCGACGTGTTGAACTTCGGCGAAGGAAAGCGACACTGAACTCTGAAACTCTGAACTTTCTTGAAAATGCAAAGAAAGCAGTCTGCGGCGGTGTTCGTGAGAATGATTTTGGCATGTGGGAGTTTCTCCTTGAGCTGATTTTTGGTGGAGGGGCCTCTCATTGCATCTAGAGGCTGCCTGAATTTTTGTGGAATTTTTGGAGCAGAGAAGACATGAATTTCACCAAATTTAACAAATCTGGTCCAAACTTGCAGAGACTGAAATTTGAAATTTTTGAAAAGAAGAGGAGTGGATCTTGATTGTTCTAGGTTGTGGGTACCAAGGACTATCCAGGGGAGTTGGTTTGAGGTCAAAGCTCAATTGCATTTAGGTACCCGCTTTGCAAATCACCTAGGCTCAAAATAATGGACAGAAAAGATTTGGGAGGAGAAATAAATGAAATAAAATTCAGAAATGGATTGAACTTGTTGAGACAGAATGTTTGGATTGCCCTAAAGTGGAAGGAGAGATTTTTGGGAAGATTTTACCATGTGGTGCATGGTAAAATCATGAGTGGTTTGAATATTGGAGAAGATGCAAAACTCCTAGGGTTTTCTTTTTAAAAGAAAGTAGAATCCAAAAATTTTGAATTTTGAGAAGAGGGCAATCAGAAGAAAAGTTAAAAAAAAACCAAACACCAGAGTTGAAGGAGATGCCAAAATAAAATCCTTGCTAAGGGAAAAAGTTTTTGAGAGAGAGATTTTTTTTGGAAGGGTTTAGAAGACCTTCTTCAAATCCAACAAAGTTTTTGAAGAAAACCAAAAGAACATTTTTGGAGTGTCACAACAATTATCATGAACAAGGAAATATAATAATAACCATTTTATTATTGCCTCTAGGGCATATTTCCAACAGTGAGGACAATATGTTTTGTAATATTTGCTTCGAGATTTTGCGATTTCCCTCCTATCCTCTTTGTGTTCTGCGTCGGCAGAGCCCGGCACCGTGCATACCTCGACCGCCGTTGGGCCAACCGGAGACCGGGATGGACCAAGGAGTGAGGGGCTACGTGACTAGTTAGGCTCCTGAGTCATGATGCTCAGGAGTCCCCCTTGATGCGCAAACAGCTTATAGGGAGAGTACGCGAGGATAGACTAATGTTCTACGTCGGTAGAGCCCGGCCCCGTGCATACCTCAACCGCCATTGGGCCGACCGGAGACCAGGACGGACCAAGGAGTGAGGGGCTACATGATCAGTTAGGCTCCTGAGTCGTGATGCTCACATGTCCCCCTTGACTTGCAAACAATTTCCATACCTGCCCTCGTTGAGGCCTCAGGAGGGGCGTCCGACGACCAGGTCTGGGAGACCCGTTTGGGCGGCGTGCGCTTGGGCATGACCCGAGAGCAGCCCCCAGGCCCGGGTGGCCTAGTAGGGTGGCGTACGCTTGGGCGTGACCCAAGCGCAGCCCCCGTGTCCAGCCCCCTCGCGCGGCTCTCCCGAGGGGAGGCGTTGCGGTGAGGCCGGACGCTGAGCTCTGGGGCTCCCTGAGGTTGGTACAATCGTCGAGCCGCCCTCAGTTGTTTATCACCAGCGCGGAGCATAGTGCTTCCGCTTGTGCACAGGCATAGCCACTCCTCGGCAGTGTCGACGGCCAGCGCAGAGCATGGTGCTTCCACTTGTGCATGAGAGGGGGGCCCCTCCGGGAGGAGCCCCCGGGGCGTGTACAACCCCGCCCTGACACGTGGCTTGCACGGCAGGTCTGCGAGGTGTATCTGGGCACTCGTGAGCCAGGACGGGACTCGCGAGGCCCTACCTCAAGGCGGGTTGCGCCTGGTCTTGAGTCTTTGATGGTTGTGTGTTCCTGCGAGACGTTTAGGTGCAAGCGCTCTACGTCCTCAGGTCCCGGCCCTCGAGCAAGCTCAGCCGCCGCTGGTATGCCAGGTCGGGATGTCGTGGTCAAGGCCAGGGGGTGAGGGCTGGAGAGCTAGTAAGAGCTTCCGAGTCGCGATGCTCAGGAGCCCCCCTTTTAACGCGCAAGCGGATTGCATCATAGAGGGGTGGACCTGTGGCAGGTGGCAACCGAGCAGGCGGTAATCATAGGCAGATTAAGCATGGAAGACAAATCAACTTGGGTAAATGCAGAAAGATACATGCCACTGGTCAGGCCCGAGCGGCTTGGGGATGACGTCGCCCGAGGGGCACCCCCAACAAGGTAAGCTAAAGACATGAACAAAAGGGATACATACCACAGGGACGGACCCACGCGGCCTAGGAATAATGCAGCTCGAGGGGTGCTCCCAGCGAAACGAACTTGGAAAATGTCACCTGGTTCTGTTGATGAAGGAGAGTTGGGGCAGCTGAAGGTACGCGGCGAAGGAATGGCTCCTCACGAGCCACCGGGGCCCTGAGCATCGGGAGGCTCTGGGGGCTCGGGTGGTTCCCTGAAGACCATCTCCATCTCTGTCAGGACAGCATGGTACCTGGCCTCCTGAGCCGCCAGGACACGCCGCATGTTGCGCTGATAGGCTGACGCCATGCTCGGCAAGCCAAAGGGCATGCGAACGTAGCTGTGTGGTGGACCCTCGCAACGGCGCATACGCGAAGGCCAAAAAAGCTCCTGAGATGCGGCCCTGTTGAGCCCTGGAACGTCGATGCAGACGCGTAGCCCGGCATCCTCGCCTGGATGGGGGGTTGTGCCTCGTGAGCGGCGGTCGCCGCGCATGGCCCTTGCGTCTTGCAGTTCCTGAGTGGTCTTGGTGATGAACTCCTGAGTGGTGGGCACTCCTTGCCCTGTGTTCTCCTGAGGGAAACGTGCCGCGAAGCACGCCTCCAAGTGGTGCCCAAGCGCCTCCCTCGTGAGGTTGGCAAGGTCTGAGGCCCTCCAGAAGAGAGCCCCCAAATCCTGCCCGAGGAGGGCGCCAGGCGTGCCTTCTATGCGATGGAGGGAGGCGCCCCTGGAGTGGGTGCTGATCCTGACGAGGCTCCAGCTGCGCCGTCACCCTCCTGAGATCCTGCACGGCGCGGTTTCTTCTTCTTCTTGGGGAGGGCCTCAGGAGGGCCCTCGCCTTTGCTGTCGGGGTCGTCGATTGCTGCAGCTTGGAAGGCGCACTCGAGGGAGCACACCGCATCTCTCTCTTCACATGGGACCGTGATGATTCCGCCGCTTCCGGGCATCTTGAGGATGTTGTAGCCGTGGTGGGTGACCGCCATGAACTTGGGTAGGGCCGGATACCCGAGGATGGCGTTGTATGGCAGGCGGATGTGCGCGACGTCAAAGTCGATGAGCTCGGTGCAGTAGTTCTTGCGCTCCCCGAAGGTGACAGGCAGACGGACCTGCCCTATCGGTGTGGTGGAACCGTCGGTCACTCCTGAGAAAGGCTTGGTAGGCTGAAGCTGTTCATACAGGACTTGGAGGTTGTCGTACGTGTTGACGGATAGGACATTGAGCCCTGCGCCACCGTTGATTAGGGTCTTGGTAAATTGCACATTGTTGATGACTGGTGAACAAAGCATCGGGAGGGCGCCAGCGGTGGCTGCGCACTTGAGCTGATCTGCTGAGTTGAAGGTGATTGCGCATTAGGACCACCTGAGCGGGCGCGTGGCCTCGAGCTTGGGGAGGACTGCATTCACCTCACGAGCGAACTATTTGAAGATGCACTGAGAGGCTGGGGCCTGAGCGCCGCCCAAGATGCAGGCGATAGCACGCGGCTCCTGGAAGCCCCCAGCCCCCTCGTCCTGATGGTGATCGTCGTTCCTTCTTTGTGGTGGCGGCAGCGGGGGAAGACCGGCGTTGCCCTGAGGACGAGCCTCACGAGGCTGGTCCCTCCAAGTGCCCTCGCGAGGATGGTCCTGCCAGCGGTCCTCACGAGGCCTGTCGCGCCACTCCTGGCGCGGGCCATGGTCGTCCCAGTTCCCGCCTCCACGTCCTCCTCCTCGGACGTAGCCCGGTCGCTGCGCTCTGGGTGTCGACCGAAGCGTCCTTCACGAATGGCTCTAAGCTCTTGACAGTTGCTGGTGTTGTGGGTGTTCAGGCTGTGGAAGGCGCAGAATGGTCGGCCGCCCTTGGATGACTCGGGCTGGTCTCTGCCCCGCTTGGTGTCCGGCTCTGCTGCGAGCACAACTGCTTCCTTGCACTTCACGTCCTTGGCCTTGGCCTTCTTCTCCTCTGCACCCGCAGCTGGCAGCTCGAGGAGGGCAAGGCGCCCCTCCTCAGCTCTTGCGCACTTGGTTGCCAGGTTGAACAACTCCTGAGATGTGCACAACTCCTCATGGATAGCGAGCTCCTCCTTCATCTTGATGTCGCAGACGCCGTCAGAGAACGCGGAGATGATGGCCTCACCCGTGACCTTGGGGATCTTGAGGCGAGTGTTGTTGAAGCGCAGGATGTACTTCTGGAGGGTCTCTCCCGGTTGCTTTGCTTGATGCGGCGCAGTCACCCATGACGCGGGCGGTCGCGGGTGCCCTGGAAGTTGGCGACAAAGCGGTCGCGCATCTCATCCCAGGAGGAGATCGAGCCGTGCTTAAGGTTTAGGAGCCAGGAGCTGGCACCATCCTTGAGAGCCATGGGAAACCAGTTTGCCATGACTTTCTCATCACCGTTGGCCGCTTCGATGCTTAGCTCGTAGAGCTGCAGGAACTCCGCAGGGTTGGCGGTGCCGTCGTAGCGAGGAGGCAGGTCCGGCTTGAACTTGCCTGGCCAGGTGACGCTACGCAGCTCGAGGGTGAAGGCGCGGCAGCCAGTCGTGGTTGTCGGGGCCCGTTTCGGAGGTGGAGCTTGGTCTTGCTGAGGCATGCGTGCTGCTACCACAGGCAGCGCGCGGCCTTGGCAAAGTGGCGTGGGGAGCACAGGTGCAGCTTCCCGCGGCCGAGGAATTTCTTGGCAGCTTCTCTCTTCACGCGCGGGCACCATCCTGGGGCAGAGGTGGTGGAGGCGCTCCATGAGCCACGTCGCCCGTGGCTGGCGGAGGGCGAGGCAGAGAGTGGGACGGCGCCGGGAAGCCCCTTGCGGCACGGTCGAGTTCGGCGACGCGGTTGAGCTAGTCCTCATAGAGGTCGTCGACCGGGCGATTGCGCAGGAGCTGGTTCGCCATGAGGAGCGCGGCCTGCGCATCCATGGGGGCGCGACGTGCGTGGGACGAGGAACCGGCCGGGGTCAGTGATGGAGTGGCGGTGCGGCTGTCCTACCGCACCGATGGGTGCAGCAAGGACGCTTGCTGCTCGTTCCCCGCCGGGCCGGTGGCGGTGTTGGCGGCAGGAGACGGAGAACGACGAGGTGGCCCACCGACGGGAGCTGTCTGAGCAACATGGGCTGTGAGGGCAGCCCGGCGCTCAGCTCGAGCCCGGCGAGCGTCCGCCATGGAGACGACGGAGCAACGGAGCGACGAATCGACGGAAGGGAAGCTACGATGCACCCCTACCTGGCGCGCCAAATGTCGGATGTGGGGTTCCGGCAAAACCCTTAAGGTTCGAACTCTAGGGTGTGCGCGAAGTTCTTTCCCTCCTCCCGATCTACGCCCTTGCTCGCTAAGATCTTGCAGACGAACTCGACGAACTCACGACACGGAAAGACACGAGATTTATACTGGTTCGGCCACCGTTGTGGTTTAATACCCTTCTCCAGTGTGTGGTGGTGGATTGCCTCTTGGGCTAATTAAGAACAATACAAGGGGAAGAATAGCCTCCTGAGGTTGAGGTGTTCTTGTGCTCTGTGGACTTGTGGATGAGAACTCGATCCCCCCCCCCCCACTTCTGTGGCTAGCTCTACTTATATAAGCCCTGGTCCTCTCCCCAAATATTGAGCGGGAAGGGAGCCAACAACGGTGGGCAAATTTGAAAGGGGACAGCTAGTACAAGCTATCCTGAAAAAGCGGTCTTTGCCTGCAAAAGGCTCTGGTGGTGATGCCGTCTTGGGCTCCACGGTGACCTCCATCTTGCCTTTCTGCTGGTCTTGGTCTCGTTGCATCGAGATGGAAACCTTTGCCTGATGCCTCGGTACTCCATGCCTGCACCTGCCTCCTTAGCACCAAAGAGGAAACAAGGACGCTGCACGCGCCGGCGCCCGCCTGGTGCCGGTCGTCATGGCTCACGTCAAGAGAGCCTCGCGAGGTTTGCCCCGCCTTGATATCTCCGCTCCTCGCGAGCCTGCCTGGTAGGTCGCTCCGGAGGAGGTCTCGCGCCTTCCGCCTCGCGAGGCTTGGCCCCTCGCGAGGGTCTTGAATGCCTTGTTGATGAAGATGGGCCGTATGGGCCCGCTAGCATAGCCACCCCGTGGGCCGCAGGCAGACAAGTCTGGGGACCCCCGTTCTGAGAATGCCGACAGCTACCCCCGTCCATTAGGACTCGTGTGAGGTGAAATCCGTCGATGATTGGGTCGAGGACCAGTGCGGCCGAACCGCCATGATGGATACTAGTTGGATGATCTCGACGATCAAAGGTGATCGGGAATGACAACCATGGATTGAATTTTGGGACGATTGGCTCTACCACATAGGTGTCCCTGAGTGTGCGCTTGCGCTCCCTTTTGGGGATGTGTGTAGCATATATCATATTCACCATTTTGACTTAAGGGGGAAACTTTTTCTGTCCTCCAGTGTTCGGCTGCCGGGGCTCTTCGTCGTCGTCCTCGCTTTGCGATCCCGTTTTCTTGCTTTCGGCATTTGACTTGTCCGCTTGCTTGAAAACCAGACAATCTCTGTTGGTATGATTGGCTTTTTTGTCTGGGGTGCCATGTATCTGGCACGGACGATCGAGTATGCAGTCCAGGCCGGATGGTCCCTCGCTGTTCCTTTTATAAGGCTTCTTCCGCTGGCCGGACTTGGAGCCACTGAATCCGGCGTGAATTGCCATGTCATCGGTGTTATCGCCATTACTTCCGCGTTTGTGTTTATTGCGCCGGAGCTTGCCGATGCTGTTTTTAGCCTCAGAGGGGCCTGCCTTGTTGGCTGTGTTTGTACTACGAGCCAGCCAACTATCCTCACCCACGCAAAAGCGGGTCATGAGTGCCGTGAGGGCTGCCATAGACTTCAGATTTTCTTGGCCGAGGTGGCGGGCGAGCCATTCGTCACGGATGCTGTGTTTGAAGGCTGCTAGGGCTTGACATCCGGACGATCCAACGATCTGGTTCTTTTTGGTTAGGAACCTAGTCCAGAATTTTCTGGCTGATTCTCCAGGTTGTTGGACTATATGACTTAAGTCATCGGCATCTGGTGGCCGGACATAAGTACCTTGGAAGTTATCAAGAAAAGCGTCTTCCAAGTCCTCCCAGCTGCCGATGGAATTTTCAGGCAGGCTATTTAGCCAGTGCCTAGCTGGCCCTTTTAATTTTAGTGGTAGGTATTTGTTGGCGTGGAGGTCATCTCCTCGAGCCATATGGATGTGGAGAATAAAATCTTCGATCCACACTGCGGGATTGGTTGTTCCATTGTATGATTCAATATTGACAGGCTTGAACCCCTTGGGGAATTCGTGATCCACTACTTCGTCTGTGAAGCAGAGAGGGTGTGCGGCGCCTCTAAATCGGGCCGCGTTGCAGCGCACCTCCGATGGAGTCCGTCTGTGGTTATTAGCCCGGGCGTGACTAGGTTTGTCGCGTCCGAATAGATAGCCGTCATCCCGAGTCGGGAAGCATCCTCGCGATCCGTAGATTGATCTGGTGTGTCCTGCTCTACCGTCCAGGTCCTGCCGAAGGTCGTATGTATGGTCCTGAGCTGTTCTGTCTCTGTTTTTATGAGGCGGTGGGGTGGGCTGTTGTTCGGCCTGAGTTGCCGTTTTATCCCGACTGCGGGGTGGTCAGTCCGCCGCACTATCCCGACCACGTGGTGGTCGTTCATCATTGCGCGAGGGAGGTACGGGATCTGGTGCCTCCTCGTCGAACTGAGGTAGCAGTCTGTGCTTTGGGTAACTCTTGGCTGGGCGCTTGAGGCCGTATTCTTCGGCTGCCAGGACATCGGTCCATCTGTCAATGAGTAGGTCTTAATCGGCTTGGAGCTGCTGCTGCTTTTTCTTCAGGCTTCTAGCAATAGCTATTAGCTGGCGCTTGAAATGCTCCTGCTCGAGGGGTGCCTCAGGGACGATGAAATCCTCGCTGCCGAGGCTTTCCTCATCCTCGGTGACTGGATGATAACTATCGTCATCCGGGTCATTGGCATGGCCTGTTTATCAGGGTTAACTTGCCCGTTGTCTTGTTCCTCCTATTCGGATGCTACTCCAACAGGGTCTTAATTGTTTTCAGTGTCGCCCGGAGTACTATTTTCTCCGGTGCCAGTGTTGCCATATTTTGAGCGACGAGGCTTAGAACGGCATTTAGGGCACCGGCGCTTGGACTGTGTCTCAGAAGGTTTGTTCACAACTGGATCTTCTTTGTCATCGTCGCTAGCTTTTTTAGGCGTGTCAACCATGTACACATCGTACGAAGAGGTGGCCATCCAACGTCCAGTGAATGGCAGGTCTTGGCCTTGCTCCTTGTCGGCATTGTCATCCATACCGTCGATGTCTTCGGAGCCATAATCAAGCACGTCGGTTAAGTCATCGACAGTGGCTATGAAGTGGGTGGCGGGTGGGAAGCAAAATTCCCCATCGTCAGCCTCTAGCTTGAACCGAACATAGTTCGGCTGTGAGTCCTTCTCCAAGGACAAATTCTTTAAGGAGTTTAGCACGTCAACCAAAGGTGAGTGCTGGAAGATGTCTGTGGCGCTGAATTCGAAAATCAATAACCGATCCAGCTTGGTGTCCGCAGCCCTACATGGTCTGGAACTTATAGCCGGAGCCGAGTCTGGAGTTCCGTTGATGCAAATATTGCAGGGTGTCGAGTCTGTGTGCGGATCCAACACCGCGGACTCTATGGCCTCGGGTGGCACGATCTGCTCCGGTTCTAAGGCCGTTGGAGCAACAGGGACAATCTCCTGGATGTGATCCGATGACAGATTTAGGTCATGTTCATCGGAGCGAGGGGGAGCGATTGTCGCGGTCTCGAATCCGTCGAAGATCAGGTCTCCACGGACGTCCGCGACGTAGTTCAAGCTTCCGAATCTGACCCGATGGCCAGGGGCGTAGCTAGCGATCTGCTCCAGATGGCTGGCGAAGTTGGCCTGATGCGAAGCCGCCGAACACGAAGATCTATCCGGGGAGGAAGGTTTCTCCTTGGACGGTGTCACTCGATGATTGAAGGGGCCATCGACCCTTTTTGTCGATGGCACGGTGGAACTCTCAATGAAAGCACCAATGTCGGTGTCAGAACCGGCGGATCTCGAGTAGGGGGTCCCGAACTGTGCGTCTAGGATCAATGGTTACAGGATGTTTACCCAGGTTCGGGCCCTCTCTATGAAGGTAATACCCTACTTCCTGCTTGATTGATCTTGATGAATATGAGTGTTACAAGAGTTGATCTACCATGAGATCGTAATGGCTAAACCCTAGAAGTCTAGCATGTATGACTATGGTAATGAGTATATCCTTTCTGGACTACACCCTCCGGTTTATATAGACACCGGGGGGATCTAGGGTTACACAGAGTCGGTTACATAGGAAGGAATCTTCATAGTTGATCGCCAAGCTTGCCTTCCACGCCAAGGAAAGTCCAATCCGGGCACGGGTAGAGTCTTCGGCCTTCATGTCTTCACAACCCACCAGTCCGGCCCATGGATAACCGGCCGGACGCCCGAGGACCCCTTAGTGATCCAGTTTGTGACTTAGAGTCATCCGGATCAGTGTCAAAGCTTGCATCGATGTAACCATTTACGACAAGCTCTTTGTCACCTCCATAAACGAGAAACATATCCTTAGTCCTTTTCATGTATTTCAGGATGTTCTTGACTGTTGTCCAGTGATCCACTCCTGGATTACTTTGGTACCTCTCTGCTAAACTTTTAGCAAGGCACACATTAGGTCTGGTACACAAGATTGCATACATGATATAACCTATGGCTGAGGCATAGGGAATGACTTCCATTTTCTCTCTATCTTCTACAGTGGTCGGGCATTGAGTCTGACTTAACTTCACACCTTGTAACACAGGCAAGAACCCTTTCTTTGACTGGTACATTTTGAACTTCTTCAAAACTTTATCAAGGTATGTGCTTTGTGAAAGTCCAATTAAGCGTCCTTATCTATATCTATAGGTCTTGATGCCCAATATATAAGCAGCTTCACCGAGGTCTTTCATTGAAAAAAATCTTATTCAAGTATCCTTTTATGCTATCCAGAAATTCTATATCATTTCCAATCAGCAATATGTCATCCACATATAATATTAGAAATGCTACAGAGCTCCCACTCACTTTCTTGTAAATACAAGCTTCTCCAAAAGTTCAGATAAAGCATATGCTTTGATCACACTATCAAAGCATATATTCTAACTCCGAGATGCTTGCACCAGTCCATAAATGGATCGCTGGAGCTTGCACACTTTGTTAGCACCTTTAGGATCGACAAAACCTTCTGGTTTCATCATATACAACTCTTCTTTAAGATATCCATTAAGGAATGCATGTCTGACATCCATTTGCCAAATTTCATAATCATAAAATGCGGCAATTGCTAACATGATTCGGACAGATTTAAGCATCGCTACGGATGAGAAGGTCTCATCGTAGTCAACTCCTTGAACTTGTCAAAAACCTTTTGCGACAAGTCGAGCTTTGTAGACAATAACATTACCGTCAGCGTCAGTCTTCTTCTTGAAGATCCATTTATTCTCGATGGCTTGCCGATCATTGGGCAAGTCAACCAAAGTCCACACTTTGTTCTCATACATGGATCCCATCTCAGATTTCATGGCCTCAAGCCATTTCGCGGAATCTGGGCTCATCATCGCTTCCTCATAGTTCGTAGGTTCATCATGGTCAGGTAACATGACCTCCAGAACAGGATTACCGTACCATTCTGGTGTTGATCATACTCTGGTTGACCTACGAGGTTTGGTAGTAACTTGATCTGAAGTGTCATGATCATTATCATTAGCTTCCTCACTAATTGGTGTAGGAATCACTGGAACTGATTTCAGTGATGAACTACTTTCCAATTTGGGAGAAGGTACAATTAGCTCATCAAGTTCTACTTGCCTCCCACTCACTTCTTTCGAGAGAAACTCCTTCTATAGAAAGAATCCATTCTTAGCAACGATTATCTTGCATTCGGATTTGTGATATAAGGTGTACCCAACAGTCTCCTTTCGGTATCCTATGAAGACACATTTCTCCGATTTGGGTTCGAGCTTATCAGGTTGAAGCTTTTTCACATAAGCATTGCAACCCCAAACTTTAAGAAACGACAGCTTAGGTTTCTTGCCAAACCACAGTTCATATGGTGTCGTCTCAACGGATTTAGATGGTGCCCTATTTAACGTGAATGCATCCGCCCCTAAAGCATAATCCCAAAACGATAGTGGTAAATCGGTAAGAGACATCATAGATCACACCATATCTAATAAAGTACGATTACGACGTTCGGACACACCATTACGCTGTGGTGTTCCAGGTGGCGTGAGTTGCGAAACTATTCCACATTGTTTCAAATGAATACCAAACTCATAACTCAAATATCACCTCCATCAGATCGTAGAAATTTTATTTTCTTGTTACGATGATTTTCCACTTCACTCTCAAATTCTTTGAACTTTTAAAATGTTTCAGACTTATGTTTCATTAAGTAGATGTACCCATATCTGCTCGAATCATCTGTGAAGGTCAGAATAAAACGATACTCGCCACGAGCCTCAAAACTCATCGGACCGCATACATCAGTATGTATTATTTCCAACAAGACAGTTGCTTGCTTCATTGTTCTGGAGAATAGAGTCTTAGTCATCTTGCCCATGAGGCATGGTTCGCAAGCATCAAGTGATTCAGAATCAAGTGATTCCAAAAGTCCATTAGCATGGAGTTTCTTCATGCGCTTTACACCAATATGACCTAAACGGTAGTGCCACAAATAAGTTGCACTATCATTATTAACTTTGCATCTTTTGGCTTCAATATTATGAATATGTGTATCACTACAATCGAGATTTAACAAAAATAGACCACTCATCAAGGGTGCATGAACATAAAAGATATTACTCATATAAATAGAACAACAATTATTCTCCTATTTAAATGAATAACCGTCTCGCATCAAACAAGATCCAGATATAATGTTCATGCTCAACGCTGGCACCAAATAACAATTATTCAGGTCTAAAACTAATTCTGACGGTAGATGTAGAGGTAACGTGCCGACGGCAATCACATCGACTTTGGAACCATTTCCATGCGCATTATCACCTCGTCCTTAGCCAGTCTTTGTTTAATCCGTAGCCCTTGTTTCAAGTTGCAAATATGAGCAACAGAACCAGTATCAAATACCCAGGCGCTACTACGAGCATTAGTAAGGTACACATCAATAACATGTATATGAAATATACCTTTCACTTTGCCATTCTTCTTATCCTCCAAATATTTGGGGCAGTTCCGCTTCCAGTGTCTAGTCCCTTTGCAGTAGAAGCACTCAGTTTCAGGCTTAGGGCCAGACTTGGACTTCTTCCCTTGAGCAGCAACTTGCTTGTTGTTCTTCTTGAAGTTCTCCTTCTTCCCTTTGCCCTTTTTCTTAAAACTAGTAGTCTTGTTAACCATCAACACTTGATGCTCCTTCTTGATTTCTACCTCCGTGGCCTTTAGCATCGTGAAGAGCTCGGGAATTGTCTTTTCCATCCCTTGCATATTATAGTTCATCACGAAGCCTTTATAGCTTGGTTGCAGTGATTGAAGAACTCTGTCAATGACACTATTATCAGGAAGATTAACTCCCAGCGGAGTCAAGTGGTTATGATACCCAGACATTTTGAGTATATGTTTACTGACAAAACTATTCTCCTCCATTTTGCAGCTATAGAACTTGTTGGAGACTTCATATCTCTCAACTCAGGCATTTGCTTGAAATATTAACTTCAACTCCTGGAACATCTCATATGCTCCATGCCATTCAAAACGTCTTTGAAGTACCAACTCTAAGCCGTAAAGCATGGCACACTAAACTATCGAGTAGTCATCAGCTTTGCTCTGCCAGACGTTCATAACATCTGGAGTTGCTCCTGCAGCGGGCCTTGCACCTAGCGGTTCTTCCAGGATGTAATTCTTCTGTGCAACAATGAGGATAATCCTCAAGTTATGGACCCACTCCGTGTAGTTGCTACCATCATCTTTCAACTTAGCTTTCTCTAGGAACGCATTAAAATTCAAGGGAACTGTAGCACAGGCCATTGATCTACAACAACATAGATATGCAAAAAAACTACCAGGTACTAAGTTCATGATAAATTAAGGTTCAATTAGTCTTATTACTTAAGAACTCCCACTTAGATAGACATCCCTCTAGTCATCTAAATGATCACGTGATCCATATCAACTAAACCATGTCCGATCATCATGTGAGATGGAGTAGTTTTCAATGGTGAACATCACTATGTTGATCATATCTACTATATGATTCACGTTCGACCTTTCGTTCTCAGTGTTCCGAGGCCATATGTGCATATGCTAGGCTCATCAAGTTTAACCCGAGTATTCTGCACGTGCAAAACTGGCTTGCACCCGTTGTATGTGAACGTACAGCTTATCACACCCGATCATCATGTGGTGTCTCGGCACGACGAACTGTAGCAACGGTGCATACTCAGGGAGAACACTTATACCTTGAAATTTAGTGAGGGTCATCTTATAATGCTACCGCCGCACGAAGCAAAATAAGATGCATAAAGGATAAACATCACATGCAATCAAAATATGTGACATGATATGGCAATCATCATCTTGTGCCTTTGATCTCCATCTCCAAAGCACCGTCATGATCTCCATCATCACCGGCTTGACAGCTTGATCTCCATCGTAGCGTTGTTGTCGTCTTGCCAACTATTGCTTCTACGACTATCGCTACCTCTTAGTGATAAAGTAAAGCAATTACATGGCGATTGCGTTTCATACAATAAAGCGACAACCATAAGGCTCCTGCCGGTTGTCGATAACTTTTACAAAACATGATCATCTCATACAACAATTTATATCTCATCACGTCTTGACCATATCACATCACAAGATGCCCTGCAAAAACAAGTTAGACGTCCTCTACTTTGTTGTTGCAAGTTTTACGTCGCTGCTACGGGCTTCTAGCAAGAACCATTCATACCTACGCATCAAAACAACAATGATTTTTCTTCAAGTGTGCTGTTTTAACCTTCAACAAGGACCGACCGTAGTCAAACTCAATTCAACTAAAGTTGGAGAAACAGACACCCGCCAGCCACCTGTGTGCGAAGCACGTCGATAGAACCAGTCTCATGAACGCGGTCATGTGATGTCGGTCCGGGGCGCTTCATCCAACAATACCGCCGAATCAAAGTAAGACATTGGTGGTAAGCAGTATGACTATTATCACCCACAACTCATTGTGTTCTACTCGTGCATATCATCTACACATAGACCTGGCTCGGATGCCACTATTGGGGAACGTAGTAATTCAAAAAAATCCTATGATCACGCAAGATCTATCTAGGAGATGTAGAGAAACGACACGGATAGAGTGTGTCCACGTACCCTCATAGACCGAAAACGGAATCGTTATGTTAACGCGGTTGATGTAGTCGAACGTCTTCACGATCCAACCGATCCAAGTACCGGACGTACGGCACCTCCGTGTTTAGCACACGTTCAGCTCGAAGACGTCCCTCGAGCTCTTGATCTAGTAGAGGGTCGAGGGAGAGTTCCGTAAGCATGACGGCGTGACGACGGTGTTGGTGATGTGATCCACGCAGGGCTTCGCCTAGGCACTATGACGCTATGACCAGAGTAGTAAACTGTGGAGGGGGGCACTGCACACGGCTAAGACAAATCTTGGTGTACCTTTGGGGTGCCCCCGCCCCCATATATAAAGGGGGGGAGGAGGAGGCCGGCGGCCTAGGACGGGCGCGCCAAGGGGGAGTCCTACTTGGATTCCTAGTCCAAGTAGGATTCGGCCCCCCTTCCTTCCTTCCAACGGAGAGGGAAAGGGGAAAGGGGGGAGAGGGAGAAGGAAACATGGGCCCCGCACCCCTCCCCTTGTCCAATTCGGATTGGGCAAGGGGGGGGGGGCTCCTCCCGCGGCCTGCCTCCTCGCCTCCACTATGGCCCAATAGGCCCATTAACTTTCCTGGGGGGTTCCGGTAACCTCCCGGTACTCCGAAAAATCGTCGATCTTCTTCGGAACCATTTTGGTGTCTGTATATAACCTTCCAATATATTGATCTTTACCTCTCGACCATTTTGAGACTCCACGTCATGTCCGTGGTCTCATCCGGGACTCCGAACAAACTTCGGTCACCAAAACACATAACTCATAATACAAATTGTCATCAAACGTTAAGCGTGCGGACCGTACGGGTTCGAGAACTATGTAGACATGACCTAGACACATCTCCGACCAATAACCAATAGTGGAACTTGGATGCTCATATTGGCTCCTACATATTCTATGAAGATCTTTATCGGTCAAAGCGCATAACAACATACATCATTCCCTTTGTCATCGGTATGTTACTTGCCCGAGATTCGATCGTCGTTATCATCATACCTAGTTCAATCTCGTTACCAGCAAGTCTCTTTACTCGTTCTGTAATGCATCATCCTGTAACTAACTCATTAGTCACATTGCTTGCAAGGCTTATAGTGATGTGCATTACCGAGAGGGCCCAGAGATACCTCTCCGATACACGGAGTGAAAAATCCTAATCTTGATCTATGCCACCCAACAAACACCTTCGGAGACACCCGTAGAGCATCTTTATAATCACCCAGTTATGTTGTGACGTTTGATAGCACACAAAGTGTTCCTCCGGTATTCGGGAGTTGCATAATCTCATAATCAGAGGAATATGTATAAGTCATGAAGAAAGCAATAGCAATAAAACTAAACGATCATCATGCTAAGCTAACAGATGGGTCTTGTCCATCACATCATTCACTAATGATGTGATCCCGTTCATCAAATGACAACACATGTCTATGGTTAGGAAACTTAACCATCTTTGATTAACGAGCTAGTTAAGTAGAGGCATACTAGGGACACTCTGTTTTGTCCATGTATTCACACATGTACTAAGTTTCCGGTTAATACAATTCTAGCATGGACAATAAACATTTATCATGATATAAGGAAATATAAATAACAACTTTATTATTGCCTCTAGGGCATATTTCCTTCAATTCCAACTAGTAGTGTTGATCACAACACCTCTGTTAAAATGCTTATGGAAGTTATTTTTCCAAGCTTTGGAGTCCCTAGATACTTAATGACTGATGGTGGTTCACACTTTATTCATGGTGCCTTCCGTAAAATGCTTGCCAAGTATGATGTTAACCATGGAATTGCATCACCTTATCATCCTTAGTCTAGTGGTCAAGTTGAACTTAGCAATAGAGAAATAAAGTTAATTTTGCAAAAGACTGTCAATAGGTCTAGGAAAAATTGGTCTAAGAAATTAGATGATGCACTTCGGGCTTATAGAACAGCATACAAAAATCCTATGGGCATGTCTCCTTATAAAATGGTTTATGGAAAAGCTTGTCATTTGCCTCTTGAGTTAGAACATGAAGCATATTGGGCAATCAAATAACTCAGTTATGATTTCAAACTTGCCGATGAAAAGAGGTTATTTGATATTACCTCTTTTGATGAATGGAGAACCCAAGCCTATGAAAATGCTAAGTTGTTTAAAGAAAAGGTTAAAATATGGCATGGCAAAACAATCTGAAAGCGTGAGTTTAAAGTCAGAGAATATGTTCTTTTGTACAACTCTCATTTCAGATTCTTTGCAGGAAGATTCCTCTCAAAATGGGAAGACCCCTATGTCATCGAGGAGGTTTATCGGTCTGGAGCCATCAAAATAAATAATGCCGAAGGTACTAATCCGAAGGTTGTCAATGGGCAACGAATCAGTACAAAAAAAGACACACCGTGACATTTTGGGCCGAACGAATTTTTTCTGTCATGCTTATGACACTTCTATGTGATAATTGTGACAAAACCCAGTATCATCATAGATGTGGTGGGATCCTACTTCTATGACAAAAAATCATGACAGAAAATGGGCTTTTCGTCCTGGGCGGGCCACAGACGCAGCTGCATGACATTCTTTGGGCTGTCCATGATGAAAAAAACCATGGTTGAAGCTAGGGCGAGGAAAATATCGGGGAGTTCCCTGTTACGGTGGGTAGTCGGGGGTCGAGCGATGCGTGTTTCTCTCATACACGTACGTGCGTGGATGCGAGGCGTTGATCTCTAACTGAACCCGAGTGAGGCATTCGCCTACTGAACCCGAGTGATTGCACCGTAGGCTATGCGTTACTGAACCCAAGCGATCGATCGATGGCTGTTAACTGAACCCGGTCGAGCGATTCCTTCGCTACTACTGCTAACTGAAGCCGATCGATGCTGCCTCTGGATGAACAATGAGCATTGTTGGGGGGGGGGGGGTTGGATGAACAGTTCCCGGTGGGGGGTTGGATGAACAGGACCCCATGGTAGTAGAGGCCGTTGCCGCTGGATGAATAGGACCCTGATCAAGCCGGTTGGGGGTGGATGAACAGGACCCCGTGGAAGGCTGGATGAATAGGACCCCATGGATGGTGAGGGAGTCCTGGATTAGGGGGTCCCCGGGCGTCTCGGCTATGTGACGTGGGCCAGACTGTTGGGCCAAGAAGGTACAAGATAGAAGGCTTCCCCCCGTGTCTGGATGGGCTCTCCTTGGCGTGGAAGGCAAGTTTGGCGTTCGGATATGAATATTCCTCTCTCTGTAAACCGACTCTGTACAACCCTATCCCCCTTCAGTGTATATATAAACCGGAGGGCTTAGTCCGTGGAGGCGATCATAATCATACAGGCTAGACATCTAGGGTTTAGCCATTACGATCTCGAGGTAGATCAACTCTTGTAACCCCTATACTCATCAAAGTCAATCAAGCAGGAAGTAGGGTATTACCTCCATTAAGAGGCCCCAACCTGGGTAAACATCGTGTCCCTGTCTCCTGTTACCTTCGATCCTTAGACGCACAGTTTGGGACCCCCTACCCGAGATCTGCCGGTTTTGACACCGACATTGGTGCTTTCATTGAGAGTTCCTCTGTGTTGTCAACTGAAGGATCGATGGCTCACAATGATGTTGTTCCGGAGGAGACTTTCCTCCCCGGCCAGATCTTTGTGTTCTGCGGCGTCGCACTGCATGCCAATTCGATTAGCCACCTTGAGCAGATCGACAGCTACGCCCCTGGTCATCGAATCGGTTTTGGGAACCTAAATTTTGTCGCCGATACCCGAGGAGATTTAATCTTCGAAGGGTTTTCGGCCCCGATCGCTGCTCTGACCTTAGATCTAGTGCAGGCTGTGAGGTCCGAAGATGGGAGTCTAGAGCCCGCCGGACTCTCTGGGATTATGGAACTTGCTACCGGAGATCCGGAGAAGACGACATCATTGGCTAGCCCAAAGACGAACCGAACCCCCCTTATCATTGAAGCACCGGACGCCGAGTCCGAACTTTCGAGGTCCACGTTGAGCAGGCGCGGCCAGGCGACTCTCTCCCCGGCCAGCTTGGCAGACTCTCGCTCCTCTGTCCAAAACTCATTCCTAAACGAGGCTCTGGACTTAATGTGATTCCTCGCCATTACCGAGGAATCGTCTCTGAACTACGCCCAACCCGGACTAGGGGCTGAGAGCAGGGAATTTTTCGTCCCACCCACCACCCACTTCATAGCCACTGTCGAAGATTGAACCGACATGCTCGATTACGCCTCCGAAGACATTGACAGTACGGACGACAATGCCGGAGATGAGCAGGCCCAAATCCCGCCGTTCACCGGATGCTGGACGGCCACTTCCTCATTCGATGTGTACATGGTGGACACACCTAAAGAAGGCGACGACGATGATGGGAAGGACCTAGTCGAGGACAAACCTCCTGAGATACCACCAAAGCGTCGATGCCAGTGGCGCCGCTCTAAATCGCGCCGCGAAAAAGATAGCAATACCGGCACCGGAGACAATAATACTCCAGAGAACGCTGAAGACAAAGAAGCCCCCATCGAACCAACATACAAACATGATGATCGGGAGGACGGGCAAGTTGACCCTGACGAGCAAGCAGGGAACAAGGACTCAGAGGATAGCAACTATCCACCACTCTCCAAAGACGATGTGAGCCTCGGCGACAAAGATTTCATCGTACCAGAGGAACCCCTCGAACAAGAGCGCTTTAAGCGCCATCTAATAGCCACTGCAAGAAGCCTGAAAAAGAAGCAGCAACAGCTTCAAGCTGATCAAGATCTGCTCAATGACAGATGGACTAACGTCCTGACAGCCGAGGAATATGACCAAGAACGCCCAGCTAAGAGTTACCCGCGGCGCAAGCTGCTACCCCAATTCGACGATGAGGCACTGGAGCCCATACCACCATCGCGTAAAGCTACTGACGGACCGGACCGACCACCACGTGGCCGGGACAGAATGTTAACTCAAGCCGAACACCAGCCGGCACCACCTCGTCGTGAAGGTAGAGAAACAACAGCTCAGGGATACACCTATGGCCTATGACAGGACCTCGAAAATAGAGCTGGTCAGACCAGATCAATCTACGGATAACGGGGGCGTGCCCCGGCGCAAGAAGATGGCTATCAAGCCTGGCGCGACAAGCATAACCATGCCAAGGCCGAAAACCGCATACAGACTTCATCTAAACTGCGGCGTGACACGGCCCGATACAGAGGCGCCGCACACCCCCTATGCTTCAACGATGAGGTGACAATCCCCAAGTGTAGGGAATCATCGTAGCAATTTCCAAAGGTGGAAGTGATAAGTATGGAGTGTCGAACCCACAAGGAGCTAAAGGTAAGATCAATATTCTCTCAAGCCCTATCTGCCACTGATACGACTCTACGTACACCGAACATTTGCTTCCAACTAGAAACGAGAAATAAAACTACGTTGTGGGTATGAAGAGGATAACTTTGCATGATATCGGAGAGCTAGAATATAAAAGTACTTGCTGTTATCATAGAGTTAGAATATATTACTAAATATTATAAATAGCGAGTGTGGAATAATGATGGATCGGTGTGCGGAATTGTCTTAGGCAATTGTTAACAAGACTGATAGTCGTCATTATAATTTCATATGAGGGAGAGGCATAAGCTAACATACTTTCTCTTCTTGGATCATATGCACTTATGATTGGAACTCTAGCAAGCATCCGCAACTACTAAAGATCATTAAGGTAAAACCCAACCATAGCATTAAAGCATCAAGTCCTCTTTATTACCATACGCAACAACCCCCTTACTCGGGTTTGTGTTTCAGTCACTCACCAACCAACTATAAGCGAATCATGAACGTATTGCAACACCCTACAGCGGGAGTCCCTCATGCGTGCGCGACACGGAGAGCACCATAGGACATCACCAGTAATAAAACATACAACTCATACCAATCTAGATCATCAATCAACCCAAAGACAAAGGATATCTACTCAAAACATCATAAGATGGCAACACATCATTGGATCATAATATGTGGCATAAAGCACCATGTTCAAGTAGGGATTACAGCGGGGTGCGGGAGAGTGGACCGCGTAAAATAGATGAGGATGGTGATGATGATGGTGATGTTGATGAAGACGATCACCGCGGCGATGATTCCCCTCCCGATGGCACTCTGGCGCCACCGAGAGAGAGGAGGAGAGGTTCTCCCCCTTGTGCTTCCTCCTCCATGGCCTCCCCCTAGATGGGGAGAGGTTCTCCCTCTGGTCCTTGGCCTTCATGGCGATGATGGCCCCTCCGGGATCCTCCTCCATGGCCTCCGGTGATGATGGCCCCCTCCGGCAGGGTTCTAGAGAGGGCCTAGATTGATTTCTCGTGGCTACAGAGCCTTGCGGCGGTGGAACTTCCGATCTAGGTTAATTTCTGGGGTCTCTGTATTTATAGGAATTTTTGGCGTTGGTTTCACGTCAGGGGGGTCTCCGAGTCGTCCACGAGACATGGGCCCATGCCCAGGGGGGTGGGCGCGCCCCCCACCCTCGTGGACAGTCCGGGACTCTACTGGCCCAACTCTTTTGCTCCAGGGGCTTCTTTTGGTCCATAAAAAATCAACAAAAATTGGCACGTCAATTGGACTCCGTTTGATATTCCTTTTCTGTAAAACTCAAAAACAAGGAAAAAACAGAAACTGGCACTGGGCTCTAGGTTAATAGGTTAGTCCCAAAAATCATATAAAATAGCATATAAATAAATGCATATAAAACATCTAAGATGGATAATATAATAGCATGAATACTTCATAAATTATAGATACGTTGGAGACGTATCAGCATCTCCAAGATTAATTCCTGCTCGTCCTCGAGTAGGTAATTGATAAAGAAATAATTTATGAAGTGTGAATGCTTGCAGGTGCACAAGTTTGATCAATGATAATTTCAATCACCTTTTCTAGCATCATTCTATGTCATAACAATAGCTCATCTGATAAAACTTTCATGATCAAGTAACAAGCTATTCACATGTTAAAGTATAGATCATAAACTTTCTTGAAAACTAACAAACATTGCTCTTAGTCGTCAAACAATTGCAATTCATCTTATTTTCAGGAAGGTTCTATGTCGGATCTTTGATTTAGCAAACTCCACATAGTCAACTATCATTTAATCTTTCGCAATTGCTAACACTCACGTGATATTTATGGGTTCAAAGTTTTAATCGGACACAGAGAAAGATAGGGGCTTATAGATTCTCCTCCCAACCTTTTACCTCAAGGGTAATGTCAACAATAATAGTTCATGATAACTTACATCCAATTGGATATATATATATCAGGATCTTTCCAACACAATGTGCTTGCCAAAGGATAAAATGTAAAAAAGGTGAAGATCACCATGACTCTTGCATAAGGTAGAAGATAAAAGTAAAAGATAGGCCCTTCGCAGAGGGAAGCAGAGGTTGTCATGTGGTTTTAAGGTTGGATGCACAAAATCTTAATGCAAAAGAACGTCACTTTATATTGCCTCTTGTGATAGAGACCTTTATTATGCAGTCCGTCGCTTTTATTTCTTCCCTATCACAAGTTCGTATAAAGCTTATTTTCTTTGCACTAATAGATCATACATATTTAGAGAGCATTTTTTATTCCATGCACCGATAACAACTTACTTGAAGGATCTTACTCAATCCATAGGTAGTTATGGTGGACTCTCATGGCAAAACTAGTTTAATGGATATTTGGAAGCACAAGTAGTGTCTCTACTTGGTGCAAAGAATTTGGCTAGCATAAGGGGGAAAGGCAAGCTCAACATGTTGGATGATCCATGACAATATATTTTATTTCAGATATAAGAAAACATAACCCATTACGTTGTCTTCCTTGTCCAACATCAACCTTTTAGCATGTCATATTTTAATGAGTGCTCACAATTACAAAGGATGTCCAAGATAGTATATTTATATGTGAAATCTCTCTTCCTTCAATATTCTTTCATGAATTGTTCAAGTGACCAATTCTGAGTTTGCGAATATTCAATAAGTTTACTACCTATACTTATTATGTGTGAAGTCATTACTCCCATGTTATAAGCATATGAAACATATATAAATTCAGATTTATGATATTCAATTCATTCAACCATTTACTCATAGGATATACGTGAAGCACGTGAGTAAATGACAAACTACTCCAAAAAGATATAAGTGAAGAACACTGAGTAGGCAAATAATTAACTAGCCATGGGAGGATTCTATTTTATTCAAGATTTCAGATCCAATGATTTTATTCAAGCAGAAAGTAAAAACTAAAATACGCTCCAAGCAAAACACATATCATCTGACGAATAAAAATATAGCTCCGAGTAAGGTATACCGATAGTTTTGAAGACGAAAGAGGGGATGCCTTCCGGGGCATCCCCAAGCTTAGGCGCTTGAATCTTCCTTGAATATTACCTTGGGGTGCCTTGGGCATCCCCAATCTTAGGGACTTTCCACTCCTTATTCTCCTCATATCGATATCTCACCCAAAGCTTGAAAACTTCAATCACACAAAACTTAACGGAACTTCGTTAGATAGGTTAGTATGATAAAGAGTAAACCATTCACCTTGGTATTGTCAAAGACAAGGTTCATAATTTTTATCACAAAATGCCTATTGTACCATATCATTTCTACAATTTATATTGAGAAATATAAGCCATAGAAACTAGAAAACAAGCAAACTATGAAATGAACACAGAATCTGTCAGAAACAGAACAATCTGTAATGATCTGAACAACAACCATACTTTTGCTACTCCAAAAATTATGAAATAAATTGGCAGACGTGAGAAATTTGTCTATTAATCTTCTGAGAATCAACTCAAAAGCACCCTTCTGTAAATAATGACAGCTAATATCGTGAGCACAAAGTTTCTGTTTTTTACAGCAAGATCACATTAACTTTCACCCAAGTCTTCCCAAAGGTCTTACCTGGCACTTTATTGAAACAAAAGCTATAAAACATGATTACTACAGTAGCTTAATCATGTAAACACACAAAAACAGTAAGGGTAAATATTGGTTTGTCTCCCAACAAGCGCTTTTCTTTAATGCCTTTTAGCTAGGCATGATTTCAATGATGCTCACATAAAAGATAAGAATTGAAACATAAACAGAGCATCATGAAGAATATGACTAGAACATTTAAATCTAACCCACTTCATATGCCTAGGGATTTTGTGAGCACACAATTTATAGGAACAAGAATCAACTAGCATAGGAAGGCAAAACAAGTATAACTTCAAAACTTTAAGCACATAGAGAGGAAACTTGATATTATTGCAACTCCTACAAGCATATATTCCTCCCTCATAATAATTTTCAGTAGCATCATGAATGAATTCAACAATATAACCATCACATAAAGCATTCTTTTCATGATCTACAAGAATAGAAATTTTTTTACTCTCCACATAAGCAAAATTCTTCTCATTCAGAATAGTGGGGTCACTAATTCCTAAAGTTGACACTTTTCCGTACCCGCTTTAGATGATAGTATTATTCATACTCCAAAAGATATAAGTGAAGTTCATGGAGCATTCTTTAATTAATATACACTAAACAATATCCAATCCCAAAATATATAAGTGAAGCACACGAAGCATTCTATAAAACCATACTCAAATGATTTAAGTGAAGCACAAAGAGCAATTCTATAAGATCATACTTAAAAGATATAAGTGAAGAACATGAAGTATTCTATAAATCAATGAAGAGCTATATCATACTAGCTTGGTTCTTAAAGGAAAACAAAAACACAAAGGACACAAATCATGTGACCAAAACAAAAACCGAGGTATACCGATATTTGTTGAAGAAGAAAGATGGGATGCCAACCGGGGCATCCCCAAGCTTAGATGCTTGAGTATCCTTTGAAATATTTACTTGGGGTGCCTTGGACATCCCCAATATTGAACTCTTGCCTCTCTTTATTCTTCTCATATTGATAGTTCCTCGATCTTCGAACACTTCATCCACACAAAACTTTAACAAAAACTTCGTGAGATCCGTTAGTGTAATAAAGCAAACTACCACTTTAAGGTATTGTAATGAACTCATTCTTTATTTATATTGGTGTTAAACCTACTGTATTCCAACTTCTTATGGTTCATACCCCCCCCCCTCCGATACTATCCATAGATTCATCAAAATAAGCAAACAACACGCGAAAAACAGAATTTGTCAAAAACAGGACAGTCTGTAGTAATATGGAAGTTTAGTAAACTTAAGTAACTCCCAAAATTATGAAATGAATTTTAAAATTAGAAACATTTATACATAAGTAATTTTAAAAAAGTTTCAGACCCATTTGACCTTCCAGTAAAAAAATGTAAAATCACGCACTACAGCCAAAGTTTCTGTTTTTGTTTCCGTGAGCATGAACACAAGTGCTCAAGGTCGACCCTCACTTCTTCAATGCATAACTTTCCAATCACTTCTCTTTTTGAAAATCTTTTTAGGCATGATAGGCAAATAATTTGTATTTTTATTCTTTAATTTTTTTGTATGTTTCACCCACAACTAAACAGAAACAAAAAGGAAAAACAAAATCTACTTAGTGAAGAAAGCAAACAGGCACACACGAGAATATCAACCCAACACTATTGCTCCCCGGCAACGGCGCCAGAAAAGAGCTTGATAATCCCCAAGTGCAGGGAATCATCGTAGAGATTTCCAAAGGTGGAAGTGATAAGTATGGAGTGTCGAACCCACAAGGAGCTAAAGGTAAGATCAATATTCTCTCAAGCCCTATCTGCCACTGATACGACTCTACGTACACCGAACGTTTGCTTCCAACTAGAAACGGGAAATAAAACTATGTTGTGGGTATGAAGAGGATAACTTTGCATGATATCGGAGAGCTAAGATATAAAAATAGTTGCTGTTATCATAAAGTTGGAATATATTACTAAATATTATAAATAGCGAGTGTGGAATAATGATGGATCGGTGTGCGGAATTGTCCTAGGAAATTGTTAACAAGACCGATAGTTGTCATTGCAATTTCATATGAGGGAGAGGCATAAGCTAACATACTTTCTCTTCTTGGATCATATGCACTTATGATTGGAACTCTAGCAAGCATCCGCAACTACTAAAGATCATTAAGGTAAAACCCAACCATAGCATTAAAGCATCAAGTCCTCTTTATTCCCATATGCAACAACCCCCTTACTCGGGTTTGTGTTTCAGTCACTCGCCAACCCACTATAAGCGAATCATGAACGTATTGCAGCACCCTACAACGGGAGTCCCTCACGCTTGCGCGACAGGGAGAGCACCATAGGACAACACCAATAATAAAACATACAACTCATACCAATCTAGATCATCAATCAACCCAAAGACAAAGGATATCTACTCAAAACATCATAAGATGGCAACACATCGTTGGATCATAATATGTGGCATAAAGCACCATGTTCAAGTAGGGATTACAGCGGGGTGCGGGAGAGTGGACTGCGTAAAATAGATGAGGACGGTGATGATGATGGTGATGTGGATGAAGCCGATCACCGCGGTGATGGTTCCCCTCCCGATGGCACTCTGGCGCCACAGGGAGAGAGGAGGAGAGGTTGTCCCCTTGTGCTTCCTCCTCTATGGCCTCCCCTGGTCCTTGGCATTCATGGCGATGATGGCCCCTCCGGGATCCTCCTCCATGGCCTCCGGTGATGATGGCCCCCTCCGCCAGGGTGCCAGAGAGGGCCTAGATTGATTTCTCGTGGCTATAGAGGCTTGCGGCGGCGGAACTTCCGATCTAGGTTAACTTCTGGGGGTTTCTGTATTTATAGGAATTTTTGGCGTTGGTTTCATGTCAGGGGGTCTCCGAGTCATCCACGAGGCAGGGGCCCACGCCTAGGGGGGTGGGCGCGCCCCCACCCTCGTGGACAGCCCGGGACTCTTCTGGCCCAACTCTTTTGCTCCAGGGGCTTCTTTTGGTCCATAAAAATTCAACAAAATTTGGCACGTCAATTGGACTCCGTTTGATATTCCTTTTCTGTAAAACTCAAAAACAAGGAAAAAACAGAAACTGGCACTAGGCTCTAGGTTAATAGGTTAGTCCCAAAAATCATATAAAATAGCATATAAATTCATATAAAACATCTAAGATGGATAATATAATAGCATGAATACTTCATAAATTATAGATACGTTGGAGACGTATCATGAGGTCATGGAGCACCAATTCCCAGAAGGGTTTAAACCCGTGAACATCGAATCATACGATGGAACAACAGATCCCGCAGTATGGATCAAAGATTTTCTTCTCCACATTCACATGGCTCACGGGGATGATCTACATGCCATCAAATACCTCCCACTAAAACTTAAGGGACCAGCTCGGCACTGGTTAAACAGCCTCCCAGAAAACTCTATTGGAAGCTAGGAATACTTGGAAGACGCCTTTAGAGACAACTTCCAAGGCACCTATATCCGGCCTCCGGACGCTGATGACCTTAGTCACATAGTCCAGCAGCCCGGAGAGTCCGCCGGGAAATTCTGGACCAGGTCCCTAATAAAAAAGAACCAGATTGTCGACTGTCCGGACGGCAAAGCCCTAGCGGCCTTCAAACATAGCATCCACGACGAATGGCTCACCTGACACCTCGGCCAAGAAAAGCCGAAGTCCGTGGCAACCCTTACAACACTAATGACCCACTTTTGCACGGGCGAAGATAGCTAGCTAGCTCGTAGAAGTAATAGTACCAGTGACCCTGGCACTTCCGAAGTCAGAAACGGCAACGACAGGACCCGACGCAACAAACACAAGCGTCAAAGCAGCAATGAAAATACCGAAGATACGGGTCAACGCCGAATTCAGTGGCCCCAGGTCCGGTCAGCGGAAGAGGCCATTCAAAAGAAACAAAGACGGTCCATCTAGTTTGGACCGAATACTCGATCGACCCTGCCAAATTCATGGCACCCCCGACAAGCCTGCCAATCATACCAACAGAAGTTGTTGGGTCTTTAAACAGGTCGGGAAGTTAAATACCGAACATAAGGAAAAAGGGTCACCCAGCGAGGACGACGACGAGGAGCCTCGTCCACCAAACACAGGGGGGTAGAAGAAATCGCCCCCCCCCCCAAGGTCAAAACGGTGAATATGATATACGTTACTCACATCCCCAAGCGGGAGCGCAAGCGCGCGCAAAGGGACGTCTATGCGATAGAGCCAGTTGTAACACCCCGGTAGTTAAGCTACAGTAACCACTCACTAATGGTGCCATGTCATTGCAATTATTTTTCTAAACCTCACTTGTCCCAAATCAAACTCAGATTTAAAATCAAAATGCCAGTCAAACTATTATTATTTCAAACTGTCAAATAAAAATGTTCGATGGCTTGCAAATTTCACTACGTATTTAACATGTTGGAACCAACCTCATTTGGTTTCCCAAACTGCCCCTGGAATTAATTTAGTGGAACAACAATTTTAAATAAACACATTTTTAATTCAACTATAAATTTGAACGGTTCCAATTGGCCTCAAACTTTTTGTGCAACCTTATAGTGTTGACTAGGATTTACGTGCAAAGTTTCATAGTTAACAAAAATCATTTTTGTAGCTAAAATAAATAGGAAACAGTAGCTAAAATATATAAAATAGAAATTGAAAAATAGGAAGAAAAGAAAAGGGCCTAAACCTAATACTGACTGGGCCTTAGTGGCAGAGGAGGCCCAGTCCACCTGGGTTTTCCCCTTCCTACTGCTACAGGAGGCGCGGAGGGGAATCGTAGCGTCCATCCGCCGGCGATGGCCGTGCGTGGCGGCCATCCACGCCCCCCTGGCCGCCTACAAAGCCTTCCCCGCGGCCCCCTCGACCGAACCCTAGCGTCTCCTCCTCCTCGCGCCGCTACCCTCTGCCACACACACGTCTGCCGCCACCATCGTCTTGCTGTCGCCATGGACGTGGCCATCGAGCTCCCCGGCGCTCGAGGAGTTGTCCGTAAGGACCGTCACCGACGGATACGTCTACCTCGGACATCGATTTCGAGTGGGAGCCCTACATCGCAAGGTCGCCGCCTTCTTCTTCCTCTGCTACCGTCAGACTTCGCCACGTCGAGCCGCTCCGTCTGCTGCTACTAAGCCTTTCACCGAGCCTCCTTGTGCTCCTCGGTGAGCTTTGTTTCTTTCCCCTCTTCACGCTGTTCGATTTGTTGTTCGTTGTGGCTGCTATCGACGCTCACCGTCGCGACCGAAGTCACCGGCGCTCACCCTCGCATGTGCCACGTTCTGGCCGTCCCGGGGCACTCTCTGGTCGTGCCCTGCGTGCGCTGCACAGCCCAGCGCCAGCTGTGCCTCCTGCTGCTTTGGCTGAGCCGCCGCCTGCGTGGCGCCAGCGATGCCCTCGCCTCCCTTTCCTCCTGCTGCCTTTGCCGTTCCTTTGCTGCCGCGCCGTGTCCGGCCGCTCACGCCACGCCACGCTCGCTGTTCTGCTGCGTTGCTAGCACCGCTGCCCTTGCTTCGCTAAGCTGCCGCCAATGCTACTCTGTTGGTTGTTGTTGATCTGCTGGTATCGGCGCTGTTGTTTCTTGCTGCTCCTAGATGGTGCTGCTTGCATTGCTGATTCCTCCTAACGGCCGATGCTAGATGTTGCTAATGGCCATGGCCGTGGCCATGTCCAAGCTGCGTCTTGTCGCGTGTGTATGCACAGCCACCGGTGACCCGGCCGTGCAATTTAGGGACTAATTACTAGTTAGTTTAACTACTACCCTATGACAGTGGCCCCCCTCACTTAAATACCCTGTTAAAATAGATGATAAGTCATTGTGTCAATGACATGTAGGCCCCGCTGACCCTTTTGACCAGTCAATGTTGGTGGTCAACTCTGATATTCATGCTGAGTGGACCCCCTGGCCCACTATCATACACTCTGGCTATTTAAGCACTAGGTGACAAAACGTTATTCTGCGTATTATTCGAATTAAACAATTTCAGAAAATCTAGAAAATCTTTAAAAATGGTGAAAAATCATATAAATTAATTCGTAACTCGGATGAAAAAGTTTTATATATGAAAGTTGCTCAGAACGATGAGACGAATCCGAATACGCAGCCCGTTTGCCCACCACACATCCCTAGCTTAGTGAACATGCAACTTTCCCCTCCGGTTCATCTGTCCGAAAACGCGAAACACAGGGGATACTTTTCCGGATGTTTCCCCCTTTGCCGGTATCACCTAGCACCGCGTAATGTCACCTCTAGGACTGCGTATTGCCATGTTATGCTTTGTGATGCTTTGATTGCTCTGTTATTTATTGTGTTCCCCCTACGTTACTTCTTTCCAGTAGACCCCGAGACTGCCGGCGGCCCCCCGGTTCGACTACAGTGTTGACGACCCTTCGTCCTTGCCAGAGCAACCAGGCAAGCCCCCCCTTTGATCATCCCGATATCGCCCATTCTATACTCTCATGCTTGCATTAGATTTTGCTACTATATTTGATTGCTCCTATTCTGATGCATAGCCTGCTTTGGTACCTGCTATTGTTACCTACCTGCTTATCCTAAACTGCTTAGTATAGGTTGGTTAGTGATCAATCAGTGACCTCCACTTGTCCTTGATGTCCCTGCTTCATCATCGACGACTCGAGCTACATGATCGACGACCAGAGCCCGACATCGCACATCACATCACGCCCCTTTAGTTGTTCGACTCTGCAGAGCTACTATCGAGTGCCGAGGGTGATCCCTCATAACGCACTCCTGATGATAATTCTGTAGTGTAGCTATTCGGTCGTGGTCATCGAGGGTGATTTCCTCCTTCACCATTCCCGATACGGCTTTGTCGTGCAACCCCTCAAGTGTGAACCTCGAGGGTGGTTCCCCTTACGTTCACCTTGATGATTACATCGAGTGGAATCCTCCGAGGGTGATTCCTTGGGTTTTCCCCTTGATGTTTGGACACACGGTTACCTTGACATTACTTGAGACCAATGTTGGGAAAGTCGGGCGGGCCCGGAGAGCACCCGCAAGATGGTTACGAGGCACGGCCAGGAAGTCTGGCAGCCCTCAAGTGGGCTGGGCTTGCCCTTGCCGTATTTCCTCGAGACGGGGCGATGGGGTCACATTATCATGAGTCTCATCTCGTCTCTGCGAGCTAATAATACACTATGGTTTGGGTATTTGTTCTGAATTGGCCTTTGGCCTTTACGCACCAACCACCACGTGAGAATAGTTATGGGCCTCGGCGTCGGTATCAACCGAAGCTTTGTCAGATGTCCAGTTCAGCATTGTGGCACGGTCGGATCATGCCATCCACTACACGGGTGGTGCTGGTATCCACCCTGCACACAATGATCCGGAGTGCAACGGGCGATGGGCCCGCACTCGAGTGCTTAGGATGTAGACCGGCGGGGACCTCTGCTGAGCCTAGGTCGGGCTGCGGCGTGTTGATCTTCCGAGGCCGAGCATTAACCCCGAAAGGTGTGCCCAGCGAGTGATCAAAGCGTGTTGGGTAACGTGGTGCACCCTGCAGGGAAGATCTTTATTCAATACCGTGTCCACGGTAATGGACGTTCAGACTTATATCTTGATCTAATACAACTAGAAATGGATACTTAAGTTATGTGGCTCCGGGATTGCTTTCTCGTAGGGAGTCGAGGAAGGATCTCTGGGCGTTGATACTACAGCATGTTTGTTAAATATAAACTGCTATTCTTTACTCTTCTACATGCTGCAAGATGCTTGGAGCTGCGTGAAGATGCTAGTCTTTGATAGGCTAGGCCTTCCCCCTCTATTCTGGCATTCTGCAGTTCAGTCCACAGATACAGCCCTTCCATTTCATACCAATGCATACTTAGTGTAGATCTGATGCTTGCGAGTACTTTGGATGTGTACTCACGGTTGCTTTGTTACCCCCTTTTCCCCCTTCCTTCTTCTTTCCGGTTGATGCAACCAGATGGTGGATCCCTGGAGCCAGATGCCACTGCCGACGGATACTACTACATGGAGGCCACCGAAGACCAGGAGTAGTTAGGAGGTCCCAGGCAGGAGGCCTTGCCTCCTCGATCATTGTTGTTTTTGTGCTTGCCTTCTTAACGCATCCTTGTCTAACTTATGTCTGTACTCAGATATTGTTACTTCCGCTGACTCTTGTGCTTTCGAGCTTCTGTATTCGAGCCCTCGAGGCCCCTGGCTTGTAATATGAAGCTTGTATTATTTTATTTGTGTCTACAGTTGTATTGTGATATCTTCCCGTGAGTCCCTGATCTTGATCGTACACATTTGCGTGTATGATTAGTGTACGGTCGAATCGGGGGCGTCACACCAGTCGCCCCAAAATTCAACCCATGGTCAGCCTGTCCGGTCACTTTCGATCGCAGAGACCATCCGACCAGCATCCATCATGGAGGTTCGGCCGCACTGGTCCTCGACCCAATTATTGATGGATTCCACCCTACGCGAGTCCTCATGGACAGCGGCAGCAGCCTTAACCTGCTCTATCAGGACAAAGTCCGCAAGATGGGTATTGATTCGTCAAGAATCAAACCCACTAAGACTATCTTTAAAGGAGTAATACCTGGTGTAGAGGCCAGCTGCACGGGCTCAATCACATTGGAGGTCGTGTTCGGTTCATCGGACAACTTCCGAAGCGAAGACTTGATCTTCGACATCATCCCTTTCCATAGTGGCTACCACGCACTGCTCGGACAAACCGCGTTCGCTCGCTTTAATGCGGTCCCACACTATGCCTATCTCAAACTCAAGTTGCCCGGACCACGCGGTGTCATAACAGTCAATGGAAACATGGAGCGCTCCCTCTGTACTGAGGAGCACACCGTGGCCCTGGCAGCGGAGGTACAAGGCGGCCTTATCAAGCCAGCTATTATGTCGGCGGCCAAGCCCCCAGACACTATTAAACGAGTCCGGACTACCCCACAGCACGACAGTCGAGCTCATCAGGAGCTCGATTAGCAATTCGACCTCCATCTCAGCCCCAACCGAATTGCGGCATATGTACCACGCGTACATAATTACGCACTAAAGATACCATGGGCAAAGATGGAGGCATAGTAAAGATAAAGTCCACAATACGGCTAGACCCTATCCGGACCCTCATATTTCTTTTTCCTCTAATTTTTTATTTTTCTATGTTCCCTGCAAACCACATCACCTTTCTACGTTACCAAGGGCCCTTTTCGGGGCCCATCATGAAAACCCGCTCGTTGATCCTTCCGAAGGATAACACGCCAAGGAGAAAAGCAACATAGACGCGTGGCAGAGTACCTAAAGTGTCTTTAAAGATCACCTCGTCCGTTTTCAAGACTCGTACATGGCTTTTCCTTGTGCTCGGCATGTAAAATAGCCTTGTTGCTTACTGCATTATTTGTACAAATATGTTTTGACGTATCAATCAGACTATAATGGAAACAGTTTCTAGCCCAACCTATACGACACTCGCTTATTTCTTAATCTGCATTTCCCTGTTTTTTCCGTCCGGTTGTCATGTACACCTCGGTATGACTTAAATCGCCAGGGGCTCTATCGAGCCACGTAAATTTCTTAAACATAAAATAAGTCTGAACACTTTTATAGTACAATTCGGCATCCCGAATATAGCATTATATGCATCGACTCTGAATCATGTCTTTGGTCAATAGTTGGGTTTCCCGGCTCCTGTGGTTACTGCCTTACGTTCCTCTTGGTCGGCTAAGATAGTAAAGGGAGAACTACTGCGATTGTGTTTCTGGTTCATCTGGACAAACACCTAGTAGAGAAAGCCGAAAACTGACTATCATGATGCGGCGAGAGCTGGTCAGCTATTCGATGGCTAAGTATAAATCTTTTGCGATTTTTCATGCATCACGCGACAGACCGGCCTTCATTCGGTCGGGCATTTATAGCACCCAAGTTCGGATAATCGAATAATACTAGGGGCTGTGCCTACACTCCCATTGTCAAACACCTATGGCTAAGTGAGAGTGATAAAGCCACATAGTCCGATAGCCTGGTTCGCCGCAGTAACACCTCCTTCAAGGACCAAGTCGTTGGGTCAAGTGTGTTTAGATGCTATCCCGAACACCCTCGTACTACCTACGTAGGGGCTGAAGCCGACGACTGGCCAACTCTCAGATACCGTAAATGACCGCACAGGAGGAAACATTTTAAGTAAAACAAGCAACATATCATACATAAAGCCTTGTTTCATCATATAAAGATTGGACAACATGGGTACATTCATTCAAAAATGATGTCCTTCGAACACTATCCCTCTACAATGCGGGATCCCTCCAGGATGTCATCGAAATACCACTCCGGCGTGCGGTGCTCTTTGCCTGCGGGCTGTCCCTCGGTTGTGAGCATGACGGCATTCATCTTCGCCCACTTCACTTTGAAACAGGCGAAGGCCATCCACGCACCTTTGATACAGACCGAACGCTTTACGACATCAAGCCGGGGTCAAGCATTGATCAGCCACTTCACGAGCCCGAAATAACTGTTGGGTATGGGTTCGGCAGGCCAAAGACGGATTATAAAATCCTTCATGGCTAATTCAGCCATCCTATGCAGTTCGGTCAACAGTTTCAGCTGATCATTGAGGGGCACTGGATGCTCTGGCGCAAGGTACTGCGACCAGAACAGCTTCTCCATTGAGCTGCCCTCTTCGGCTCAAGACAACTCCGCAGCATCAACAACACTCCGGGGCAGATCCGCAAACACTCCTGGAGATCTCCAAACCCGGGTCAGTAAGATGTACCTTCTCCTGACAAAGTTGCTCTGCATATTAAAGGCCTTACCAACCATGATCTGTTTTGCCTCTTGGATCTCCTGGAGGGCGCCTTGGGCTTCAACTCGGGCCTCCTATGCACTTTGGAGGGCCTTAGCAAGTTCGGAATTTTTATCCGAAATCTTGCGCTCTAAGGAATCACATTTACTTATAGCATCCTTGAGCTCTTGCTATGTCTGATTTCGGGTTCCGGCAAAACCCTTGAAGTTCGAACACTGGGGTGCACACGATGATTTCCCCCTACCAAATCACGCCCTCAGCCTCACCGCAATCCCAAAGCCTAGCTCGATGAACTGGCAACACAAGAGACACGAGATTTATACTGGTTCGGGCCACCGTTGTGGTGTAATACCCTACTCCAGTGTGGTGTGGTGGATTGCCTCTCGGGCTGAGGATGAACAGTTACAAGGGAAGAACAACCTCCTGAGGTGAGGTGTTCTTGTGCTTGGTGAGCTGGTGAAAAGTCTTTCCTCCCTATGGTGGTGGCTAGTCCTATTTATAGAGGCTCGGGTCCTCTTCCCAAATATTGAGCGGGAAGGGATCCCACAACGGCCAAGTTTGAAGGGGGATAGCTAGTACAGCTTATCCTGACAAAAGTGGTCTTCGCCTGCCAAAGGCTCTGGTGGTGACGCCGTCTTGGGCTCCACGGTGACCTCCATCCTGCCGTCCTGCTGGTCTTGGTCTCGTTGCATCGATATAGAAACCTTTGCCTGATGCCTCGGGACTCCGCGCCTGCACTTGCCTCTTTAGCACCAAAGAGGAAACGAGGACACTGCGCACGTGGGCGCCCGCCTGGTTGCGGTCGTCATGGCTTGCGTCACAGGAACCTCGCGAGGTTTTCCTTGCCTTGATCTGTCCGCCCCTCGCGAGCCAGCCTGGTGAGGCCGCTCCCGAGGAGGTCTTGTGTCGTCCGCCTCGCGAGGCTTGGCCCCTCGCGAGGGTCTTGAGTGTTTGCTAGTGAAGACGGGCCGTACTGGGCTGCGAGTAGAGCCATGCCATGGGCCGCAGGCAGAAAATTCTGGGGACCCCCATTCCCAGAACACCGACGGTAGCCCCCGGCCCAAGGCGCGCTCGGGCTTGGCTTCGAGGCGAAGCCAAAGGGCAAGCACGGAGCACCGCGGGCCCCAACAGCATGCGGCCTTGGTCGACGCATGGCGACTGATTGGTTGTGGGCGGCCCCGCTTCCCCACACAACCTTGATATCCGCCTGGCTAGGCGGCCACCGTGGTCTACACGGTTTCCCTCTCATTGTTGCGGCGCACTCCCCCAATTCTTCCGCTTCCTCGAAGCTCCGCCTCTTCTCCCAATCTGATCAGAGCTTAGTCCTCCCCGTCGCCATGGCGCCGGATCGACGGAGGAAGGGAAGAAGCCCCTGTCCTCCGTCGAACCACCTCGGGCCATTGAGCCTGCCGTTGGCCAGTCGCTGGTGCCCAACCAGGAAGCCATGGACAAGGTGCGCCCCGCGCTCGCCACCAGCTTCAATGAGTGGGGAGGGACGGTGGCCTGGCCTGCGTCTCGAGCTCGTGTCGATAGGACATCACCGAGGTCCCATTCTTCATCGACGCCCTGTGGGCTGGCCTGGTTCCTCCTTTCTCCGCCTTCTTCAACGCCGTGCTTTCCCATTATCACATCCATATGCTGCACCTTGATGCCCAATCTGTGGCCCTTCTCGCTGTCTTCGCCTTTGTTTGCGAGGCCATGGTGGGCATTGCTCCTTCCGTGGCCCTTCTCCGCCATTTCTTCTCTTTGCACCTGATTGATCCTCGGCAGAGCTCGGGATGCCTGAGCTTCCAGGCCGTGGCGGCGACGGCCAGCTTGGGGATTGACTTCGAGCTTCCACCGTCCACGAGCGGGTTTCGGGCAAGATGGGTGTTTGTCGATGTCGGAGTGCTCAGCCCCCTGCACTCTTCTCCGTCGGTGCCCACCATTCCCAATTTCGGTTGGCGCCACGAGAAGCTCGCTGACTCACGCCTTGTCTTCGTCTGGCTCCAGCTGAAGAGGCTGAAGGATCTTGGCGTGACTGCGCCAGTGGTGGTGAAGGAGTTCATCCAGCGCCAAGTCGCTCCGCTTTAGCGCCATTATCAACCAATGTGGGTTTGCTCAACAACAAGGACCACATGAGAGTTCAGGAGTCTGGGCTCCCCCTTGAGGCACGGCAAATGGTGCTCGAGGTCCTGACGGGCATCTTGTCGCCAGATGACATGCCAGAGAAGAGTTGTCTTTTGTACCGCTGCTTGAACAAGGTGGAATTTGTGGAGCAGATGCCCCCTTTCGATGAGTGGGGGCCGCATCCCTCTGGCCTTGAAGGGCCTCGCGAGAACCCTGTCTTCATGGTCCCCCTCCTTGCCACCAGCGCCGAACTCACCCCGGGAGTGGATGCAGGGGGGCAAGCATCGCTGGAGGCCAGGGGCGCTGTGTCGATGCGTCGGAGCCGTACAAGGCCACCGAGGTGCCATCCTCCGGAGCCCGTGGCTCTTGCCCTGCGGCGGCAGCTGAGGGGGCGTCGCCATCCGCTGCTCCTAAGGTCGGGGCTTTTGAGGCCTCGGCGGGTCGTCGTGAGGCGCCGCCCGATAGCTCTCTCCATCCTGGCGCTCCTGAGGCATCTCCTTGGGTGCTTTACCAGCCGCGCACCGCGCTGGTCGCCACGTACAATGCTTGGGCCAGTTCTGCATGGACTTCGCGGCGCTCCATAAGAGGAAGGGGTCTCCAAGCTGCAGCAGTGGCACCGTCCGGCCGTTGAAACATAGGAAGTACATCACCATAGATGAGTAAGTAT
Source organism: Aegilops bicornis (assembly GCA_021605145.1). Lineage (NCBI taxonomy): Eukaryota > Viridiplantae > Streptophyta > Magnoliopsida > Poales > Poaceae > Aegilops > Aegilops bicornis. The sequence continues at coordinate 677,714,430 of CM038675.1, forward strand.
CTTATCTTTGTAATTCCTCGAGTGCCGCTTCCCTTCCTGATGGTGGCTCTTTAGGATCCCTTCCGCCAAGGCCGTGGAGTCTCCTGAGGAGCAACCTCCTCTTGCCTGAATTCCACCGCTAACCTTGAGCGCCCCAAGCCTTCATGCCACCCCTGGCGCGGGGTTGGTCAAAGAGGTAGGCATGCCTGCCTGGCGCCTCGAGCTCGCGCCTTCGTTGTCTCTTGCTCGCGGCCTCGGCCGGGGTGAGCCCGGATGGGCGAAGACCTGCTGCTTGAAGGAGAGCCCAAGATCTGAAATCTTGTGCTCTAAGGACTCACATTTACTTATAGCATCCTTGAGCTCTTGCTGTGTCGGATTTCGGGTTCCGGCAAAACCCTTGAGGTTCGAACACTAGGGTGCGCACGAAGATTTCCCCCTACCAAATCACGCCCTCAGCCTCACCGCGATCCCAAAGCCTAGCTCGACGAACTTGTAACACAAAAGACACGAGATTTATACTAGTTCGGGCCACCATTGTGGTGTAATACCCTACTCCAATGTGGTGTGGTGGATTGCCTCTCGGGCTAAGGATGAATAGTTACAAGGGAAGAACATCCTCCTGAGGTGAGGTGTTCTTGTGCTTGATGAGCTGGTGAAAAGTCTCTCCTCCATATGGAGGTAGCTAGTCCTATTTATAGAGGCCCGGGTCCTCTTCCCAAATATTGAGCGGGAAGGGATCCCACAATGGCCAAGTTTGAAGGGGGGCAGCTAGTACAGCTTATCCTGACAAAAGTGGTCTTCGCCTGCCAAAGGCTCTGGTGGTGACGCCGTCTTGGGCTCCACGGTGACCTCCGTCCTGCCGTCCTGCTGGTCTTGGTCTCGTTGCACCAGTATGGAAACCTTTGCCTGATGCCTCGGGACTCCGTGCTTGCGCTTGCCTCTTTAGCACCAAAGAGGAAACGAGGACGCGCCCGCCTGGTTGCGGTCGTCATGGCTTGCATCACAGGAACCTCGCGAGGTTCGCCTTGCCTTGATCTCTCCGCCCCTCGCGAGCCAGCCTGGTGAGGCCGCTCCCGAGGAGGTCTTGTGTCGTCCGCCTCGCGAGGCTTGGCCCCTCGCGAGGGTCTTGAGTGTTTGCTAGTTAAGACGAGCCGTACTGGGCCGCGAGTAGAGCCACGCCGTGGGCCGCAGGCAGGCAAGTCTGGGGACTCCCGTTCCCAGAACGCCGACATGCTGGACTTCCTCCACCCTTGATTCATGTTTCAGGCGGCCGGCTCGTTCCTCCTCCGCCTCCTTCTTGGCTTTGGCCAGCATGCTGTTGAGAGTCTCGACCTCCGACGCGTCATCTATGAGCATAATTATAAAACTCATTCAGATAACAAATCAGAGCTGATATCATTTCATACATGTTCCGGTATCACATATCTTGCTTTGCCTCTAACTTCCACCTCAGCTCGGACGCTTTGACGGCATGGAAAACTGACGCCAGCATCACAACCTGTTTGTTCAAATAGATATGTATGTTAATCTCCTGCGCGAGTTATTAGATCCTCTGTTCGGCCTTTCTTTGCGAACACCGCATAGAGTCTCAGGGGCTACTATCTATACACAGGCATTCCTCTCCTATAGCTAAAAGGCATTATATCACATACCTCAAAGCGTCTCAGAAGGCTAGTGTAGGCCTTGTTCAATCCACTTTTAGCGGACTGAACCTTTTCAACCACCGTACCCATAAGGGTATGATGTTCTTCCCCGATGGCGGCGCTCCGAAGCGCTCCCACCAGAGTGTCCGGCGCCTCCAGATTGACAGAGGTCGCCAGTGGAGTGGGCACGCCCCCTTCTTTTGAAGGAGGCTGCTCATTTGACTCCATAGCCGTGTGGGTCTCCGGAATGACATTTGGTTTGGGGCCAAATTGGATATGGCCCCCGTCTCCAGTCTCCATGGGGGTCGGTTCCCCCATGTTCTCGGCAGCAGGGTTATCACCCTTTGGCGCCGTCTTGGCAGCCTCCCGCACCTCTCCCTGACCCGGAAGGATCCTTCAGGACAACACCTCAGTGTTATCCGTAGCAGTGGGGGGGCGGGAGGAGGCGGGCGGAGGTGACTCGCTCTCCATCTTGTTTGGACCCAGCGAATTCCCAGAAGATGAGGATCGCTGGGGAAGGTTACAAGCCGGACTGCAGCACGCAATTCAACATGTTAAAACCCAAGGCGTAAAACCGGATATATATACAATACCTTTGAATACTTACGATCCGGCCAGGGGCTTCGTCCTGGGGCGCCACTCATGGATGTCATCGGCGTCCGTCTCGGAATCATCCGTAAGGGAGCTTCTCCCTTTCTTGGACGCCTCCGCATCTAGATCTACGGAAGCCGCCCTCTTCTTCTTTCCCCCCTTAAGGGGAGAATTGCTCTCTTCCTACTCCTCTTCATCTTTGTCATGGGAGGAGAGAGTTTTGGTGTCTTCGGACACTACGTCCAAAGTGCCTTTATGACGGAGGCCACCCTTGGCCTCCTTGCTCTTCTTCTTGACCTTCTTCCTCGGCGCCTGATACGGCGCCGGGACCAGCATCCTCGCCAACAGAGGAATGGATGGGTCCTCAGGTAGCGGAGCCGGATAGTGAATCCACTCCGCCTTCTTCGTCCAGCCCTGTGGGAAGAATAGAAAGCTTAGTATGATCCTTGGATTTACAAAATAAGGTTATCAGAAAACTTACGGGAGTCGCTGCGTGAGTACAGTCAAGGCCGAGGTCTTTGGACGTTTTCGGCACGTATTTTGGGTCTTGAAGAGCAGCTTCCAGATGTCTTCGTTCTTCGTGCCGAAGAACCGCTGCAGTGTCCGGGGACTGGCCAGGTCGAACTCTCACATATACTGAGTCCGGTGTTGGCAGGGGAGAATTCGGCGAAAGAGCATTACCTGGATCACGCTGGCGAGACTGGTATTCTTGTCTATGATACTCTTGACGCGCTTCTACATCGTCATCACCTCGTCGGATGACGCCCAGTTCAGGCCCTTGTTGAGCCATGATGTCAGCCGCATTGGAGGCCCGGACTTGAACTCGGAAGGAGCGACCCATGTGGAGTCAAGGGGTTCCGTGACATAGAACCACTCCTGTTGCCATCCCTTCACGATCTCCACGAAGGTACCCTTGGGCCAGGTGATGTTGGGAAGCTTGCTCACCATGGCACCTCCGCACTCCGCGTGTTGGCCATCCACCACTTTCGGCTTCATATTGAAGACCTTGAGCCATAGGCCGAAGTGGGGGGAAATGCGGAGGAATGCCTCGCATACGACGAGGAACGCCAAAATGTTGAGGAAGGAAATCGGGGCTAGATCATGGAAATCTAGCTCATAGTAAAACATGAGACCACGGACAAAAGGATGAAGAGGAAATCCTAGTCCGCAAAGGAAATGGGGGATGAATAGTACCCTCTCATTGGGCTCCGGAGTGGGGACGATCTGCTTTTTGGCAGGAAGCCGGTGGGCGATTTCCTTGGCTAGGTACCCCTCCTCCCAGAGCTCCTGGATGTTCCCCTTTGTGACAGAGGAGGCCATCCATTTGCCCTGTGCTCCAGATCCGGACATGGCTGGAATGTTTGCGGGGGACGGAAAGTATTGAAGCTTGGGTGCTGGAGCTCTAGGGCGGATGGGCTGAAGAAGAAGAAGGCGTGGGGTAAAAAGATGGATCCTTATCTCCTTATAAAGGCAATGAATATCAAGCGTCCCCCCATGAGCCTTAAAGCTCGCCTATTCCCAAGGGGTTGTGCGAACGACACGGTTGGATTTCCCAAACCCGCATTGATGAGAAACCCATAATAAGGGGACACGATCTCTGCTTTGACAAGACATGTCACCGAAGGCTGCATCTCGAAACGCGAAACGGGAGGTCAAAAAATGATTCGAAATAATGAAGTGGCCAGACGTAATGCCCCATCAGCAAATATGTCAGTAAGGACATAACATGATTCGCTGATTAAGTATTACACCCTCGCGGCAGGGGGTTGTAACTGTTAAGCAGAGCCGGATATAGTTCTTATTAATCAACAGCTTTGAAGTGTTCGGAGGAAGAACCCGCCTTGCAATGCCGAAGACAATTTGCGTGCCAGACACATCGTCATTTATTAGGGGGTCCCCGGGCGTCCGTGCTATGTGACATGGGCCAGACCGTTGGGCCAAGAAGGTACAAGATAGAAGGCTTCCACCCGTGTCCGGATGGGACTCTCCTTGGCGTGGAAGGCAAGCTTGGCGTTCGGATATGAAGATTCCTCTCTCTATAAACCGACTCTGTACAACCCTAGCCCCCTCTGATGTCTTTATAAGCCGGAGGGCTTAGTCCGTAGAGGCGGTCATAATCATACAGGCTAGACATCTATGGTTTAGCCATTACGATCTCAAGGTAGATCAACTGTTGCAACCCCTATACTCATCAAAGTCAATCAAGCAGGAAGTAGGGTATTACCTCCATTTAGAGGGCCCGAACCTGGGTAAACATCATGCCCCTGTCTCCTGTTACCTTCGATCCTTAGACGCACAGTTCGGGACCCCCTACCCAAGATCTGTCGGTATTGACACCGACAGAGGGCTGGTTGAACAGTAGCCGGTGGAGGGCTGGATGAACAGTAGCCCGTGGAGGGGTGGTTGAACAGGACCCCGTGGAGAGGGCTGGTTCAACAGTAGCCAGTGGAGGAGCGGTGGAGGCTGGATGAACAGGAGCCCGTGGATGAACAGTCGCAGGTGTAGGCTGGAGGAGGTCGACGGTGGATGAACAGTAGCCCGTGGAGGCTGTAGGACGTCGACGGAGGAGATGAACAATATCCCATGGAGTCCCGTTTTGTGGTACGCCATACCCCTCCCAATGAACAGGACCCCTGTTTCGATCGTAGCACTCCAACACAAGTCCGTTTCCTCCGTATTGCGGTACGCCACACCCCTCCCTATCAACAAGACCCCGTTTCGACCGTAGGAGGTCCAAGAGAAGTCTGTTTCCTCCATTTTGCGGTACGCCAGACCCCTCCCAATGAACAGGATCGCGTTTCGACCGTGGCCGGTCAAACAGAAGGCCGTTTCCTTTGTTCTGTGGTACGCCAGGCCTCGTTTTGATCGGCTGTTCCATCCAAGCCGGTTGGCTCCCAATGAACCCGACGTATTCTGTTGCCCCCTGATGAACACGATGCATTCCTTTGCCTCCCCATGAACACGACGACGACGCAGTTTCTCCGTTCCGACCCAGCCATGTACACGAGCCCTGGTCATACGTATGCGTGAGTAGGCGTTCGAGACCCCGCCCGTATGTACGTACGTGGCCGTATTTTTTGGCGTGTGGCTGTATGTACGTGTGCACGGTTTAGACGGGACAACCTGAACTGCTACGTGGGGGGCTCTACTATGACATGTGCTGCTACTTACTCGGCCACGGTTCATTGTTGCAGAGCGACCGATCGACCAGTATGTACGTACATGTTCCGACAAGACAGATAACAGTACGTACGCTTCGACCGGGTGGGTCCCAGCTGTCAGGGACGATAAGGACGCACTTCCTTGCGTGCGAAGATATAGTTGCTGGGTCCCAGCTGCCAGGGGGGGTATTTTTTTTGCCCGTAATAAGGACTCACTTCCTTGCGTGCGAAGATGTACCTGGTGGGTCCCAGCAGTCAGGGGGAGAAAACGTTATTTTTCAGGGTAAAAAGGATGAAGTTGCATGCATGCGTCCATGGGTGTGGTGTGTCCCCACTGTCAGCCTCTCACGTATAGTCATCTTCCGATGACTCTCATTTTTTTACCACGTTGACCACACCGTGCCGAGCGCACCAAGGCCGATGGACGACGGCGAGGCCCCAGACTGGAATGACCCGAAGATGGGGAAGACGCGACAGTGGAGTCGCAGATGAAGAGGAGTGGGAAACTTGACTAGTTCGGGAGCGCGGCAGCACGGCCACCACGGGAGACATGAGGAAGAACAGAGGTTGAAGAAGGAGCACGGCTGTTGGATTAACACCCAACGGTCCAGCTGCTAGAATCATTTGTTGATTAAGTTGACAAAGCCCTGCGTACGCGTCTGCTTAGTAGGCCCACAAGTCAGCCACCAAATCTGCCGGGTCCCAGCTGTCATCGGGAGGAATAGTTTTTTTTGCATAACAAGGAGGCACTTCCTTCCGTGTGAAGATACAGCCGGTGGGTCCTAGCTTTCACGGGGAGGAAACAACTTAATAAGGAGGAACTTTCCTTGCATGCAACCATGGACCTCATGGGTCCTAGATGTCAGGCTCTCCACGTACAGTCCTCTTCCGATGACTCTCGTTTGTTGACCACGCCGTGCAGAGCGCAGCGCGGTGGATTTACAATGAGGCCCCTGCATCGAACGACCAGGAGATGGGGAAAGGCAGCGGTGGAGTCATGAGCGGAGAGGAGGGAAACTTGACTGGTTCGGGTGCAGGGGTGGGCCTACACTTGGCGAAGAATAACAAGAGGTGCGGAGTGGAGGATGGCCTGGCCATCGGCAGAATAGCGTTTATTCGCGGTAGCATAAAACAACGCCACTTGGGCCGGAGGCTCGAGCAGGCGGTCCCGATAGCGTTGGGGGAAGAAGACGAGAGATTGAAGAATAATGCCGGCAGTTGGATGTAAATCCAACACCTTGCTTAGGCTTCGACCTACTGGCCCGTTTATATATATGGTAGAATTTAAAGCCCATTTGCATTTTTCTCGAAATCCGCAAACTTGCTGGGCTGGGTGAAAATATCATGTTGGGCTAGACGGAGAAATGTTATAAAAATATAAACACATGATTGCACGTCTATTACTGCATTGGTCAGTAAAATCTTTGCAAGCTTATGTACGCAATTACTAGGAGTTAACTTGCCAAGTTATATATAAACAATTATTATTATTATTTTGTAAGAACTTTCAATTTACAAAATAAAATATCATTTTAATTTGATGAGTTAATAGGACGTGGGGTATTATTATTTTTTAGGCTACACATGGGACAGTTGATTTTGTTTTAGGGAAAAGTACTGGGAGAAACTTAGTTTACATCGAAAAAGAAAGTGGGAGAAAATTCAGATATAGGATTAATGAAAACGAAAAATAAAGGAAGTGGGAAGGTCCATAAAATGGTTGGACGAACGATAGGTTTAACAGAACCTTATGTTGTTTCTATTATATATATATGTAATAAAACAAGATATAAATATAGGTTCGGTTTTGCATTCTTATAGAAAACATAGGTTCAGATTTGCATTCTTATAGAAAAATAGAACTGAGCTGTGCGTCGTCTTGAAAAAACAAACATAACTTGGGCTGCTGATGTTATAGACAAGTTTGGTTGGGAGGCCCAGAGGCCGCTTGATACCTGCTAGATCCAAAAAATGTTGAAACATGTCGTGGGCTGCCCATGTTAAACAACAAAACCTAGGCCATGGACCTTGTGGGCCCGGGACTGTCAGCTTCTCGATGAACAGTTGTCTCCCGATTCCTCTTGTTTTGCTGACCATGTTGGGAACGACAGACGGCGGCGTCGCGGCAAGAGAACCTGGCGGAGGACGACGTCGAGACCTCGGACCGAATGAACCGGAGCGGGGGAAGACGCAGGCGAAGGGGAGTACAAGGCTTGACTTGTTCGGGTGCAGGGTGGGCCGGTGGAGCTGCCGCCGCCGGACAATGTGTGCGAGTAGAGGGATGGCCTGGCCAATGCCATAGGCTATGATGGCCAGCCGCTGTATTTTGAAGAGGACGAAAGATTGAACAAAATAAATAAATACAAATGGATAGGTGGTTGCATATGTCTGTGTACAAGACCTACTGGGTACACATGAGAAGAGGAATATGTTGGGAGGAAGGAGATTCAAAGCACGGCAGCCGAGTGAACTAGTTTTTTTTAAACGGACGAGTGAACTAGTTACATATATACATAAGCAAATAGCCACTAAAAAAAGCAAACATGTTAATGGGTTCTTAGAAGAAATATTTCAGACAAAATAGATAATTATGACACATAGGATAATGCATGAAACACTCAGATGATAAAGGTGCTTATCAATAGATAAAGTACAACATCTAGACCTTCCTGGCACGCTTGATCATGACATTGCGGCTGTCCATGGACTCGTCGGTTACGGGATGCAGACACGCCCTCATGTCCAAGATACACCTGTACATGTCGTAGCATGCGTATGCGTCCTTGGCCGTGTAGGTTATGTTGGCTAGATTCAGAGGTACCTCCCACGTGTTCAGGTCCTTGGTATCGTTGTCTTCTTTCATGTTGGCGTAGCAGGGGTCGATGATGGTCTCAGCGAGGTCAACCACGGAGTCCTTCTCCTGCCCTTGCCGATGATATTGTATTGCTTCTGGATGTCGACAGGCTTGTTGCACCAGATGGCCGAATCGTCGCGTTCTTCCTTCTCTCCACCTTAGCAAAGGAGCAGTCGGCACTGCCGATGAAACGGGCGAATGCTCCAGAACCTCTGATGGCCCTACATCAGTGGTAGACGAGAACCTCGTCCCGCACACATACCTGGGCGACCGCAATCCGCTGGTCCCTGTCAGGATATGAATGGATGGGCACAAGGTCTAGTCCTGCAACCTTGTGCTTTCTCGTCTTGTAGGTACTGCTTGAACTCGGCGAGGCAGAGCTTCACCAAGTCCAGATAGTTGGTGTACATCACATTCAACTTGGTGCAGGCATGGGACTTAACGGCGAACTCAAAGGTGAACTCCTTGTTGAAGTCCATATCTAGCAGGCTCACCTCTCGGATTGCCATTGGAGTCTGTTCAAGTGAATGAGTGGATAGGCGGCGGCAGTTTGTTTTTCAGCTCTTGGGGAACTAGATTCAATAGTAAACTGAGTGTGTACAGGCGACAATAGTTACTACCCCTCCCTCGCCCGCTGCACGCCTGATATAACATGCACCCTCGGCACATTCAAACACCTCCATTAAGAAACCTATTCCCGCCACACGTCGGTTCACGAGCAGGTCTGTATTGGTACTGTAATAACAAGTGTTAGTGGTCATTTTACTTACATTTAATTAGCTTTAATAGAAATTTATTCTTAAAACAAGCTATGCATTGGCTCATTCTATCAGTGCCACATGATCAACATGCACAACAATTAGAATTATTATTCTCAGGACGCACACAATCAACACATTTGTCGCACTTTCACACAGATAATGCAACCAAGTTTGAACTGTTTGTTATGTTTGCTGTCCTCTGCATCATCATGCCGTGTTTCCCAGCTTGCAAGATTCAGAACCAACAAATAAGATTCAAATAATAAGTACATCAAAGATGCCTACACATCTCATTGATTCCGAGCTTGCAAGATTTAGAACCAACAAATAAGATTCAAACAATAAGTACAACAAAGATGCCTACACATCTCATTGATTTCCAGCTTCCAAGATTCAGAACCAACCCATTAGAGCCTTTTGATAAATTGAATATCGGGATTAAATCCATCTTGGCTAGCCGTTTCATACAACCCAAGAACTTGGCGAATGCTTTTGACCATGACAACATCTGTAATTGAGTATTCATGTTTGCGCAGATAAGAAAGAGCATGATTACTATAATAGTGGCACTAGTTGAAGCAAACTTTATTTCCAAAATGAGAAAAGATTGCGATAGAATAGCTTTATTTAAAAAAACAGAACATTAGCACAGTATGACAAAGCACAATCACGTTGATAAAGGACAATACTGACCGATGTGAGGGGCCCTATGCCGCCACGACTCGATGTGGTGAACTGCAAATCCACTCGGATGAGGCCATCGTGGAGTTCCATGATTCAATTCATGCGCCTTTTTACAGAGTTCACGAAATGAAGCAAAGATTGCATCATTCAGCTAGCAATAAGTACTTGCTCTCGTGAGCTGGCACGTTCTTCTTTAGTAGTTGCACTAAAATTCAGCAACATTAAGGTTGGCTGTCCTGCTCATGTAAGGTGCAACTACAATTTGCTTATCCTTTTGTGTAGTTCCACTAAAATAAAGTGCCATTATGGTGACAGTGACGGCTCATCTTGCAAAAGCTAATAAAATGTTGCACGAGATTACCTGCAGAATTTGATGGAGATTTTGGAAACTCCAATCACCATTTTGTGCAGTTTCACCAACATTGAGAGATGTTGCCCATGTGACATTTTAGTTGAACTGCACAAGACACTCATTCAAACAAAAGTGTTTTGTGCAGTTCACCAAAAGGTCACAATAGCAACCAGGTGAAATGGATATCCCTATATGCACAAAAAGATAGAAAGTAAATAGTTGCTGGTCAATAATAATATACGAAACATACACAAAATGAAAAGAAGCATCTTAATTATGTTCATGGCAATCATGCAAGGACAAGAGAAATTTTAAAACGTCAAGAATGTTTTATATTACCGGAAGCTATACGATCAACTATGACATTCGTCAAATATGGGATTACCTTAATGGTGGCATTGCTTGTTTACCGAATCTGATAAATCAACATCGGTTAAAGAGTTGGTTTAAGGGCATGGGACCGTGGGGACACAAGGTCACTCTGCAGCGTAAAGAAGCAACTTATCATACTGGGGAAAACAGCAGGAGTACCATTTGTAACAAAGTTTAATTGCATCATATCACTGGAGGCATTAGATTAACAATAACACTGGTTAGACATGTCCTTAAGGTAACAGTGTGATCGCTTCATTTTACATGCGTCCTTACATTAACAATAGAAAAAGTTTGGTATAAGGACATGCGACAGTGGACGCATCAGCACAATGTACCTACAAGGAGGCATAAAGTGGTGATGCCAAGTTTGTTCATGCTCTGTGAGGGCAACAAATCTAATCACGGAGACCTTTTACTAGCAGCAAATCTAATCCTGGAGACCTTTTACTATGTGAGGGCAGCAAATCTAATCATGGAAACCTTTTACTATGTGAGGGCAGCAAATCTAATCCAGGAGACCTTTTACTATGTGAGGGTAGCAAATCTAATCTTGGACATACTCTATTGACTTGTCCACCAGCCGCCACTTTCTATCCTTTTTTCAACCAATAATAGATCTGTTCCTTATCCAGTTTGTACCGAGTTTTCCCATTATTTCCCTTTTCAACCAAGAGACCGGTTGGGTATCTGGTCTCTACTACTTCCCCCCTATTATTTCCTCTTTGAATCAAGTCCTAGATTCATGCTACGAATATCCCCCTGAGGGAGTCCTGGATTAGGGGGTGTCCGGATAGCCGAACTATCACCGTTGGCCGGACTCCTGGACTATGAAGATACAAGATTAAAGACTTCGTCCCGTGTACGGATGGGACTTTCCTTGGCGTGGAAGGCAAGCTTGGCGTCTGGGATATGTAGATCTCCTACCATTGTAACCGACTCTGTGTAACCCTAACCCTATCTGGTGTCTATACAAACCGGAGGGTTTTAGTCCGTAGGATGAACAACAATCATACCATAGGCTAGCTTCTAGGGTTTAGCCTCTCTGATCTCGTGGTAGATCCACTCTTGTACTACCCATATCATCAATATTAATCAAGCAGGAGTAGGGTTTTACCTCCATCGAGAGGGACCGAACCTGGGTAAAAACATCGTGTCCCTTGTCTCCTGTTACCATCCGCCTAGACGCACAGTTCGGGACCCCCTACCCGAGATCCGCCGGTTTTGACACCGACACCCCCCCTTCTTCGTTGTTTGAACCAAGTCCTAGATTCGAATGCATGAAGTAACTTTACCTCTAATAATACTAAAAATTTAGGTGGATTTGGAAGAGCTGATGGAAGTAGAAAAAGATGCACATGCAGACACGTGGGGAGCTGGGGCAGTAGAGCAAGGCCACTTTCGAAGAACTTGTACCTGAGGGTCGTCGGCATGTCGGCGGCGGCAGGTCCAATATGCACACAATACGGCAAGGAGGAAGAAGGGTCGGAGGACCTCTCGAGCCGGTGCTGTGTCAGAGAGAACGGCACGGGCAGAGGATCGGGCCCCGTCGGCAGCTGTGGGTTTCCTACCTTGCCGGTGATGACCGCATGAACGATGCACCTTTTAGTCCTCTACACACATCGGCCGAAGGGATCCGGCCGGATCTGTGACCAGCAGTGAGCAGAGAGAAAATGTCGCTACCGCTGTATTTTTTAGATCTGGAGAGGATGAGAGAATGAAGAGAGCAATCCTAGTAAAGCAAGCACTCGGGCCCCTGCGTACATATATAGTGGAGTGATTATCTTTTTCTCTCCACAACAAGTGTTTCAATTTGTGTACGTGGCATTAAAGAAAAGAAACTCTCTATTTAAGGTGACTAACTGCACGACTCCTACTTACTACTAGTAGTAGTATTGTTCACTTGTGCTCCCCGGCCCTCCATTCATTGAACAACCCCACGGGTGAATAAACATACAGTACTAGTATTTATATAGAACGAACAAGGTCGAACTGTTTTCGCGTAGTTAAAAGTTGAGGGCGAGGCTTTTCCCGGGTAGTACACGCAGCAGTTTTCGCGTAGGCGATTTGACAGAGAGGTGAGGAGGGTGAGGGAGTAGCGGATTCAACTTACTTACTGCTGGAAAGGTCGGGCTGTGTGATTTGACGGCGCGTTACTGCTGGAAAGACTTGTGATATGACTACTCACTATAGTCATGAATTACTGGCGGTACGACCGGGGTGATGCCCCCCTTCCGTTCCACACTCTAATCTGGTGCATGACACATTGACCCGACTGGAGAAGTACGTAGTAAGAAGGAGCAAAGAATCATGCGGTATATACTAGTACTACTACTCACGTTGGAGGAGTGCGAACCACGGTAGCCCAGTGAACCAGAAGTGTGAACCATGGTAGCCCAATATACTAGCAGTAGAAAACAATGTGGTAATATGGCCATGAAAAACAATGTGCTATGGTCCAGACTGTAGCATGTACATTACTACTCCTCTTTGTTTGGATCCCTGAGTTAGAGCTAGTTTGGGTTGAAATAGCCTCAAATTATCCAAACAGGAGGGGTTAGTTTGAGCTAGTTTTCTCTAACCCAACTAAAAAAACTAGCCCGGTGGAGAGGTTCTAATTGGGTTAGTTCTCCTTGGGCCCACTAAAAGAGAACTAAAAAAGTCTCCCCTGCCCGCACCAGATCACTCTCTCCGCCCCCCCTCGCATGACTCCTCTCTGTTCCCCATCGGGACCGCCGGCCCAAGCGCCGCTCCGCCGCTTGCCCTCTCTCTCCTCCGGCCGCCCTCTCCCTCCGGCCTTCGTCGCCCTCCTACGGCGGCCCTCTCCCTCCGACCTTCGAAGCTCGCCTCGCTCCCCCTTCACCTGTTGTTTTTCTCCCTCTATCGTGCGCAGCGGCGGCGCATCTACCAGGGAGGTCGCGAGAGGGGTGAGTTTGCTTGTTCCTTCTCTGTCTCACAGCCATATCATTGATCTTGCCCGCTCTAGCGCTAATTCTGATTTGGAAAAGTAGATCCTGATTAAACTTGGTATAGATTTGTTGTGCTCGCATGGAATTGTTTAATGCTGCTTGAGGAGGTAATAAATCTTTCTAGAGGCCCAAAGATTCAGTTCACCTTTCTAGGTATTTCAGGTTCAGGCTTGCATTATTTCTAGAGGCCAAAAGATTCAATTCACCTTTCTAGGTATTTCAGTTTCAGGCTTGCATTATTTCTAGAGGCCCAAAGATTCAGTTCACCTTTCTAGATATTTCAGTTTCAGGCTTGCATTATTTCTATAGGCCCAAAGATTCGGTTCGCAGTCGTCGGCAAGCGGCCCTGCAACCCATGCCAATGTCGAACTCAAGTCACAAGCGCCGGCCTCGGAGGGGTTCCCGGGGCTTGGGCTCTATAGAGCCTTCCTCCAGAGCGACGATGACGAGCTCCTCCCTGGGTGCGTGAGGGGCTCCGGGCTCCCTCCCTATCATGAATGACTTCCGTGATGAGTTAGCTCATGCTTTTTTTATGGAGTGCTTTTTTGTGAAGCTTGATTGACGACTTGTATGTTTAAGTGGGATATCTCATTTGTATGGACAAAGTAAAATTTATCATGTTTTGCATGCCTGATTTGTGAAGATGGGTTGTTTATGTCAATTGTGAGCGGGAGGAGGCCACACAAGAGCCGGCCACACAAGAGCCGGCCACACCAAATCCGGCAGGAAATAGGGTCCAAAGTAGTCAAATGATTGAGAAAGAGCATTTATTGTCAATCTAACCCTGCCATCCAGACACCTCTTTGGTTTAGAGTTAGTTCTGGGTTAGTTCAGAGTTAGAATCTAACTCTAACCTCTAACTGAGTTACATTTCTCCTCGTCTCAGTTCATCACCATCATACTTTCCCCATTCCAGTGTTTTCAGTATCCTGCGAATCAAAGAGGCCCTTAGATTGGTTTAGGTCCGGACGTTTTTTATAAACGTGTTATGTCCAAAATTTAATGAACGTGATCCACTTTCTACGAAAATAATCCGGTTTCATGTAGTAATTCATTCATTTATTTATTCTTCTGTGGGGGGTTTGCATGTAATTTGTGAGGTCTGAAATGTAAAGTACCCCGGCATATGCTCCGAGTCGTGCATGCACTATGACCCAGATGCTCTATGTCCCACATGTCAGCGAAAGGGAGCACGTGGAAATAGCCTAGGAGTACATATAGGAGGATAAATGCATGAAAAAATATGTACGGTGAAGTGTAGCTGCGGTTCGAAAAGGATACCTAAAGTGATGACAGATATAGGTCGCACGCACCCAACTAGTGGTACTAGACATATGCCTACTTTTTCCCTAAAAAGAGGTAAGAGTGCTCAGTACTCCTATTCGATCAACACGAGTCCCATTTGACAACAGCGTCTGTGCTATACCTAGCTCTTCTCCCTCGTTTCTCTCTTCTAATTCTAAACTCAGCCGACGCCCAGTGGGCGGGGTGGGGATTTGCCGATCATCAGTTTGCTCAACTGCGGCCCCACCTCACAGTCGTTACGACTAGAAAAAAATGCCATATACTCCCTCCGTTCCTAAATATAAGCCTTTTAGATATTTCAAATGGAATACAACATACAGATGTACGTAGACATATTTTAGAGTGTAGATTCACTCATTTTGCTCCGTATGTAGTCACTTGTTGGAATCTCTAGAAAGACTTATATTTGGGAACGAAGGGTGTACTATAATAATAAAACATTAAGGCCACGAGGCGATGCAGTGCTGGTTATAGGAGGCAAGAAGAAGAGATGCATCCATTGACGACGTCCACCTCCTCGACTTAGGGCAGCGGCCCACCGAACGGCGGCTAAGTAGCAACGACTTTCATGGCTAGGTCGAAGTGCTTTTGAACAATGGCGTCCAAAGATTCCAGCCGTTGGAAGAAGGCCAACGTCTTTCTGTCCTCGTTGGCCTTGTAGTGGCCTATATAGACGATTTCCTCATAGACGTGGATGTGCAGGTCGACGGTTTCTTGCATGGCGAGTGTCGCGTGATATCCGCGGCCACCTATGGGACCGGGTGGCCCCTTGCTGGTTCCGCGGGGGGATGTCGCGTTGCACAAAGAGCAGACCGGCGCACGGCAGCACGAAAAAGAGCACACAAGCAATTTACCCAGGTTCGGGCCGCCGCAAGGCGTAAGACCCTACTCTTGCTTTGGTGGATTGATGGTGGAATGAACATGGTGGTGCGTAGTACACTTGCCCGACAAGGTTTGCCTCCGGGCTGCAGCGACTACGCGTGTATGGTGGCTTGGGTTTGTCAACTTTCCAACCCTCTAACCCCTTCTACGAGTGCCATGGGCCTCCTTTTATAGATTAAGGGGTCACCACAGTGGAAAAGTGGTCATTATCCACTGATATGATAGCAAACCGTACTATCATACCTAACTCTGTGGGCTGACAGGGTGCATTAAATGCACCGCTTAGTGTCACATCACTGGTTGTCCGGCAAGGCCTGTCGGGCTCTCTTGCCCGCTCCGCGCCTGTTCCTTTGAAATGTCACAGGACGGGTATGATCTGTGGGTTTCTTCTATAGGGAATGGCTGCCATGTGGCAAATGGCTGCCACTTAATCATCTTGCGGCTTGACACTGCACTGATTGGCGATGTGGGTCGCACTTGAGTGGTCGGCGGGGTGTTTCAGCCCCCGCGAGCCCCGGCAGGCTCTGCCGGAGAGTCTTGGTTGCTTGCTTTTGGTGGTGGCCTCGCCCCTTGCTAGGCTCGCTTGCCTGGCAAGGGAGGCCCTTCTTCTGCTGATATCTTGCTCTGTTGGTTTGATCTTGGTCTCTCCGGGCTGCAAGTTGGTTCTTCAAGTCTCTTGGCTCTTCGACCTCTGACTTGAGCTGGCGCTTCAATCTTGATCTTGTGCATGTGCACAGTTGGGAAACATACCCAGGGTCTATTGCACCGACAGAAGCCCCCGAGCCTGCCCCGAACATGCTGTTGAGTGTCGTCGGGGTAGGGCCTAACAAGTGCACAGGCGGAATCGCTGAAGGAGTTAGTTCCTTGAAGTTTTCCGTTGCTGCTTCATTAGTCTTGATCTTGGGGGCGGTTTCTGATTTCCCTGCGCGTGGCGTCGTGGAGTAACTTGGACTTAGGCCCGCGGATTCTCCTCGCCACACGATCACGTGGTAGAAAACTATTGTCCCACTTGCCCCCCGTTCCGCATGCACCTCGCCACGTGCTCCGCATGCATTGCGCATGGTAGGTGGTGGATGCAGAGGACACAGGGAGGAGCGTTATAGCTGAAACCCATGCGCCGATGGTTGGGGCAGAGGGGTGGCCTCTGCCCTCAGTGCCATAGTGGGTGCAGAGAGGCCGTATTGGGGGAGAGGGGCGTTCATTTCCCGTAGGATGGGCCGGCCTCTCGCCCCGTTTCCCTATAAAAATGGCCCGCTGCAGTGTTCTCTAGCACACACTTCTCCTTCTCTCTTGCGATCCTTCTTATCTGGTCATGGCGCGAGGGAGAGGGCATGGTGGAACTCCGGTGGCGCCGACGAGGGCTTTTTCTCGACAGCGGGCCCCTCCTCCTCCGGACCCTGAGACAGCAGAGCCGTTCGCAAGGAGGGGAGGAAGGGGGCGTGGTCGTGGTCACCGCGGTGCCCGAGGGGGAGGGGGACAGGGCGGTTCCTTGGTGGCGCCTCCGCTGGCGGCTCCACCCCCGATGGAAGGTCATGTCGCGGACCAACCTCAAGAGTTCATCATCAGGCTGTACAAGCCTTTACGCAGTCGCCTTCGTCTTCCGACCTTCTTTGTGCGGGAGATGGAGCTCGAGCAACCGCGTGACCTGAGGCTACACATGAGGGGTTGTGGGGATGGGAGCACGAGGGTTGATGTCAATTTCCCGGCCCCTCATGTAATGTACCTCCGTCACGGCTGGAAGACCTTCGCCCGTGCTGACAGCTTTTCGGAGGGGCACATTCTCCATTTCAAATTAATGGAGAGTGGCCTGCTCTCCGTCAAGATCTTCGGGCTCTCGGGAGGCCGCTTAGGGTGCTGCATGGAGAGCTCGACCGACGACGAAAGCTCCTCCTCGAGCTAAAGCGACGAGGAGGACAGTGACGACGGCAACGGGTGGAGGAGCGACAGCTCTGACTCTGGCTGATCGTTGCCCGCACCATCTTCATCAGGTGGCAGAACCATCATCTGCATCTGCATCTCCTCCCCGGCAGTGCCATTTGCCAGGGAGTTTGATGCAGAGGTGCGGATGGGGCTGCCGGGCTCCTCCAACAGCCTTCCAGCTAGACCCTGGCAGGCTTCCTCTCGGGTTGTGGCTCCGTTAGCCCTGCTGAGTCCTGCTGACCCTGGTGACGGTGGTTGACGGGGTTGCCTTCCGGCGTGCTCTCTCCATCGAGGCATTCCCTCGCGCTTCCGTTCCCCCTGGGCTACCTCTTCTGGAGCCCGATGAGAGCGGGCCGGGCCTTCGCCTTGGCGCTCCTTTTGCCCTCCTCACCTTCGACGGTTGCACCTAGGAGGAGAGGGACAAGAAATGGCATCAAGGAGCACTTGTCTTTTTTCAATCTTAAATCTGTAGGCAATCACCAAATTTTAATTCAAATAATGTGATCCCACGAGTCCATCTTTGTGTTCTGTAATGCTTGTACTTGTATCTGCATATAAATGAAAAGGATGAACCTTGCCGGGAACTCGTGCATGTATATGCCCATGCAGAGGTGGAGTGCCTCTTTAATGTAAATAAGCGAGTTTCCACGGCAGGATATCCTGCCGGCACCCCTTTTTGTCTGCCAGAGAGCTCTGTCTGCCGGGGAACAGACAGAGGGGCCAGCCCCCCACCAACTCCTTTTCACCAAAGGCTACTATGACCATCCTGATTGAAGCAACGTTCAAGTCATGGATGGGAGCACCTAAGTTTCAATAGAGAGGCGAGGTTTTCTCATGCAAAGTTATAGCTTTATAGATCACTAATGGATAGGGGGTAAACCTATCTGTTTGGTTTGCCGGGGATTGTTGTGCCGTGCAATCTTCTCGTCCTTTGCCGAAGTCAAGTTCACGGCAGGAACCTGCAACTCCATGTAGATGAGAATGAACGCCGGATGCAATCCTATCTATATGCATATGCAAATGCTCGTGAAATGCATATGCAGTGATCTGGGTGTGCTCGTGCATGCATGCTGTCTTATTGGGGCCCCCTACAGCGCTTCTTTATTTTCTCCCGCACAGGGTCATCGCCCCAGCTTGTACAGGGGGTTACATGCAACTTCGGCAAGGCCATGTACAATGGGTGGCTGCCAGGCAGGGCCCGACAGCCTCTGCGCCTTACGGGTAGAACTTTCGGAGATGCTCAATATTCCATGAGTTTTGCAACTGAGTGCCATCTCCAGTCTCAGACATGTGCGCCAGTCTGCGGTGACTCGTACTACCCGGTAAGGGCCTTCCCACTTTGGTGATAACTTGTGTACCTTGGCGGACTGAACGCGCCTAAGGACAAGGTCACCTTCCTCAAAACACCGGGCATGAACCCTGCGGCTATGATAGCGACACATGGCTTGCTGGTAGCGTGCGGCACGCGTAGCAGCCCAGAGACGGTCCTCCTCAAGTAGCACAGCATCGTCACACCAGTGCTGATCCTGCGCTACTTCATCGTAGGCAAGCACTCGAGGGGACCCGTAAATGAGTTCCGTGGGGATAATTGCTTCTGCCCCATAAACCAGGGAGAAGGGAGTCTGCCCGGTAGCTCGGTTAGGTGTCATTTTGAGGGACCAGAGAACTACCGGCAGCTCCTCGATCCACCGCATGTCGTGCTTCTGCAGCATATCAAAAGTCCTTGTCTTGAGTCCACGAAGCACTTCAGTGTTCGCCCTCTCAGCTTGTCCATTGCTCCGGGGGTGTGCCATAGAAGCGAATGAGATCTTGCATTCGAGGGCATGAACATATTGCATGAAGGCGTGGCTCGTGAACTAGGTGCCGTTGTCAGTGATGATCCTTGCCGGAAATCCAAAACGACACGCCAATTCTTTCAAGAACTTGATAGCTGACTGAGCAGTCACCTTCCTCACGGCAGTCACTTCCAGCCACTTTGTAAACTTATCAATGGCAACGAACTAGAATTCAAAGCCCCGATTGCTCGGGGAAAGGGGCCGAGGATATCGAGCCCCAGACCAAAAATGGCCATGACAGAGGGATTATCTGAAGGGCTTGGGCAGGCGGGTGTGTTCTCTTGGAATGTAACTGGCAGGCTTCACATGTCGTGACGAGCTCAACTGCATCTTGGAGGGCTGTGGGCCAATAGAATCCTTGCCAGAATGCTTTCCCAACTAATGCCCTTGATCCAATGTGTGAGCCGCACATTCCTCTGTGAATCTCAGCCAGCAGTTCCTTTCCATCTTCCCAGCAGACACACTTCAATTTCACATTGTTGGGCCTCCTTCTATACAGAGTGTCATCGACAAACTGATACATACTGGCCCTCTGGGCTACTATCTTAGCTTCATCTTGGTTGCCGGGAAGTTCTCCGGTTTGGAGGAAGCGGACAATGTGCCTTGCCCAAGTTGGAGCCTGGAGCTCGGCAACGAGGACTAGTGGCACCTCCTCGGCTACGGGAGCACCAGCCTTGTTCGTGGGGTCCATAGGCCTGGCTGGAGGGGGCGGTCCGACAGGCTCTCTGCCGGGAGAGGCTTATCGTAGTTCAACTTTCTCCTTTTCCGGGCCATTTTGGCTGGTCATACGGAGGGCCGAGAGAGACGGTGAACAAAAGTTCTTGGTTCCATAGGAAGCTTCTGCGCAACACACTTTGATAGGTGATCAGCTATGCTGTTTTTCGCACGGGGTACGTGCTCTGTTTGCAACCCATCAAAGTGCTCCTCTAATCTCCTCACTTCCTCAACGTATGCCTCCATCAATGGACTTTGATAATCTTTGTTGACTTGTCTCACCACAAGCTGTGAATCTCCTCGAATGATCAACTTCTTGATTCCCAATTCTGCTACAATCCTGAGCCCGGCAAGGAGCCCTTCATACTCAGCTGTATTGTTGGTGGCTTGTTCCCGGGCAAAGTGCATCTGGACAACATACTTCAAGTGCTCCCCAGAAGGGGCAACAAGAAGCACGCCAGACCCTGCACCTTGTAGGGAAAAAGCACCATCAAAATATATAATCCATTCTTGGGGCGATTCCTTGCCGGGGAGAGCTATTTCTGCCCCTTCCTCACCAGGGGTTGGCGTCCATTCTGCAATGAACTCTACCAGTGCCCTGCTCTGAATAGTTGATGTGCTCTCAAACTTCAAATCAAGGCTGGATAACTCCAAAGCCCACTCCACTATTCTGCCAGTAGCCTCAGGTTTTCGGCGTATCCTTTGCAACAGAAAACGAGTGACAACCATGATCTCATGGGCTTGGAAGTAGTGGCGCGGTTTTCTTGAGGCCATGACGAGGCCAAAGATCAACTTTTGCACGCCAAAATACCTCGATCTAGCCCCTTGTAACAAGGAGCTGACGAAATATACTGGGCGCTACACCACTTTCTTCCTTGCCGCGTCCTTGGGGTTGCTCTCGTTGGCGTGCTCACTGCTGTTCTGATCCTTTTCTGACTCTGCCGTGACTTGGCCACTTTCTGCTTCATCAACCTCTCGCTGTGCTACCAAGGCCGCACTGAACACTCGGTTGGTTGCCGCCAAGTAAAGCAATAACTGTTCCTGGGGTTTGGGTGCAACCAAGGTAGGCACAGACGATAGGTAAGCCTTCAATTCTTGCAGAGCATCTGCTTCTGGGGTCCACTTCATAGGCCCTTCCTTCTTCAAAATTTTGAAGAACGGCAGGGCATGCTTGGCAGACTTGGAAATGAATCTACTTAGCGCGACAACACATCCCGTCAAGCGCCTCACATCCTTAACTGTCCTTGGCGCTTGGATCTGCTCAATGGCCTTGATCTTTTCGGGGTTGGCTTCAATCCCCCAATGGGACACGAAGAATCCAAGTAGCTTGCCGGAGGGAACACCAAACACACACTTCTCTGGGTTAAGCTTCAAGTTGATCTTGCGCAAATCAGCAAATGCTCCTCCAGATCTTGGATAAGGGTGGCCTTATCCTTGGTTTTGACCACAATGTCATCCATATAAGCTTCTATATTTCTGTGCAATTGCGGCTCAAAACCAATCTGGACTGCTCTTGCAAAAGTGGACCCGGCACTCATTAATCTGAAAGGCATGCGGACAAAACAGTACATACCACATGGAGTGATGAATGGTTTCTTCTCCTCATCCTCTTTGGAGATGAAGATCTGGTGATACCCGGAGTATGCATCCCTAAAGGAGAGCAAATCACAACCCGAAGTGGAATGCACGATCTGGTCGATGCACGACAAGGGAAATGGGTCCTTCGGGCAAGCCTTGTTTAGATATATCAAATCAATGCAAAGCCTCCATTTCCAATTCGCCTTACGGACCACCACTGGGTTTGCCAACCAGCAGGGTGCAATACTCCTCCGACTAAACTAGCCGCCTCTAGCTTCTTGATTTCCTCGGCAATGAACTACTGCCGCTCCAAGGCTTTCTTCCGAACTCTCTGCTTGACGGGTCGAGCATGTGGGCAAACATCAAGGTGGTGCTCGATTACCTCCCTGGGAACACCGGGGATATCAGATGGTTGCTAGGAAAACACATCGATATTCGCCCGCAGGAAGGCAACGAGCGTGCTTTCCTATTTGTCATCAAGGGTGGCGCTGATAGTGAAAGTAACATCAACGCCAGCCAACCCTGCGGGGACCTTCTTCACTTGCGGCGCAGTAACCTTGGATCTCTTGCTGTTGGAACACTCCCGCACATCGTCAATGGGTGTCGTGCACTCGGAGGGGGCATGCTTCCCGGCTCCTTGCCGGAGGCCCTACAATCCCTCTTCTTTCCTTTACTTTCCGTGACGGGGGATACTGCTGCCGCAACCTCTGCCGCGACATCATCCCGGTACATCTTGTCAATGCAGATAATTGCATCCTTCTCATATGATGGGATAGTGATGACTCCCAGTGGCCCAGGCATCTTCAAAGTATTATAAGCATAATGGGATGCTGCCATAAACTTAGCCAGTGACGGGCGTCCCAGAATCCCATTGTACGGCAGGGGGAGATCAACTACATCAAAGACAATCTTCTCAGTCCGGTAGTTCAGTTCCCTCCCCCCCCCCCCCAAACGTCACCGGCAACATAATCTTTCCTTTGGGACAGCTCCTGCTGGTATTGACTCCTTGAAACATGTCGGTAACCTGTTGATGACTGCCGGAGAAATCAGATTCAACCCGGCCCCGCCATCCACTAACATCTTTGTGACCTTGAGGTTGCAAATTGTTGGGGAGACCAACAATGACAAACACCCTACCGCAGTGGTGCGGCCAGGGTGATCCTCTTCATGAAAGATGATGGGCGTGTGGGACCACTTGAGTGGCTTCTAGGCCTCTGGCGCTGGTTCCACAGCATTGACCTCTCGTGCCCATCACTTGAGTTGGCGATGGGAGATGTGCAAAGAGGCACCTCCGTTAATGCATGGGGCGTCAGTGGCCTTCTGAAATTCCTGCTCATTGGTTTACTCTTCATTCCCCCATCACTCATATCATCACAGATTTCTTTCTCTTGGCCCCTGGCGGGTTTTCCTTGGTTCTGAAAGGGCTTGCCAGGGCGGTTTGCTTCACCACCTCGGCCCTTACCGCCACCAGCGTTCTGACTTTTCTCCTTATCACACTTATCATACTCTGCTCTCTGTTTCTTGACGAGCTGCTCAACCTGATAACACTCTTGAAGGTCGTGGCCTTTGGTCCGGTGGATCTTGCAGTACGACCCATCACCTTTCCCAACTTTTTCCGTGGCAGCGGCTTCCCGGCAGGCAGCGCACGCAACAGCTTCCTTGCCGGGGGCCTCAGCCTTGGCTTTCTTGCCGGTACTAGGTGTGCCCGAACCTTCTACAGTCATCACTACGTTATCTCTTGGCTTCTTGTAGCGCTTCTTGCCCTTTCTCTGACTGGTTGATTCATCCTCATCTTCTGAATCAACATTGATGCAATCCTTCTCTCCGGGCAACTTCCTTCCTTCCTCCATCTGAGCACACTTATCCACCAGTGTCTACAGCTCCTTCACAGTCTTGGGCAACGGCACATTCATCTTAGAACGAATGCAACGGTTGCGCACATTGGACTAGAAGGCTGCTATAACAGCTGCCAGATGGATATTTGGAATATTTCTATGAACTTTACTGAATCTCTGTATATACTTACGGAGGGTTTCTCCTTCCTTCTGCTGGAGAAGCTGCAGGTCGTTCGGCCTGCCGGGCTCTTGGCGGCCATCGGTGAAGGCATCGATGAACTCGTGGCACAGATCTGCCCATGACGAAATGGAGTTCTCCGGCAGATGCATCAGCCAAGACCTCACATTGGACTTGAGGGCCAAAGGGAAGTAGTTGGCGAACACCTTCTCATCTCTTCCCCCGGCAGCCTGAACAGCGATGGTGTAGATGATCAGGAACTCTGCCAGGTTCAGCCTTCCGTCGTACTTCTCAGGTATCTCTGTCTTAAACGTATGAATGGACGGCCAACTGACTTGCCTCAGCTCTCGTGTAAAGGCAGGGCAGCCGACCTCGAAAGGAAGGCACCAGCCAACATCGAGTGCAGGCTCGTCGACATTGAGGCCGCCGCACCCGTCGGTCTGGCGAAGGTTGCCGCAACACCGATCCATGACGACGTGCGTGTCTCCCCGCCGCCTATCCTCCGGGGTTCGACGTTGGCCTGGACGCGCTCGAGGGTCAGAAGAGGCCATAGAGAAATCGTCGGGGTCTTGATTCTGCTGCGCCCACGCCGGCTGCCATGGTAGGGACTGCACCGTGTGAACAACCCCCTCCATTCGGCCAGCGGTGTTGCCGGTTGCTGTCGCTTGGGGAGGTCGTGGCAGGCCAGCTCGTCACGAGCCCCTAGCCTCGGTGAAACCGAGCAGGCTCTAGATGGTAGCACGCCACTTATCGGTGTCAAAACCGGCGGATCTCGGGTAGGGGGTCCTGAACTGTGCGTCTAGGCGGATGGTAACAGGAGACAAGGGACACGATGTTTTTACCCAGGTTCGGGCCCTCTCGATGGAGGTAAAACCCTACTCACCTTGATTAATATTGATGATATGGGTAGTACAAGAGTAGATCTACCACGAGATCGAGAGGCTAAACCCTAGAAGCTAGCCTATGGTATGATTGTTGTTAGATCCCTACGGACTAAAACCCTCCGGTTTATATAGACAGGAGAGGGTTAGGGTTACATAGAGTCGATTACAATGGGAGGAGATCTACATATCCGCATCGCCAAGCTTGCCTTCCACGCCAAGGAAAGTCCCATCCGGACACGGGACGAAGTCTTCAATCTTGTATCTTCATAGTCCAGAGTCCGCCATCCGGACACCCCTAATCCGGGACTCCCTCGGTAGCCCTGAACCGGACTTCAATGACGACGAGTCCGTGGCAGATTGTCTTGACATTGCAAGGCGGGTTCCTCCTCCGAATACTTCATAGAAGATTTTGAACAGAAGGATAGTGTCCGGCTCTGCAAAATAAGTTCCACATACCACCGTAGAGAGAATAATATTTGCACAAACCCAATCTGCTGATGTATTCCGCCGTGTGACACCACAGCCAAGCCTTTATTCGAATCGTTTTTACTGTCCCACCTCAGCGCGTTTAGCGAGTCGGTTTCCTTGGCACGTCTTGTCAAAGCAGATATCGTGTCCCCTTACTCCGGGTTTCTCATTAATACGGGCAAGGGTAACCCAATCATGCCCGTTGACACATCTCCTCTGTCGAAGGCGAGTCCCAAACGGTCACGGGGAGGGCTCTTGGTATTCAACCTCTTTCTAAAGAGACCAAGGCTCTACTCCTTTCTTTCAATCTCAATCGAATCCGCCCCTCGCCTCGAGTTCCAACACCCAAAGCTCCAGATTCAGGCGCTTCGGACCTTTGATGATGTCCGGCTCCGACCTTCAAGGCCGGTGGATGCCTTCCTCCGTTCTGAGAAGAAGGCGTGCTAAAGCTAAGAGATGCGGTATTTAACCGGTGAAATTTCGCATAGGCTGCTGCTCAAGGGCAGGTTATTCCCACTCCCAAGCCCGGTGAGGCGTGGTGTTCGCGTCTCACTTCCTTCGAGGCTAGGCTTCCCGACGGACCCCTTCATGAGGGGCTCATGTTTTATTATGGGTTGGAATTTCACGACTTGGATCCGGAGTCCATCCTCCACATCTCATCGTTCATTGTCGTGTCGCGAAGCCTTCCTCCGCATTACCCCTCACTTCGGATTGTGGCTTAAGACCTTTAAAGTGGAGCCAAGATAATCAAGGCGACAAGCGAAGTGCGAGAGGGCTGTTATAAGCAAGAATCTTGACGCTCCATGGCCCGAGGGCTCTTTTCAAGAGGAGTTCAACTTATGGCAACAAGAGTGGTTTTATATCCACAGCTCGGGGGCACCAAGTGGGTGGCGCCACCTGCCTTCGCTCGGGTCCTCACCCATGGTGGCGTCATGGGTCAATAAAGGGCTCGACTGGGGGCCGTCAAGGGCGTGCCCTTGTTGCGAACCGCATTCAAGATCTCTCTGAAAGAGACATCAACTTTGGCCGTAGTAGCGCAGGTCATGTTGATTCGCCGCTTTTTGCCACCAAAGGCAGCCCCTCACTTTGTGGGAGTTTAATCCGTAGGGACCACGAGCTCTCCAACACTTTCTGGTAGCGACGCCCATGGAGATGTACAAATTATTCTTGGATCACAAGCAATGTGTCCGGACTCGACCGAGGATGCATGTCCGAGCTGCAATCGCCGGATACTCAAGTAAGTAGCCACATGCAGGACACGCTATCCGTATATTCATCATAAAATTGCCCTTAAAAGAGTTGTCCCTTAAACATGAGTGGATAGCGAAAGCAAGGATAATCAAGTGTCCGGCCCCCCTCCCCGAGACCACGCTGGATCCCGTGTTAACCCGAGGATCTTTGGAGGTTGCGCCTTTGGAAGAAGGCGAAGGGGGAACAAGGAAGCTACCATCTCCCGAAGGAGGCATCGGGAAAGGAGGAATCGAGAATCCCTCCATCCAGGGAAAGCAGAGGACCGCCTCTGAAGACCCGGAGACCATGGTCTCAAAGCGAGGGAAGAAATCTTCGTCAGAGGGTCCTGCGCCGGGAGGTGCCTCAGCCGCACTGTGCCCTCAAGGGGATCAACCCTCTAGCGAGCCGTAAGTAGAGAGGGGAGTTTTAAAATAAGAGACATCCCTATTCTATTCCTGAGAAAGATAACTGAATTTTTACCTTGTAGTTCGGATCTCAGCCCTTCTCGTGAGCTCATCTTGAGGATCTTCGTCCAGGAGATGATGGAGAGCGGGCGCCTCCTCTCGTCTTGCTTGCAAGGCAGGCGACCACGAGGTGTCGTCACGGAGGTTTCTCGAATCCCGGCGAGGCCGGAAAGCCGTATGGCTCTCCCCAAAACCCTCCATGTCCGGCCTTGAAAAAGGCCATCAGACGAAGTCCGTGACGTCCGGTGCTGCAGTCGGAGGAGTGAAGGATCTGCCTTTCGGACGGCGTCTATCTCGAAGAACACCGTGCATTGATGGGCACGGTGATTGAAAGGATTTCATCCGCGGAGAGCGGGTTACCGCGAGCCGTCGGGAGTTCTTGTGAGTTTTGAGGTCTGTGAAATGATGTACCTTTGTGATTACTGCATATAAAATATGCGCCATGTATAGATAGTAGCCCCTGAGACTCGGTGCGTTGTCAAAAATGACGGCGCGCCGGGGATCATAGTCCCGGGTATAACATGTCGCCGTTCCTACATAGGTGGCGAAGTGTCCGGTGGCTAGCCGGAATTATGAATTTGCCGAGCTAAAGCGGCAACTTGACATGGCAGATGCCGACATCGCGCTTGTTAACAAGCGGCTTGACGAAGTCACAAGGTATGCAATTTCTCCGCGGACACACTGGTAAGGGGCTTGATGCTGTGCCTTACAACATGTATGCTTGATGCGACGGTGCACGCCATGGAGAACCTTGGACGGAACTCGCCCGAGCCAAGGAAGCGAGCGAGAAAAAGTGATCTGGTTGCCTTAAAAGCGTAGAAGAGTGAAACCGAACAGGTTGCTCGCTCACAAGCGAGGAAGGAAATGGCGAGATGGTACGTGAAGTTGAAGGATCGCCGCCGCTGCAAACTTCTTGAAAAAGAAGATCGGGCGGAACAAAAGGACCTGGAGAAGGCCACTACCGAGGCCAAGGATGCTCGCTCTGCAATGAGAGCCATGAAGCAGGAGCTACGTCAGGCCGGAGATGTCGCGGCTGGAAAGCCCTTTATGCCACGGATGAAGTTCGAGGATCCTAAATATGCTCAGTTGGACCGGCTGTGGAGTGCGGCAGATACTTTATCTGGACTTGGCGGCAAGTGCCCCGAACACGGCCGAACACTTCCGAGATCATCAGGATCATGAAGTGGAAAAGGTTTTTGAGCAGCGATTCCACAATCCGTGCGCCCTTCCATTAACCGCGTTTGGCGAATGGGCGGGCTGAATAGGTTATCCGGACTCGTCATGAAGGATGTCGTGAGTCATCTGTGGCCGGAAAGGCCCGAGCCGAAGAGTTATTTTGGTTTGGTGCAGCAGTTCCTTGGTGCGGTGCCGCATATCAATGCAATGAAGAGGTCAGCATGCATAGAGAATGCGCGGATGGCTCTTGCCCGTGTCAAGACATATTGGGCGGAGACGAAGGCCACCGACGTTGCATCCCAAGATTTGGACGGGAGCCGAGTACTTGCCGAGCACTATTTTCAAGAAGTTCTGCAGGGCGCTCGTTTAATAGAGACGCAGTGCTTGAAGGATATCATGTTCGAATAACATGTATCTTTCCCTACTAATAAACCAGCGATCGCTTCTGGTCGTCCGTCGTTGGTCGTTTTGCAAAAAAGTCTCCCTGTTTCTTAGAAATTAACCAGCGGTCCTACTTAAATCTGGATAACGTTTCGTTTTTTCAGAAAAACCCCTGTGACTTATTGCAGGGGGCAGCCATGGCGGGGAAGCGGCGCTGCGGTCGGGCACCGCATCTTGCGGTGGCAGCTAGGCGGGAGGAGCGCACTGAGATGAAGGAGGAGAAAAGTGGAGAGTCGGCAGGGTGGGTCAACCCATCGGGGTCTCCCGATCGATCCGGATCGAAGCTACTCAACGAGCGTGCGGGGCGGCATGCGGCTCTCCTGCAGAGGGCGGCGGCGGACGGGCTGGGCGTGCGGAATAACAGCAGCGGCCAGATCCAGGTGAGCAGCGGCGGGACCTTGGAAGGCAGCGGGTTTCACCAAGGCGGCGCCATGGTTTCTCCAGATTGCTCCTGAAAGAAAACGAGGTAGGATGAGTGAGAGAGAGAGAAAACTGGGAGGAAGGAGAGAAACGAGGGGAGGCACGGCAGGGCACTGTCCTGCTGGTTGCTCCGGCCGAGATGGGATGAGGCGCGACGCTCATCTCCTGTTAAAACAATAAACAAGTGTGAAGATTCTGCCGAGCTTTATTGCTGGTCGAACTTGTCAGCTTCACAAGTTGACTCCATGGTCACCAACGACGAACACATAAACCCAGAGTGGAGTGGGGATTACAATAGTCGGACTGAAACTAGCAACGGAGCTGGATCTTACTTAGCCAAGAACTTCTTTTCCTCCCAAAAGGAAATGAAAGGAAATCAAATAGCGGCTAGCAAGAACCTGTAGTTGTTGGATTCATGTCTTCGTAGACTAATCCCGCAAATAAATTGACAGCAGAGGAAAAAAGCAGGATGAATCGAAGAAAGAGAGCAACCAAAATAGTCAAATCCAGGGGTGCCTCCTGCTTCCCCGCTAAGAACACCAAGGATCCCCTCCGAGCTCCCGGAGAGAGAGAGAGAGAGAGAGAGAGAGAGAGAGAGAGAGAGAAGCATCACAAGGCGGCAGTGGTGGCAAGGTGGCCGGCCGGACCGGACCAGAGCAGAGCAGACGGTGGATGGAGATGGCCGGGCCGACAAGAGCGAAGTCGCCGAGGTGGAGTAGTAAGTAGGAGAGTATATACAGATATCCACACAGTACCCCAGCGTGTGGATCAGAGGAGGGGGGAGAAAATCAGGTGGTGGGCGGTGATCTTTTTTCTTTTTATTTTTTTTCTTTTGCTAATTGGTGGGCGGTGATCTGATGAGAAGGCTCGAGAGACTTCAAAAGTTGGTGGGCTGGGGGCAAGAAAAAGGATTTTTTTTTAAGATTGGAGGCTATAGTGCAGCATACTTTCTCCTGCTGCGCACGAACAATCGGTTCGGAATCTGGGGAAAAACGCCGTGTTTGTCTCGGAACATCGCCCGATCTTCTATTGTTTTCGCACAAAAATTGCTTTCAGAGCACAGAACGCATGCTCTACTCACGCTGCTAGGTCAGTACAGTAGTGCATTCGTATTTCGCGGGTCAACAACAGTACATGCTGTTACACGATATTGTAGACGAATTTAATGAATGCAATGTATGGGATCCTCAGGTGCCGGTGCTGCTCATGCTCAAACCCTCTGTCAGTGCATACTTTTCCCGTGACGACGGAATTAAGTAGTCTCCGCCGGTTCATCACGCATATCATGTTGTACCACCATGCCACCAGCTGACCGGCCTATACAACTTGGATGTTCTAGAGATATAAGTTTCACTAAGCCAGAAACACAATGTGCACGCAGAGCCTAACAATGAATGTATTATGTCAGTTCAATTCGTTCGTCAAGAGACAGATAATTAAAGCTCGAGATTGCTCGAAGGTGTGTGTGTTAAGAGATTAATGTAGTTTCACAAGGCACCGAGAAGGATCCACAATCTCTACCCATAGAAATAGCATTCAACTCGCCCAGTCGACCCCTAGCCGTCCTCAGATCCAGCCAATTCTAAAATATGCAAGACATAGTAGGACCCAGTTTGAAATCAGCAAAAAAGAAATTGGTGGGGCGGACGGCGAACTTATTATAATAAAGTTACACAAATTTGTATTCATTTGCTACTTGGAAATTATATCGTGCATGTTGGTGAGTAATTTTAGTGATTTAGTTTTGCATAAGTTTATACAAAGATTTGCTTGATCATCATGTGCAGAGGTAATTCTGCATTTTGAAGGAAATTCTTTTCTTGGGAAACAAAGGTAGTTGATTTTGATCCAAATCCAATGATGTTTTTCTCATTTCCTTGTGAAATCTACGGAAGTGGCATATATTTGATCGATAATCTGGTAAAAACCTTTCTAGACAAATGTTACATACATATATAGACAGTATCATTTTGTTTTTGTTTTTTTAGGATCAATGTTGTAGCCCAACAGTTACACACCAATGACACGATAATAAACATTAAATTTTCTCCCGTTGCAACGCACGTGCATTTGTGCTAGTTATTGTAAAACAATGTTTCGATGGAATATAAAAGCTTTTTATACTTGTGCCTACAAGAATTAAAATACCTCCTGTGTGGCCGTTAATGTATATGTGTATATAACTTGAAAGATGGCAGTCTTCGGCTTCAGCCCCCACGCATATAATGCGGGGTGTTGAAAGCGCATTTTCACACTTGATCCAACGTCTTGGTCCTATAAAGGAGGTGATAGTGCAGCGAACTAGGCAAACGGACTATAATGCTTTATCACTTTCACTGAGCCAGAGGAGTTTGACAGTGGGGCTACTCTATAGCCCCTAGGGGCACCGCTTCGCCCGAATTGAGCGGCGTGTGTACTGACCGAAAGCAGTCCTTCGTTAATCGGAGGAATCCTAAAGATTCCGGTGGGTCATAGAGTGGTTGACCAGTCTCGCGCTATATCATGGCGATCGATTTTGGCTTTCTCTCTTGAGGTGCTCGCTTTGCCGATCCGGGGCACAATCGCAGTATTTATCCTATTGCCGCCTTAGCCGATAGAGCGGTATGTATGGCATCAAAACACTTGAGCCGGGCAAACCCAACATTTGACCAAAGACATGATTCGGAGCTGATGCATATAAGGCCAAACTCGCGACCCTGAACACTCCCTAAGGTATTCGGTCTTTACGAAAACGGGCTGAACAACTCCCTTAGTAATAAGCCCCTGGTGTCCAAGTACGCGCAAAACCCTGACGTTGCCAATGCCAAGACGCCAGCCTCCACCTAGGTTATAACAAGAAACCGGGGGATGTGTATCAACAAGAGACAGTAAAAAAGGTTTACGCAGGGTCTTAATCTGAAAAGAATCCTTGGAATGGGTCCCTACTGCACGTCTGCGCCTGTGTCTCCGTTGTGCCGTATCCTGGACGGGGTGTAGCACGGTGTTCATCTGTAAAAGAGAGGAACTTAGTTGAAAAAGATCGTGCAAAAATGTAACTTATATTAAATAAACAAAGTACAATTTAAAAAATGAATAAAATTGAGCTTTATTGTCTCTTGTTGTACATGCGCGGAGCCCCTTGAACGGGGGTATGCGGCTAGTAAGCCCTTGTATGTTTACGCCGGACTCGTCTAGCCATGTCCGGGGTCTGAACGACCTGTTTAGGTGCTTTGATTAGTGAAGCCGGTTTAGTGTGTGGCTGTTAAGGTAGCCGCACAATCTTCCGCGCTCGAGGAACACTCGATATTTCCCTTTAATGAGATGATGCCTCGTGGACCGGGCATTTTAAGTATAAGGGATGCATAATGCGGTATTGCGTTAAAGCGGGTGAAAGCTTCGCGTCCCAGTAGTGCTTGATAGCTACTTGTAAATGGGGCGATGTGGAAGGTTAGCTTTTCGCGGGGGAAGTTGTCAGGTGAGCCGAACATAACTTCTAGCAGGAGAGAGCCCGTACAATGGGCATCTGGGCCTGGTGTTACCCCTTGAAAGGAAGTGTTGCTATGGCGAATTGTTGTTGGGTCTATCCCCATTTTGCGATTGTGTCCTGATATAGCAGGTTTAAATCACTGCCGCCGTCCATTAGGACTTGCGTAAAGTGGAGTCCGTCAATTATCGGATCTAATACCAAGGCAGTCCAGCCTGCATTCCGGATACTTCTAGAGTAATCCTGATGGTCGAAGGTGATTGGTTTTAACAACCAGTGCGAGACTCCTCTGAGATAGGCCGTATGGCGCGTATCTCTATAGGCGCCACTCTGTTCTCCCCTTTTGTCACGTGAAGTGAATTTACTGTTTTGACTTCTTGTGGGAAATTCTTTTGTTATCCTGTGCTCTGCTTGTGGGGTTCGTCATCTTCCTCGCTTGGTGTGTCGAGCCCCTTGTGTTCGGCGTTGAGTTTGCCGGATTGCTTGAAGACCCAACAATCTCTGTGGGTATGGTTTGCGAGCTTCAAGTATCTTGTGGATTTGACATATCTTGTCCAAGATTTTGTTTAGGTTAGATTGCTCGTCCTGTTATCCTTGAGGGGCAGCTTTTTACGATTCTGCCGAGAGCTTTTGAATCCGGCGTTGGTATCGTGCTCTTGAGTTGTTTCCCTTGGTATGGCGCTGGTCCTTGCTGCGTCATGATTACCCGTTCCATCCCTAACCCGGATGTACTTGGGTCATTGATGCGCATCTTGCCAACCGGCTATCCTCTCCTGCGCAAAAGCGGGTCATGAGGCTTGTTAATGCGGCCATTGTTCTTGGCTTTTCTTGGCCGAGGTGTCTGCGAGCCATTGATCTCGGACGTTGTGTTTGAAAGCTGCTAAGGCTTCGGCGTCCAGACAATCAACTATTTGGTTCTTTTTAGTAAGGAATCTGTTCCAGAATTTCCGGGCTGACTCTTCGGGTTGTTGAGTTATGTGACTTAAATCATCTGCATCCGGAGGTCGGACATAGGTCCCTTGAGAATTTGCCCGAAAAGCATCCTCGAGCTCGTCCCAACTTCCAATGGTGTTTTCGGGAAGGCTTTTAAGCCAATGCCGGGCTGGCCCTTTGAGCTTGAGGGGTAAGTATTTTATGGCGTGGAGGTCATCTCCTCTAGCCATGTGTATGTGGAGGATGTAATCCTCAATCCGAGACTCGAGTGCATTGTTCCGTCGTATGCCTCTATGTTTACGGGCTTGAATCCCATTTGAAATTCATGATCCAGCACCTCATCGGTGAAACATAGGGGGTGTGCGGCACCCCTATATCTGGGCGTACCGTGATGTTCGGATATTTGATGTGTTGCATTGCTTACTAGAGCTTGCTTTCTTGGCCCATAGATAGATCTGGCTGGGCCATCTTTTTGATGCAAATCCTTGTGTGGATCGCGTGCCGGCTTGTGTGCGGCGTCCTTTGCCGCACTGTGTTGGCCATGGGGTCGTTTGTCCGACCGGGTGGCTTCCTTATTTTTTGATTGCAGAGGCTCTAAGGCCTCATCATCAAATTCCGGCAGTAATTTTCGCTTCGGATAGCTCTTTGTGTGGCGACCGTCGTCGTATTTGTCTGCGGTGTTGAGTACTTTGCTCCATCTAATTCTGAGTGCATCTTCCACTGTTTTGAGCTTCCGCTTCTGCTTTTTTAGGGCTAAGCGCGATGGCGAGCCCTTTTTAGAGGTTCTTCTGCTCCAGCAACTTGTCTGGCGTGAGGTCGTCCGAACTGTTGTCTTCGCCGGGGACGGGTTGTTTATCCAAGTTGCCCTGTTCGGACGGTTGCTCGATGGCATGTTAAATGCGTCCGCCCGGTTCGCCATGCTCTATGGCTGGGTGCGTATGGCTGCTTTCTCTGTCGAGGTGGGGTTTGGGCGGCGCTTACGCCGCCGCTTTGATTGCTTTTCGAGGAACGATCCCTCGTTCGTCCCTTGTTCCTCGCCGTCATTTCCTTTAGGTGTATCCACCATGTATACATCGTGAGATGGGGTGGTTGTCCGATGGCCTATAGGCGCTGGTTCATGTTAAATCTCCTACATAAATCGTCCATACCGTCGATGTCTTGAGTCGAAGTCGAGCATGTCGGTTAAATCATCGGCGGTGGCTACAAAGTGGGTGGTGGGTGGGCTTTGAATTTCTTCGTCGTCCGCATCCCAACCTTGCCGACCATAATCCGGCCAGGGCTCTTCTGATATAGAGAGAGACTTTAGTGAATTCAGGATGTCGCCGAAGGGCGAGTGCTGAAAGATGTCTGCGGCGGTGAACTCCATGATCGGCGCCCAATCGGATTCGATTGGCAGGGGCACGGAAGATTCGGAGTCCGGAGAAAAGTCCGGCTCCTTGGAGTCACGAGCTCCGCGAAGGACAAGGCTGGTGTTCGGCTCGATCACCGTAGAGATTGCAGCCCCCGAGGCGGTGTCTAGCCACCCATCCTCGATTGGCGCAGTCGGCTCCGAGCTAGAGGTCGGAGCGGACACTGGTGCGGCCTCCGAGCCTTTGTTCGGCAGCGAGCTAGATCATGCCCATCGCGACGGTCTGGCGCGCTTGGCTGTGGCTCGAACCCGTCGAAGATCAAGTCTCTGCGGACGTCAGTCGTGTAGTTCAAACTTCCAAATCTGACCTGATGGCCAGGGGCGTAGCTTTTGATCTGCTCCAGATGGCCAAGCGAATTGGCCCGCAGGGCAAAGCCGCCGAATACGAAGATCTGTCTGGGGAGAAAAGTCTCACCCTGGACCGCATCGTTGTAGATGATCGGAGGAGCCATCGGGCCTAAAGATGACGACACAGAGGACTCTCAATGAAAGCACCAATGTCGGTGTCAAAACCGGCGGATCTCGGGTAGGGGTCCCAGGCGTATGCGTCTAGGAAGATGGTAACAGGAGACAAGGGACACGATGTTTTTACCCAGGTTCGGGCCCTCTCGATGGAGGTAAAACCCTACTCCCGCTTGATTAATATTGATGATATGGGTAGTACAAGAGTAGATCTACCACGAGATCAGAGAGGCTAAACCCTAGAAGCTAGCCTATGGTATGATTGTTGTTCGTCCTACATACTAAAACCCTCCGGTTTATATAGACACAGGAGAGGGTTAGGGTTACATAGAGTCGGTTACAATGGGAGGAGATCTACATATCCGCATCGCCAAGCTTGCCTTCCTCGCCAAGGAAAGTCCCATCCGGACACGGGGTGAAGTCTTCAATCTTGTATCTTCATAGTCCAGGAGTCCGGCCAAAGGTTATAGTCCGGCCATCCGGACACCTCCTAATCCAGGACTCCCTCACCACTCATCCATCTGCTCAGGTACCGGCGGAAACCTCAGTAGTAGCTGAGCTCGCGCCATAGCCTCCGTGGCGGTGCTTGGCATAAATGTTGATGACGTCGACAGTACCGTCGCCTGGCTCCTGACGGTGCCTGTGGCGGCAACGGCGGTGGTGGCACGCCCATGCTGCTGTGGGATGACCACCTAGACGTTGTTCTCCTCCGACATCTCTAGCCCCCGCGTCGGCTGTGGGGGGAGTGGTGATGGCACCACCTGCTCCAACTACACCCCCGGCGGCGCTCACATCCTCGCTTGTCTCCGCATCCCCCGCTGTGTTAGAGGCTGCGGGTGGCGGAGCCTTCGAGGTGGATGGCTGGGCCGAAGGGTCGGACTTCTTCTTCTTAGGCGCCATGGTCAATGGTGTCGTCGAAGATGAAGATGACGCGCTGCGCACGCTTTCAGTTTCGCGCACTTAATCATCTTGCGGCTTGACACCACACTGATTGGCGACGTGAGTCGCACTTGAGTGGTTGGCGGTGTGTTTCAGCCCCCGCGAGCCCCGACAGGCTCTACCGGGGAGTCTTGGTTGCTTGCTTCTGGTGGTGGCCTCGCCCCTTGCCGGGCTCGCCTGCCTGTCAAGGGTGGCCCTTCTTCTGCTGATATCCTGCTCTCTTGGTTTGATCTTGGCCTCTCCGGGCTGCATGTTGGTTCTTCAAGTCTCTTGGCTCTTCGACCTCTGACTTGAGTTGGCGCTTCAATGTTGATCTTGTGCCTTTGCACAGTTTAGCTACATACCCAGGGTCTGTTGTACCTACAGCGCGGCGAGCGCGG
Organism: Aegilops bicornis; assembly: GCA_021605145.1. Taxonomy (NCBI): domain Eukaryota; kingdom Viridiplantae; phylum Streptophyta; class Magnoliopsida; order Poales; family Poaceae; genus Aegilops; species Aegilops bicornis. The sequence goes on from CM038675.1 coordinate 677,750,711, forward strand.
CCTCGAGGTGCACATTCTTTGTCGCGACCTCTGGCACCTGCAGGGCCACCAGGGCTTGAAAGAGTTCATCACCATGGAGGCCGATGAGAGTGGCAGGCAATGAGGAGCCTGGGCGCGCGGGCTGGTGCAATGGCAAGGTCGTCCGCGCGCTTCTTGACGGCGGTGAACTTGCGGATGGAGTGGACCATCATGTCGTCCATGCGAGAGGTGAAGCCGGAGTCGGCGAGGGCTACGATGCCGGCGGTCGCCAGCACCGTCTAGAAACGCTACGCGATGCGGGGCCGTAGTCCGGCGCCTTGGATGATTTGGCACAGCCGACTGCCGCTCGTGGCCATCGTCTCCATAGGTGCTTGTGGCTTCTGGTCACTTGGTCTTGGATTGGAGTGAGCAGTGTTGCGCAGAGACTAGGAGTAGATGGATTGGAGTGGTGGGGCGCCTTTATATGAGATTCCGAACTCCGTTGCATTCACATCGTGCTGGCTCTATTCTGCTTCTCCAGTTAATTCCCTTTGCATGCTAATTGAGGATGCATCATATCCATTCAACGTCTCGGGAACCGCTACCCTCTCCCTCCTTTGCATTCAAGCACCTATGGAGGCGACTGCCGCTCGTGTCTATCGCGTGTCAGAAGACGTTCCTGTCGACGACGAGGTGCCTATGGTGACTTGATAAATTTCAGGATATATGTCGGCTCAGTCTTTCGGAAGTGCTCATAGGGGTAGGGTGTGCATGTGTGCGTTCATAGGGGTGAGTGTATGCGCGTGTATATGAGCGCTTGCGTCTGTACTGTGTTAAAAAAACGTAAATGTGTGTCAAAAAGAGACTAGTCATCACTTGTATACTCAATATCGTGCACCGCGACCAAGGCGGAGAGGAAAACGAGAGAACTACATATTTATTTACGGTGTAGATTCGCTCATTTTACTCCATATGTACTCCGTCTCGGTGTAGTATAGTCACTTGTTGAAATCTCTAGAAAGGCAAATACTCCTTTCTGGTTTACAAGGCTATACTAGCAAGTACTACAATAGTGGGCTCACATAGCAATTTTGTCTCATGCAAGAGCCTGGCTATATGCGTGCTCCAAGGTTCGCAACTGCCACATTCGGGTTGTGCTTGGCTCTTCGCCTCGTCGAGAAGACAAACAATGATGTTACTACTACTACTTCTATAGTATTGAATCCACTGCTGCATGTCCGTCCATCGCGTGCGGAAGGGATAGCTTGTTGTAGTATAAGAAAAAGCCTGTCCTCGTCTACGAGCCATCACGCGCATGGGCGAGGGAGAAGGCGTGTAGTAGTAAAATCAAGCTTCTCCTCGTTGTATGAGTTGATGCGACACATCATAGCACTGTCCCCACATGGTTGCCTCTAAACTTGGTTGAAAGACCCGTAGTATACAATATATTTTCTGCAACCTCTAACACTTACCCCACCACAAATTAAAATATATATTCCTATCTTGACTAGATGAGCGTGCAAACTACAATCACCAGGATGACAGGTAGGGCCAGAAGATTATTCAAAAAAAAAAGCTTCGTCCTCATAGCATGGAGCCGACCCCAACAATTTTAAGCATACAGACACGGTACACGCTATCCTAGACTACTCTACACACGAAACTGCCACATGAGCGTCCGAGCTGCGCTTGGCTCTTCGCCTCTTTGGGAAGTCGAACACTGATGGAGTACTACTGCAGTGGAGGAGTACTGAGGGAGTCCTGGACTAAGGGGTCCTCGGGTTTCCGGCCTGTTATCCATGGGCCGGCATGATGGGATGTGAAGACATGAAGGCCGAAGACTGTACCCATGTCCGGATTGGACTCTCCTTGGCATGGAAGGCAAGCTAGGCGACCGATTATGAAGATTCCTTCTTATGTAACCGACTCTATGTCAACCCTAGACCCCCCCGGTGTCTATATAAACCGGAGGGGTTAGTCCGGAAAGCACACATTCATTACCATAGTCATACAGGCTAGACTTCTAGGGTTTAGTCATTACGATCTCGTGGTAGATCAACTCTTGTAACACTCATATTCATCAAGATCAATCGAGCAGGAAGTAGGGTATTACCTCCATAGAGAGGGCCCGAACCTAGGTAAACATCGTGTCCCCCGTCTCCTATTACCATTGATCCTAGACGCACAGTTTGGGACCCCCTACCCGAGATCCGCCGGTTTTGACACTGACATTGGTGCTTTCATTGAGAGTTCCACTGTGTTGTTGGCAAAAGGTTCGTTGGCCCCTTCAATCATCGATAATGACGCTGTCCAAGGAGGGACCTTCCTCCCCAGAAATATTTTTGTGTTCGGCGGCTTCATACTGCGGGCCAACTCGCTTGGCCATTTGGAGCAGGTCGATAGCTACGCCCCTGGCCATCAGGTCGGATTTGGAAGCCTGAACTACGTCGCGGATATCCGTGGAGACTTGATCTCCAATGGATTTGAGACCGCGGCGATCGCTCCCCCTCGCTTTGATGAACAAGACTTAAATCTGTCATCAGATCACATCCAGGAGATGGTTCCTATTGCTGCAACGGCCTTAGAACCAGAGTAGATCGTGCCATCCAAAGCTATAGAGTCCACGACATTTGAGCCGCACACGGACTCAACACCCTGCAATATTTGCGTCAACGGAACTTCGGACTCGTCTCTGGCTGTAAGTTCCGGACCATGTATGCCTACGGACACCGAGCTAGATGGTTATCGATCTTCGAATAAGGCGCCGCATACGTTTTCTAGCACTCACCTTTGGGCGATGTGCTGAACTCTTTAAAGAATTTGTCCTTGGAGAAGGACTCGCAGCCGAACTATGTTCAGTTCGAGTTAGAGGCTGATGATGGGGAATTTTGCTTCCCACCAGCCACCCACTTCATAGCTACCGTCGAGGACTTAACCGATGAGCTCGATTATGGCTCCGAAGACATCGGCTGTATGGACGACGATGCCGACAAGGAGCAGGGTCAAGACCCGCCATTCACTGGACGTTGGACGGCCACCTCTTCGTACGACGTGTATATGGTTGATACACCTAAAGGATCTGGCGACGACAAAGAAAAGCTAGATGCAAATAAACCCTCTGAGACGCAGTCCAAGCGCCGGCGCCATAAACACCGTTCTAAACCTCGTCGCTCAAAAGATGGCAACACCGGCACCGGAGAAAATAGTACCCCGGGCGACGCCCAAAACAATGAAGACCCTGTTGGAGCTGCATCCAAACAGGAGGAACAAGACAACGGGCAGGATGACCCTGATAAACAAGCCATGCGCAATGACCCGGATGATGATAGTTATCGTCCAGTCTCCGAGGATGATGAGAGCCTCGGCAATGAGGACTTCATCGTTCCTGAGGCACCCCTCGAGCAGGAGCGCTTCAAGCGCCAGCTAATAGCCACTGCAAGAAGCCTGAAGAAGAAGCAGCAGCAGCTCCAAGCTGATCAAGACCTGCTCATTGACAGGTGGACTGATGTCCTAGCAACTGAAGAATACGGCCTCAAGCGCCCAACCAAGAGTTACCCAAAGCGTAGACTGCTACCTCAGTTCGACAAGGAGGCACCAGATCCCCCACGTAATGCGGAACGACCACCACGAGGTCGTTACAGTGCGAAGGACCGACCACCCCGCGGTCGGGATAAAGAGACAACTCAGGCCGAACAACAGCCCGCCCCACCGCCTCATAAAACATAGGAACAGACCAGCTCAGGACCATACATACAACCTTCGGTAGGAATTGGACAACAGAGCAAGACACACCAGATTGATCTACTGATCGCGAGAACGCTTCCCTACTCGAGACGATGGCTACCTATTCGGACGCGACAAACCTAGTCACGCCCGGGCCGATGGCCGCAGACGGACTTCATCGGAAGTGCGCCGTGACGCGACCTGATATAGAGGCACCGCACACCCTCTCTGCTTCACAGATGAGGTACATGATCACGAATTCCCCGAGGGGTTCAAGCCCGTCAACATTGAATCATACGACGGAACAACCGATCCCGTAGTGTGCATTGAGGAATTTATTCTCCACATACACATGGCCCATGGAGACGACCTCCACGCAATCAAATACCTCCCACTAAAGCTCAAAGGGACAGCTCGACACTTGCTAAATAGCCTGCCTGATAACTCCATCGGCAGCTGGGAGGACTTGGAAGAAGCCTTCCTTGACAACTTCCAAGGTACATATGTCCGGCCACCCGATGCCGATGACTTAAGCCACATAGTTCAACAACCTGGAGAATCAGCCAGAAAATTCTGGACTAGGTTCCTAACCAAAAAGAACCAGAGCGTTGACTGTCCGGATGCCGAAGCCCTAGAGGCCTTTAAGCACAGCATCCGTGACGAATGGATAGCACGCCACCTTGGCTAAGAAAAGCCGAAGTCCATGGCAGCCCTTACGGCACTCATGACCCGCTTTTGCGCGGTGAGGACAGCTGGCTGGCTCGTAGTAAAATACAGCTGGCGAGGTAGGCCCCACCGAGGCCAAGAACAGCACCGGCAAGCTCCGGCGCAATAGACACAAACACTGAAGCAATGGCGACAACATCGATGACACCTCAGTTAACACCGAATTCAGTGGCTCCAAGTCCGGCCAACGGAAGAAGCCCTACAAAAGAAACAATGAAGGACCTTCCAGCCTGGACCGCATACTCGACTGTCCGTGCTAGATACACGGCAACCCAGACAAACAAGCAAACCACACCAACAGAGACTTTTGGGTTTTCAAACAGGCTGGCAAGTTAAATGCTGAAAAGGGATCACAAAGTGAGGACGAGGACGAAGAGCCCCGACAGCCGAACACTGGGGCACAGAAGAAATTTCCCCCTCAAGTCAAAACGGTGAACATGATATATGCTACACACATCCCCAAAAGGGAGCGCAAGCGAGCACTTAGGAATGTCTACGCGGTAGAGCCAGTCGCCCCAAAATTCAATCCGTGGTCATTGTTCCCGATCACCTTCGATCGTCGAGATCACCCAACTAGTATCCGCCATGGCGGTTCAGCCGCACTAGTCCTCGACCCAATTATCGACGGGTTTCACCTAACACGAGTCCTGATGGACGGTGGGAGTAGCCTCAACCTCCTTTATCAGGACACAGTGCGGAAGATGGGCATTAACCCCTCACGAATCAAACCAACAAAGACTACCTTTAGAGGAGTCATACCAGGTGTAGAGGCCCACTGTACGGGCTCAATCACGCTGGAGGTGGTCTTCGGTTCTTCGGACAACTTCCGAAGCGAAGAGTTAATCTTTGATATCGTCCCTTTTCGCAGCGGCAACCATACACTGCTCGGACAAACCGCGTTTGCTAGATTCAACGCAGTGCCACACTATGCTTATCTCAAGCTCAAGATGCCCGGTCCACACGGCTTCATAACAGTCAATGGCAATACGGAACGCTCCCTCCAAACTGAGGAGCACACCGCCGCCCTAGCAGCAGAGGTACAGAGCGGCCTTCTCAAGCAGCACCATAGAACATCATTAAGAGGTTCCGGACTACACTGCAATAGGACAGCACGGCTCGTCAAGAGCTTGATTAGCAATTTGGCCTCCGTCCCAGTCCCGCTGAAGTAGTGGCATTCGTACCACGCGTACATAATTATGCACTCAAAATAGCATGGACATCGACGGAGGCACAAGCCAACCCGGGATCTACAGTTCGGCTAGACCGATCCCGGATACACATTTAACTTTACTATTTCCTTTTTCCCTTTTTTTCAGGTTTCTCTTATGCGAGCCTCTTTTGACGGCCTGATTTATGATCCAGTCAAAGGACAAATACACCAGATCGACATGGAGCACTGGCGTACAGGGGCAGCCCTAGAGGCCAATCCAATGATTACTCTATCTGTTTCAGGATCCACACGCAGCTCGCCTTTACTTGGGGCATGTCAAATAGCCGGTTGCTTATGGCATTATTTTGTACCAATGCGCTTTGACGCATTAATCCAACTATAATGGAAACAGTTCATGGCCCAAGTTCAAGGGCCCCAGATACCATCTCTGTTATCCTTCTGTTTCCTTTCAATTACTTATTTCCTAGCAACCGTACACTCTGGTACGTTTAATATTTGCCAGGGGCTCCTCGCGCCCCATAACACGACAACAAAGTCTGAACAATCCTTAAAGATAAGTTCGGCACCCCAAATTTAGCATTATATGCATTGGCTCCGAATCATGTCTTTGGTCAATAGTTGGGTTGCCCAGCTCCTGTGCTTGCTACACTACGTTCCACTAAATCGGCTAGGGTAGTAAAGGGAGAACTACTGCGATTGTGCCCTGGCCTTGACCAGATGAGCACCTCAGTAGACAAAGCCGAAAATTGACTGTCATGATGCGGCGACAGCCGGTCAGCTGTTCGAGGGTTACAAATCGTTGGAGATTTTCCTGCATTATGCGAAGGATCGACATTTCCCGATCAGATGCTGACAGCACTCTGGCTTGAACCAGGGGCTGCGCCCATGATTTATTATAAAACTCCTATGGCTAAGTGAGGGCATTTAAGCCGTATAGTCTGATTGCCTTGTTCGTTGTGCTAAACAACTCCTTCAAGGACCATATAATTGGATCAAGATTTTTTAGATTCCATCCTGAACACCCCCGTACTACCTACGTGAGGGCAGAAGTCGACGACTGGCCAACCCTCAGATTACATACAACACGGCCGCACAGGAGGAAACAATTAAGCATAAACAAAATTACATTACAAAACATGCTTTGTTTTCATAATACAAGGCAAAGACAACATGAATGTTTTCATTGGAAAATAATGTCCTGTCCGCACTGCGCTGCGGCAAGTCGAGACCCTTCTATGACATCCGTGAAACGTTGCTCGGGTGTGCGGTGCTCCTTGCCCTCTGGCGGCCCTCTGGCCACTTCAACGATGTTCATCTTTGCCCACCACATCTTGCAACGGGCGAAGGCCATGCGGGCACCTTCAATACAGGCCGAGCGCTTGACGACGTCCAGCCGAGAACACGCGTTCACTATCCGCCTCACGACTCTGAAGTAGCTGCTAGGCATAGCTTCGACTGGCCATAGCCGGATCATCAAATCCTTCATGGCTAGTTTGGCCGCCCTATGCAGCTCCACCAGCTGTTTCAGCTGATCGGTGAAGGACACGGGAGGCTCTGGCGCCGCATATTGCGACCAGAATAGCTTCTCCATAGAACCCCCTCCTTCGGCTCGGTAGAACTCCACGGCGTCCGCTACACCACATGGTAAATCCGCAAAAGCCCGTGGGGAACTCCGAACCCGGGTTACTAAAAGGTACTGCTTCTCCGCATACTTGCTTTGCATATTAAATGCCTTCCCCGCCGTGATCTTCTTGGCCTCCTGGATCTCCTGGAGAGCGGCCTGGGCCTCATTCCGTGCGGTCTCCACGCTCTAACGGGCCTTGGCAAGTTCGGTCCCTTGGACCGACGCATTATGCTCCAAGGTCTCGCATTTCTTAACCGCATCTTGGAGCTCCTGCTGGACTTCTTTGACCCGGGCCTTGAGCTTCCAACGGGCGGCTTGCTGCTGGATAGTGATTATCCCCAAGTGCAGGGAATCATCGTAGCAATTTCCAAAGGTGGAAGTGATAAGTATGGAGTGTCGAACCCACAAGGAGCTAAAGGTAGGATCAATATTCTTTCAAGCCCTATCTGCCACTGATACGACTCTCATTACACGAACATTTGCTTCCAACTAGAAACGAGAAATAAAACTACGTTGTGGGTATGAAGAGGATAACTTGGTATGATATCGGAGAGCTAAAATATAAAAGTAGGTGATGTTATCATAAAGTTAGAATATATTACTAAATAATATAAATAGCGAGTGTGGAATAATGATGGATCGGTGTGCGGAATTGTCCTAGGCAATTGTTAACAAGACACATAATCGTCATTGCAATTTCATATGAGGGAAAGGCATCAGCTAACATACTTTCTCTACTTGGATCATATGCACTTATTATTGGAACTCTAGCAAGCATCCGCAACTACTAAAGATCATTAAGGTAAAACCGAACAATAGCATTAAAGCGTCAAGTCCTCTTTATTCCCATACGCAACAATCCCTCTTACTCGGGTTTGTGTTTCAGTTACTCACCAACCCACTATAAGCGAATCATGAACGTATTGCAACACCCTACAGCAGGAATCCCCTACGCTGGCGCGACACGGAGGGCACCATAGGACAGCACCGAAATAAAACATACAACTCGTACCAATCTAGATCATCAATCAACCCAAAGACAAAGGATATCTACTCAAAACATCATAAGATGGCAACACATCATTGGATCATAATATGTGGCATAAAGCACCATGTTCAAGTAGGGATTACATCGGGGTGAGGGAGAGTGGACCGCGTAAAAGAGATGAGGATGGTGATGATGATGGTGATGTTGATGAAGACGATCACCGCGGCGACTTTTCCCCTCTCGATGGCACTCCGGTGCCACCAAGGGAGAGGAGGAGAGGTTCTCCCCCTTGTGCTTCCTCCTCCATGGCCTCCACCCTCTGGTCCTTGGCCCTCATGGTGATGATGGCCCCTCCGGGATACTCCTCCATGGCCACTGGTGATGATGGCCCCCTCCGGCAGGGTGGCGGAGAGGGCCTAGATTGACTTCTTGTGGCTACAGAGGCTTGCGGCGGCGGAAATTCCGATCTAGGTTTCTTTCTAGAAGTTTAGGTATATATAGAAGAGTTTTGCGTTGATTTCACGTCAGGGAGGTCTCCGGGCTGTCCACGAGGCAGGCGCCCCCACCTCGTGGGCAGCCGAGACTCTTGGCCTGCTTACAGTACTCCGTGGGCTTCTTTTGGTCCAAAAATGATCTCCGTCAAGTGGCACGTCAATTGGACTCCATTTGGTTTTCCTTTTCTGCGATACTCTAAAACAAAGAGAAAACAGAAACTGGCACTGGGCTCTAGGTTAATAGGTTAGTCCCAAAAATCATATAAAAGTGTATAATAAAGCCCATTAAACATCCAAGATAGATAATATAATAGCATGAGCACTTCATAAATTTTAGACACGTTGGAGACGTATCAGCATCCCCAAGCTTAATTCCTGCTCGTCCTCGAGTAGGTAAATGATAAAAGACATAATTTATGAAGTGTGAATGCTAGCAAGTGCATAATTTTGATCAATGCTAATTCCAATCACTTTTTCTAGCATCATTATTTGTCATAACAATAGCTCATCTCATAAAACTTTTCATGATCAAGTAACAAGCAAATAACATGTTAAAGTATAGATCATTAACTTCTTGAAAACTAACAAACAATATTCTCAGTCATCAAACAATTGCAATTCATCTTATTTTCAGGAAGAGTCTATGTCAGAGCTTTGACTTAGCAAACTCCACATACTCAACTATCATTTAGTCTTTCACAATTGCTAACACTCACGCAATACTTGTGGTTATGGAGTTTTAATGGGACCTGAGAGAAAGATAGGGGCTTATAGTTTCGTCTCCCAACCTTTTACCTCAAGGGTAATGTCAACAATAATAGCTCATGCTAACTTACATCCAATTATATATATATATATATATATATATATATATATATATATATATATATATATATATATATATATAGGATCATTCCAACACCACAGCTTGCCAAAGGATAAAATGTAAAAAGGAAAGGTGAAGATCACCATGACTCTTGCATAAGGTAGAAGATAATAATAAAAGATAGGCCCTTCGCAGAGGGAAGCAGAGGTTGCCATGCGCTTTCAGGGTTGGATGCAAAAAATATTAATGCGAAAGAATGTCACTTTATATTGCCACTTGTGATATGAACCGTTATTATGCAGTCCGTCGCTTTTATTTCTTCCACATCACAAGATCGTATAAAGCTTATTTCCTCCACACCAATCAATCATACATATTTAGAGAGCAATTTTTATTGCTTGCACCGATGACAACTTACTTGAAGGATCTTACTCAATCCATAGGTAGATATGGTGGACTCTCATGGCAAAACTGGTTTAAGAGTTTTGGGAAGCACAAGTAGTATCTCTACTTGGTGCAAAGAATTTAGCTAGCATGAGGGGAAAGGCAAGCTCAACATGTTGGATGATCCATGACAATATACTTTATTTCAGATATAAGAAAACATAACCCATTACACTGTCTTCCTTGTCCAACATCAACTCTTTAGCATGTCATGTTTTAATGAGTGCTCCCGATCATAAAAGATGTCCAAGATAGTATATTTATATGTGAAACCTCTCTTCCTTCAATATTCTTTCATGAATTGTTCAAGTGACCAATTCTACGTTTGCTAACTTTCAATAAGTTTACTACCTATACTTATTATGTGTGAAGTCATTACTCCCCATGTTATAAGCATATGAAACATATAGAAATTCAGGTTTATGACATTCAATTTATTCAACCATTTACTCATAGGATATACGTGAAACACATGAGTAAATGATAAACTACTCCAAAAGATATGAGTGAAGAACACTGAGTAGTCTAATAATTAACTAGCCATGGGAGGATTCTTTTTCATTCAATATTTCAGATCCAATGATTTTATTCAAACATCAAGTAAAATCGAAAACACGCTCCAAGCAAAACACATATCATGTGACGAATAAAAATATAGCTCCGAGGTATACCGATAGTTTTGAAGACGAAAGAGGGGATGCCTTCCGGGGCATCCCCAAGCTTAGGTGCTTGAGTCTTCCTTGACTATTACCTTGGGGTGCCTTGGGCATCCCCAAGATTAGGGTCTTTCTACTCCTTATTCTCCTCATATCGATATCTCACCCAAAGCTTGAAAACTTCAATCACACAAAACTTAACGTAACTTCGTGAGATAGGTTAGTATGATAAAGAGCAAACCATTCACTTTGGTACTGTCAAAGACAAGTGTCGGTGTCAAAACCGGCGGATCTCGGGTAGGGGGTCCCCAACTGTGCGTCTAGGCGGATGGTAACATGAGACAAGGGACACGATGTTTTTACCCAGGTTCGGGCCCTCTCGATGGAGGTAAAACCCTACTCCTGCTTGATTAATATTGATGATATGGGTAGTACAAGAGTAGATCTACTACGAGATTAGAGAGGCTAAACCCTAGAAGCTAGCCTATGGTATGATTGTTGTTCATCCTACGTACTAAAACCCTCCGGTTTATATAGACACCGGAGAGGGTTAGGGTTACATAGAGTCGGTTACAATGGGAGGAGATCTACATATCCGTATCGCCAAGCTTGCCTTCCACGCCAAGGAAAGTCCCATCCGGACACGGGACAAAGTCTTCAATCTTGTATCTTCATAGTCCAGGAGTCCGGCCAAAGGTCATAGTCCGGCCATCCGGACACCCCCTAATCCAGGACTCCCTCAGTAGCCCCTGAACCAGGCTTCAATGACGACGAGTCCGGCGCGCAGTTTGTCTTCGGCATTGCAAGGTGGGTTCCTCCTCCGAATACTTCATAGAAGATTTTGAACACAAAGATAGTGTCCGGCTCTGCAAAATAATTTCCACATGCCACCGTAGAGAGAATAATATTTACACAAATTCAACTCTGGCCGACGTATTCCATGGCGTGACATCACACCACGGCCAAGCCTTTATTCGAATCGTTTTCTTGTCCCACCTCAGTGACTTAGCGAGGCGGTTTCCTTAACGCGTCTTGTTGAAGCAGTAGATCGTGTCCCCTTATTCCAGGATTCTCATCAATACGCGTGGGTAACCCAACCGTGCCATTAATTTACTGGCGCTTGGGAGATTAGCGAGTTTTACTGAGCTTGTGGGGGCACATAGTTTTGTCCGCCCATATAAGGGGATAAGGATCCACCTTTTCCATCTACGCCTTCTTCCTCCTTCGCTTATCCATTTCCGCGCACTCGAGCTCCAGCGCCCAAGTCCGCACATCCCGCCTCAACCTTCTCCAGTCATTTCCGGAGCGGGAGGCAAGTGGATGGCCTCCTCCGCCACGGAGGGGCACATCAAAAGGCTGAGGAAGGCCGGATACTTGTCCAACAACATCGCGCACCGGCTCCCCGACAAGGGGCAGCTCATCCCCACTCCCAGGCCCCATGAGAGGGTGGTGTTCCTCATCCACTTCCTCCGCGGACTAGGTTTTCCACTTCACCCATTTGTCCGGGGGCTCATGTTCTACTACGGCCTGGATTTCCACGATCTGGCCCCGAACTTTGTCCTCAACATCTCGGTGTTTATCGTCGTGTGCGAGGCTTTCCTCCGCATCAAGCCCCACTTCGGCTTATGGCTGAACACCTTCAATGTCAAGCCGAAGGTAGTGGGCGGCCAACAAGCCGGAGTCTTGGAGGCGCCATGGTGGGCAAGATGCCCAACGTTACATGGCTCGAGGGCTCCTTCGTGGAGACAATAAAGGGGTGGCAATCGGGGTGGTTCTACATCACCGAGCCGCGTGACCCTAAATGGGCTGCGGCCCCGGAATTCCGATCTGGCTTCCCTACAAGGCTCACCTCCTGGAAAGAGACGGTCCTGTCGTGGGGTAATTCGGAAGAGCGGACCGGACTCCAATCCTGCGTCCAAGACCTGGTGAACAAAGAGGTTAAACTCGTCAACATAGTCCGAGTCATGCTCATCCGCCGGATCCTCCGTGTCAATGATGGGCCTTTAACTTATGGGAGTTCAACCCAGCCCAGCACCAAACTCTGACCAGGCTCTTTGACACAACGCATGAGGATGCCTGGAAGGTGCTATTCAAGGGCGCCGAGGTTCCCCCTCCCATCACCGAGGATCGTAGATTCCGCGCGAAACGACAAGCCAGCGTTGTAAGCTTATTTTACCCTTTACGGGATACTTGTTTTTCATAGTTTAACTCTATGTGGGATCTAAGCTCCCGTTCCTTTGACAGGAATGGCAGAAGAAGACCAGACAGATCGACCGTCAAACTCCTTTGCCCGAAGATCCAGCAGACGCTCACTTGGCCGGGGTTGCTGGTCCGGCACCTTACGTGGTCTTGGGAAGAAGGCCAAGAAGAAGGCCACAGGAACTCGAAAGAGTTCCCGGCGCCCGGTGGTGCCGGATTCATCGTCCGACGACTCCGAGGCGCACTCCTCCTCCGAAGACGAGGAGGAGGAAGAAGAAGCCTCTCCCCCTCCGGCGGGGGGAGGAATAAAAAGGAAGGCCGCCCCAACTGGGGGGGGGGGGCGGAGGATCCAAGAAGGGAAGGACCCTTCCTCCGGACAACTCCACCAATGCCGACGACGGCGAAGAGGAGTGGCCATCCAGGGCCAAGCCCCTGGCAAAATCGTGAGTATCCGGATACCAGAGTAACTCATGGCGCTTTTTCATTGCACATTACCTTCTGACACCGAATATAATCATGCAGTCCGCCCAAGGCCGGGCTCGACGCTTCGTCGAGCGGTTCCCTGGGTTCGTCGGACGTGAACAACACTTCACTTCCGGCCACCTCCTCTCCCCGCACTGCGGACGATGCCGAGGTGGCATCCCAAAAGGGGCTAGGCCAGGAGGAGGTGGTCCTGGAGGCGCCGCAAGGCAACCTCCCGAATTCCAGGCGCCAAGGTGATAAAACCCCAAAGGGCTCCAAGTCCGGCCCTAGGCCGGACACCGCACCGGAACCTTCAACGGTTCCGGCATCCGGCAGGTGGCCCCCTACTAAGAAGGGCAAGCCTACGACGCCGGTGACCTCCGTCCAACCGGAGGCATCGGATAATCTGCTGGAGGTGCTTAACGGTGCCTCCATCGATGAGGAGTGAAGGAGTCCTGGATTAGGGGGTGTCCGGATGGCTGGACTATAACCTTTGGCCGGACTCCTGGACTATGAAGATACAAGATTGAAGACTTCGTCCCGTGTCCGGATGGGACTTTCCTTCGCATGGAAGGCAAGCTTGGCGATGCGGATATGTAGATCTCCTCCCATTGTAACCGACTGTGTGTACCCCTAGCCCTCTCCGGTGTCTATATAAACCGGAGGGTTTTAGTCCGTAGGACGAACAACAATCATACCATAGGCTAGCTTCTAGGGTTTAGCCTCTCTGATCTCGTGGTAGATCTACTCTTGTACTACCCATATCATCGATATTAATCAAGCAGGAGTAGGGTTTTACCTCCATCAAGAGGGCCCGAACACAGGTAAAAACATCGTGTCCCTTGTCTCCTGTTACCATCCGCATAGACGCACAGTTCGGGACCTCCTACCCGAGATCCGCCGGTTTTGACACCGACATTGGTGCTTTCATTGAGAGTTCCTCTGTGTCATCGCCATCAGGAAGGATGCCTCATCCCGTCTTTAAAGACGGCACTGTTGCTAAAGGAGCTTTGGCTATCGGCCAAACTCTCCGGCTGGGCGGCTTTCTTATGACCGCCTGTTCGGCCGCCGCGCCTGCGATGACTTCTCGGGTCATCGGAAGCAATCTTCACGTTAACTCGGAACTCGCCGAGCAGTTAGATCGGACAGAGCTCTCTTCCTTAAACGAGCTCCTGGATCGCATCGCCGCATACAGGAGTCGCTTCTGACTATGATCAGATTGGGCCTAAACCCGATCTCGAGAGAGATTAACTCTCCCGGGTCACCCATCACGTTCTTTGTGGTGGAAGAACAATGCGGCGACCCTTCATCTATCTTAAGGACTAGCTATGTCCGGATTCCCGATCCCTCCAAGCCGGATACCCGCGGAGGGGAGGACGACACTCAAGACCTGAACTTAGAGTCAGGCAATGCGCTAGATTCATTGGACAACATCCAAGAATCCAAGCCTCCGAGTTCGGAAACTCCTTGGCCTTGGAGCCTTAGATTGGGTGAGGTTTCGGATCTAATTCCACCCACCCAACGAACATAGGCGATCTATCCAATATTCGGCAAGAGCCCGAGGAAACAGTACATCATTACTGGGCCAGATTCCTCCTGGTTATGAACAGGATAAAGGACTGCCGTGAGGAAGACACAGTTTCATTCTTCTGCAATAATTGCACGGACAAGGGAATCCTCAACGCCATAGGTCGCCGTGAAATTACACGCTTTGATGACTTGGCGTCCATAGTACGAAAGTAATGTGCGATGGAAAGCGCCTGGAAAACCAAAGTAAGATTCTGGGACAATCCGGCCCTGAATACAAACCCAGTCCGCAATAAAAGGGTGCATTATCGCCAATCACCCGGGTTAAACACCAAAAAAACAAAAACCCCCTACGGGGCATGGAACCGTACTGGAGGGATGGCTCAATGGACCCTGTAAAATTCACAGTACAGAGGGCGCCACACCAACTCATAGCCTTAGAGCATGTTGGATACTCCGGCGGTGGCCAAAAGCGGCGAGGAGCTTCTTAACCCCAAAGATCCACCGAGCACCAGCCCAGGGATACCAGTACGGTATTAACAGTCTTCGAGACTTTCGCATCAAACAATATGTGAAAATGAACACTCCGCAGCCTTGCCGAAGTCTACCAAGTAGCAACAATAAATCCATGGAGTGACACGGCTATTACCTTTAATGCCAGTGATGAACCTAAATTCTGAACAGCCCGGCACCAGCAGCATTGGTCCTCAGTCCAATAGTGGACGGCTTTCGCCTTACCAAGGTACTCATGGACGGCGGCAGCGGATTGAACCTCATTTATGAGGAAACCCTTCGAAAAATGGAAATAGACTGGAGCCGCATTGAGCGAAGTAGCACAACCTTTAGAGGAATAATCCCTAGTCGGGAAGCGTCGCCGCAGGAAAAATCACACCGGATGTGGTGTTGATGCGCGGATAATTACAGGTCCGAGGAGGTCACGTTCCAAGTGGCCCCGTTCACCAGCGGATACCACGCTTTATTAGGGCGAGAGGCATTCACAATTTTTCAAGCTATACCCCATTACGATTACATGAAGCTCAAAATGCCCGGGCCCAAGGGAATCATCACTCTTGCTAGTGACCCGGACATAGCACTCCGCGCCGAAAATAAGACAGCCGCACTAGCCCTTGAGGCACTATCCGAAGCCCTAGCGGCCGAGGAACTGGCTGACTGCGCTCCACGGTGAACAGGGACGATGTGATACTCGATAAAAGATCCAAGTCCACCTCCTTTAAACCAGCGGACGAAATAGTCAAATTCCAAGTCCACCCAACGGACCCTACAAAAACGGCCTCCATCAGGGCACAATTAAACCCTGATGTAGATGCCGCACTACGAGAATTCCTACGCGAAAATTGGGACATTTTTGCCTGGCACCCTTCAGACATGCCAGGAATCCCACGAAGGCTGGCCGAGCACAGCCTAAACAACCTAAAAGGATTCAAGCCTCTTAAGCAGGCTCTCCGGCGCTTCTCTGAACCTAAGAGACAAGCCATGGGAGAGGAGCTAGCCAAACTACTGGAGGCCGGATTCACTATAAAACATCCGGACTGGCTAGCAAACCTGGTGATGGTACCAAAGAAGGACAAATCCTGGCACCTATGCGTCGATTTCAAGGACCTCAACAAGGCTTGCCCAAAGGATCCCTTCCCCCTTCTCCGCATTGATCAAATTATCGACGCTACTGCAGGACACGATTCATTGTGTTTCCTCGACGCGTACTCCGGCTACCATCAAATCAAGATGGCGGAGCCTGACCAAGCCGCAACGGCATTTAGCACCCCATACGGCCCATTCTGCTTCAACACAATGCCCTTCGGGCTAAAAAACGCTGGCGCAACATATCAGCGCATGATTCAGACATGTCTGGCAAACCAGATCGGCAAAACAGTGGAGGCGTACGTATATGATGTGGTCGTCAAAACCAAGCATGTCGAAACTCTAGTAGACAACTTGAGGCTCACATTCGATAATCTTCGAACATATGACATCAAGCTTAACCCCGAAAAATGCGTTTTCGGCGTACCAGCCGGAAAGCTCTTGGGCTTCATCGTATCCGGCAGAGGAATTGAAGCAAACCCAGCAAAGATCCGAGCTCTGTCACAATTGGATATCCCAAAGGACCTCAAACAAATACAAAAATTGACGGGATGTGTGGCGGCTCTAAGCCGCTTTATGTCCCGTTTGGGAGAAAAGGCATTACCCCTCTATCGCCTACTCCGGCGCACCGACCACTTCGAGTGGACGGATGCCGCCATGGCTGGACTCGAAGAAATAAAAGCCATATTGGCAACAAATCCGATCCTGGCCGCGCCTAACATGGGCGAACCAATGCTATTATACATCGCCACAACCCATCAAGTTGTAAGCGCGGTGCTTGTTGTTGAACAAGAAACGGATGGACACAAGTTCCCCCTACAAAAACCAGTCTACTATGTGTCCACTGTCCTCACTCCATGCAAGTCACGGTATTCGCATTATCAAAAGGTAGTGTACGCGGTGTTTGTGGCATCCCGGAAGCTGCGACACTACTTTCAAGAGTGTTCGATAACAGTAGCCTCCGAAGTACCTCTTAACGACATTATAAACAACATGACATAGCGGGCGGAATTGCCAAACAGGCCATTGAGCTCCTCCCGCTCGACATAACCTATAAGCCACGGCGAGCCGTTAAATCGCAAGTTTTGGCCGACTTAAATGCCGAATGGATCAAGCCGAACTCCTAAAGAGTACAACACATATTCCAACTGGATCATGCACTTCGACGGCTCCAAAATGTTGGCTGGTCTGGGGCAGCATCGTTACGACGTCCCCAACAGAGAATCTGATTCAATACGTACTCCAGATAATGTATACGGACTCCAACAACACAGCCGAATATGAAGCCCTTCTACATGGCCTCTGGATGGCAGTATCCATGGGCATTCAACGCCTAGAGGTGTGCGGGGATTCGAACCTCGCGATATCCCAAATAAATGGAGACTTTGATGCCAAGGATCCGAAAATGGCAGCTTATCGCAACGCCGTCCTAAAAATGTCAGCTCGGTTCGAAGGGCTCGAATTTCACCATATAGCTCGGAAAACAATCGAGCGTGAGCGTCTTGGCACGCATTGGCGCCAAAGCGCGATGCCGTCCCCAATATCTTCTTAGAGAGGCTATTCAAGCCATCCGTATTATGGGAAGGGAGTCCGAAATAATCGCCGGACCCAACAGACCGCCGACACGAACATTCTCGACACAATTGGAGGCTCGCCAACGAAGTAACATCTTCAGCCCACGTAATAATGGCAGTCATTGCCCGTGGGCGGAACCATTCCTAGCCTACCTAACCAGGCAGGAACTTCCCGAGGACCAAAACGAGGCACGCTGCATAGTGCGGCGATCTAAAGCCTATAAAGTCCATGAGGCAGAGCTTTATAAAAAAAGCACGACCGGAGTCCTTCAAAGGTGTATCTCCGAAGAGGAAGGGCGGAATCTTCTGGCTGAAATTCATGCCGGACTCGACGGGCCCCACGCCGCAGCCTGGGCCCTCGTAGGCAAGGCCTTCCGTACATGATTTTATTGGCCGACGGCCCGAGCAGATGCTCAGGACTTAGTCCAACGATGCGTCGGTTGCCAGCTCTTTGCTAATCAAAGCCACATGCCACCCACCGCCCCCCAAACTATACCCATCACCTGGCCCTTCACGGTCTGGGTGCTTGACATGGTTGGACCCCTTAAAGGAGGAACCCACAAGCAAAAATACCTACTGGTCATTGTGGATAAATTCACCAAATGGATAGAGGCCAAGCCTGTTAAGACGGCCGAATCCGGACCGGTGATAGACTTCATATCAGGGGTCATACACCGTTACGGCGTCCCCCACAGCATCATCATTGATAACGGCACGAACTTCACGGCCGACGAAGTGAAACTCTGGTGCAAAAAAAAAATGAGCATCAAGCTCGACTATGCTTCAGTCTATCACCCTCAAACTAACGGTCAAGTCGAGCGAGCAAATGGTCTAATTATGAGCGGCATCAAACCCAGATTAGTGCGGTCCCTCAAGGAATCTAACACGCACTGGGTAGAGGAGCTCGACTCCGTACTCTGGGGGCTGCGGACCACGCCGAATCGCACCACCGGATTTACACCATTCTTTATGGTACACGGCGCAGAGGCAGTTCTGCCCTACGACATAATTCATGACTCACCTCGCATGCGCATGTACGAAGAAAGAGAAGCCGAGCTCGATCGGCAGGACAGTTTGGACGCCTTGGAGGAGGAGCGTGACGTGGCAAAAGCCTGTTCCACATTCCATCAACAACAGGCTCGAAGATATCAAAGCGGAAATGCGTGCCAAAACTTACAATGTTGAAGAGTTAGTTCTACGCCTGCCGGACAAGAAAAAGGACAAACTCAAGCCCAAATGGGAAGGTCCCTTTATTATCGACCAAGTCCTGACCGATGGAGCGTACTGTCTGCGAGATGCATCGGATAACCGTCTCGAGCCAAACCCATGGAACGCAGCCCGTCTTCGAAGATTCTACGCCTAGCGCCGGATTCTGAGTTCGTCTCCTTCCTCTGTCTATTTTTTTTACACATTAGCTGTCTTATATTTCTCTCCTTCTCCCTCTTTTTTCCCTTACGGCCTTTAAAGGCTCGCTCGCGCATTGTTCGCACACACTTGACGCGCTATCCGCGCTCATTATACCAGGGGGTTTCTTTAACAGAAGCTTATTTGTACGGGCCTCATGCCTAACATATGTGTCACGCTTCCACATGTACCTTTTATTCACCATTATATGCATCAATATGACTTAAGTTTTGGCCAAGCTGGGTTGCCTGGCTCCTGTGCTTACCCCTACGTTCCCAATTGTTTGGCTAGGTGGTAAAGGGAGCACCTCTGCGATTGTTACTGCCGGATCAGCCGGATGTGTACCTCAGACTGGGTGAAGCCGAAAGCTAGCGTTCTTAAGGGAATATTCGGTCGGTGAACTAAAGATGATTTCTCACTTATTTATGTATCCGCCCCCAGATGCTTTTCTGCTTTTTTCGCAGTCCGGACATGCCCTTTAAGGCATGCCTCCCATGGAAAGGAACTCCTAACGGAACTATTCTCCCTGGAAGATGTTTCTTACTAACCATGTAATATAACATAACTAGTTGGGCACTTGTCTGTTCAAGCACTAATGACCCCTACGTCTGGTCTCCACACATGCCCCAGTTCTTACATAACCGTGAGGGTATTCGGACACACTCCGGACTATAGGGTCCCGAGGTTGAAGAAAAAAGGTCCGCCATGACAAACGATCTACAATCCGGCTAGAAGGCATTTTTACATGTCATCTTCAATTACATAGTCAATTTGACTGGGTGTATTCCTCCTCAATACCATCTAATAGGCTGTCTAGTTTACAGTCCTGTTGGGAATACTTTGCAGCCAATTCTACTTGGTTGTACACTAAGCTCACAGGGATCTCCTTCCCATCGGGCCCCACAGGTCCGACCTCGGCCATGTGGTTTGGGTCAGCCTTCAGATACCACGTCTTCACCATGGCCCTGTGTAACACCGGATGTAACTTTCCATATTTGTAACTCCAACTCTTGCCATTTTCGGCATTGTGATATGATATTCCCTCCGTGGTTGGGTTTTTCTTCATTTTGCCTTTTGTCCATGTCATGCATTTTTTTTATCATGTCATCATGTGCATCCCATTTGCATACGTGTTCGTCTCATTATTCCGAGCATTTTTCCCGTTGTCCGTTTTGCAATCCGACGCTCCTATCTCCCCGGCGGCCCTTTTACGCTTTTTCCGTAAAGGGTACTAAACCTTCTCGGAATGTACCGAGGTTTGTCTAGTGGCCTTGGTATACCACCCGTAGACCACCGGTCAAGTTTCGGTCATTTGGAGCTCGTTTGGTACTCCAACGGTTAACCGCACTCTCATAAATGCCTCTTTTAAGTTGCAGCCCAACACCCTCCAAAACAGCCCAATAACCCATCTAAGTCACTTCCATGCTCTCCGTCGTTCGATCACGAGCATGTGGGCGAAAACTACACCTCATTTGGACTCTCCTAGCTCCCTCTATGCCTATTTAAACACCTCCCCCGTCCAAATCCGGGTCTTCTTCCCCCAAAACCCTAAAACTCCTCCCCGCCCGTCTGGACACGTCCCGCCGCCGACGAAACCGCCGCGTCAAGACCAACCAGCGCGTGCCCACGTGGGCACCGCCGCCTCACCGCCATGACGCCGGGCAGCGAAACCTCCGACCGCCACATCCGCCCAGCCTTCGCCGCCCGACCGACAGCTCCGCCGCCGCCCTCGCCGGCCGGGCGCATCGCCGCCTCCCGCCGCCGTCCACCTCGCTGGGCCCGGCTCACGCCGCCGCCCGCCGCCCGCCGCTTCCGTCGCCCGCCACCGCCTCCCTCCGCCGGCGCCATCTCCCTCCGGCGAGGAGCCGCCCCGGCCGCCTCCTCTCCGCTCCGGCGAGGAGCTGACCACCGCCGCCGCCGCCCTCGATCCGGATCCCGGATCCCGATCCGGATCTCAGCCCATTGACTTCTCCCCCCTCATTTTTCTTCTAAGTTTTAATTTCTGTAAATATTTCGTGGCATTTTCAAGGTAGCATATCTTCGCATCTGTAGCTCCATTTTGCGCGTATAATATATCAGAATGTTCGTCTCGATGTGTAGATCATTTCGTCTCATTGCATCATTTTCATTTGAGCTCATCTTGATGACCGAAATTCTGTTAGAAGAGGGCTATGTGATGTTAGTTTCTGTTTCTTAACAGAACTTGCACTTTTGTTATTTTTGCCATGATTAACGTATGCACCCTATGAATTTGAGTCCTACATGTGTTTTGTAATATGCCATGCCATCTTTCCAGGGGTGTATGCCATGTATTTTTGTGATCTATGTGGTGACTAGCACAAGCATGCAAAGTAGGTGTCCTGATGTTGCTGTTTCCAGCTCTGTTTTGCTGATATTTTGATGCCATGTTAACTTGATGCTACCGAGAGATCCATGCATATTTTGAGATACTTCAGTAAGGATGTTTTGTTAAAAATGTCTTGCTCTATCCATCCATGTCCTTTTTTGAAATTATGGAGTACCATAGCTTGAGTCAATCGAGCTCTACTTTTGCTATCAAATGTTTCCTGGCAGATTGTTTACATGTTATTCAATTTTGCCAAGGTTGTTGTGGTTGATCCATGTATGATATGTTATTGATCTTGCCATGTATGTCTTATATGCCATGTCTTATTGATGTATGTATGCTTAGTTTATCATTTAAGGCTCTGTAGTGAGTGCATTGAGCTTGTAAACATGCCTACTTGTTATCAGTTTTTGACATGCCATGTTGCTGAATCTGTTAACGAAACTTTCAATATTGACATGGGTGTTACTATATTTTCTGATCCTTTTTGGCTTATGGTAAGTAAGGGACTTTTGTTCTATGCATTGAGTAGATTCATGCCATGCCTTGTTTTGCTATTTTAAGTTCCTGTAGAATGTAGTTTTGTTGCTCTGAATATTGCAACCTGATGCTGTTTTTGCCATGTCCAGCCTGATACTTTGTGCACTTTTGTCATGCTTGTTTGAACCTGTTATGATGTGATTTAGCCGTAGCTCAGTGCTCATCTTTTGTCAAGCATCTTGTGTAGATCACTTCCATGTGCTTTGTTGGTACGTTTGGGTGCAGTAGCTTAATTTATTGTTGCTTGCTAAGTGGCATCATGCTGTTAATGGCAGATTTGTGCCATTCTTGTTTTGCTTGTCATTTCCAAACCGTGCACCGATTCCGGTGATCTTTATATCGATTTCAACCGAAATCATCTCATATTTCCAGTGGCATACTTGGTTTGCCAAGTTGATGCATGGTTCATCATTTTCCTTTCGGGCGCTTTACGCATTGCATATCACATCCCGCATATCATGCCATGTTTTGCATCATGTTGATTGTGCATTGCACCGTGATTTATTGTGGTTCCTTTGTTTGTGTTGTTGCTTTGGGTAGAGCCGGAGACGATGTACGTGAACGAGGAACCCGTTGAGAACGCTTTACGA
Organism: Aegilops bicornis; assembly: GCA_021605145.1. Lineage (NCBI taxonomy): Eukaryota > Viridiplantae > Streptophyta > Magnoliopsida > Poales > Poaceae > Aegilops > Aegilops bicornis. The sequence continues at coordinate 677,773,563 of CM038675.1, forward strand.
GGATCAAGCTTTTGACAACTCGAGAACATTGCGACAAGATGACCAAACACTCGAAATCACTTCTATCTTTGCTATGCTAGATGCTCGCTCTTTTGCTATGCCTATGCTACGACGCCTATCACTTGCTTATCATGCCACCCATATTGCCATGTCAGCCACTAACCTTCCTTTTCCTAGCAAACCGTTGATTGGCTATGTTACCGCTTTGCTCAGCCCCTCTTATAGCGTTGCTAGTTGCAGGTGAAGATGAAGTTTGTTCCTTGTTGGAACATGGAGATGTTGTTCCTTTTTGGAACATGTTTACTTGTTGGGGATATCACAATATAACTGCTATATTTAATGCATCTATATACTTGGTAAAGGGTGGAAGGCTCGGCCTTATGCACAGTGTTTTGTTCCACTCTTGCCACCCTAGTTTCCGTCATACGGTGTTATGTTCCTTGATTTCGCGTTCCTTACACGGTTGGGTGATTTATGGGACCCCTTGACAGTTCGCTTTGAATAAGACTCCTCCAAAGAAGGCCCAACTTTGGTTTTACCATTTGCCACCTAAGCCTTTTTTCCCCGGGTTTTCGCGAGCCGAGGGTCATCTTTATTTTAAACCCCGGACCAGTGCTCCTTCGTCTTGGCCCGAACTAGAAACCTGTCAGGCGCCCCTCAAGGAAACTTGAGGTCTGGTTTTAGTTGTATGGACTGCTCATCCGGATGTGCCACGAGAACGAGATATGTGCAGCTCCTATCGGGATTTGTCGGCACAATCAGGCGGCTTTGCTGGTCTTGTTTTATTGCCGTCGAAATGTCTTGTAGTCCGGGATTCCGAGATTGATCGGGTCTTCCCGGTAGAAGGAATATCCTTCGTTGACCGTGAGAGCTTATAATGCGCTAAGTTGGGACACCCCTGCAGGGTAATATCTTTCGAAAGCCGTGCCCGTGGTTATGAGGCAGATGGGAATTTGTTAATGTCCGGTTGTAGAAAACCCGAAGTTGACCTCAAATAAAAATACACATCAACCGCGTGTGTAACCGTGATGGTCTCTTCTGGCGGAGTCCGGAAGTGAACACGATGTTGGAGTTATGTCGGCGTAAGTAGTTCAGGATCACTTCTTGATCGCTACTAGCTTCACGACCGTGCTTTGCTTCTCTCCTCGCTCTCTTTTGCGATGTAGCCACCATATATGCTAGTCGCTTGCTGCAGCTCCACCCCACTACTCTGTCCTTCCTATAAGCTTAAATAGTCTTGATCTCGCGGGTGTGAGATTGCTGAGTCCCCGTGACTCACAGATACTTCCAAAACAGTTGCAGGTTCCGACGATGCCAGTACAGGTGACTCAACCGAGCTCAAGTGGGAGTTCGACGAGGAACGTGGTCGTTACTATGTGTCTTTTCCTGATGATCAGTAGTGGTGCCCAGTTGGGACGATCGGGGATCTGTAGCATTTGGGGTATCTTCTTTTATTTTGGTTCCGTAGTCGGACCTTGAGTGTACTCGAATGATGGATGTTTATTTATGTATTGTGTGAAGTGGCGTGTAAGCCAACTATGTATCTCTTTCCCTTATTTATTACATGGGTTGTGTGAAGATTACCTCACTTGCGACATTGCTTTCAATGCGGTTATGCCTCTAAGTCGTGCCTCGACACGTGGGAGATATAGCCGCATCAGGGGCGTTACACCAGGCCTCCCTGGCGCCTTGACGGCAGGCTGATATCTTCCATAATCGGAAGCGCTGCCGCGCTCCCTTAAGCCTCTTCGCAAGCTCTCCAAGGCCTTCGGGCAGGGAGACAGATGGCCACAAGGCTTGGGCGACGCCCTTCATCACTGCCGAACTTCGTTTGTGCGAGTTGTAAGAGCTTCGAAGAAGGTCACCCGTAGAACTGGCATTTCCTCTGCGGGGCGACACTGTGAGCATACCTCTGAGACATAACTCGTTAGTCAACTTCCTCGCCAATTCTTTTTCAAAGTTCGTTCAAGCACTTACTAAAAATGCCGCGTCGGCCGTCGATTCTCCTTCACGAGTCCGGCAATTTGAGCACGAACATCTTTGAGTTCCTCGCCCAGCTGGGTGTTGGCATCTTGGAGATTATTCTTCTCCTGCCTCACCCTCGTAAGCATGCTCTCCCCGGCTTTTAACCGGTGCAAGAGTTGTTGCTTGTCCGGATCTACTCATGCGCCATCTCCAATGATATTGTCAGATTTACACATACGCCGCACTTCACAACATACTTATCTTTCGAAGCGTATATTACCAGAGGGGGTCTTCTTGGCCTCCCCTGCAGCGGCTAGTGCAACCTCAAGTTGGGCTTTGCACTCTTCCAGCTCCTGGGACAAGTGGGTATTCTTTTTGTAAGATCTACATAACAAATGATCCTTAAATCAGTTATTCTAACTGTTTCAAGTCTCGGGGGCTACTGGTATATATAACCATCAAATTTCCTCACCCGTATGTCTTTCACATACTGCTCCGTAGCTCTGGCTAGACCATTTTGAGCGGCACGGAGGCGCGCATCTCCCGAATTGAAGGCATCCAATGCCTCTTGGGAGAAACATGCGTCACGAAGAACAGTCCGGCGACGCCTGTGGTTCATGGCACTCTCCACCTCGGAATTGGTGGCGAGATAGTCCGTCGGCATCCTCTCGTCGAGGAGTGTCCGATGCACGCCTCGTGTTCGCCTCCTCTTACGGACCTGGCTTTGGAGCACAGGCGATGGAGGCTCGATTGGCAGCCTCGCCGGATATAGTCCGCGAGCGCTCTTCCTGAAGAGCACGAGCGTTAGTATACCTTTCGAATAAAACACGGGAATAAGATGGCATGCCATACCGTTGTGCAGCGTCTCAATCCGGACCGCACTTCTTTTCAGCCTCTTTGGGCCTTGCTGCCCCTTGTTGGCTAGCCACCGCAGGCTCGGCCTTCCGCCTCAAGGGCTCCCCCCTGCAAAACACCATTGATATACGGTGGTCAAAGATAAGCACGGGTGGATCATTTTTAAAGTATTGGGACTTCGGTCTCAGTTACCTGTGAAGCTGGAAATATTCCAGGGTAATCGGCCGTAATGGCGACCAAGGCATTGTTGATGCTCAGTTGGTAAAATACCCCATCGATCAGCTCCACGGATACGTCCGGATCCTCTTGGGAGGCCGGATCGAGGGACCGTTTCGGATCCTCGGGTTCTGGAGGAGGGCTGTTTATATCCTTTACGGCCCGGCGCAGTTCCTGCGTCGAAATGACAAGATAAGGTACTTAACTATGGGAATATGGAACGGATGGGCATAAAGAAGTGTCCGCTCACCCAGCTTGGGGGATCGTACATAGAAAATCCGCCCTGTGGATTGATGCGGAGGAACTCCTCCTCTTCTCCCTTGTACAATGCGGACAAGGCTTTCGTCAGAGCAAAGAACCGATCCGGCCCCTTACGGCCGCAGCGGGTGGCATCATCCTCCCCGTTGAAATCCCACATGGGGTGGCCTCTATACTGAAGTGGCTGCACCCCCAGCATAATGCGTGTGGCCATGACCCCGATTATGGTCAGTCCGAAATGAGCTAATAATCTTATCCGGCTCATCAGGTAAAGGACGTCCCTGTCGTTTTCCTTCTGAGGGCTCCGTGGGCGCCAGCTTAGGCGCTTCTTCAAGGGAGCATTATTGAACTCAGGAAGGCTGATCCGAGCGAGTCCGGCAGGGGACATCTTCTATATAAAACCATTACGAAGGCCGATCTTGGATGCCTTCTTTGGGGTTCGGATAGATATCCGGTCCGGCGATCGCCATAGTTCGCTCCGCCCACTTGATATATCGACCCCTCGAGAACGGGGCACAAGGCGTAACAACTTCTTCCACAAGGTCGAAATGAGCCTCGGCGCCCAAGAACAGCTCGCAAAGGGCTCTGAAGCCCGCAATATGCAATATGGAGGCGCGTAAGGTTGTGCAGCTAGAGGTCCGTAGAACTCCAGGAGCCCCCAGAGAAACGAATGAATTGGAAATCCGAGCCCTCTTATTAAATAAGGGACAAGGCATACCCGCTCTCATTTGGAGGTATTGGGGACGCTCTCCGCCTGCTTTCTGCCATTATAGGTGGCGATTCCGGCTCGAACCGGGACCATAAAGGCTGGGGGAAGAAATCCCTTGCTTTGGAGCATCACTAGCTCGCTGTGTGGGACGGAACATCTCTCCCAATCTCCAGGCTGAGGGCTGGGAGGGCGAGAGGAGGAGCTGCGTCAACTGGCCATGATAGAATGGATTTCCGTCGGATGCGCTCCGATGAATGCTCGCGAAGGGAAGGTGGTGTGATTCAGATCTAAATCCTCGTCTCTTTCATAAGGCAGCTTATTTGCGCAGTCAGGGGGGTAAAAGTAAAAACACCCTGGCTTTTCGCATTCGTTTGACACGTGGAAGACGGCCATTATTGGGCGTGGAAGCCAAGGAGCACAATATTCACGAGAAGCCGGACACTATTCAACAGGTACACATAATTTGGAGAAGAACCCGCCTTGCAATGTCGAAGACAAATTTTCGCGCCGGACTCATCGTCATTAAAGCCTGGTTCGGGGGCTACTGAGGGAGTCTTGGATTAGGGGCTGTCCGGATGGCCAGACTATAACCTTTAGCCGGACTCCTGGACTATGAAGATACAAGATTGAAGACTTCGTCCCGTGTCCGGATGGGACTTTCCTTGGCGTGGAAGGCAAACTTGGCGATGCGGATATGTAGATCTCCTCCCATTGTATGGCCGACTGCATGTAACCCTAGCCCTCTCCGGTGTCTATATAAACCGGAGGGTTTTAGTCCATAGGACGAACAACAATCATACCATAGGCTAGCTTCTAGGTTTTAGCATCTCTGATCTCGTGGTAGATCTACTCTTGTACTACCCATATCATCAATATTAATCAAGGAGGAGTAGGGTTTTACCTCCATCGAGAGGGCCCGAACCTGGGTAAAAACATCGTGTCCCTTGTCTCCTGTTACCATCCGCCTAGACGCACAGTTGGGGACCCCCTACCCGAGATCCGCCGGTTTTGAGACCGACAAGGAGCACCGCACTATTATGAGTGTGGTGATCCAGAAGGTTTAGTCCGCCAAGAGCGGGCTGACCGAAGCCTATGCCAGTCTTCTAACAGGCTTTGAGGTATGTATTTAAGATATGTAAAAATATTACCGCATAGAAAGTAGCCCCTGATGCTCAGTTTGGTGTTCGAAAAGAAAAGCGGGCGAGGATCAAACATATATCTGTGAGTCTAACATAAGTATGTCAATATGGGAATGCGAGGTTGTCTTTGCTGACCTCTGCCAAGACCGATCATGGAGGTCGATGCATTGAAGCAGAGCCTCGAGCGGTCCAAGAACGAGCTCGGCCTTGCCAAGAAGCAGCTCGAGGACAAGGAAGGTAAGTAATACCTTATGTAAGTGTATAAAAAATATGTGGTTGCAAAAAATAACAGGACCAACGTGAGTATTGCAGGGGCCACAACCAAGGTGGCAAACCCTGAAGGAAGCGCTGTCCAAGGCCGAAAACAATGCGGCCGTGGAGCGCACCGAGCGAGAGAAGCAGGAGGCGCGGGTGGCGGCGGTGCAACAAGAGCTCTAGGCTCTCGTGAAAAAACACGAGAGGTTGGAGCTTGACTCAAAGACTCGAGAGTCCGAGCTCGCCTCGGCGCTTTAGAGCGCCAAATCTGCCAAGGTCGAAGCCCAAAAAGCCCTCCATGAAATTGAGGCGATGAAGAAGATAGCGGTGGGTAAGGCATTCTTTATGCAAAGCAAGCACGCGAAAGTGAATTACTTGTTACTTAACCGAGTCCGAAGCTCTCCAGGAGCATTCGCAGATCTTCCCCGGAGTGTGTCTGTAACATCCCAAATTTTCAATTTGGAATGTTATACATTAGGTCATCATGCATATCATATTTTTCTCGCATTTTCTGATCCTAGAAAAATTTCACGCAACTCAAGGACCCTCGGAGAGAGTTGGAAGTTTCATTATTTTCATATTTGGGATTTCTCAAATTTTGAAAATAGGATCATTTAGATTTATTTAATTATTTTCATAAAGTTTTTCCTATAAAAATCTCAAGAGAGGGAATAATATGACTTTCCCAATATTTAGGAAAAATGAAGATATTTTAAATAAATCAAATTTGGTTTTGAAAGATTTATTTTGCTTAGGCAAAATGAGCATTTTAAAAATATTATGCATGTTTGCCGCTTTTAAAGTTCATTTTGTTCGACTCATTTTTAGGAGTCGGGAAAATTGGTTTTATTTAAATTGGAGTTCGCTTTGATATTTTTTAATTCGTTTTGTTTCAAATTTAAAAAAACGCTACTGGCCAAGGCCCAGGCCCGGCCCAGCCAGGCCCGGCCAGCCCGGCCCACCGCCTCCCTCTCCTCCTCACGGACTCCCCGCCGCCTTGCGCCGCCGCCGCCCGAGTCCCGCCTTGGGACACGCGCGCCGTTGCCCCTCCCCAAGCAACCGAGCCCCCTCCTTAAAACCCGCCCCCTTCTCTCCTCACCCCGCCACCACCGCCCCGCCAGAGCCCCTGGCCGCCGAGACGCCGCCCGATCCCGTCGCCGCCTCGGCGCCGAGCACCCCCACCGCCCAGCCGACCCGCCGCCCCTCCCGACCCCGAGCCTCGCCGGAGACCACGGAGGTAGCCTCGCCGCCGCCCGATCCGATCCGAACCGATCCGGTTTTCCCTAGAAAACCGGTCCGTGTTTTGCAAAGTTCGGTTTTTAAAAACCTAGATTGGTTTTATTTTTTTGGTTTTCTTATTTGGTGAACGTTCACCGACCCGTTCGCTTCAATGAACGCGTTCGTTGGATTAGTTACATTAACGAACGTCCGTTATTTAATCCGTTCGTCGTTTTTCTTTTAAATCGGATTTAATCCGTTATTTTTCAGATTCGATTTCTGATCCGATTTTCAAATCTGTTTTATTTCTTGCTCGTTTATCGGAATCAGGTGATTCAAGCGCCTGGAGTTTCGTAACGAAACCGCCGTTCCGACTACCCTACTTACACAAGGTTTTGCTACTGTAAAGTTTTGACCTAATTTCAGATTTGCTAAACCGAGTCGTTCTCTCTCGAGTTCCGACTTTCGATGCTTTATTTGATTCGATTCTTTTGCAACCAGGGTTCTTAAGTTGAACTATCTGGTTAGATCTTTTATTCGAGATTTCCCTGTGCATTAGATGAGTACTTACTGTATGCTTGTTGTTTGTCTGCGTTAGATCACCCGGAGTGCGCCGCTTGTTACTTCGAATCTCTAGGACTCGCGGATCATCAGCAAGGCAAGTAACACTTTGATCATACCTTTCTACTACCCAGTTTTATTGCATTAGATCAAACCCTCAAACACTTGCATGTTTAGGATCTAATTAAATTGTGGGATGGGAAGTAGATTGAGGTAGTACCTATTACCTGTTTTATTATCAAACCCTTGGGAGTTACTTCTACGTTTGCTTGATTATGCCATGCTATGCTAGTAGACGTGGATTGGGTAAGTGAATATCCATGACAGATGTGAGATTGTTAATTAATGGTTTATCTAAGGTGGCAACCTAAACACACATCTGGGTGGATTGAGGCACCTGGTTTCTATCAGACTTGCCTGTATTTCTTGGACCGCCACCTGTGCTCTAAGGGATCATGAGATTTTTCAAACTAGAAACTTCCGTGTGCAGCCACAAGCCAATTATGGGCTCTGGCGTAGTTGACTAAGTTGTGCAAACTCTTACGGGTATGCTAGCTTATGTAGGGTTTGTAGGTTTGTACGGTCTACACACATGTTAGTTGCTAGCGATTCTGAAAGACTTTGTCTCGGTCATACGTTTCTAATACACAATGAAGTTCTAGAACCAAGCGGAGGCGATCTAGTCTTGTGGGGAAAAGTGCGCAAACCTCTGCAGAGTGTAAAAACTGATCATGATTAGCCGTGTCCCCGGTTATGGACGTTTTGAGTATCTAGTACTTGAATATCATGTGAATCTCAACATGTTACTTCTAATAATAAATTTATTGGGTTTTTAATGAGTACTTTTAATTGGGGTTGAGGATGCTGTCAACCATTCTCAATGTTTAACAACCACCATGATAGTTAAATAAAAATTATTCCTTTGATGTAGGGAAAAATCAGCTTTATGCAAAAATGATGTAACCGTAGAGCCTTACCACCAGCCAAATATGCATGTAGTATAGGCCTGTTGCTTCCTTATTCTCTATGTGTTACATTGCCAGCATATTCCATGTGCTGACCCGTTTTCGGGCTGCAACTTTTCACGTTGCAGACTTTTCAGACGACGAATAAGGTGTTAGGTCGTGGTTCTATACTCAGTGATGCCGTTGGAGTTGATGGACTCACTCGTTTTCCAAGCCTTCCATTGTTATCTTTAGATGGCCTTAAGCCATATTATTGTATTAAGTTCCCTTGTGGACAACGATGTAATAAGTGTGTGATTGCTACTCTGCTATAAATCCTTCGGCATCTTGTGTTGTGTCGGCATTCTTGATCCGAGGATGACATCGAGCACGAGCGCTAGATCCATTCGGGTCTGGTCGCGACAGAGAATGGTATCAGAGCACACGCTGACTGTAGTACACGACCACTAAGTTAAAGCCATAGATCACTACTCTCTTCTCATTTTCTAAGTCCTCATCTTTTCTACTCTCTTTAGGATGAAGGACGCGAAGATCAAGTACACCCAACCGGATGAAGGCACACCTTTTGGATTTCACTTGAAGGAAGTTACCAAGTACCTAAACATTGGACTACCAAGCTTCACCAGAACTTTCAACGCCACTCTGGCTGAAGAGGAGCGCTGGAAGATTCACGCTCACGTTCCAGGAAGGACATTCGCCCCAATCACCAAGCCTATAGATAGTGTTTTCAGTGCACCAACTTGGAGTGCAGGAAAGAGCATGGCAGCTCACATCACCATGGGACGCATTGGAGAAGTTTATCAAGAAGACCTCAAGGACACAATCTACCAAATTTGCGGACGCCGAGATGACAAATGGGAAGTCGTCAGCACCAAGAAGGATAGATCCATTGCAGCATTTATCCAGAGTTAAACCAGCACATTCGACGCCAGAGAACCGGATGTGCAATGATATGTTGGAGTTGCGAGAATGCAAAGGAAGGATCATCGAACTTGAAGAAGAACTAAAGACAACTCGCAAGGACTATATGGACGAGATCGTAGCTCTAGCAAGACACAATAACGATCTTAAGTACGAGCTTGAAGAACTGAAGAAGAAGTTGGCGCTCAGGAATGAAGACCATTATGTCAATTGCCCAAGCGACTACATCAACATCGACGACACCGATTCGGATCCAAGTGAACCCGACTTTGAAGACGAAATTTGGAGCGTACATTATGGAGTCTTCCACCGGTTCAAATTAGTAGAAGTCCCCCACATATTAGTAGTATTCCTCCATGTAAACATTATAGTACACGCACTTTTTGCGATAGTTAGATCGTTGTAAGCCTTTGTTTGTTTGAATGAAGTGATTTTGTGTGTATTTGCTCATGTGCATTTGGGTAGTAATTCCTTAGACCTCATTCTATTCTAAATTCTCATCTTTTCTAAACCCATCGATGCCTCCGAGACGCGACCCGGATTGGTTTTCCCGCCAGAGATCACCCAATTGATCCAAAGAGCGAATCACCCTGATTCAAACATTGGTGCGTAACCGAGGCAACAACAACAACAACAACCCACCGCCACCACCACCTGCGGATCATCTGACTCGTTTCCTTAGACTGAACCCGCCGGTGTACTCCAGTAGCACCGAGCCAATTGTAGCAGATGACTGGCTCCGCAAGATAGGAAGGGAGCTGACCACTGCAGGATGCACAGATGGTGAAAGAGTGAAGTTTGCAGAACATCAACTTGAAGGACCCGCAGCAGCATGGTGGGAGAATTTCACAACCACTTACCCTATAGACACTGTCACATGGGATCAATTTCAGCAAGCTTTTCGCCTTGCCCATGTTTCAGCAGGAGCTATGGCCATGAAGAAGCGTGAGTTTCAATTTACGCCAAGGAGGAAGGATCATGGCGGTCGTGGGCGACTTTAGTAAACTAGCACGTTATGCCCCGGATGACGTTGCTCTTGATGCAGCTAAGCGGAGAAGTTTCTAGAAGGACTGAATGATGAGTTCAAGATGCCGTTGATGGTAGCCAGTTTCAATAACTACCAGGAGTTAGTAGACCGAGCCCTCATGATTGAAGGAAAGCAAAGAAGAATTGAGAACGCAAAGCGGAAGTATGGGCAAGGGAAGTATAACTCTGGAGCTCAGCAGAAACCTCGTTATACCCCTAAATCAGAATTCAGTTTCAGCATACCCATGGAGGAGGTAATTCGCATAACCATAACAACACCAAGAATGGGAGCAGGGAATGGAGGAAGCAGCAGACGAGTCGCACCAACCCGTCAACACCATCCAAAGTAGACCTGAGTCATATTACTTGCTTTAAGTGCCGCAAGACTGGGCATTATGCAAATGACTGTCCGTAAGGCGTAATGGAAATGGCAATGGAAGCTCGGAAGAAGCCCAACCCTTTCAATAGAGGACAGGTGAACCACATTGAAGTGGAGGAGGTTGAAGATCGACTGATGCAAAGAATGTCGGTAAGTTTTGGTTAAGTCATTTCTGCGGTTGTTCTTTTAAATCTTGGTGCATCGCATTCATACATATCAAGGGGATTTGTGGATAAGTACAAGTTACCAACCCAAGCCCTTAGGTCACCCATGCTAGTAACCTCACCGGGCCAGTACATGGCTAGTAAATGGTGTGATCGACTGCCATTAAGGATTGGACACTATGTTTTCCCCTCAGACCTAATAGTTCTGGAATCCCAAGGATTGGATGTGATATTAGGAATGGATTGGTTATCAAAGTATGGAGGAAACATAGATTGCTCCACAAGATCAATTTTGCTCACCACACCAGAAGGAAGAAGGATTAAGTATGTATCACGGCACGAGCCGAGGAGAGCGCAAGTCAATTGCTTATCAGGAGTGGTACAGGAAGAAGTACCAGTGGTGAAGGATTTTCCTGATGTATTTCCGGAAGAGTTGCCAGGAATGCCACCGGATAGAGACATTGAGTTTTTGATCGAGCTGTTGCCGGGAACAGGCCCGATATCGAAGCGACCATATAGGATGCCAAAGACAGATTTGGCGGAAATCAAGAAGCAGATTAAGGAACTTTTGGATAAAGGTTTTATACGCCCAAGTTCTTCACCTTGGGGATCACCCGTTTTGCTAGTGGAGAAGAAGGATGGCTCGTTAAGAATGGTTGTTGATTATCGTGGATTGAATGAAGTAACAATCAAGAACAAGTACCCACTACCTATGATAAATGATCTGTTTGATCGCTTGCAAGGAGCCAAGGTGTTTTCCAAGATCGACTTGCGATCGTGGTACCATCGATTGAAGATTCGGGAGCGGGACATACCCAAGACAGCATTTACCACGAGATATGGACTATACGAGTATACCGTTATGTCATTTGGACTGACTAACGCACCAGCCTATTTCATGAACCTCGATGAACAAAGTGTTTATGGAGTTTTTGGATAAGTTAAATCGTGGTGTTCATTGATGACATTTTGATTTTCTCGAAGAATGAAGAGGAACACAAGGAACATTTGCGATTGGTTTTGGAGAAACCGAGGGAACACCGATTGTATGCCAAGTTCAGCAAATGTGAGTTTTGGTTAAAGGAAGTTGGATTTCTCGGACATGTTATATCCGGAGAAGGGATAGCAGTTGACCCCACAAAAGTTGAGACCGAAACCAAAAGGGAAGCACCAACGACAGTTGGAGAGATTCGTAGATTCCTTGGACTCGCGGGATACTACGAAGGTTCATTGAGAATTTCTCAAGGATTGCTAAGCCTATGACAGAATTGTTGAAGAAGGAAAACAAATTCATATGGACTGAGGACTGTGAGGCAAGTTTTCGGAGTTGAAGAAAAGATTGGTTACCTCACCGGTTTTATATTGCGGATCGGACTAAGGATTATGAGGTGTATTGCGACACTTCACGTCGAGGACTTGGAGCCGTGCTTATGCAGGAAGGAAGAGTTGTTTCGTACGCTTCACGACAACTTAAGCCCCATGAGTTGAATTATGCCACTCATGATTTGGAGTTAGCAGCCGTTGTGCATGCCACGAAGACGTGGAGACATTTTCTCATTGGAAATCATTGTGAAGTATATACGGATCACAAGAGTTTGAAGTACATCTTCACACAGAAGGAATTGAATATCAGACAAAGGAGATGGTTAGAGCTTATCAAGGGTTTATGACATGAGATTGCATTATCACCCCGGGAAGGCTAATGTCGTAGCAGACGCATTGAGCCGTAAGAGCCACGTCAATACCCTAATGATGGGAGGAATACCCAATGAGTTAGCCGAGGACCTTCGAGAGCTATGTTTGGAAATAGTTCCGAGAGGCTACGTAGCAGCATTGGAGATTCAACAACGCCGATGGACAAAATCGAGAGAAGCCCAAAAGGCGTATAAGGAAGTTGCCTCTATAAAGGAGAAAATGAGCAAAGGAAAAGCTAAAGGATTTCGTGAGGACGAGCACGATACCCTATGGTTTGAAGACCGTGTTTATGTGCCCAATGACCCAGAGATCAGGAAGTTGATTTTACAGGAAGCCCATGATTCACCCTATTCGATTCACCCAGGAAATACCAAGATGTATTTGGATTTGAAGAACACTTTCTGGTGGACCGGAATGAAGAAAGATATTGCGGAGTATGTAGCAGTTTGTGATGTATGTCAAAAAGTAAAGGCAGAACATCAGAAGCCAGCAGGATTGTTACAACCATTGCCGATACCCGAATGGAAGTGGGATAAACTAGGCATGGATTTTATCACGGGATTGCCAAAGACTCGTTCAGGATATGACTCGATTTTGGTTATAGTCGACCGTTTGACAAAGGTAGCTCATTTTATTCCAGTCAAGACCACCTATAGCAGTGCTAAGTTGGCAAATATATACATGACCAGAATTGTGTGCTTACACGGAGTTCCGAGGAGCATCGTATCAGATAGAGGAACCCAGTTTACCTCGAAATTTTGGAACCAGTTGCACGAAACATTGGGAACCCGATTGGAATTCAAAGACAGCTTTCCACCCACAGACCGATGGACAGACTGAGAGAGTCAATCAGATTTTGGAAGATATGCTGAGAGCTTGTGCCCTAGATTATGGATCTAGCTGGGATGACAATTTGCCGTATGCAGAATTTTCTTACAACAACAGTTACCAAACCAGCTTGAAGATGGCACCTTTCGAAGCTTTGTATGGAAGAAGGTGCAGGACACACCGTTGTTATGGTACTGGCCGGAGATCGTCGGTGGTTTGGACCCGATTTGATTAAGGAGTCTGAGCAGAAAGTTAAGTTGATCCGAGACAGGCTCAAGGTAGCCCAGTCCGGACAAAAGAGCTATGCCGATTCAAAGCGCCAGCGATTGAGCATGAAGTTGGAGACAGTATATCTCGAGTATCCCGCCGAGGAAGTTAAGCGTTTTGGAGTTAAAGGAAAGTTAGCCCCACGTTTCGTTGGACCGTATAAGATTTTGCAACGCATGGGAGAAGTTGCTTATAAGTTGGAATTACCAGAAGGACTGTCAGGAGTTCATGATGTATTCCATGTTTCTCAGTTGAAGAAATGTCACCCCGATATAGCAGAAGTACCGTTAAGAGACACAGTGCCATTGGAAGCAATTCAGTTGAAGGATGACTTGACATATGAGGAGAAACCGATTAAGATTCTCGAATATGCCAGCAGAGTTACCCGCAGCAAGGTTATCAAGTTTTGCAAAGTTCAGTGGAGCCACCACACTGAGGATGAAGCCACACGGGAAAGAGAGGAAGTTTTGCTCAAGGACCACCCTCACCTATTTTCTAGCCAACCCGAATCTCGAGGGCGAGATTCATCTTAAGAGGTAGGTTTGTAACATCCCAAATTTTCAATTTGGAATGTTATACATTAGGTCATCATGCATATCATATTTTTCTCGCATTTTCCGATCCTAGAAAAATTTCACGCAACTCAAGGACCCTCGGAGAGAGTTGGAAGTTTCATTATTTTCATATTTGGGATTTCTCAAATTTTGAAAATAGGATCATTTGGATTTATTTAATTATTTTCATAAAGTTTTTCCTATAAAAATCTCAAGAGAGGGAATAATATGACTTTCCCAATATTTAGGAAAAATGAAGATATTTTAAATAAATCAAATTTGGTTTTTGAAAGATTTATTTTGCTTAGGCAAAAATGAGCATTTTAAAAATATTATGCATGTTTGCCGTTTTTAAAGTTCATTTTGTTCGACTCATTTTTAGGAGTCGGGGAAAATTGGTTTTATTTAAATTGGAGTTCGTTTGATATATTTTTTAATTCGTTTTGTTTTAAATTTAAAAAAACGCCCCCCTGGCCCAAGGCCCGGCCCTGCCCAACAGGCACCGGCCCACCGCCTCCCTCTCCCTCCCCTTGGGACTCCAGCCGCCGCCGCCGCCCGAGTCCCGCCCGGACACGCGCCCGCCCTCCCACAAGCAACCGAGCCCCCCTCCTTAAAACCCGCCCCTTCTTCTCTCCTCACCCCGCCACCACCGCCCGCCTGACCGAGCTCCCAAGGCCGAGGACGCCGATCCCGTCGCCGCCCCGACGCCTTGAGCACCCCACCGCCCAGCCCGCCGACCCGCCGCCTCCTCGACCCAGAGCCTCACGGAGACCACCGGAGGTAGCCTCTCGCCGCCGCCGATCCGATCCGAACCGATCCGGTTTTCCCTAGAAAACCCGGTCCATGTTTTTTTGCAAAGTTCGTTTTTTTAAAAAAAAACCTAGATTGGTTTTATTTTTTTCGGTTTTCTTATTTAGTGAACGTTCACCGACCCGTTCGTTTCAATGAACGCGTTCGTTGGATTAGTTCTGTTAACGAACGTCCGTTATTTAATACGTTAAATCGTTTTTCTTTTAAATCGGATTTAATCCGTTATTTTCGCATTCGATTTCGATCCGATTTTCAAATCTGTTTTATTTCTTGCTCGTTTATCGGAATCAGGTGATTCAAGCGCTGGAGTTTAAATGCGAAACCGCCGTTCCGACTACCCTACTTACACAAGGTTTTGCTACTGTAAAATTTTGACCTAATTTCAGATTTGCTAAACCGAGTCGTTCTCTCTCGAGTTCCGACTTTCGATGCTTTATTTGATTCGATTCTTTTGCAACCAGGGTTCTTAAGTTGAACTATCTGGTTAGATCTTTTATTCGAGATTTCCATGTGCATTAGATGAGTACTTATTGTATGCTTGTTGTTTGTCTGCGTTAGATCACCCGGAGTGCGCCGCTTGTTACTTTGAATCTCTAGGACTCGCGGATCATCAGCAAGGCAAGTAACACTTTGATCTACCTTTCTACTACCCAGTTTTATTGCATTAGATCAAACCCTCAAACACTTGCATGTTTAGGATCTAATTAAATTGTGGGATGGGAAGTAGATTGAGGTAGTACCTATTACCTGTTTTATTATCAAACCCTTGGGAGTTACTTCTCGTTTGCTTGATTATGCCATGCTATGCTAGTAGACGTGGATTGGGTGAGTGAATATCCATGACAGATGTGAGATTGTTAATTAATGGTTTATCTAAGGTGGCAACCTAAACACACATCTGGGTGGATTGAGGCACTGGTTTCTATCGAGGAGTTACTGTATTTCTTCGGACCGCCACCCGTGCTCTAAGGGATCATGAGATTTTTCAAACTAGAAACTTCCGTGTGCAGCCACAAGCCAATTATGGGCTCTGGCGTAGTTGACTAAGTTGTGCGAACTCTTACGGGTAGGCTAGCTGATGTAGGGGATGTAGGTTGGTACGGTCTACCCACATGTAAGGTGCTAAGCGCTTACGAAAGACTATGTCTCGGTCATCCGTTTCTCAAACACCATGTAGTGCGAGATCAAAGCGGAGTCGTTCGAGTCTTGTTGTTATATGTGAGCAAACCTATTCAGAGTGTAAAAACTTATCATGATTAGCCGTGTCCCCGGTTATGGACGTTTTGAGTATCTAGTACTTGAATATCATGTGAATCTCAACATGTTACTTCCAATAATAAATTTATTGGGTTTTTCATGAGTACTTTTAATTGGGATTGAGGATGCTGTCAACCATTGTCAATTTTCAACAACCACCATGATAGTTAAATAAAAATTATTCCTTTGATGTAGGGAAAAATCAGCTTTATGCAAAAATGATGTAACCGTAGAGCCTTACCACCAGCCAAATATGCATGTAGTATAGGCCTGTTGCTTCCTTATTCTCTATGTGTTACATTGCCAGCATATTCCATGTCTTGACCCGTTTCGGGCTGCAACTTTTCACGTTGCAGACTTTTCAGACGACGAATAAGGTGTTAGGTCGTGGTTCTATACTCAGTGATGCCGTTGGAGTTGATGGACTCACTCGTTTTCCAAGCCTTCCGCTGTTATCTTTAGATGGCCTTAAGCCATATTATTGTATTAAGTTCCCTTGTGGACAACGATGTAATAAGTGTGTGATTGCTACTCTGCTATAAATCCTTGAAATCTTGTGTTGTGTCGGCATTACGATCCGAGGATGACACCGAGCACGAGCGCTAGATCCATTCGGTCTGGTCGCGACAAAGGTCCGACGCTGCCGCATTCTACCGAGCGAAGAGGGAGCTCGACGGAGAAGGTGTTCGTCTCGATATCGAGGCGGACACTCGATGCCCTTGAGCGACCCGGTGAAGCGGTGGTCGAGCTCCATAAGGTGGCCAAACAGGCCATGAAGGGTCTCTTAGTCCGGCTGTGGCCTGGGGAAGCCATGCCTGGGAGCTACTTCGGGCTGGTAAAGCGGCTAGTGGATGCCTGTCCAAGGCTTGAAGTCATCAAGCGCTCCGTATGCATCGAAGGTGCCCGTAGGGCCCTTGCCCGTGCTAAAGTGCATTGGGGCAAGATGGACGCTGAGAAGCTTGTGACAGACGAACAACCGCTGTGCAAGGAGCATCGCAATCCCGAGATGTATTATGAGTGCGTCTGAAGGGTGCCGCCGTATAAGCGGATGAGTGCTCCAAAGATATAATTTTTGAGTAAACTCGCATTTATAATCCTGTACGCTGAAAACTTGTTCATATGCGCTAAGCAACGCTTTTGAATTTAAAATATTACCTTTTGTGCGGCCGTTTATCAAAATTGAGAGATGGCGAGTCGTAAACCACGCCCCATGTCATGAAGTCTTTGGGTGTTCGGGATAAACTTGAGCGTTTCCCATGATTGGGTCCTTCGAGGGAGGCGCTCAACACAACGAACAAGGCAATCAGACTATAATGCTTGAACACTCTCACTTAGCCATAGAATTCTATAATTTTAAATTTTGGCGAAGACCCTAGTATTCGGAAGACCGAGTTCGGGGCGCTATCCACGCCTAGGCCGGACTAAGCCGACTCCTCGCTCTAAGCGGCATAAGTCTTTAGGGACTTGAAACCCTCTCGAACAGCGACCAGCTCTCGCCCTATCATGACGGTCAGTTTTAGCTTTCTCCACTGAGGTGCTTAGCCCAGCTCAACCGGGGCACAATCATAATGGTTCTCCCAGTGCTACCTTACCGATATAACGGAACATAAGGTACCAAAACATGGGAGCCGGGCAAACCCAACTATTGACGCAAGACATGATTCGGAGCCGATGCATATAATGCTATAAGTTCGGGGTGCCGCACTCATGAGATTGTTCGGACTTCTCACACCATATTCTGGGGTACGTAAACCCCTGGTGTATTGGCCGTACCAAAGTGTACGGTTGCATAATGTCATAACTGAACATATTTTTATATAAAAAAGGAATGCAATAATAGACAAAAGCTACGTATTGTTTATTCAAAAAGTCTGCGTTAAAAGCAGAACGATACAAATAGTGCGATAAGCAAGAGATGGGACTATTTAACATGTCCCCCTCCAGGGGCGAGCTGCGGGATGATATGTGAAGCAAGTATACTGCTTGTTATAGAGACCACCGGACACTCGGCGTAACTACGCCTCCCTGGCTGTTGCATCATGTGTTCGGCGATTGTACTGCCGGACAGGCCTTCCGGAAAGTGGAGTCCTGAAAGTAAGAGTGTTGGTGTCAAAACCGGTGGATCTCGGGTAGGGGGTCCCGAACTGTGCGTCTAAGGCGGATGGTAACAGGAGGCAGGGGACACGATGTTTACCCAGGTTCGGGCCCTCTCTATGGAGGTAATACCCTACTTCCTGCTTGATTGATCTTGATGATATGAGTATTACAAGAGTTGATCTACCACGAGATCGTAGAGGCTAAACCCTAGAAGCTAGCCTATGGTATGATTGTTGTATCTATCTATCGACTAGCCTGGCCTCGGTTTATATAATGCACCAGAGGCCTAGGATAACAAGAGTCCTAGCCGAATCGCCCGGTGGGGAGGAGTCCTTGTCTTGATCGCCAAGTCTTGTGGATTCTTCCTTGTATGCGGCAGCTGTCCGGACCGCCCATGAGTATCTGACCATGGGGTCCTCGCCCAATCCAACTGATCGGGAGAAGACGTGTTGAGTACCCCTAATCCAGACACCGTCGATCAGCCCCCCGAACCGGTAATCAAGTTGGGGACGGCTCCTCGATTCTTCCGAACTGTTCTTCATCTTGATCGTTGGTCTTGAAAACTGGTTCAAGAAATCTTCTCATCTTCGATCTTGAGGATCGCCGAAATGCATTCGACGAGTTTACACGTCGGGTATCCTAGGAGCCCTTTAAGTTTCCGCCTTTATCAATGCCTTGTTATTTTTATGCCACACCTCGGGTTTGAAGTTGTTCCCGGCGGCGGCGTCCTCTTCGTCCGAGCTCCAACGCCGGACTGCATTCGAGGTATCTTTGCAGCCAAGCACCAATGCCGGATCGCTTCCCACTCTAACGCCGGACTATGTATCCGAGCTCCAACGCCGGATCAGATCCGAGCTCCAACGTCGGACTATGTATCCGAGCTCCAATGCCGGACTGTATCCGAGGTGTCGTAAATCACCTTGGTTCACAGAAGTTTGAAGGAGTTTAGCCGAGCTTAATGCCGGAAATGCCCTCTATGGAGCCAGCCACTAGCGTCCGAGCTTTATGCCAGACTGCTTCCGAGGTGGTGCACCACCCTGAATGTGGGCCAATTTTTGTCAATATTTTTGATTGGTGCAATTTATTCTCTGCCGAGATACATAGCCAGTAGCCCACAAGGTGTGTATCGGTCTAAAACCCGAGATGCACCTGAAGGATGACGTAAGACCGCTGATCCTAGTAGCCGCTGAGACTCAGGTTGATTTGCAAAATTGGCCTGAGGATCAAGTCCTAGCTCGGCAGAATACTTCGGGACACAAAAGCGGCGTGCTCAGTCCTCAAGACTCGGGTTGGGTGCGGCCGACCAACCCGAGGATCAAAATCTCCTCGGAAATTGTATTGCACTTAAAATTTTCTGCATAGAACGAGCAATGCAGTAGCCCCGAGACACTGGTCGGGTGGCAACACCGGATCGATGGATTGATGTGCCCTTTAATATTTGTAAATAATAAGCCCGAAGCCCAGTAGCCCCCGAGCCTTAATGCGGGCACGGGTGTGCGAATTAAGGATCGATATCCATAGTAAAATCACAAATTATGTGTAATGACTCAATGTATCCAAGTACTTTATGTCATTAATGCTCGGATCCGCATTGTACAAAACTTTGTTGACTGACCATCGGCTTCAACCTCCTCGGCCAAGATGGCAGGAGTGTTTTTCCTACTTTATAAAGCCTTTATGAGGGCAGATTTACGACAAACAAGGCAATCCGCCATACGGTTTTATAAACAAAGGTACGCAGAGAGATATGTTATATTACTGTTTAATGTAAGAAATGTCTTCCAAAGAAAATAGTCCCGTTATCGGTTCCTTTCTTTGGGTTGTCATGCTAAGCATGATCATGAAACCTCAGCTCCAATGTAAGAGCAAAATATTGAGGATTTAGTTTGGGAGGCCAGTTACTAGCCCCCGGTAGTGTTCGGTGATAGTCGAGGTCAAGCCGGAAACACTTCAGCCAATTTTATGAATGGCCCATCATTTAATATAGTCATCAGATCTCTGACCAGTTTACACCTATTGTGACAGTCAGTTTCCGGCTTTCTCCACTGAGGTGCTTGACCATGCGAGCTGGAAGCACAATCGCAGTGGTTCTCCCTTTGCACACCTAGCCGAACAAAGCGGGCGTAGGAGGCGGTAGCGAGCAGGCAACCCAACTATTGACCGAAGACACAATTGGCCGATGCATATATAGAAATATCCGAGAATGTTTTTGCCGAATCTCTAAAGGTGTCCGTTGCGCTAATCGCGAGACTTGTGCTAAAAACTCACAAATAGTTAAAAGTGCCAAAAGCTTGGGAAACCAAAAAGCGTCGATAAAAACATGACGTCCGAACAAGATCAAGTGTTCGGTGCCAATCCAAAATTGGACTTTAGAAAAAAAGTGCTTCATGCGTGCTTTAACATGACACATCCTATCTCAAGACTTCAAGCGGGTCAGCCTACGGCTTCAGTCTCCCATCCCGAAGGCAGAGTACTTCTCATTAGGCCAGTTTAGAAAACCAAACTCCAGCGGTTTTGAGAGAGAAATTAGGCTCCCCGGCTAGTGACCGCACACTCGTTGCGAAAAAAGGAGTGACAAATAATAATAAAAACTTTGCAACGACTAAGAAGGAAAACACTTATTATAAAACGGCTCAAATAAACATAAGAGCCCCCAAGTGACTTGGGTAAAAGAATGATTGTATGTACCGAAGTACTTATATCATATCTATGTTCAACCGAACTTTAAACGCATCTTAACCGACCGTCGACTTCTCCCTCTTCGGTCAAGGACCAAAAAGTGTTATGTACTCCATCTGTCGAGAATATTGACGGTGTTTCCAATAACCAGGCAATCAGGCTATAAGGCTGTAACAGACAAAGCGCTCGAGGAACTTATGCTATATTATCGCAAAGTGTAAGAAGCATCTTGAAGAAAATAGTACCCCCACCGATACCTTTCTTCGGTGCTCATTGTTATTATGAGACTTGTGCAATAGATTTTTTGTACTCATGAGTTCCATTGTGTGCGACCATTATTGAAAATAGTAAGAGCGCTAGCTTTGGCTTCACCAGTCGAGGTCCGGCTCCGTGACTCGATCGTGACAATCGCAGAGGTGCTCCTTTACTCCCTAGCCGAACAATCGGGAACGAGGGGTAAACACAGAAGCAAGGCAACCCAGCTTGCAAATCACTTAAGTCAATATGGTGCATATTGTGGCGTAATACACGAACAAGGAACGAAGCCGTACAAGTATAATCATGTGCAAGAGGAAAAAGCTTCATGAAGGAAGCCCCCAAGTAAACGGGGTATTTGAATTTGCGCGTCACAAACAAAGTTTAGACAAGGAAAATTTTTACAAGCAACTTTTTCCCAGAAAAGTATAACGCTTGGTCGAGCCGAACACAAGTTAAAAATTTAAAACTTTGAGCATGAAGGCAACTTAGCTGGTTGATGTGTTCGGTATTGACGACGCGGTCCGAGCTTGATGCGGGACAAGGTTCCATCCCCCAAGAGGATCCCGAGGTGGCAGAGCAAAGAGCTCGGCACTCCGAAGTGGTGACATAGCACGGTCAATGCAGGACGGCAGAGTGATGCCGAAGTCCCCTGCATGGGGTAATGAAGTGTTGTGGAAGCGCTCCGTCCAGCCGAGGTGACGCCGAAGGATATAGTCCGGCTGGATCATTTTCCTGTGCACAAAAAATAGTGCAGACCGGGGATAATAGTAATAATAGGAATTAGAAAAAATGTTGCATAATAAATAATTTATGCAAAGTGAGTAATAAAAGAAATATGGCCTGGCGCCGAAGTCAACGTCGATGCAGGTCATCGGCGTAATGCAATAAAGGCGTGGCAAAGCTTGAATTCACAGGTCGGTCCGAGTTCTGGATGCGGCATTCGCGGAACTATGTACGGAAACTGACCGAACCACCATGCGACTGTCGTTAATGCGGACATCATTTGATAGACTTGTGTACGTATGATGGACAAACCAGAGTAATAATTCCTTGGGAAAAATGCACCCAAACAAGCAAAAAATACTGGGCTTAATAGCACCTGGTTTATTTGTTGTAGCAATCCGAAGGAAGGTGATTCCCAAAATTGGGACTCGATCCGCGCACCCATTGCCTGATGGGCGATAAAAGCAGCGGCATGGCAATGCTGGCAAAGGTTGGCTCGCCGAGGCAAAGCCCTCGGTCCAGCTAACGTGGACGGAGCTGAGTCGGCTAGCGACGCCAAGCGCCCGAGTAGGTTGATGAAGAGATGGCGAAGCCCCCGGTCCAGCCGAGACGTCGAAGTAGGTCGGCTTGATGGACACCAGCTTGAAGAAGCAATAGTGCGGCCCTGCCGATGCAGGTCGTGACGTGGTCGATGCCGGCTTGATGAAGCGAGCGTGCGGCGATGCCGGTATGCCCGCTCCGTGTAATCCGTGGGGCGGCGATGTTGGTGATGATTTATCGCCAGCGATGCGGACTCTTGTTCGCTTGCCGAGATGATGATCCGAAGAAGTTGAGCTCGGCTCAATAAAGTGACGACGTGTCTAAGCGTGGAGTCGGCGGCCGTGGAGCAATATTGCCGGACTGGTTTGACACCAAAGCATGATATTGAAGATAGTGGGATGTGTTTGGAAACAAAACACAACACCCCATACAAAACTCCCTTCAAAAGGATGTCCGAAATCCCGTTCATAAAAAGGCGAACTCGGGTCGGATTCGTTTTGTACAGAAAACAGATCCGAAAAGTGATGCACTAATCGGAAGGTTCCGGAGTTTGGACGGTCGGATCGAGCTGAAATTTTGAGGGTGGTAGATATAGGAATTCCGCAGCCGATCAACGTTTGGATCTTCCAAAGGAAGTCCGAGCTAGAAGCTGGACACCACGCCCTAAACTCGTCCAGATTCTCGTCCAGATTCAATGCGGCTCCGGTATATCGGAGATTGCTAGAGATTCCTCCATCGGAACTCGATGAAATTTTCCAGGGTTGTTGTAGACTCAGTTCCGCACAATGCCACTTAAGAAATCGTTAAAACGACACTTGAGGAGGCGGTGGCGGCGGACACAAGTCCGCTGTCCAGAAAAACAGTACGGTCGCCCGAGGGTGTAAGTGCATCTAGTGCCACCCCTAGTTGGTTTTGGAGTATTGACGACAAATGTGGTTGAGGGACTAATGCGTTTGTGAGAATTGCAGGATAACGCAGGTAGTGTCCCTCATTGATTCGGTTTACCTACCGGAGATGGCCCCTAAAAATGTATGAAGACATTGACGACAATGGTGGTATGTGAAGATATTCACATTGAAGACTATGACATGAGAAGACATTGAGTGAAGACTATGGAGCCTTGAATCTTGTGTCGTTTCGTTGTTTCCTTTTCTTCTTTGTTGAGTCATAGGAACCACCGTCTTTGTTAAGTGGGGTCCAAGTGATCATAGTCGAGAATGGTGAAGTGATGCTCAACCCAAATCCTATGTCTTGAGCGAAGACAATGAGAGCAAAACTTATCCGGAGATGGATGAGTCAGCTTTGCTTGTAGCCCAAGTAAAGTTGCCGTGTGTGTTTGAAATCGACCGTTGGACACATGTCGGTTGCTTAGTGACCCAGAGTCATTTCAGACATATTAGGCCGGGTTGCCTCGTGGCTATAAATAGCCCACCCCTACACCATAAATTGGTGGCTGCTCAGAGTTAGTGCACGGCTTTTGTCGTTTGAGAGCAACCCACCTCGAAGCCTTTGAGAGAGAGAAATCCTTGCGAGGACAAAGCCCAAATACCCGAGCCAAAGAGTGTTAGGCATCACTGAAGTCTTTACATGCATCGACCTGCAGACTTATTACACTTGAGGACTGTGAATCCTCCGGTGGTTAGGCGTCGCGTTACGAGCATCCAAGAGTCATTGTGGATTGCGGTGAACGCGATGCATGAAGGTTCGGAAGTCTACCTTGAAGACTTACCAGAGTGATTGGGCGAGGACTGTGTGTCCTTAGCTCAAGGGGAATAAGGTGAAGACGTGGTCTTCTGGTTTGAATCTCAGCCTCCCTAACCAGATGTACAGTTGTCACAGCAAGTGGAACTGGTCCAACAAATCCTGTGTCTTCAACAAGTGACTGGTTCAATCTTCTCCCTCACCTTACTTAGAGTTTGTCTTCGTGAAGTCATTGCCTATTTGTCATACCTGTTTGACTTCATTGCTTGACTACTTTTGTTGATTGGCTTCTCACTATCTTCCATCTTGATCCTACTACCAAGCTGCTATTAGTCTTGTACTTTCACGTTATTGCATACTAGACTATGGTTTGCTTGTTGTAGTTTATCTTCCGCTACATATCAATTAGGTCATTTCTATTGTTTGTCTTCAAAACATCCGTGTTTTGAAGACTTTCCTAAAAATCGCCTATTCACCCCCCTCTAGTCGAACTAGCACTTTTAATTGGTATCAGAGCTAGGTACTCCCTTGTTCTGTGTGATTCAGTTTAACCACCTGGAGTTTTAGCTATGTCGACTGCATGGATAATCAAAGTCTCCGCTGCTTGCCCTGTGTTCGATGGAACTGACTATCCCTACTGGAAGAATAAGATGCACATGCATCTTGAAGCCATTGATGTCGACCTCTGGTATGTCGTCAAGAACGACGTTCCCAAAACTGGTGAAGGTGTCACCCCTGCTGATGTCAAGAAGTTCATCCAACTGGACTCTACTGCAAAGAACATCATATGTGGTCATCTGACCAAAGGACAGTATGGCCGTGTGAGTGCTCTGGAAACGTTGAAGCTAGTCTGGGACTAGCTTTCCAAGGTCAATGAAGGCGTCTCAACCCAGAGAGATCAAAGGATCAATGTTCTTCGCAACCTCTTCAACCGCTTCAAGAGAAACGACAATGAAAATGTCCATCTCACGTTTGATCGCCTCACTGACATCACAAATGAGCTTCATGCTCTCGGCGCCCGAGATCACCAAGCATGAAATCGTCAAGACACTACCGAGATCACTTGATGACTCTTTTGACACCCTTGCCCTCATGATACAAGAACGTCCCGACTTCAAGACACTCGATCCGTCTGATATACTTGAGAGGCTCAACACACATGAGTTCGACTTTACGAGAAAAGAGATATTTATGGTCCCAACTATGGCCGAACTTCGCGCTTTGAAGGCAAAAGTTGTTTCTTCATCTGAAGAAGAATCGATTGCGGTTACGATGATCCACGAAGACATTGGAAAGGAACTTGCTATGCTTGTGAAGAAGTTCCAAGTTCACTAGGAAGAAAGGCTTGAGAAAGTCTTCACGATCCAGCTCAAGAAATGATGAAGCTTCCACTCATGACTACAAGAAGAGAACACATCACAAGTGCAAGAAAAGCTGGACCTTTGTATCTTTGAGTGTCCACGATTGGGACAATGAGAAGAAGAAGAAGAAGAGCAAGGAATATGATTACGATGACAAGAAGAAGAAGAAATCTTCAAAGTCTTCTTCCAAGTCCTCATCAAAGTCTTCATCTCATAAGAAGAGCTCATCCGGCAAGGCTCGTGCTTTTTGTTGGCAAGGAAATGGATTCGTGAGGAGGAGTCTCGCATACGAGGAGGTGGAGGTGGAGTCTGAAGAGGAGTCCGACCACAGCATTGCAAGTCGGCTTTAGCCACAACCTATGTTGCCAAGTCCATCTTCAACATCAAGACAATGACTTCTACACCAACGTCAAGGCGATGACAAGGACGACCCTGCTCCACCCTCTTGCTTCATGGCACGCGATGCCAACGTAAAATCACGTGATGCTTACTTTCAAACATCAAGTGAAGATGACTCTGATTGTGAATCCAAACCCATCTACAAAACACTTGCTAAAATTGCAACCGACCAACAAAGAGCTATGGAACATACTCAAAAACTGTTAGACAAAAGCGATGACCTGTTGGACGCGGAAATGACACGTTCACAGTCCTTAGTTGAAGACATTAAAAATCTTCATGCTAAGTACCAAGAACTTGAAAGTCGTCATGAAACGCTCTCAACTTCTCATGAAAAGCTCTCATATGATTATCTTCAAAGGAAGCAAAAGCTTGAGAAATTGAGAGCGGCTCATGAAGATCTTCAAAAAGATAATGAGTCAATTCTCGCTCAACAGATCAGTTCCGCTCAGGATGGATTTGAACCACCATGTCTAAAATGTCTTGAGCGTGATATCGCTACCTCTATTGTTGAATGTTCAACTGCTGCTACGGTTGCATTGTCTTCAACTACTAATGTGGTAACTAACCCCTCTGCGGAGGATACCACTGCTACTGCTGATGAAAATGCTAGGTTGAAGACATTGCTTGAAATAGGGATGTATAAAAGTCTGAAAGGGCATCAGACACTTTGCGATGTCCTCAAAAGCGGAATCTGAGAACCGAAACCCTAGGAAAGAGGGTGTTGGGTTCGAGAGGAAAATGAATGTTGATGGTTCCCTCTTGGAAGCTTTGGCGGTATCCCAAAACCACATGGGTTGTCGCAAAGGGACCTTCAAAGGATCCATTCACCTTATATGGCTT
Source organism: Aegilops bicornis (assembly GCA_021605145.1). Classification (NCBI taxonomy): domain Eukaryota; kingdom Viridiplantae; phylum Streptophyta; class Magnoliopsida; order Poales; family Poaceae; genus Aegilops; species Aegilops bicornis. The sequence continues at coordinate 677,800,206 of CM038675.1, forward strand.
TACCTGTGCTAACCCTATTATCATTGATGAATCCTTTGATGCAAACTATAAGCTGTTCAAGAATCAGAATGGTGAAGTGTTTTCCAGGTATATTGGTACTAACTGCAGGAATGGACCGCCTATGAAGAAGATTTGGGTTCCCAAAAGCTGTCTTGAGAATCTTCCAGTGAATGTCATCATGACACCACCTGGTAAGAAGACAAACCCCAGACCTAAGGCGTCATATGGTCCAAAGGCTTCATACAGACAAAGGACTCACCTGAGTCACCCTAACGCCAATGTTTTACAGGGAAACCGTACTCAAATTTATGAATATGAGCGTGTGTCTTCAAACCGCTATGTTCAAAGAACTAAGAACTTTTCTGCTTATTCATACGAGTATCATTCATCTCCTGCAAGGCTATTTGCTAGGGCACCAAAGCCAAAATTCTCAGATGCTGCACTTAGACTCATTGCTTCTAAGCCACCCACGAAGATGTGGGTGGTTAAGAAGAATTAACTCTCTTTTGCAGGAAAGGGTCTCGACCAAAAATCAAAGGCGTCGATGCTATAGTCGGGACCTAAAATATCTTGTAGGGCACAAGATCAAATGCCCAAATGGTCTCACTATGTATTTTGTTCCTGTTTGCCATTCATCCTATCAGTCCTAATCTTGATTTAAGCTTCAATAATCCACTTGCCCGTCAAATGTTTATGCTTCACAATGCTCTTGGTGAAGCCTATCCCCCTAACTGTACTGTAGGGTATGACACCTCATGCTTGAGAATGGATTATGGACGGTGGATGCACTAATCATATATTTGGTGATCAAGTCTTCTCATGGACTCAACCTTACGTCCATCGGACAAGAGTCACATCACATTCTTGACCTTTGGTAAAAAGCAAGGTCTTTGGGTCTAGGTAGAGTTGCAATCTCAAAGGATCAACACATGGATAAAGTGATGCTTGTTGAATCCCTTGGTTTCAACTTGATGTCCATCTTAATGCTTTGTGACTTGAACATGATTGTGATATTCGGAAAATATCGTTGCCTTGTACTAATGGAATCGACAAGTTTCTAGTCTTTGAAGGGTATAGGAAAGATGATCTATACATGGTAGATTTCTCAAAGGTCCACAGCTTGCCGTATGTCTTCTCATAAAACCTTCAAAATCTGGCTCGCATTGGAGGCTAGGGCATCTTGGCATGAGGAACTTACACACACTCGCCAAGAAGAAGCATGTCATAGGCATCGAAGGTGTCAAGTTCAAGAAGGATCATTTGTGTGGTGCTGCGAATTTGGAAAGATGACTAGGTCAAAGCACCCTCGAAGACAATCATGACGACATCTCAACCCTTCGAGCTGTTACACATGGATTTGTTTGGCCCTACTCATTACTCTACCCTCACAACAACTGCTTGTCTCTATGGCTTCGTCATTGTTGATGACTACTCAAGATACACATGGGTGCACATAATTCTCTACAAGACTGAAGTGCAAGATGTCTTGACGCAACCAATCGAGCAATGAACAATTATGGCGTCAAGATCAAGCATATCGAGCGACAACGGCCTTGAATTCAAGAACACCGGACTTGATCTTTATCTGGATACCATGGGAATCACTCATGAGTTCACCGCTCCATACACACCTCAGCAAAATGGCATCATGGAGCGCAAGAACAGAACCCTCATTGAGATGGCTCGAACAATGCTCGTGAGTACAAGACACCAAGAAAGTTTTGGCATGAAGCTATTGATACAAATTGTCACGTCATCAACCGTGTTTATATCCATAAGCTTCAACAAAACATCCTATGAGCTCCTTCTTGGCAAGAAGCCAAATGTCGGCTACTTGAGTATTTGGGGCTAAGTCTTTGGATCAAGGATCCCCATCACAAGTCAAAATTTGAACCTAAAGCTCACGAAGGCTTCATGCTCGGTTATGGAAAGGAATCGCACTCCTACAGAGTCTTCAACCTTTATCTCTACAAAATCATCGAAACTGTAGACATGCGATTTGATGAAACCAATGGTTCACAAAGAGAGTTCCTACCAAGTACACTAGACGAAGCTTCGCCCAGCGAATCTATCAAGCTAATGGGAACTGGTGAAATTATGCCTTCTAAAGCACAGCCTGAAGAGGAACTTATCATTTCTGCACCTAACCAACCAGAAGACAATGCTCAGCCTGAAGACATCCTCCCAATGATGACAATGATCAGCAAGAGCAAAGTCTTCGTCCAGTTCATCCTCGAGTTGCAAATGAAGTACAGATTGAGAAGATAATCGATAGCATCAATGCACTGGTCCGCTTACTGGCTCAAGAGCAACACAGCTAGCAAATTTACGTGGGCACTTTTCTTTTGTGTCAATATCGAACCCAAGAAAGTTCTTTGAAGCCTTTATGGAACCGTAATGGATACAAGCTATGCAAGAAGAACTTCAACAGTTCAAGCTGAACAATGTTTGGGAACTTGTCAAGCGTCCACGACCCTCATAAGCAAAACATTATTGGCACCAAATGGATATATCGAAACAAGCAAGATGAGCATGGTCAAGTAAATTGAAACAAAGCACGGCTTGTGGCTCAAGGATATATTCAAGTTGAAGGAATTGACTTCGATGAAACATTTGCTCCTGTAGCTAAGCTTGAAGATATTCGCATACTACTAGCCTATGCTAACCACCACAACATCTTGCTCTATCAAATGGATGTGAAGAGTGCATTTCTCAACGGCAAGATTGAAGAAGAAGTATATGTCGCTCAACCACCTGGCTTTGAAGATCCAAAACATCCTGATATGGTGTACAAGCTAAATAAAGCATGGTATGGCCTCAAACAAGCTCCTCGCGCTTTGGTATGATCTGATCAAAGACTTCACGAAGAGAAAAGGCTTCAAACCTAGATCCCTTGATCCCACACTCTTCACAAAGACATATGATGGTGAACTGTTTGTATGCCAAATATATGTGGATGACATTATCTTGGCTGCACCAACCGTAAGTATAGTGATGAATTTGGATACATGATGCAAGAACAATATCGGATGTCCATGATGGGAGAGCTCAAGTTCTTCCTTAGTCTTCAAATTAAATCGACAAAGGAATGGCATCTTTATATCTCAAGAAAAATACCTCCAAGATTGTCTGAAGAAGTTTGGAATGCAAGAGTGCAAAGGATACACGACGCCAATGCTAGCCAAACACCATCTGGGTCCCGACGACAATGGTAAAGAGTTCGATCAAAAGGTATACCGCTCCATGATTGGTTCCTTACTTTACCTATGTGCATCTAGGCCAGATATCATGCTTAGTGTTTGCATGTGTGCTCGATTCCAAGCGGCACCAAAGGAATCGCATCACTTAGGCGTGAAGCGAATTCTTCAATATTTGGCTCACACCCCAACACTCGGATTATGGTATCCAAAGGGCTCAAAATTTATTTGGTTGGATTTTGGGATGTTGATTATGCTTTGGTGACAAGGTGGATCGCAAGTCTACATCGGGCACATGTCACTTTACGGGACGATCACTTGTCTATTGGTCTTCAAAGAAGCGAATCGTATCACTCTCAACTGCTGAATCTGAATACATTGCTTCTTTGGATCTTGCTGTGCTCAGCTTCTATGGATTAAGCAAACTCTCAAGGACTATGGCATCAATCTGACACAAGTACCTCTCTTTTGCGACAATGAAAGCGCCATCAAGATTGCCAACAATCCAATCCAGCACTCGAAGACAAAGCACATTGAAATTCGTCATCATTTTCTCAGGGATCATGTCATGAAGAAAGATATTGACATCATTCACGTCAACACTGAAGAGCAATTGGCAGATATCTTCACAAAGCAATTGGATGAGAAAAGGTTTTGCAAGTTACGGTGTGAGCTAAATATCTTGGAATCCTCAAATGTCCTATGATCAAGCACACATCCTAACACTTATGCATGTTGATGACTTAGATGTGCAACACACGAAGTAAAGTATATCTTCAATCAATGAAGACTTACATTACGAGTGTGAATACATTAACATGGAATTTGACTTGAGCGCCCACGATAATTGTGCTGTGTATGCAGGTCTAATACTTCCTATCTGATTGGGTAACGCCACCACCAAATTTTCTGTTTGAAGTGTTTCACTCATGGCGTTACTTCTCAATATCTTCGCATTTGATTTGTCTTCAACTTCAACCTATCTTCATGATTTTCTTCACTATGTTGATTTGGTTGCTTTCTAATATATATATATATATTGTTCTGTCCTCTACAGCATTCACTTATAGCTATGTCTTCCAAGTTGAATCTTTTGAACTAAGTGAATGTGATCGGACCCTAATCTCTCTATGCTTTCTATCTCAAACTCTATCTGTCCAAATCATATGCATTCTATTGAAAACTGTCGAATGTCTTCTCTGCGTCCTTGTCGTGAAGACACGAGACAAACTTTAAGTCTGTTTTAAATGATTCATCCTTACTATTGAAATCCGGAGAAGCGGAACGACCATCAAACAAACTGGCGGGCGTGGGAACGTGGGACAACTCGAGTATGTTGCATGCTTGCCACGTGCCCCTCGAGATGTGAACCGCCCGAGGCACTGCGTAATGCGCTGTTGTGCCGCACACCTCCTTATAAATACATGTCCCTGCGGTAAAGAAAATCTTCGTCCACCTCTCCACCTCGTCAAAACCCTAAGCGCCACCGCTAGCTCTCGGCAACGCCGTGACGGCGCTTAGCTGCCGCGACTTCTCCGACGCCGTCCTCACGCCGGCCGCGAACATCGTCATCTCCGCCGCCGCCGTAGGTGTCCTCCGTCGCCAAGTTAGGGCACGTTGGATTGAACTGCTCGGCCTCCTTTTTCTTCCCGTCTAGCAGTTCTTCGAGTGGTAAATATAACTCTATTTTTACCATCTTTTTGATCTTCAAGATTCATCCTACTTACCAAAATTGGTTTCTGCCCATACTATGTTAGATCTATTATGTCTGCATCTCATACTGCCTAGTATATTCACTTAAGCTTCACAACTAGTTAGATTCCTCACTTGTACTTATTCACGGATTCGTACAAATCTGGAACCAACTCTCAGTGTATAAGTGAATGTCTTCGCATCATGAGGTCAATGTCTTCAAACCGATTTATCTTCAAAATCTTCTGAGAATGCATATGACTTCTTCCCCTTATCTCGCATCTCTAATGCTGTCACAGGTACATGTCCGTGGGAGAATCCCTTGGTTCTCATAGTCCGCATTCGTTTGCAGAATTCTTACAGCATCAAACTAACTCTCCCGAAGCCAGTTCCTGTTTGTCCAAAGAACGCAAGCCTTTGAAGCCTTTGAGCGTATTGAAGCCATTCAGTTTGAAGTTCATGGCTGCGGATAAATCGGTCGAGGAAGGGCGGCGGACAGCGTCGTGGGGAACCTCAAAAGATCTGCTCGATGACCTCGCAGAGCTTTACAAGACAGATCCGAAGAGAATTACAATCGGTAGCAAGACGCGAATCCAATGGATTCGACGATATTGGGCTGAACAATGGTTCAAGTACAATTTCGTGACCCAGGAATATGCCGAGAAGAATGCTATCGAAGCCCTTGGGGTGATATTCTCTTTCGAGGCCTTCCACCCAAGAACATGGCTGAAGCTATTGCACACGGTTTCTATCCTTGTATGGTCCGTGGACCTCAGCCTGAAAATGCCGACCCAACGTCATTGCTCTGGTGTCGTGATGATAATCTCTTCAAGCGCAACTTCCAGCACGCAAAGGCTTCGGCCAAGGAAAACAAGAAGTCATTGGGATTAGACTTCAACCTGGTCCCTCTGCTCCCCGTCTTTGGCCGACGGCTCACGTGATCTTTGAACCCAATGTCATCGGTCCCTTTTCAAACCTTGATGGCCTCATCACTTACATCTTGGTCCAAGGTGCCAAAGTGGATCACTCGATGGCGATCTTTGAGTCGATGATGCCCAGCTCCTGCTCCTGCTCCAAAGCCGCGAAGCTAAAGAAAGTCAAGGCTTCAAAGTCATTTGCTCCTCCAAAAGCTTCACGTGTGAAGCCATCAGCTCTTGCACCTCCACGAAGCCGATTAATGCGGTCTCAAGATCAATCCCGTATCTCCAAGAAGGCGGAGGAGAGAAAGAAAATTGTCAAGAATCTGAATCGACATCGACCTGCTGCCATTCTGCGTGAAGAGCACATTGATCTGTCCAGTGATAAAGATCTTGTAGATGATGCCCTTGAGCAACTTATCAAGAGAAAAGAAGAAGCAGAAATTTTCAACAATTTGCCTCTCTTTGATGTGGCAATCATCCATCACTTCATTGATGAATGGTTTGACACCCCAAACATCAGCTTTGAAGATCTGCAACTTCCTATTGGCCTCAGCGTCTCTTTCAATGGCGCCATTGCTTCTGAGCTAGCTCTTGCTCAGCGCATTGTTGAACTGAAGAACAAAGTCGACTATGAAAAAGCTCAATTCAAGAAGCATATGGCTGCACTCAGCGTGCAAGATGTCAAAAACTTCAAGGTCATGCTGCACGAGCTCAAAGAAGCCTTTCTCAAGAAGCGAGAAGAAGCCAGAGGCTCTCGTGAGCACATGAAGAGTCTGGCTGACAAGTGTGCTTGCCTACAATGAAATTTGAGAAGCGCCAAGGCTCTTGGCCGTCTGGCATTGACCCCAGAATGGCTGCAAAGAGGAAGAAGTCTTCAATGACCAAGCTGCACCTTCAAGGCAGGAAGAACCCGCATAGTCTTCCCAAGCAGCATGGTGGCTCGAAGCCAAAGGTCCGGTCAACCGCTTCAATGTAAGAAGACGAGGGCTGCCGAGGCTGAAGCCAGAAAAAGGAAACTTCCTGAAGCCTCTGATGTTGCTCCCTCCAAGAAGAAGCTCAAGACCAAGAAGAATCGGGCTGCTCCCACAGAGCCCTTGGTTGTTGAACCCATTTCAGTGGTTCGTCCCGCGTCTGCAACCCAAGAACTTCGCATGACTGTTCATGAGCCTGCTTCCACAGAGGCTCCTGAAGCTAAAGAGATTCCAGCAGTTGATCCCATCACTGCTGAAGACATTGGTCACCATGACAATGTTGAAGATGATGAAGTTCTTCCTCAAATTGAATACAATGTGGTATCATCGCTTTGTTAAATGCGAGCAATGAACTCATCAAGATTGGTCGCCCTCGGCGCCAATTGCTCAGATGCTTCATGGGCTGATCGCCCGCAACAAGAAGACTCCCTAGTACTCCCCAACAACAAGTCACTCCCCAACAACAACAGCAAGAAGAAGAGGAAGACTTTGAGGCCCGAAAACCCCATCTCCAAAGGCTTCGCCAAAGATTTCGCAGCTTCGCAAAGGTCAAAGGCCTCAAGTACCTCTCTCGAAGCGTTCGAGGAAGGAGAAGTGCACCACCAACCTGTTGCACGTCAAGTGTTTTCGAAGCCACTCCAACTGTGAATGTCTCCAGTCTGAAGCCAAAGCTGCTGAAGACAATCCGGCTGCATCGGTAGAAGACACCCAAGAAGAAGAAGAACGTGTCCCTACACCCCCTTAATTGAAGAAGTTATTCCTGATATCAACGTGCCGGTGCCCGACCCTCCAGCTCCTCAAGTGGAGGTTGAAAACATTGAGGCTGCCACCTCCAACACCAATGAAGCCAATGACGTGGTCATGGCTGAAGCAAATGTGGAGCCTGCACCAACAGCTCCTAAAGCCAATGAAGGAAATGTGCCTAAAGCCAATGAGGCAACTACTCCCGAAGCATCTGCTGAGCAGCCTGAAGCCTCAGTTGTTGCCACTGCTCCAGTTCCGCCACCAAGGCCCTACACAATTGAGCAAGCATACAACTATGGTCATTAATCACAGAAGATGGCACTGTTACGGTCCCTCCGCCTCATGCCTCTGGTCCTCGGTTTGAATATCATATTGCGCATAGGCCTCGTGTCCAAGCGAAGCCAAGGCGCCAAGGTTTCCAGGCACTGCCACCTCTACAGGTTCTTTCAATGCAAATGGCTTCAAAGCCCACAACACTTTCTTTGATAGAGCAAAGAACCCCTACACAAGGCCAAGGATATCATCTGACCGTTTCTGGAGCTATCAGCAATGAAGCTATTACTCATGCGTTCTGTATGATCAAGGCGCATTTTCCCTCATATGCGCCTCGACATCAAGCCATTGCGGACTGCCGTGCTTAGAAGAAGCACTTGATTGCTTTCATGATGCAGTCTGCTCGGCCGTTCTGCATAAAGAACACCGGAATGAAGAACTTGTGCTTCAATTCTATGCTACCCTCCACATCCATGGCTACTCTGAGAATCTGAAGACATGGGTTCTCGAGTGGATGACAGAAATGTTCATCATGAAGCCAAAGCTCTTGGCGTCATTGAGCTCACAGGCCTACCCACTCCGGAGAGCTGTTTGAACCTAGTTGTCAACTCTACCGCGATGCCTTTGGAGAGCATATTTCATAAGCCGTAACCCATCATGAGTCAGATGTTGAGCATGATGAAGCCACTGCCACATGACGTTGAATACCCTCAGGACTTCTTTGTTGATGACCTTGAGTATCTGCCTCGTACAATATACCACATCATCAGGCAACTCTATGGCCTATCAAAGGGCATTCATCATCTGCAAAACTTGAAGGAGCAATGAAGACATTGGTCTTTTACATCCTCAATGGCATCAGCTTCAATACGCAAGAATTCTTCATCCGACAATTGGCTGCGTCTGGATCTGATCTATTCGGTCTGAAATTTTATGCTCCATGGGTCATGCGCCTCATCAAGATGCACTCTGCTATCAACTATCAGCCCTCTGCTCGCAATCATCTGACATTTCCACCAGAGGTTGATATGTCAGTTGAAGCCATTTACCCTGAGCTTGACAAAACGCCACTTTGTCTTCAGAATGCCGATCACCATAGCTTCTCTCATCCCATGGAAGGCGTCAATGATATCTCGTGTCTATCCTCTGGCTGGGAACACACGTATGCCTCACCGTCGCGGACCGAAGCCACCGAGAGCACAATTGGCCAAAGGCCTCGAGAAGCGCTCTCGAGTCCTCAATGATCGAGAACTTCTTGTCGACCGCATCGTAAACAAGATAAGCATCACTCCTGGCTCAAGCGACAAATGCAAAGCCTCTTGGTGGACGTCAATCGCATTGAAACCATGCCACCAAGAATGCTTTTGTCACTCCACGAGACCTGTCGGCGATCATGGAAGAGTTTGACCACGCTTAGTGTCAAGCAGATCTTCAAGACGATGGCTTCAATGAGCGCTTCAAGTTTGACTCCACTCCTCCACGGAATGCAGTCCCTCTGACGAACTCCATCACTTGAAGACTCGACTATTCTTCCTCCGCAGAATCGTCAATGCCAGAGTGATCAATGATGAAGATGATGCTACTTCACCGCCCCCTACTTCTGCACGCCTCGACACTGCACCAAGCTCGTCTGCACCGCCAACCAACAACGACAACCCTACTGCATCATCTACTTCAGAAGAGGACGAGTAGATGCTCTATGTCTTCAAACCTTTTTGGTCCTTACTGACAAAAGGGGGAGAAGCATATGAGTATGATAGTCTTCAAGCGGGTTCATAAGGGCGGTTGCATAATATTTTGCCTAGTGTTTACAACTCTCGCTTTTGATACATTTGGTTCTTTGAGTTGTAACACTTAAACTCGATGGTCGTCTGCTACTTATTTGCTTTACTCTGGTGCGATGATAAATTCCGCATGTGCGACGATAACTTCCGCACTTAGATCATTCTGCAGACGTCCATTTTTCATTATGCATGTCATTCTCTTAGTTATATCATTTCATGCATGATGAATTATCTTCATAAGTTGAAGAGGATCTCCACAAGTACAACCTGCCATGTGCATTTGCATTCCAAAAGCAAACTACTTATATGCACATCTTCAGGGGGAGCCTTTGCCACTTATGAAGACAATTCCCTATCCTTTACAATTTCATGAACTTTATCCCCGTTGAAAACTTTAACCAGTTTGTCATCAGTCACCAAAAAGGGGGAGATTGTAAGTGCATCTAGTGCCACCCCTAGTTGGTTTTGGAGTATTGACGACAAATGTGGTTGAGGGACTAATGCGTTTGTGAGAATTGCAGGATAACGCAGGTAGTGTCCCTCATTGATTCGGTTTACCTACCGGAGATGACCCTAAAAATGTATGAAGACATTGACGACAAGGGTGGTATGTGAAGATATTCACATTGAAGACTATGACATGAGAAGACATTGAGTGAAGACTATGGAGCCTTGAAGATCGTATCGCTTTTGTTGTTTCCTTTTCTTCTTTGTTGAGTCATAGGAACCACCGTCTTTGTTAAGTGGGGTCCAAGTGATCATAGTCGTAATGACCAAGTGATGCTCAACCCAAATCCTATGTCTTCGAGCGAAGACAATGAGAGCAAAACTTAGCCAGAGCTGGATGAGTCACTTTGCTTGTAGCCCAAGTAAAGTTGCCGTGTGTGTTTGAAATCGACCGTTGGAACACGTGTCGGTTCCTTAGTGACCTGTGGTCATTTCGGACATATCAGGTCGGGTTGCCTAGTGGCTATAAATAGCCCACCCCTACACCATAAATTGGTGGCTGCTCAGAGTTAGTGCACGGCTTTTGTCGTTTGAGAGCAACCCACCTCGAAGCCTTTGAGAGAGAGAAATACTTGCGAGGACAAAGCCCAAACACCCAGAGCCAAAGAGTGTTAGGCATCACTGAAGTCTTTACATGCATGTGACCTAAAGACTTATTACAATTGAGGACTGTGAATCCTCCAGCCGGTTAGGCGTCGCGTTCTGAGCATCCAAGAGTCATTGTGGATTGCCGGTGAACGCAGTCTGTGAAGGTTCGGAAGTCTACCTTGAAGACTTACCAGAGTGATTGGGCGAGGACTGTGTGTCCTTAGATCAAGGGGAATAAGGTGAAGACGTGGTTTTCTGGTTTGAATCTCAGCCTCCCTAACCAGATGTACAGTTGTCACAGCAACTGGAACTGGTCCAACAAATCCTATGTCTTCAACAAGTGACTGGTTCAATCTTCTCCCTCACCTTACTTAGAGTTTGTCTTCGTGAAGTCATTGCCTATTTGTCATACCTGTTTGACTTCATTGCTTGACTACTTTTGTTGATTGGCTTCTCACTATCTTCCATCTTGATCCTACTACCAAGCTGCTATTAGTCTTGTACTTTCACGTTATTGCATACTAGACTATGGTTTGCTTGTTGTATTTTATCTTCCGCTGCATATCAATTAGGTCATTTCTATTGTTTGTCAATGAAACATCCGTCTTTTGAAGAATTTCCAAAAACTCGCCTATTCACCCCCCCCCCCCTCTAGTCGAGAACTAGCACTTTTAATTGGTATCGAGCTAGGTACTCCCTTGTTACTGTGTGATTCGGTTTAACCACCGGAGTTTTAACTATGTCGATTGCAGGATAATCAAAGTCTCCGCTGCTTGCCCGTGTTCGATGGAACCGACTATCCCTCTTGGAAGAATAAGATGCGCATGCATCTTGAAGCCATTGATGTCGACCTCGGTATGTCGTCAAGAACGACGCTCCCAAAACTGGTGAAGGTGTCACCCCGCTGATGTCAAGAAGTTCATCCAACCGGACTCTCTTGCAAAGAACATCATATGTGGTCATCGACCAAAGGACAAGATGGCCGTGTGAGTGCTCCGGAAACGTTGAAGCTAGTCTGGACTGGCTTTCCAAGGTCAACGAAGGCGTCTCAACCCGGAGAGATCAAAGGATCGGTGTTCTTCGCAACCTCTTCAACCGCTTCAAGAGAAGCGACAATGAAAATGTCCAGCTCACGTTTGATCGCCTCACCGACATCACAAATGAGCTTCATGCTCTCGCCACCGAGATCACCAAGCATGAAATCGTCAAGACGCTACTGAGATCACTTGACAGCTCTTTTGACACCCTTGCCCTCATGATACAAGAACGTCCTGACTTCAAGACACTAGATCCGTCTGATATACTTGAGAGGCTCAACACACATGAGTTCCAGCTTTCTGAGAAAAGAGATATATATCTATGGTCCCAACTATGGCCGAACTCGCGCTTTGAAGGCAAAAGTTGTTTCTTCATCTGAAGAAGAAGAATCATGCGGTTACGATGATCCACAAGACATTGGAAAGGAACTTGCTATGCTTGTGAAGAAGTTCCGTAAGTTCACTAGGAAGAAAGGCTTCGTAAAGTCTTCACGATCCAGCTCAAGAAATGATGAAGCTTCCACTCATGATTACAAGAAGAGAACCTGTCACAAGTGCAAGAAAACTGGACACTATATCTCTGAGTGTCCACAGGGGGACAATGAGAAGAAGAAGAAGAAGAGCAAGGAATATGATTCTGATGACAAGAAGAAGAAGAAATCTTCAAAGTCTTCTTCCAAGTCCTCATCAAAGTCTTCATCTCATAAGAAGAGCTCATCTGGCAAGGCTCGTGCTTTTGTTGGCAAGGAAATGGATTCAGAGGAGGAGTCCGCTTACGAGGAGGTGGAGGTGGAGTCTCAAGAGGAGTCCGACCACAGCGTTGCAAGTCTGGCTTTAGCCACAACCTATGTTGCCAAGTCCATCTTCAACACTGAAGACAATGACTTCTACACCACCGCTGAAGCTGATGACAAGGACGACCCTGCTCCCACCTACTGCTTCATGGCACACGGTGCCAAGGTAAAATCACGTGATGCTTACTTTCAAACATCAAGTGAAGATGACTCTGATTGTGAATCCAAACCCAGCTACAAAACACTTGCTAAAATTGCAACCGAACAACAAAGAGCTATGGAACATACTCAAAAACTGTTAGACAAAAGCGATGACCTGTTGGACGCGGATATGACACATTCACAGTCTGTTGTGCAGGGCCATGTGGATATGAAGGAGATAGTCCTTGATCCGTACCGCAGGGTCTGTTGTGCCATCATATGATTCGATGTTTACGGGTTTGAAACCCTCGGGGATTTGATGATCCATTACTTCATCTGTGAAGCATAGTGGGTGTGCGGCGCCTCCCTATTGGGCTTTATCACGACGTAGCTCAAGTGAGCTTTGTCTGCTGTGTTCGGCCCGGCCGGATTTACCATATCCGGCATGACGGTTATCGTCACGTGTCGTGGGGCGCTCACATGATCCATAGATCGATCTTGGTTGCCTTGCCCTGTCCTCCAATATATCTCGCAGGTCTGGCGCATTTCCCCGTACCTTGGTATTCTTTGAGTGACACCGGGGTGCGGCTTGAGTGGAGGGCCGAGAGGCCTCTCTGTCGTGGCCACGAGGTGGCCGGTCGGCCGCATCATGCGCTGGTGATATAGGTCTAGGTGCTTCCTCCTCTAATCGGGGTAGCAGCCTGCGTTTTGGGTAGCTCTTGGAGGGTCGTTCGAGTTCGTACTCTTCGGACGCAAGGACATCAGTCCATCTGTCGGCTAGCAAGTCTTGGTCAGCTCTAAGCTGTTGCTGTTTTTTCTTGAGGCTGCTCGCCATGGCCATAAGCCTGCGTTTGAAACGCTCTTGTTCGACGGGATCCTCAGGCACGACAAATTCGTCGTCGTCGAGGCTTGCCTCGTCTTGGGAGGGAGGCATGTAATTATCGTCCTCTATCTCTCTGTCTGTCGCTCTCTCATGAGGGTTGGCTTCTCCATCCTCCTGTTGAATCCTCTTTGGAGGGGTTGTCTTCAAAGACCTTGTCTGGGGTGTTATTGTCTCCGGTGCCGGAATCGCCGTTTTTGCTGTGGCGGGATTTAGAGCGGCGCCGCTAACGCCGGCGCTTAGGCTGTTTCTTGGAGGGGTCATCCTCCGTTGTTCCATCGCCGTTCCCTTCTTTTGGGGTGTCCACCATGTATATGTCATACAATGAGGTGGCCTTGCAGTGCCCTGTAGGCGCTGGTTCTTGTTAAATCTCTGCATAAATCGTCCATCTTTGTCGATGTCTTCGGAGTCGAAGTCGAGCATGTCGGTTAAATCATCGAAAGTGGCTACGAAGTGAGTGGTGGGTGGGGTTTGAAGTTCTTTGTCGTCCGCATCCCAACCTTGCTGACCATAGTCCGGCCAGGGCTCTCCTGATAAAGAGAGAGACTTTAGTGAATTCAGAATGTCACCGAAAGGCGAGCGCTGAAAGATGTCCGCGGCGGTGAACTCCATGATCGGCGCCCAATCGGATTCGATTGGCAGGGGCGCGGAAGGTTCGGAGTCCGGAGAGGAGTCCGGCACCTTGGAGTCACGAGCTTCGCAAAGGACAAGTATGGTGTTCGGCTCGATCGCCGTGGAGATTCCAGCCCCCGAGGCGGTGTCCAGCCACCTGTCCTCGATTGGCGCAGTCGGCTCCGAGCTAAGGGTCGGAGCGGACACTGGTGCGGCCTCCAGGGCACTGTTCGACGGCAGAGCTAGATCATGCCCATCGTAACAGTGCAGCACGCTTGGCTGTGGCTCGAGCCCGTCGAAGATCAAGTCTCCACGAACGTCGGCCGTGTAGTTCAAACTTCCAAACCTGACCTGACGGCCAGGGGCGTAGCTTTCAATCTGCTCCAGATGGCCAAGCGAATTGGCCCGCAGTGCAAAGCCGCCGAATACGAAGATCTGTCCGGGGAGAAAAGTCTCACCCTGGAGCGCATCATTGTTGATGATCGGAGAAGCCATCGGGCCTAAAGGTGACGGCACAGAGGAACTCTGAATGAAAGCACCAATGTCGGTGTCAAAACCGGCGGATCTCGGGTAGAGGGTCCCGAACTGTGCGTCTAGGCAGATGGTAACAGGAGACAAGGGACACGATGTTTTTACCCAGGTTCGCGCCCTCTCGATGGAGGTAAAACCCTACTCCTTCTTGATTAATATCGATGATATGGGTAGTACAAGAGTAGATCTACCACGAGATCAGAGAGGCTAAACCCTAGAAGCTAGCCTATGGTATGATTGTTGTTCGTCCTACGGACTGAAACCCTCCGGTTTATATAGACACCAGAGAGGGTTAGGGTTACATAGATTCGGTTACAATGGAAGGAGATTTACATATCGGTATCGCCAAGCTTGCCTTCCACGCCAAGGAAAGTCCCATCCGGACACGGGACGAAGTCTTCAATCTTGTATCTTCATAGTCCAGGAGTCCGGCCATCCGGACACCCCCTAATCCAGGACTCCCTCAACAAGGTTCATAATTGTTCTCACACAATGCCTACTGTACCATATCATTTATACAATTTATATTGAGGAATATAAGCCATAGAAACTAGAAAACAAGAAAACTATGCAATGAAAACAGAATCTGTCAGAAACAGAACAGTCTGTAATGATCTGAACAATAACCATACTTCTGCTACTCCAAAAATTATGAAATAAATTGGTGGACATGAGGAATTTGTCTATTAATCTTCTTCAAAAAGAATCAACTCAAAGGCACTCTTATGTAAAAAATGACATCTATTCTCGTGAGCACAAAGTTTCTGTTTTTTACAGCAAGATCACATTAACTTTCACCCAAGTCTTCCCAAAGGTCTTACTTGGCACTTCATTCAAACAAAATCTATAAAACATGATTACTACAGTAGCTTAATCATGTAAACACACAAAAACATTAAGGGTAAATATTGGGTTATCTCCCAACAAGTGATTTTCTTTAATGCCTTTTAGCTAGGCATGATGATTTCAATGATGCTCACATAATAGACAAGAATTGAAACACAAAGAGAGCATCTTGAAGAATATGACTAGCACATTTAATTCTAACCCACTTCCTATGCCTAGGGATTTTGTGAGAAAACCATTTATAAGAACAACAATCAACTAGCATAGGAAGGCAAAACAAGTATAACTTCAAAACCTTAAGCACTTAGAGAGGAAACTTGATATTACTGCAACTCCTACAAGCATGTATTCCTCCCTCATAATAATTTTCAGTAGCATCATGGATAGCCACTTTGTTCTCATACTCAATTGGAACCTCTTCCGAAATAGTGGAATCATTACTAGCTAAAGTTGACACTCTTCCAAATCCACTTTCATAAATATCACACTAAGATTCAACACCCTCCAAAATAGTGGGATCACTAATTCCTAAAGTTGACACTCTTCCAAACCCACTTTAAATGATAGTATTATTCATACTCCAAAAGATATAAGTGAAGTTCATGGAGCATTCTACAATTAACATAGACTAACCAATATCCAACCTCAAAATATATAAGTGAAGCACACGAAGCATTCTATAAAACCATACTCAAAAGATTTAAGTGAAGCACAAAGAGTAATTCTATAAAGTCATACTTAAAATATATAAGCGAGGCACATGAAGTATTCTATAAACTGATGGAGGGACATCTCATACTAGCATGGTTCTATAAAGAAAAAGAAAAACACAAAGGACACAAATCATGTGAACAAAACAAAAACCGAGGTATACCGATAATTGTTGAAGAAGAAAGATGGGATGCCAACTGGGGCATCACCAAGATTAGATGCTTGAGTATCCTTTGAAATATTTACTAGGGGTGCCTTGGGCATCCCCAAGCTTGAACTCTTGCCTCTTTATTCTTCTCACATCTGTAACTCCTTGTTCTTCGAACACTTCAACCATAAAAACTTAGCAAAAACTTGTGAGATCCGTTAGTATAACAAAGCAAATAACTACCATAAGTACTGTTGCAAACTAATTCATATTTTGTTTTTGCATTGTAGCTACTGTAATACAACTTTTCCATGGCTTAATCCACTGATAGAAATCAATAGTTTCATCAAAACGAGCAATCAATGCATCAAAAACAGAATCTGTCTTAAACAAGACAGTCTGTATTAATATGGAAGTTTAGCAAACTTCTGTAACTCCTAAAATTATGAACTAAATTTGACAATCTGAAAAATTTGTACAGAAGTAATGTGCAAAAAGTTTCAGACTCATTTGACTTTCCAGTAAAAAAATGTAAACTCACTTTTCTGACCAAGTTTTTGTTTTTGTTCTCACATAGTAAACAAGCAATCTAATCATCCTAAAACCAAAGCTTGGCACATTATTTTTAAAATACAGTGAATATATACAAGGATAATTATTTACAGAGAAACTTCCATGAAAAATTCTACATTGTTTCCGTGAGCATGAACACAAGTGCTCAAAATTAGGCCCTCACTTCTTCAATGCATAACTTTCCAATCACTTCTCTTTTTGAAAAACTTTTTAGGCATGAAAGGCAAGTAAATTTTTCTTTGTATTTTCATTCTTTTAATTTTTTTGTAAGTTTCACCCACAACTAAACAGAAACAAAAAGGAAAAAGAAAATCTACTTAGTGAATAAAGCAAAGAAGCACACACGAGAATATCAACCCCACGCTATTGCTCCCCGGCAACGGCGCCAGAAAAGAGCTTGATAATCCCCAATTGCAGGGAATCATCGTAGCAATTTCCAAAGGTGTAAGTGATAAGTATGGAGTGTCGAACCCACAAGGAGCTAAAGGTAGGATCAATATTCTCTCAAGCCCTATCTGCCACTGATACGACTCTACGTACAATCGAGCGCTTGCTTCCAACTAGAAACGAGAAATAAAACTACATTGTGGGTATGAAGAGGATAACTTGGTATGATATCAGAGAGCTAAAATATAAAAGTAGGTGCTGTTATCATAAAGTTAGAATATATTACTAAATAATATAAATAGCGAGTGTGGGACAATGATGGATCGGTGTGCGGAATTGTCCTAGGCAATTGTTAACAAGACCGATAGTCGTCATTGCAATTTCATATGAGGCAGAGGCATAAGATAACATAATTTCTCTACTTGGATCATATGCACTTATGATTGGAACTCTAGCAAGCATCCGCAACTACTAAGGATCATTAAGGTAAAACCCAACCATAGCATTAAAGCATCAAGTCCTCTTTATTCCCATACGCAACAATCCCTCTTACTCGGGTTTGTGTTTCAGTCACTCACCAACCCACTATAAGCGAATCATGAACGTATTGCAACACCCTACATCGGGATCCCTCACGCTTGCACGACACGGAGGGCACCATAGGACAGCACCAAAATAAAACATACAACTCGTACCAATCTAGATCATCAATCAACCCAAAGACAAAGGATATCTACTCAAAACATCATAGGATGGCAACACATCATTGGATCATAATATGTGGCATAAAGCACCATGTTCAAGTAGGGATTACAGCGGGGAGTGGGAGAGTGGACCGCGTAAAAGAGATGAGGATGGTGATGATGATGGTGATGTTGATGAAGACGATCGCCGCAGCGATGATTCCCCTCTCGATGGCACTCCGGTGCCACCAAGAGAGAGGAGGAGAGGTTCTCCCCCTTTTGCTTCCACCTCCATGGCCTCCACCCTCTGGTCCTTGGCCCTCATGGTGATGATGGCCCCTCCGGGATACTCCTCCATGGCCACCGGTGATGATGGCCCCCTCCGGCAGGGTGCCGGAGAGGGCCTAGATTGACTTCTCATGGCTACAGAGGCTTGCGGCGGCGGAACTTCCGATCTAGGTTTCTTTCTGGAAGTTTGGGTATATATAGAAGAGTTTTGCGTTGATTTCACGTCAGGGGGGTCTCCGGGCTGTCCACGAGGCAGGGGCGCGCCCCCACCCTCGCGGGCAGCCCGGACTCTCCGCCTGCTTGGTACTTCGTGGGCTTCTTCTGGTCCAAAAATGATCTCCGTCAAGTGGCACGTCAATTGGACTCCGTTTGGTTTTCCTTTTCTGCGATACTCTAAAACAAGGAGAAAACAAAAATTGGCACTGAGCTCTAGGTAAATAGGTTAGTCCCAAAAATCATATAAAAGTGTATAATAAAGCCCATTAAACATCCAAGTTAGATAATATAACAGCATGAGCACTTCATAAATTATAGATACGTTGGAAACGTATCAGACAACCTTCTCCTCAGCCTCGCCGAGGGCCTTCCTCAGGGCCTCGACCTCGGTCATGGCTCCTGCACATATTACGACACTGCGGTCAATATACAGCGATTGTTCTTTCTGAACACATAGCAAGTCGTTACTCACCTTGCTTGTCCTGAAGCCGAATTTTAACCACGCCGAGCTCGTTCTCGGTCCGCTCCAGCCTCTGCTTCAGTTCAGCGACTTCGGCAACATGTGAGGTTGCGGCCAAGAGTGACACCTACTCATTGATGCATATTAAGTTAGTCTCCTATAACAAAGGATTGATCCTCTGTCCGGTTCTTCTCACCGAACACCGGACAGTGTCTCAGGGGCTACTGTCTACGGGGTTTTTCGCTTTCTTACCTCGAAACCTGTCAACAGGTTGATGTAGGCTTCATCCAGTCCACTCTTGGCGGACTGAACCTTCTCGATCACCGCACCCATAAGGACACGGTGCTCGTCCACAACGGAGGCGCCTTGTAACGCCTCCATCAGGTTACCCCGCGCCCCCGGATGGACAGGGGCCACCGGTGGAAGCGGTGCACCCCCCTCCTTCAAAGGGGGCTGCTCGCCTAACTCTGGAGCCATATGAGTCTCCGGAATCGTATTCGGCTGAGGGCCGAACTGGATGCGGCCCTCTTCGCCAGTCTCCATGGGGATCGGCTCCCCCATGTGTCCGGCAGTGGAGGTCTCGCCTTGTGGCGCCTCCTGGACAGCGTCCTGGGCTCCTCCCCCGTTCAAAGCGGTCCTCCAGGACAACACTTCGGTGTCGTCCCTGGCCCCAGGGGAATAAGCAGGCGGTGGTGACATGCTCGCCATCTCCGACGGAGCCAACGAGGCTCCAGATGAGGATCGCTGGATGAGGTCGCGGGCCGGACTGCAGTAGTACAGTTAACTATGTCAAGATAATGAAGAGAAAGGGCCGGATGTGCGCATGAGCGAGCCATGGCACTTACGATGCGGCCTGGGGCTTAGTGCGGGGGCGTCGTTCCGGACTGCTGTCAACGTCCCACGCGGTGTTGGCCGCTGGGACGCCCTTCCCCTTCTTGGGCGTTTCCGCCTCCAGATGCGAGGAAGCTGCCCTCTTCTTCTTTCTCTCCTCAGGGGGAGGGTTGTTCTCCTCCTCTTCCTCTTCATTGTCCTCGGGGACAGAGGAATGGTCCTCGTCGTCTTCGGACGTTATGTCCGAAGTGCCCTTGCAACGGGGGCCACTTTTGGCTCCCTCGGCCTTCTTCTCCGGCCTTATATGGCGCAGGCACCAGCATCTTCGCTAGACGCAGGATGACCGGTTCTTTAGGCAGCGGAGCCGGATACTGGATCCGCTTCGTGTAGGATCGAAAGTATGTGTAGAGGGGGGTGATTATACTACTTGACCAAATAAAAATCTAGCCTTTTCCCAATTTTAGTTCTTGGCAGATTTTAACAACTTAGCACAAGTCAAGCAATCAACCTACACATGCAATTCTAAGAGTATAGCAGCGGAAAGTAAAACAATTGCATATGAAGGTAAAAGGAGGAGTTTGAGGGAGCAAACGCAATGTTGATACGGAGATTTTTTATCAGTGGTTCCGATAGGTGGTGCTATCATACATCCACGTTGATGGAGACTTCAACCCACGAAGGGAAACGATTGCGCGAGTCCACGGAGAGCTCCACCCACGAAGGGTCCACGAAGAAGCAACTTTGTCTATCCCACCATGGTTGTCGCCCACGAAGGACTTGCCTCACTAGGGTAGATCTTCACGAAGTAGGCGATCTCCTTGCCCTTACAAACTCCTTGGTTCAACTCCACAATCTTGTCGGAGGCTCCCAAGTGACACCTAGCCAATCTAGGAGACACCACTCTCCAAGAAGTAACAAATGGTGTGTCGATGATGAACTCCTTGCTCTTGTGCTTCAAATGATAGTCTCCCCAACACTCAACTCTCTCTCATAGGACTGGATTTGGTAGAAAGAAGATTTGAGTGGAAAGCAACTTGGGGAAGGCTAGAGATCAAGATTTATGTGGTTGGAATGGAATATCTTGACCTCAACACAAGTGTAGGTGGTTCTCTCTCCTAAAATATGTATTGGAAGTGTAGGCATGTTCTGATGGCTCTCTCCACGAATGAAGAGTGGGTGGAGAGGTATATATAGCCTCCACACAAAATCTAACCGTTACACACAAATCACCAAACTGGGTGGGACCGATTCAGAGAACTCGATCAGACCGATTTGGTTCATAATGTGACCGTTAGGTGTTTCGGTGGGACCGACATGTCAACTTAGTGGGACCGATATCATTAGGGTTAGGGCATAACGTAATCTCGGTGTGACCGATTACACAAACTCGGTGGGACCGATTTTGGTAATAGTCAAACAGAGAGTTGGTCAGGCAAACTCGGTGGGACCGATTCGCTCATGTCGGTTGGACCGAAATGTTACGAAAGGGAAACAAAGTGTTTGCACTGCAATCTCGGTGGGACCAATCGCTCATCTCGGTTTGACCAAAACGTTACGAAGGGAAACAGAGAGATTACAATCCCATCTCGGTGAGACCAAAAAGACTAGGATTTCGGGCAGTGGATATGTCAGCTGAACTCGGTGGCGCCGGATAGAAAGAATCGGTGGGGCCGAGTTGGACTTGTGGTTTGGGACATATGTGGATATGAGAAAGTAGTGGAAGATTTGGGAGCATATCACTAAGCATTTTGAGCAAGTACCTCATTAAGCAACACCTCATCCCTTCTTAATAGTATTGGCTTTTCCTATAGACTCCTGATCTTGGATCACTAAAATAGAAAATTTAGAGCCTTGTGCTTTGAGCTTAAGCCAATCTTTTGTCCTTAGAATTTTGAAGGGTCCACTTTCTATTCCATGCCAAGTCAATCATTGAGCTTTCCTGAAATATCTATCTTGAAATATCATTAGCTCAATGAGATATGTGTTGTTAGGAATTACCAAAACCACCCAGGGATAGTTGCACTTTCAATCTCCCCCTTTTTGGTAATTGATGACAACATATAGATCAAAGCTTCGACAAATGATAAATAGTATTGAAAAACATCATCGCTTTGAGAAGTATGTGATAAGAAAGAGCTCCCCATAAATTTGTGCACTATTTAAAATTTGCTTTTGAATGCAAATGCACAATCGATTAGGATCATGGGTTACTCTTCCATTTCACATACATCTTGGTGGAGCACTCAAAATGATAGAAATTAAAGCATGCACTCATCACCAAAACAAGTGAATGATCATCTAGGATATAAGAGATAATATCATCCAATCAAGCATTAAGGGTAGCATATGATCAAACACAAGATCAAACAAGTATCTCACAAGTAGCTCACACAAGCACGCAATAAAGTTTCAAATCAAACCAAATAAGTGCAAAGAGAGATAAAAACCAACACTCTCTCTCTCGAAGCCTATGATCTATACATTTTTCTCCCCCTTTGGCAACAAGTTACCAAAAAAATTGAAAATGCATAGTGCTAAACGACTCTCAGGCTTGATCTTCGGGAGGTGGTGTTGAGAGAATTCCAAGGACGAAGGCTTCTGATAAAGTAGCTGGAGCTGGTGGAGTAGCTGCTGGAGGTGGAACTGGAGCTGTAGCTGCTGGTGCTGATGTTGTGGCTCTAGTGTCTGCCACTGGCACTGCAGCAGATCTCTGTCCTCTGGGCACTCTGGCAAAAGCATCTGTGGTAGACTTGCCTTTCTTCTCCTCTGCTTCCTCCTGAAGTTGCTGAACTGCAGTTTGGATTTCGGTTACCTTGACATCAAGGTCATAGAATTTTGTCTCAATAATCCTTTCCAAGCTCTCCTGGTTCTTGGTCAGGGTGGCCAAGCCCTTCTCAATCCTCAGGGTGGATTGGATCAGATATCCAAGCTGATCTTGCTTGCTCTTCAAGAATACCTGAGATGCCTCTTCCACAGTTGGCATCTTTGCAGCCTTCTCTACCTTAGCCTTCTCTCTCTTTTCATGTGCTTGAGCTGAAGATGGTTCATTCTCATTCATCACAACAGTGTTGTCTTCAAATTCAGGATAGATGGGCAGGTGCTCCTTATCGAAGATGCACTTGCCTTTTCCCATCTTTGAGTTGATGAGCTCCTGAATGTGTGGGGCATACCCACAACTTCTTTTCTGATCAGCTGCAGTCCTCTTGATTGTTTCAACAATCAGACTCATGACTTTGAACTTCTGTGGGACATCAAATATGTGCAACAAGTTGATAGCATGTCCTCTGATCATCTTGTGATCACCTGACTTGGGTAGCAGTGTGTGCCTTAAGATCCAGTTAATAGTTGGCAGACCAGACAACAAGTAGTGTACAGATCCAAACTTGTGTGTATCCAAAGCAGCATCTGGGATCTCTTTGTACATGTTGGCCATAGTGTTGTGGTCTTTCTTCTTCTCTGCATAAATGTCCAAGTCATCTTCATGTTCCTCAGGAGCATTTATGAGCTTGGCCCACTCATCAACTGTAGATTGGTACCTAGTACCCTCAGACATCCATACAATCCTTCCATCTGGATAGAAGTGGGCGATGGAGTAAACTGCATGATGAGCTCATCATTCCACTTGGTGAGCTTCTGGGCAACAAAAGTATCCACTCCACATGCCTTAAAGCTATCAAGCACTTCAGGGAAGTGATCCTCATTTTCCTTGATGAATTGCCGGTCAACGCATCTCATATCACACACAATGGGCTTCTTGTCAAGCAGAATTGTCTCATAGAAGTCCTGATGTTCCTTAGTGTGGAATCTGTAATCCACAGCAGTCCTTCTCCTGATAACATAGGGATCAGACTCTCTCCATAGTCTCAATCCTGCATCCTTCCTGATCTTCATATTCTCTGCAACTGGGTGTGCATTAGTGTGGTCAGGGATCTTGGGCTTTAGCTTTCTCAACACAACAGAATAATCTTCTTCTTCTTCAGCAGCTTGAGGCATTGGGGCTTGTTCTTCTCTTCAGCAGGTATGTTCCTAGTGCTTCTCTTGGGTTTTGATTTTGGAGCTGGAGCAGCAGCCTTGGGAGCAGTTTTGGGCTTTGATGGAGCAGCCCCTGCTTTGATTGCATCTCCCATAAGCTTTCTAGCTTTGGGTGCTGCTGCAGCATCCTCTTCCTCTTCTTCTTCTTCAGAATCTCTCATCATTGATGGCTTCCCAATAACTCTGGCAATGGTCTTTTTGACCCTTTCTTTTCTCTTCTTTCCATCTCCAGTTTCCTTGGGTTCAAGAGTGAACTCCATTGTTTCTCCTGTGGCAACTTTTCTTGGCATAGACATGGGTTGTCTTCTTGCTGGCATCTTTGTTTTCGGACCTGGCTTAGTTGCAGCAGCTGAGCCATACTCTTTCTTCAGCACTTTCTTCTTTGAAGTGGCTTCATCTTCAACTGCCACAAAATCTTCATCCTCAGAGTCAGAATTCCTCTTCTTCCTTGTCCTTGTGGCATCCTTTGGCAGATTGCTTGGTGTGCTCCTGCTGCCTTCATCATAGCTGCTAGAGGGATCTGAACCCTCACCCAACTGCACATGCTCTTCTGACTTGTTCTAGCTGTCACTTTGGTCAGACATCTCTGCAAATATTCTGACAGCAGACCCTGTGAATAGGTTATAGATGAGGTAGAGTAGATGAGCATCACAAAATATAGGAGTTTTGCAAAATGGATGACTTCAAAACTTAGTTTTAGTTCTTCACAAAAAGCATTTCGGATCTACCGATTTGTAAACTTGGTGATACCAAACCAGCTTTTGGAACCTAAACTAGTGAACTCGGTCGGACCGAGTCACAGTTTGGTGGTACCGAGATTGCTAGGGTTTCACAAAGAATCGAACTCGGTCACACCGATTTACAATTTTCGGTCGGAACAAAAATGTGTGTGTTTTGTCCTATGCCAAAATCAGTGAGACCGATTTCTACAACTCGGTCAGTCCGAGATGAATTCGGCGGAGACCTAACCCTAAATTTTCAAATCAAAACTAATCTACATGACGTTTTCGCTGGACAGGATGATTTCAATCATGGCAAGAATCATGGCAAAGCAATGTGCTAAGAATCAGAGTTAGGGATTAGCACAATGATCAAGTTCATACCCTAGTTCAGCGACGAACTTGCTACGGCAGCAACTGCGGTGAAGATTTACGTTGACAGCGGCGGAGACCAGCAGCGGGCCGGAGGTCGCTGGCGGTGAGAGGACGATCCAGAGACTCGAAGAGGCAGAGCATGTTATGCGCGGGCGAGAGGGTTCGGAAAATTTTCCAAAATTTGGCCCGTCGGTATATATAACCTGACCCTGTCGGTGTGACCGAGTGGAACGACTCAGTGGCACCGAGATGCAATACTGTAAGCAGTTACTGCAACTCGGTGTGACCGAAAGGTTCTAATCGGTTGCACTGAGATTGAAAACCCTAGATCAACTTAGTGACTTGGTAGGACTGAAAAGGATGAATCGGTCAGACCGAGATGCACAAAGAGGTTTTGGAGGTTTAAGTCTATGACGAATCGGGAACTCCAAGTGCTCCTCACACAGAGTGGTTCGAATATGACTTGATCAAACTTTGTGATGTAGCATGAATAGAGTTTGAGACGAGGAAAGCATAGATAGCTAGAGGGAGTTCTTAGGCATTCTTGTCCATCCATTTGACAAAAGAGAAAGAGCCAGACAATCAAAACAACAAATGGATGTCCTCAAATGAGTAAAACATGCAACCAACATGCTCACACAATAAAAATGGCAAATGAAATATGTGACAAAGCATGCACAAACACTCTAACATCTATCAAGCAATTTAGCAATGACTAGGTCATCTATATATGAGTATATTGACTTAGGAGTCAAATGAAAACATTTGATCATAGGTCATACTCATCGTTTAAGCACAAGTGGGGTTACCACTTTTACATAAAGCATTGTTGTGTTCACACCTTTAGAGTTGATTTAGCTCAATTGATTAGAGTTATGCTCACCCTAGATGTGATATCCCCCCTTAGAGGGATGAACTAACCTTGGGTTTTGTCGATGATGACTTCATGTAGGTGTTGAAGATGTAGATGCTCAATGTCGATGTAGATCATTTGGAGCAATCCTTTGGAATGAGTTGCACTTTCAATACCTACACGGGTTAGTCCCACAAGGAACAAACAAGGATATCCATAGACATAGAGTGATGCATACATAAGATGATGTCCATGAAAGCATTGGGTTACCTTGTCCCTTGTCTTACCAACAAGAGGGTTTGTGACTCCTTGAACTAGTGCAAGATATGGAAGTTGTTTGCACTTGTTCTCGCCAAAATGATAAGAGTGAAGTGTGTTGGCGGATTCACCCTCAAGAGCTCTCTAGTTCTTCTTCTTCTGGATCCACACCATCTTGATGGGAATCCTCGGAGTTGTAGTTGTACTTGATGAAGTAGTACGTGATGTAGTCTTGGGAACCCACTTGACCAAGGCCTTAGGTGCTTCTTCAAATGCATCAATTTCCTCTTGAAGCTTGTCCTTGCCTTTTTGCTTGTGGTCTTGTGGTGGAAGATCATCTTGAGCTTGTGTCCCTTTTAAAGAAGTAGGATCATACTTCTCTTGTTGAGGAACAAACTTCGTCTTGGGGTATTGATCTTGTTCCCACTCAACTCCATTGGCATTGAACTTTCGTTCAAAACCAACACCTTGATTCTTCCGGTGTCTTCCTTGCTTGCGCTCAATTTCCTCAAATTGCTTACTTCCGGCAAGGCTCTTGTAAACACCTTTCTCTATAATTCCCTTCAATAAGCTATTTTCTTGCTCAAGTGTAACTTGGCTAAGAGAATGATTAGTGGAATCAAGAGAATTACTAGAAGCAACAACATTGGATTTAGCATGATTGTTGTTACTACTAGATGAAGCATCTTTCTTGTACTTGTTGCTAGATTTAACTTGTGGCATGTAAGTAGACAAGTGTAAACGCTTGGCAATGTAAGAAGAACTTTTGTTGCGAAGATCATCATTGATTGCCTTTAAAAACTCATGCTCTTGCTCAAGGTTGAGCTTTTCAAAGCGTAGCTTATCATGAGTCTTTAAAAGTTCTCGATGATTTTCCAAGGTAGTTTCATGAGCTAACTTAAGAGTGTTTAGTTCTTTAGTTAGATGCTCAATCTCCTTCTTATCATCATCATTCGTTTTATATTGATTAGCATGATTGATTTACGTTTCATCATAGTCTTCATCACTAGAGTTGTTAACAAGTAAATCATCATCACCTAGCAAATCATCTTCATCACTATTGAAATCAACATACTCGGGATGTGTTACCTTTGGACCTTTGGCCATGAAGCATCTTCCAATTCCTTCATTTGGTGAGTCAAATATGTCGTAGGAGTTGGTTGACACAAGTGCTAGACCGGCAACACCTTCATCTTGAGTATATTCGAGTCGAGTGATAACTTCTTCGGAGTGATTGTCGGAGTCGGAGCCGGATACCCATTCACCAACATGAGCTTGATGTCTTCTTTTTGTGTAGCTCCTTGATGACTTTCCCTTCCTTTCCGAGTCCTTGCTTCTCCGAGAGGGTCTTCGTTCATAACGATCATCTCTACTCCTCCTTTCTCTTGGTGGCGATTCTTCACTTCTACTTCTTCTTTTGGTTGAATTTTCTCTTCTTTTGTAGGGAACCGTACACTCATTTGAGTAGTGTCCGGGTCTTCCACAATTGTAGCAATTACGCTCACGACTAGAAGATCTTTTGTCATTGTAGGACCTTGACTTGGAACTTCTTTCTTTGCTTCTACTCTTGTAGAACTTGTTGAAGTTCTTGACCATTAGGCTTAATTCTTCATTGAAGGTTTGTTTCTCACTTGATGATGTGGGAGCATCACACGAGGCTTTGTAAGCACCACTATACTTGTTGTGAAGCTCTTCCTTATCCTTAAGTGACATCTCATGAGCAACAATTCTTCCAATGACTTCTGTTGGCTTGAGATCTTTGTAATTGGGCATCATTTGGATCAATGTGCACACGGTATCATATTTTCCATCCAAGGCTCTTAGGATCTTCTTGATGATGAATTTGTCGGTCATCTCATCACTTCCCAAGCCGGCAATATCATTTGTGATGAGAGCAAGCCTAGAGTACATTTCAGCGACATCTTCACCATCCTTCATTTTGAACTCGTCAAGTTGACTTTGAAGCACATCCAATTTGGATTCCTTGACGGAGTCGGTACCTTCGTGCATATCAATCAAAGTATCCCAAATTTCCTTTGAATTCTCAAGACGGCTGATTTTGTTGAATTCTTCGGGGCACAATCCATTGAAGAGAATATCATAAGCTTGAGCATTGTATTGTAACATCTTCAACTCTTCCGCGGTAGCTTCACGGTTTGGTTCTCTCCCATCAAATAATTCACCTTGCAAGCCAATACACACAATAGCCCAAACGACGCCAAGAATATGCATTTTCATCTTATGCTTCCAACAAGCAAAATTTGTACCATCAAAGTAAGAACCTCTACAGTGGTAATTTCCCTCGCTAGACGCCATACTCTCCTAGGTTGTGAAACCAAGGCTATGACCACCAAAAGTTATGGAAATCAAAGCAAATGGAGACCAAAGCTCTAATACCACTTGTAGGATCGGAAGTATGTCTAGAGGGGGGTGATTAGACTACTTGACCAAATAAAAATCTAGCCTTTTCCCAATTTTAGTTCTTGGCAGATTTTAAAAACTTAGCACAAGTCAAGCTATCGACCTACACATGAAATTCTAAGAGTATAGCAGCGGAAAGTAAAACAATTGCATATGAAGGTAAAGGGAGGAGTTTGAGTGAGCAAACGCAATGTTTGACACGGAGATTTTTTATCCATGGTTCCGATAGGTGGTGCTATCGTACATCCACGTTGATGGAGACTTCAACCCATGAAGGGTAACGGTTGCGCGAGTCCACGGAGGGATCCACCCACGAAGGGTCCACGAAGAAGCAACCTTGTCTATCCCACCATGGCCGTCGCCCACGAAGGACTTGCCTCACTAGGGTAGATCTTCACAAAGTAGGCGATCCCCTTGCCCTTAAAAACTCCTTGGTTCAACTCCACAATCTTGTCGGAGGCTCCCAAGTGACACCTCGCCAATCTAGGAGACACCACTCTCCAAGAAGTAACAAATGGTGTGTTGATGATGAACTCCTTGCTCGTGTGCTTCAAATGATAGTCTCCCCAACACTCAACTCTCTCTCATAGGACTGGATTTGGTAGAAAGAAGATTTGAGTGGAAAGCAACTTGGGGAAGGCTAGAGATCAAGATTTATGTGGTTGGAATGGAATATCTTGACCTCAACACAAGTGTAGGTGGTTCCCTCTCAGAAAATATGTATTGGAAGTGTAGGCATGTTCTGATGGCTCTCTCCATGAATGAAGAGTGGATGGAGGGGTATATATAGCCTCCACACAAAATCTAACCGTTACACACAAATCACCAAACTCGGTGGGACCGATTCAAAGAACTCGGTCAGACCGATTTGGTTCATAATGTGACCATTAGGTGTTTCGGTGGGACCGACATGTCAACTTGGTGGGACCGATATCATTAGGGTTAATCTCGGTGTGACCGGTTACACAAACTCGGTGGGACCGATTTTGGTAATAGTCAAACAGAGAGTTGGTCAGGCAAACTCGGGGGACCGACTTGCTCATCTCGGTTGGACCGAAACGTTACGAAAGGGAAACAAAGTGTTTGCATTGCAATATCGGTGGGACTGATCGCTCATCTCGGTTTGTCGAAACGTTAGGAAGGGAAACAGAGAGATTACAATCCCATCTTGGTGAGACTGAGACCCTATCGGTGAGACCGAAAAGACTAGGGTTTCTGGCAGTGGCTATGTCAACTGAACTCGGTGGCACCGGATAGAAAGAATCGTTGGGGCCAAGTTGGACTTGTGGTTTGGGACATATGTGGATATGAGAAAGTAGTGGAGGATTTTGGAGCATATCACTAAGCATTTTGAGCAAGCACCTCATTAAGCAACACCTCATCCCTTCTTAATAGTATTGACTTTTCCTATAGACTCAATGTGATCTTGGATCACTAAAATAGAAAATGTAGAGTCTTGTGCTTTGAGCTTAAGACAATCTTTTGTCCTTAGCATTTTGACGGGTCCACTTTCTAATCGATGCCATGCCAATCATTGAGCTTTCCTGAAATATCTATCTTGAAATAGCATTAGCTCAATGAGCTATATGTTGTTAGGAATTACCAAAACCACCCAGGGATAGTTGCACTTTCACTTCGCCCTCTCCATCCAGTCCTGAAAAAGCAATAATGAAAGCTCAGACATCAACCTCGAAAGAATTAATTCGGGGATACGTAAAAAATGACATACCACGCTGGCGAGGTGTTTACAATCGTGACCATGGTCTGAACCCGTGGCCGGCGGTTTCTCGTTGCCCTTAAAGAGCAACTTCCAGGCATCTTCGTGGGTGGTCTCGAAGAGCCTCACCAGGGTTTGATGCTTCTTCGGATTAAAATCCCACAAAGGGCGACTTCTACGCTGGCATGGGACAATCCGGCGAACTAGCATCACCTGTATTACATCGACGAGCTTGACGTCCTTGGCTATCATGCTCTGGACGCGCGTCTGCAATGCTATCAGCTCATCGGGTGAACACCAGTCCGGACTCTTCTCGACCCAGGAGGTGAGTCACATGGGAGCACCAGAGCGGAATTCGGCTGCCACGGCCCAGGTACTTCCGTGGGGTTCTGTGATGTAGAACCATTATCTCTGCCACTCCTTTACTATCTCCACGAAAGTACCTTTTGGCCAGGACACGTTGGGTAGCTTGCTCACCATGGCTCCTACGCACTCCGCATGGTGGCCATCCACCACCTTCGGCTTCATGTTGAAGACTTTGAGCCACAGCCCGAAATGGGGTTGGATGCCGAGGAAGGCCTCACACACGATGATAAACGCCGAGATGTTGAGGAAGGAATTCGGGGACAGATCATGGAAATCTATCCGGTAATAACACATCAGCCCACGGACGAAAGGGTGGAGTGGAAACCCTAGCCTGTGGAAGAAATGAGGGCACTACCCTCTCGGTGGGCTTCAGCATGGGGACGACCTGTCCCTCGGTCGGCAGACGGTGAGCGATCTCCTTCGCCAAATATCCGGCCGCCCGAAGCTCAGTAATGTCCTCCTCCTTGACAGAGGAGACCGTCCACTTGCCCTGACCTCCGGATCC
Source organism: Aegilops bicornis (assembly GCA_021605145.1). Taxonomy (NCBI): domain Eukaryota; kingdom Viridiplantae; phylum Streptophyta; class Magnoliopsida; order Poales; family Poaceae; genus Aegilops; species Aegilops bicornis. The sequence continues at coordinate 677,831,266 of CM038675.1, forward strand.
GGACATGGTCGCTTGAGTGGAAAGGAGATGAGAACTTGGGCGCTGGAGCTCGAGATTGGAAAGACAGAGACAGAGAGAGGGCGTGAGAGAGGAAGAGGGAATCCTTATCCCCTTATAAAGGCAGTGAATATTAAACGCCTCCTCACTCGCCTTAAGATTCGCCTATCCCCAAGGGCTGTATAAGTGACACGGTCGGGTTACCCATGCCCGCATTGATGAGAATCCCGCAATAAGGGGACACGATCTCTGCTTTGACAAGACGTGCCAATGGCAACCGCATCTCGGAATGTGGGGCGTCGAACAGAAAAACGGTTTGGAATTATGACCGGACAGACGTAATGTCGTGCTACAAAAAGTTGTCAGTAAATGGAACTCGTGTAAAAATATATTCTCTCTGTGGTTGTGTATGGTGTGTGTAACAGGTCCGGATACTATCATCGCATCCAAAGAGTATCTTGGAGTTCGGAAAAAGGAGAACCCGCCTTGCAATGCCGAAGACAATCTGCGCGCCGGACTCCTCGTCATTGAAGCCAGGTTCAGGGGCTAGTGTGGGAGTCCTGGACTAAGGGGTCCTCGAGCGTCCGGCCTATTATCCATGGGCCGGACTGATGGGCTGTGAAGACATGAAGACCGAAGACTGTACCCGTGTCCGGATTGGACTCTCCTTAGCGTGGAAGGCAAGCTAGGCGACCGATTATGAAGATTCCTTCTTATGTAACCGACTCTATGTAAACCCTAGATCCCCCCGATGTCTATATAAACCGGAGGGGTTAGTCCGGAAAGCACACATTCATTACCATAATCATACAAGCTAGACTTCTAGGGTTTCACTACAAAAAAATACACATCCGTGACATTTTGGGCCGAACGAAATTTTTTCTGTCATACATATGACACTTCTGTGACGGTAATTGTGAAAAAACCCGGTATCAACACAGATGTGGTGGGCTTTTACTTCTATGACAAAAAATCATGACAGAAAATGGGCTTTTCGTCCTGGGCGGGCTGGAGACGCAGCTGCATGACATTCTTTGGGCTGTCCATGACGGTAAAAACCATGGTAGAAGCGAGGGGGAGGAAAATTTCGGGGAGTTCCCGGTTACGGTTGGAGGTCGGGGGCCGAGCGATGCGCGTTTCTCTCGTACACGTACGCGCGTGTTTTTGAGGCGTTGGCTCTAGTTAAACCCGAGCGAGGCGTTGGGCTCTAACTGAACCCGAGCGATTGCATTGCATGCTACGCGTTACTGAAACCGAGCGATCGATCGATGGCTGTTAATCGAACCCGATCGGCGATTCGCTTCGCCATCGCTAATCGAAGCCGATCAATGCTGCCTCGATGAGCGATGGCGTTGCGGGGGGTTGGATGAACAGTGAGCGGTGGCGTTGCCTCTGGATGAACAGGACCCCGTGGTGTGCTGGAGGGCTGGATGAACAGTAGACGGTGGAGGGGTGCCCGTGGAGGGGTGGTTAAACAGGACGTTCGGTGTCAGAACCGGCGGATCTCGGGTAGGGGGTCCCGAACTGTGCGTCTAAGGCGGATGGTAACAGGAGGCAAGGGATACGATGTTTACCCAGGTTCGGGCCCTCTCTATGGAGATAATACCCTACTTCCTGCTTGATTGATCTTGATGAATATGAGTATTAAAAGAGTTGATCTACCATGATATCGTAGAGGCTAAACCCTAGAAGCTAGCCTATGGTCTGATTGTTGTTGTCCTACGGACTAAACCCTCCGGTTTATATAGACACCGGAGGGGGCTAGGGTTACACAGAGTCGGTTACAGAAGGAGATCTACATATCCGTATCGCCAAGCTTGCCTTCCACGCCAAGAGAGTCCCATTCGGACACGAGACGAAGTCTTCATTCTTGTATCTTCATAGTCCAACAGTCCGGCCAAAGGATTTAGTCTGGCTGTCTGGATACCCCCGAATCTAGGACTCCCTCAGTAGCCCCTGAACCAGCTTCAATGACGATGAGTCCGGCGGGCAGATTGTTTTCGGCATTGCAAGGCGGGTTCCTCCTCCGAATACTCCATAGAAGATCTTAAACACAAGGATAGTGTCCGGCTCTGCAAAACAAGTTCCACATACCATCGTAGAGAGAATAATATTTCCACGAATCTAATCTGCCGACGTATTATAGCATGACATCACACCATGGCCCGGTCATTATTCGAACCGTTTTTCACAACCAGCCACCGCACATATCACGAGGCAGTTTCCTAGGCACGTCTTGTCGAAGCAGAGATCGTGTCCCCTTATCACGGGATTCTCATCAATACGGACGTGGGTAACCCAACCGCGCCATCAATTACGACGCTTGGGGATCAAGCGAGTTTTACTAGGCAAGTGAGGGCGCATAGTCTCGTCTGCCTTTATAAAGGGATAAGGACTTCACCTTTTTCACCCACGCCTTCCTCCCTCTCGCACATCCATTCTCGTGCACTTGAGCTCCAACACCCAAGCTTGCACTTTTTCTCCTCAAACCGCTCCAATCATGTCTGGAGCGGGAGGCAAGTGGATGAAATCCTCCGTCACCGAGGAGGACATCAAGAAGCTACGGGGAGCCGGATACTTGGCCGCGGACATCGCGCACCGTCTGCCCGACGCTGGGCAGGTCGTCCCTACCCCGGAACCTTACGAGAGGGTAGTCTTCCTCACCCACTTCGTCCGCGGACTGGGATTTCCTCTCCACCCATTCGTCCGCGGCCTCATGTTCTACTACGGGCTGGACTTTCATGACCTGGCCCCGAACTTCATCCTCAACATCTCGGCGTTTATAAATGCGTGTGCGAGGCCTTCCTCCGCATCCAGCCCCACTTCGGCCTGTGGGTAAAGACCTTCAATGTCAAGCCGAAGGTTGTAGGCAGCCAGCAAGCGGAATGTGGCGGCGCCATGGTGGGAAAAATGCCCAATGTGACATGGCTCGAGGGCTCCTATGTGGAGACCATAAAGGGGTGGCAATCGGGGTGGTTCTACATCACCGAGCTGCACGACACCAACTAGGTGGCGGCCTCCGAGTTCCAATCCGGAATCCCCACGCGGCTCACCTACTGGAAAGAGAAGGGCCTGTCCTAGGGTAACCCGGTAGAGCTGACCGGACTCCAGAACTGCATCAAGAACATGATGAACAAGAAAATCAAGCTTGTCAACATGGTCCAGGTCATGCTCTTCCGCAGGATCCTCCCGAGTCAACAACGGGTATTCAATTTGTGGGAGTTCGACCCGGCCGAGCACCAGACGCTGCAGGAGCTTTTCAACACGACGCATAAGGACGTCTGGAAGGTGCTGTTTAAGGGCGCCGAGGTACCTCCTCCCCTTACTGAGGATCATGGACTCAGCCGCATAAGCGCCGCCAATCCGGTAGGTTTTTACACATCACAAGATGTTTAGTTTCCTCAGTTTAATCATATGCAGGATCTAAGCCCTCATGCCTTTGACAGGACTGGGTGGAGACAGCCGAGCGGATTGACTGCCCAGCCACCTGCCCAAAGATCCAGCAGACGCTCTCCTGACGAAGATGCTGACTCCGGCACCTTACGAGGTGCCAGCGAAGATGGCCAAGAAGAAGGCCACGGGGACCCGACAAGGTCTCCGGCGCATGGTCGTGTTGGACTCATCGTCCGAACACTCCGAGGCGCACTCCTCCCACGATGACGAGGAGGAAGAGGAAAGTTCTCCCCCAGCCGGGGGAGACAAGAAAAGGAAGGCCGCCCCAACCGGGGAGGCCGAAGGGTCCAAGAAAGGAAGGACCCTCCTTCCGGACTGCTCCACGACCGCCGCCCACAGCGACGACGAGTGGTTGCCCAGGGACAAGCCCCTGGCGAAGTCGTAAGTATCCGGATACCATAATAATTCTTGATATATTTTATCGCACTGCTTCTCATCACGCCGAACATGATTATGCAGTCCGTCCTGAGCCCATATCGACGTATCTTCGTCGGATGGTTCTTTGGACCCGTCGGATATGAATAGTGATTCACTTCCGAACGCCTCCAGCCCTCGCCCTACGGACAACGCCTAGGTGTTGTCTCAAAGGGCACCGAGCTGGGGGGAGGTAGTCCTGGAGGCGCCTCAAGGCAACACTCCGGACCCTGGGCGCAAAGGGAGAAAGACTCCCGTGGGCTCCGAGTTCGCCTCGGCCGAACACCGCGCGGAACCTTCGGTGATTCCGGACTCACAAGGCGACCCCCTGCGAAGAGGGGCAAGCCGCCCATGCAGGTGACCTCTGTCCATCCAGAGGCACCGGACAACTTGCTGGAAGCGCTCCAAGGCGCTTCCATCGACGAAGAGCACCGCACTATAATGAGTGCGGTGATGGAGAAGGTTCAGTCCGCCAAAAGCGGACTAACTGAAGCTTGCGCCAGCCTCCTAACAGGCTTTGAGGTGAGTAATTAAATTATAGGGAAATATCACCGCGTAGACAGTAGCCCGTGATGCTCTGTTTGGCATTCGCGAAGAAAAGCCGAATAGAGGATCGGATAATAATCGCAGGAGTCTAATTATAGTATATGTGAATCTGCAGGCTTCCCTGCTGGCCGCTGCCGCACGTACTTCGGAGGTTGCCGCACTATAGCAGGACCTTGAGCGATCCAAGGAAGAGCTCGACCTTGCCAACAGGCAGCTCGAGGAGAACAAAGGTAAGCAATACCTTGTCAATATGAAAAAAGAAAGAGTTGGTTGCAGAATAATAGGATCATCATGAATTTTGCCAAGGGCCACGACCGAAGTGGCGACCCTCAAGCAGGCGCCGTCCGAGGCCGAAAACAAAGCGGCCAAGGAGCGCACTGAGCTAGAAAGACACGAAGCCCGGGTAGGTGAGGTGCAGCAAGAGCTCGAGGTGCTCGTCAAGAAGCATGAGTCCCTGGATCTTGACTCGAGGACGTGAGAGTCCGAGCTTGCCCAGGCCCTCGAAAGTGCAAAACAATGCCAAGGCCGAAGCCCATAAGATCCTCCAGGAAGTTGAGGCGGTGAAAAAGATAGCGGCGGGTAAGGCATTCATTATGCAAAGTAGGCATGCGAAAGAAAATTTCCTTTTACTTGCCCGAGTTCGGAGCTCTCCAGGAGCGTTCGCAGAACTGCCTCAGAGTGTGTCCGACGCCGCGGAGTTCTACCGGCTGAGGAGGGAAGCTCGACGGAGAAGTTGTTCTCGTCTCGCATATCTGAGGACCGAACACCCGATGCCCGTGAGCGACCAGCTGAAGCAACTGGCCGAGCTCCACAAGGCGGCCGAACAGGCCATGAGGGGCCTTATAGTCCGGATGTGGCCTTGCGATTCCCTTCCCGACAGCTACTTCGGCATGGTGAGGCGGCTTGTAGATGCCTGCCCACGGCTGGAAGTCATCAAGCGGTCCATCTGCATCGAAGGTGCACGCAAGGCTCTTGCCCGTGCAAAGGTGCACTGGGCGAAGATGGACGCCGAAAAGCTGGTGAAGGAGGGGCCACCGTAGGGCAAGGAGCATCGCCACCCCGAAATGTATTATGAAAGTGTCCTGAAGGGTGCCCGTCTCGTGGCGGACGAATGTACCAAAGATGTAATCTTTGAATGAACTTGCTCATGTGATCCTTGTATGTATGAAAACTAGTTCATGTTCGTTATGCAACGCTTTTTGCATTTAAAATATTACCTTCTGTGCGGCCGTTTATAAATTCTGAGAGTTTCTAGTCGTCGGCTTCTACCCCCATGCAACTAGTGCTGGGGTGTTCGGGATAAATCTGAGCAATCTTTTTCCATTCTTGGGTCCTTCGAGGAGGTGTTTAGCGCAACGAACCAGGCAATCGGACTATAATGCTTTATCGCTCTCACTTAGCCATAGAAGTCTACAATTTTAAATTTTGGCGAAGCCCATAGTCTTCGGAAAGCCGGATTTGGGGCGCTATACACGCCTAAGCCGGACAAGGCCAGCTCCTCGCCCGAAGCGAAAAAAGTCTTTAGGGACTTGAGACCTCTCGAACAGCGACCAGCTCTCGCCTCATCATGACAGTCAGTTTTAGCTTTCTCTACTGAGGTGCTCGGCCGGAAGAACCGGGGCACAATCGCAGTAGTTCTCCCAGTTATCTTAGCCGATATAGCGGGCGTAAGGTACCAAAACATGGGAGCCGGGCAAACCCAACTATTGACCCAAGACATGATTCGGAGCTGATGCATATAATGCTATAAGTTCGGGGTGCCGCACTGTCGAAAGTGTTCGGACTTCTCACGCCGAATTATGGGGTATAAGGAAGCCCCTGGCGTATTGGCCGTACTACAGTGTACGGGTGCTGATTGTCATAGATAAGCATATATATAAAAGAATATAGGATGCAATAATAGACTAGTACTATGCACTGTTTATTTAAGAAATGCGTTAAAGCATACTGATACAAGTGGTGCGGTAAGCAAACAATAGGATTATTTGACATGTCCCATCCAAGGGCAAGATGCGGTGGTATCTTAAAATGCAGTTATTTAGCTCGTTATCGAGACCACCCGGGATTCTGGCATCTGACGTAGCTTCCTGCCTCGTTGGGTGTTGTATCATGTGTCCGGCTACCGTACTGCCAGATAAGGCTTCCAGAGAGTAGAGTCCTGAAAGAGAGAGAAAGTGATGAAGGTAGTAAGCCCCTAGTGCGGTTAAACCGCATTGTGGGACGCGCCGTGATCGTGCCCCCGCCTATACCCATGGTATTTTCAATGCGTAATTATGCACGCGTGGGACGGACTTTGCCGTTGTACTAAGACTATGGCGGGGGCCGAATTGCTAGGCGAGCTCTGAGCGTGCTAGGCGATCCTATTGCAGGTTATTTCGGATGCGCTTGACGGTGTCCGGGGGCTTGATCGCTGAACTGGTGGATTGCCTCAAAAGGCTGCTTTGTGCTTCTGCTGCGAGGGCCGCAGTGTGCTCCTTCGTACGGAGCGATCGTTCTGTGTTTCCATTGGCTGTGATGACCCTCCTAGGTCCTGGCATCTTGAGCTTGAGGTAGCATAATGTTGTACCGCATTGAATCTTGCAAATGTGGTGCGCCCGAGTAGTGCGTGATAGCCGCTGCGGAACGGGACGATATCGAAGATTAACTCCTCGCTTCGGAAGTTGTCCGGAGATCCAAAGACCACTTCCAGTGTGATTGAGCCCGTACAGTGGGCCTATACACCTGGAATAATGCCTTTAAAGGTCATTTTGGTGGGTTTGATCCTCGAGGGGTCTGTACCCATTTTGCGCACTGTATCCTGGTAAAGCAGGTTCAGGCTGCTGTCGCCGTCCATAAGGACTCGAGTGAGGTGAAATCCGTCGATGATTGGGTCTAGGACCAATGCGGCAGATCCGCCATGACGGATACTCGTGGGGTGGTCCCTATGATCAAATGTGATCGGACAAGAGGACCATGGGTTGAACTTTGGGGTGACGGGCTCCATCGCGTATACGTCCCTTAGTGCATGCTTCCGTTCTCTTTTGGGGATCTGGGTTGCGTATATCATGTTTACTGTCCTCACTTGTGGGGGGAACCTCTTCTGTCCTCCCGTGTTCGGCGGCCGTGGCTCCTCCTCGTCGTCGCTGTGCAGCCCCTTGTCCTTGTCTTCGCCATTTAACTTGCAGGCCTGCTTGAACACCAAGCATTCTCTGTTGGTGTGATTGGCTGGCTTATCAGGGGTGCCGTGTATTTGACACGAGCGATCGAGTATGCGGTCCAAACTGGACGGGCCCGGAGTACTTCTTTTGAATGGCTTTTTCCGCTGACCGGATTTAGAGCCTCTGAATCCGGCATTGACTGCCGTGTCTTTGGCGTTATCACCGTTGCTGCGGCGCTTGTGTTTGCTGCGATGTGACCTGCCGTTGCTGTCCTTGGTATCCGAAGTGCCAAGGTTCCTTGATATGTTATTTCTACGTGCCAGCCAGCTATCCTCTCCCGCGCAGAAGCGGGTCATGAGTGTCGTGAGGGCTGCCATTGATTTCGGCTTTTCCTGGCCGAGGCGCCGGGCGAGCCACTCGTCCCGGATGTTGTGCTTGAATGCCGCTAAGGCTTCTGCTAAGGAACCGTGTCCAGAATTGCCTGGCCGATTCCCCTGGCTGCTGAATTATGTGGCTCAACTCATCGGCGTCTGGTGGTCGCACATAAGTGCCCTGGAAATTGTCGAGAAATGCGTCTTCCAGGTCCTCCCAACAGCCGACGGAGTCTGCTGGCAGGCTATTCAGCCAATGCCAAGCTGGTCCTTTGAGTTTTAACGGGAGGTACTTGATGGCATGTAGATCATCACCGCGGGCCATGTGGATGTGGAGGAGGAAGTCCTCAATCCATACCGCGGGATCTGTTATACCATCATATGATTCGATATTTACAGGTTTAAAACCTTCTAGGAATTCATGCTCCATTACTTCGTTGGTGAAGCATAGGGGGTGTGCCGCCTACATGTCTTTGGGCTATGTCACGACACAACTCGTATGAGTCACCTGCTCGCTGTATTCGGCCCGTTCGAATTGCTTTTCTTGTATCCGTGGCGGTCACTGTCCTCAGGGGCACGGCCCCGTGATCCATAGATCGATCTAGCGTGTTTTGCCCTGTCTTCCAATACATGTTGCAGGTTTTGCGTGTTTCTCATTGCCTTGGTATGTTTGTTTGAATGGCGGCGGGGTGCAGGCTGATTTTCAGGCCGTACTGCCTCTCTATCTCGGCCACGGGGTGGTCGATCCGCCGCATCAAACGCGGGGTGATCTCTGGAAGGTTGTTCGTGTTCGTACTCCTCAGCCGCAAGGACTTCAGTCCATCTATCTGCTAGCAGATCCTGACCAGCTCGAAGATGTTGCTGCTTTTTCCTGAGGCTGTTTGCTGTGGCAATAAGCCGGTGCTTAAAGCGCTCCTGCTCGACGGGATCCTCAGGCACGACAAATTCTTCATCGTCGAGGCTCGCTTTGTCTTTGGAGGGAGGCATATAGTTGTCGTCCTCTGTTTCTCCCTCTACCGCTCTCTTAGGAGGGCTGGCTTGTTCGTCCTCCGGCTCTTGATTGTTCTGGAGGGGATTGTCATCATCTTCGGCACTGTCCGGAGTACTGTTAACTCCTGTGCCGGTATCACCACTTTTGCTGTGGCGAGACTTAGAGTGGCGCCGCTGACGTCGGCGCTGGGGTTGCTTCTTGGAGAAGTCGTCCTCCGTTGTCTTGTCGCCATTGCCCTCTTTGGGTGTATCCACCATGTGTATATCATATGATGAGGTGGCGGTCCAGTGCCCTGTGGGCAGTGGTTCCTGTGCGTCTCCGGCATCGGTGTACATACCATCGATGTCTTCGGAGTCGAAGTCGAGCATGTCGGTTAAATCGTCGACAGTGGCTACTAAGTGGGTGGTGGGTGGGGATTGAATTTCTTCGTCGTCTGCATCCCACTCTAGCCGGACATAGTTCGGCCAAGGTTCTCCAGACCGGGAGAGAGATTTTAATAAGTTCAGTATGTCGCCGACGGGCGAGTGCTGAAAGATATCTGCGGAGGTGAACTCCATGATCGGCGCCCAATCGGATTTGATAGGTATGGGCGCGGGTGGTACGGAGTCCGTGGCCGAGGACGAGTCCAGCAGTTCGGTGACACAGCTCTCATGAAGGGTAAGGTCATTATTCGGCTCTATCGCCACTGGGGGCGCGGCCTTCGTGGCAGAGTCTATCCTCCCGTCCTCGGATGGCGCGATCTGCTCCGGACTAGAGGCCGGAGTAGTTGCTGGCGTGATCTCCTGTCACGCCCAATATGCGACCCTATCCAAAAGGAACTCGAAGGTCCCACCAAGGATAGACCCGCATATTGAAACGCTTTTGCAAGGTGGATATCATTACATCAACATTACGTAATACATAGGGATACAACCAAGACATACAATGCCACATGAATACAACATCATATACAAGATCAACATCCGACTACGGATGAAACATAAACAGAAACTCAAACAATATCCACCCTGCTAGCCCAGGCTGCCGACCTGGAACCTATCCCCTGATCGAAGAAGAAGCAGAAGAAGAACTCCAAAACAGGAAAACATCGCTCTCGCGTCATGATCATCGCAAACCTGTACCTGCAACTGTTAGTGTAGTAATCTGTGAGCCACGAGGACTCAGCAATCCCATTACCATGGGTATCAAGACTAGCAAAGCTTAATGGGAAAGGAAGGGGTAAAGTGGTGAGGTTGCAGCAGCGGCTAAGCAAATATGGTGGCTAACATACGCAAATGAGAGCGAGAAGAGAAACAAAGGAACGGTCGTCAACTAGTAATGATCAAGAAGTGATCCTGAACTCCTACTTACGCCGACATAACCGTAAACCGTGTTCTCCTCTCGATCAACCCGAAAAGAGACACTCACGGTTACGCACACGGTTGGTGTATTTTAGAAGAGTTTACTTCAAGTTTACTACAAACGGATATTAACAAATTCCCATCTGCCACATAACCGCGGGCACGACTCTCGAAAGTTTATACCTGCAGGGTGTCCCAACTTAGCCCATGATAAGCTCTCGCGATCAACGAAGGATATTCCTTCTCCCGGAAGACCCGATCAGTCTCGGAATCCCGGTACGCAAGACATTTCGACAAGAATAAAACAAGACCAGCAAAGCCGCCCGATGCGCCGACAATCCCGATAGGAGCTGCACATATCTCGTTCTCAGGGCAACACCGGATGACACTAGCTACGAGTAAAACCAACCCTCAGGTTGCCTCAAGGTGGCCCCGCAGGCAGCTCGGTTCGGACCAGCACTTAGAGAAGCACCGCCCCGAGGGGGGGGGGGGCTAAATAAAGATGACCCTTGGGTTAATTACTCCCAAGGGAAAGTAGGTGGTGGTGAGGCAAATGGTAAAACCAATGTTGGGCCTTCTTTGGAGGAGTCTTATTCAAAGCGAACTGTCAAGGGGGTCCCATAAATCACCCGACGCGTTAGGGACGCAAAATCCGGGAACATAATACCGATATGACGGAAACTAGGGCGGCAAGATTGGAACAAAACACCGGGCATAAGGCCGAGCCTTCCACCCTTTACCAAGTATATAGATGCATTAATAATATAAGAGATATTGTGATATCCCAACCAAAATCCTGTCCACCATGGAGCAATCTTCAACTTCACCTGCAACTAGCAACGCTATAAGACGGCTGAGCAAAGCGGTAACATAGCCACACAATGGTTTGCATAGGAAAGGTGTCAAAGGTTAGAGGCTGACATGGCAATTTGGGATGGCTTGATAAACAGGTAATAGGTAGCGCAGCATAGCGAAAGAACGAAGCAACTAGCATAGCAATGATAGTAATGAGATCCAAGGTGACGGTCATCTTGCCTGAAATCCCGCAAGGAAGAAGAACGAATCCATGAAGAAGACGAATGGATGAAGCCGAACCAAGCGTAGACGAACGAATCCTCACGATGCATAGCGAAACAGGAACTAACAAGAAGAAGCACACAACATGGTAAACACACCACACATGAACAAGGCATGATACTCAAACAAGTATGATGCATGAAAAGGCTATATGAAGCTACTCATGGCAAGAGATGATGCAAACAAGAGCAACACATCAAAGCAAGTTTAAATGAGGCCGTAAACAACATAGAACAATTCCGGTAAGTCCTCATATGCAAATTTCGAAATTGGTCCAGATCTGAATAAACCTTAAGTTCAAGTTGTTAAACAGCAAGTTGAGATGCACAAATATGATCTACACGAGATTCTAGTCAAGTTACATATGAAGTTCATTAGATTCGGAGCTACGGCCTAAAAGATATGAGCAAAACAAGTTAAACATGGCATTGATGCAAAATGCATCCAAACATCAAGCAAACACCTCAAAACAAGGATGCAACATGATAATATGAAGCTACATGCAAAAAAAAGCAAGTTTCATATAGAGCACACTCAAAACGGAGCAACGGTTCAACACACACCCTATACAAGTTTAAAGGACAAGCTGTCCAAACAGCAACTAGGCATATTGCGACCATCAAAACAACATGCTATAGAATCTCGACATGATAACAAAAGGTATGGGCATGATGTACAGGTAAAGAATGACAAAACATGAACACTGAGCTATCTCCAGAAATCACTAGAACATGCTCAAAAACACATGGCAAGATTGCAAATAATAACAGTTTCAGACTTATCAGGAAATAAACATCAGGTTGCAATGTTTAGAGCTATCAAACAACATGTCACATGAACTTATCATGGCAAACAAAGGCATGGGATGAACCTACTAATTTCATAGATTAAATGTCCTTTACTGACCATGAGCCCAAAAGGCACAGAAAATATGATGGCACCCATGTAAACATGGCAAATGAGATGACAGATTCATACATGGCAGGAACAACAATTAGGCATGTTGGTGAGCTTGAACCACTCACCACAGAGCACTACATGGCATGGAAAGGAAACTCACAGTAAGAAGACATGGCATAGAGGCTATACATGGCAAGAACAACATCATAGCATACACGGATCAGCTACAACAACCTTGGCAAAATTTAATAACATGTAAACAACCTGCCAAGAAACATTTTATAGCAAAAGTAGAGCTCGATTGACTCAAGCTATGGCACTCCATAATTGCAAACAAGGGCACGGATGGATATAGAATAACCATATGTTCAAAACATCCTTACTGAAGTATCTCAAAATAAGCATGGATCTCTCGGTAGCATCAAGTTTACATGGCATAAAAATATCAGCAGAACAGGGGCTGAAATCAGCAACATCATGAAGTCTAGTTTGCATGCTTGTGCTAGTCACCACAGAGATCACAAAACTACATGGCATACACCCCTGAAAAGATGGCATGGCATAATACAAAACACATGTAGGACTCAAGTTCATAGGATGCACACATCAATCATGGCAAAAATGACAAATCACCAAGTTATACCAGTTTCAGCAGGTCAACATCATATAGCACTCTTGCAACGAAAATTCAGGCATCAATATGAGCTCAGATGAAAATTATGCAATGGGATGAAATGAAGTACTCGTTGAGACGAACAATTTGACATATTACACGCGCAAAACGGAGCTACAGATGCAGAGATATGATGGCATGAACATGGCATGATTATGCAAGATGCTTCGGGGACTTGGAGGAATTTCTCACCCCGGAGAAAGTCAACGGGCACGGGAATCGAGGATGGCCGGGATCTCGCCGGAGCTGAGGGAGAGGAGGCCGGGGGGAGGTGGATCCGGCCGACCCCTGGCCGGATCTGGCCGGAGGAGGGCACGGGGCCACGGCGACGGTGGCGGCGCGGCGCGGCAGCGGCTGCCGGGCAGGCGCCGAACGCAGGCGAATGGGCCAGGCGGCGGCGGATCTGGTCCCGGGCGGGCCCGCGATGGGCTTCCCCGGGCCGCGCGGTGGGAGGCGGCGGTGGAGAGGCGCGGGGTGACGTGGCGAGCTGTGAGTGGCTGAGGGAGGCGGCGGCGGACGCGTCCGGCACCGTCCGGACGTGTCCGGCGCGCGGAGGAAGACGAGGCTAGGGTTAGGGGGTGTTTCATCCGCGAATTTCGGGGGGAGGGGTTAATTTATAGGTAGAGGGAGCTAGGAGAGTCCAAATGAGGAGCGGTTTTCGCCCACACGATCGTGATCGAACGACCGAGAGCATGGAGGGGAGTTTGCTGGGTTTTGGGCCACTTTAGAAGGGGTGTTGGGCTGCAATACAAAAGAGGCTTTGCGGTTACCCGGTTAACCGTTGGAGTATCAAACGACCTCCAAATGACCCGAAACTTGACAGGCGGTCTACCGGTGCTATACCAAGGCCGCTTGGCAAACCTCGGTCCATTCCGAGAAAGTTCAACACCCGCACACGAAAAGAGGTAAAATAGGGTGCCGGGAGACATAGGAGTGCCGGATTGCAAAACAGACAACGGGGAAAATGCTCGGAAGCATGAGACGAACACGTATGCAAATGCGATGCACATGACGACATGATATGAAATGCAGATGATGACATGGCAAAGTGCAACACGCAAGCACATGACATGGCAACGACGGCAAATAACTGGCGGACACCTGGTGCATCGAATCCGGGGCGTTACAACACTCCTCCACTAACAAGAGATCTCGTCCCGAGATCTTAGGACCGAGACGGAAGGGAAAAGGGATGAGGTGAAACAAAAACTCAAGAGAAGAAGCAAAGAATCGAGAGCACTCGAGAAGAAGAGAGGAACGACGAGAATGACAAGAATCGAAGGCTCACGGAATCAGATAGACTATGAAACCACTCGTTCTAACCGGAGTGGTTAGGATGAGAAAAGAAACGAATAAGACTGAAAGGATTTAGGCAGCACACCGGTTGAACAAGGAAAGAATAGAACATGAGCTTCAGAAGATGGAATGACACTTGACGAGATAAATAACGCAATGCCTCCGGAAGAATTGAAAGAATTTGAATGAAAAGAACTTAGAATGATTGAATGGAGTTGCTGAGAAAATCAACAACGAAAGAAAAAGCTTGTTGTGGACTTATGGAAAACATCTCAAAATTATGAGGTGATAACCGACCACAACCGGAAATGATTGGATAGCTTAGAAGAACGAACAAATGCAAAACTCCATTTCAAAAGAATATGGAGAATTAATTGCACTTTGATATGAAAGAAGAAAGATACTTGAGCTCCTCCAAAAGAACATAGATGAACTCTTGAAGAATGAATCAAATCATGAAGAACCACCATGAAGAACTCCGGTAACAAAAGGATGATGAGATACGATTGAAGGATGAAAGAATAAGATGAGCCTTGCGATGACTTAGATGGAGGTTCTGACGAGATGCCGAGGAAATTTGAACTCCGGAAAAGAAAAGATGAAAACACTTGGAACTAGAATTTATTCATCAAGAACAAACTCCGAAGGAAGGGATTACTCGCTTGGATAAAATAAGAATAAGATTTATTGTATGCTTATCCTTCATCAAATTAAATTGATGACAAGCAGTGGATTTTACATACTACTTATTCTTCTTGAAAATGATTAAGGGAAATATGGCGCAAAACTTGAGAAAGTCTTCATGAACCACCAGTAGGATTTGAGAGAACGAATGGATTAATATGATAACCAAGGAAAAAGAGTCTTGAACGAACCACCGTAAGAATTCAAAAATGACTAATGAAAGAGACTGAATCACCGGGAAGAATTAGAAGAACAAATAAGCTAGAGGGGATTTAGATGCAAAAGAACGAAGAGATAATGAGCTGATTAAAGAACACTTGAGCGAAGCACCGGAAGAGACGAACGAAGGGACACGGATATGGAATAATTGGAGAACGAATTTGAAAAAAAAACTTGGAACAGAGAGATATTCCGAAAAGATGGCCTCTGGATGATCGAGAGAGAAAGCAACTCCTGAATGCTCCGGATGGATGAAAAGAATTTGCATGACTTGAAACAATTAGATAGGATAACATCGAGCTAGCACCGCGAATCTCCAGGAGAATGGACAAGATTTAGAAGGAACTCTTCTTCGGTCTTCAAATGACGACGAGAAACACCACCAAAATTGTTGAGATACTCCGGTAGAAAGAAAAACAGAGAGGTTGAGCCAATAATGAAAAGAATTTGAAAGAGATCTTGGGAAGGCGTCTGACTGATGAAATTCATTCTTACGTCAAACTTCAAAAGGATTTGAGAATAGCTCCGGAAATTAGAAGAGTCGGGTAAGATCCTGGGAAAAGACCTGTGGGTTAGGGCCCACTAAAAGAAAAACACCGTTGGAAAGAATTGTTGAACAGATAGACGATGCACCGGAACAATTGAAATATTTCAATGAGGTGACAACCTCGAATTAATTCAAACATAGACGAATCTCCTGAGATGTGTTGAACACTCCGGAAGGATAAATTGGCGAGAGGCGAACGAGCAGGGAAAACACTTCGAGGAAAAGAATATGATTAACCCGAAAAACTTGAATTGAGTCCACCGGAGAAGAAAATAGATGAAGAATGTCAAATGAGACGAGAATTCACCGGTTAAGACAACTGAGGAAAGACTGAAGAGGCTCCACACGAATGAAATTGATGGTCGAAAAAGACTCAGGCTCCGGGAATAAGAGGGTGGGAGGGCGGGAAAAACACAGGCAACTGGAAGGGGAAATCGACGAATATCTTGAAGAGAAAACACCGGTTGAAATCATTGAAGAAAGAAAACAAAGACTTCGCACGAGTAGGATGGATACTCGATTACAGACTCCGGTTCCGAGAAGAAAAGGGGTGGGTGGGTGGGAAAAACAAGGACAACTTCGGACAGAGAAACAACATCTATCGAAAAGAGCTGAGGATTGATCTCCCAAAGACAAAGAGGTTCGAATCAGCTTGACGAGGAATGCGCCGGACAAAAGAGGATGGACAACGAACGAAAACTAACCGCGTGATCCTAAAGAAAAAATTTGAAGGAGAAGAGGAGTAGTTCAGAACACCTACGTCAAGATTCCTCACCAGAGCGACGAAGGGACTGAGGAGTAAAAAGAATTCCTACTCTCCGATATAACTCCGAAATCAGTTTTCTTCTAGACTCGACAACGGCCAAACTACACGATCAAACAAGGGGGGCTCCTAAGGTCGGTCGAGGCTCTGATACCAACTTGTCACGCCCAATATGCGACCCTATCCAAAAGGAACTCGAAGGTCCCACCAATGATAGACCCGCATATTGAAACGCTTTTGCAAGGTGGATATCATTACATCAACATTACATAATACATAGGGATACAACCAAGACATACAATGCTACATGAATACAACATCATATACAAGATCAACATCCGACTACGGATGAAACATAAACAGAAACTCAAACAATATCCACCACCTTTAGCCCAGATCGCCGACCTGGAACCTATCCCCTGATCGACGAAGAAGCAGAAGAAGAATTCCAAAACAAGCAAACATCGCTCTCGCGTCATGATCATCGCAAACCTGTACCTGCAACTGTTGGTGTAGTAATCTGTGAGCCACGATGACTCAGCAATCCCATTACCATGGGTATCAAGACTAGCAAAGCTTAATGGGAAAGGAAGGGGTAAAGTGGTGAGGTTGCAGCAGCGGCTAAGCAAATATGGTGGCTAACATACGCAAATGAGAGCGAGAAGAGAAACAAAGGAACGGTCGTCAACTAGTAATGATCAAGAAGTGATCCTGAACTCCTACTTACGCCGACATAACCCGTAAACCGTGTTCTCCTCTCGATCAACCCCAAAAGAGACACTCACGATTACGCACACGGTTGGTGTATTTTAGAAGAGTTTACTTCAAGTTTACTACAACCGGACATTAACAAATTCCCATCTACCACATAATCATGGGCACGGCTCTCGAAAGTTTATACCTGCAGGGTGTCCCAACTTAGCCCATGATAAGCTCTCGCGATCAACGAAGGATATTCCTTCTCCCCGGAAGACCCATCGCCTCGGAATCCGGCTACAAGACATTTCGACAAGAATAAAACAAGACCAGCAAAGCCGCCCGATGCAATCGACAATCCCGATAGGAGCTGCACATATCTCGTTCTCGTGGCAACACCGGATGAGACTAGCTACGAGTAAAACCAACCCTCAAAGTTGCCTCAAGGTGGCCCCCAGAAGTTTCGGTTCGGACCAGCACTTAGAGAAGCACCGCCCGGGGCTAAATAAAGATGACCCTTGGGTTAATTACTCCCAAGGGAAAGTAGGTGGTGGTGAGGCAAATGGTAAAACCAATGTTGGGCCTTGCTGGAGGAGTCTTATTCAAAGCGAACTGTCAAGGGGGTCCCAAAAATCACCCGACCGCATTAGGGACGCAAAATCCGGGAACATAATACCAATATGACGGAAACTAGGGCGGCAAGAGTGGAACAAAACACCAGGCATAAGGCCGAGCCTTCCACCCTTTACCAAGTATATAGATGCATTAATAATATAAGAGATATTGTGATATCCCAACCAAAATCATGTCCACCATGGAGCAATCTTCAACTTCACCTGCAACTAGCAACGCTATAAGAGGGCTGAGCAAAGCGGTAACATAGCCAAACAACGTTTTGCATAGGAAAGGTGTCAAAGGTTAGAGGCTGACATGGCAATTTGGGATGGCTTGATAAACAGGTAATAGGTAGCGCAGCATAGCGAAAGAATGAAGCAACTAGCATAGCAATGATAGTAATGAGATCCAAGGTGACGGTCATCTTGCCTGAAATCCCGCAAGGAAGAAGAACGAATCCATGAAGAAGACGAACGGATGAAGCCGAACCAAGCGTAGACGAACGAATCCTCACGATCGCAACGAAACAGGAACTAACAAGAAGAAGCACACAACATGGTAAACACACCACACATGAACAAGGCATGATACTCAAACAAGTATGACGCATGACAAGGCTACATGAAGCTACTCATGGCAAGAGATGATGCAAACAAGAGCAACACATCAAAGCAAGTTTAAATGAGGCCGGAAACAACATAGAACAATTCTGGTAAGTCCTCATATGCAAATTTCGAAATTGGTCCAGATCTGAATAAACCTTAAGTTCAAGTTGTTAAACAGCAAGTTAAGATGCACAAATATGATCTACACGAGATTCTACTCAAGTTACATATAAAGTTCATTAGATTCGGAGCTACGGCCTAAAAGATATGAGCAGAACAAGTTAAACATGGCATTGATGCAAAATGCATCCAAACATCAAGCAAACACCTCAAAACAAGGATGCAACATGATAATATGAAGCTACATGCAAAAACAAGCAAGTTTCATATAGAGCACACTCAAAACGGAGCAACGGTTCAACACATACACCCTATACAAGTTTTAAAGGACAAGCTGTCCAAACAGCAACTAGGCATATTGCCACCATCAAAACAACATGCTACAGAATCTCAACATGATAACAAAAGGTATGGGCATGATGTACAGGTAAAGCATGACAAAACATGAACACTGAGCTATCTCCAGAAATCACTAGAACATGCTCAAAAACACATGGCAAGATTGCAAATAATAACAGTTTCAGACTTATCAGGAAATAAACATCAGGTTGCAATGTTTAGAGCAATCAAAAAACATGTTACAGGAACTTATCATGGCAAACAAAGGCATGGGATGAACCTACTAATTGCATAGATCAAATGCCCTTTACTGACCATGAGCCCAAAAGGCACAGAAAATATGATGGCACCCATGTAAACATGGCAAATGATATGACAGATTTATACATGGCAGGAACAACAATAAGTAGGCATGTTGGTGACCTTGAACCACTCACCACAGAGCAATACATGGCATGGAAAGGCAACTCACAGTAAGAAGACATGGTATAGAGGCTATACATGGCAAGAATAACATCATAGCATACACGGATCAGCTACAAAAACCTTGGCAAAATTGAATAACATGTAAACAACCTGCCAGGAAACATTTTATAGCAAAAGTAGAGCTCGATTGGATCAAGCTATAGCACTCCATAATTGCAAAAAAGGGCATGGATGGATAGCGAATTACCATATGCTCAAAACATCCTTACTTAAGTATCTCAAAATAAGCATGGATCTCTCGGTAGCATCAAGTTTACATGGCATAAAAATATCAGCAGAACAGGGCCTGAAATCATGGCAACATCATGAAGCCTAGTTTGCATGCTTGTTCTAGTCACCATAGAGATCACAAAAATACATGGCATACACCGCTATAAAGATGGCATGGCATAATACAAAACACATGTAGGACTCAAGTTCATAGGATGCACACATCAATCATGGCAAAAATGACAAATCACCAAGTTATACCAGTTTCAGCAGGTTAACATCATATAGCACTCTTGCAACAAAGATTCAGGCATCAAGATGAGCTCAAATGAAAATGATGCAATGGAATGAAATGAAGTACTCAACGGATGAAGAGATATGATGGCATGAACATGGCAGGATTATGCAAAATGCTTCGGGGACTTGGAGGAATTTCTCACCCCGGAGAAAGTCAACGGGCACGGGAATCGAGGATGGCCGGGATCTCGCCGGAGCTGAGGGAGAGGAGGCCGGGGGGAGGTGGATCCCTGGCCGGATCTGGCCGGAGGAGGGCACGGGGCCACGGCGACGAGGGGGCGGCGGTCGGGCGGCGCCAGGCGCTGCCGGGCAGGCGCTGGCACGGGCGGCAAACGGGCCAGCGGTGGCGGATCTGGGCCCCAAGCGGCCCGTGATGGCTTCCCGGCCGCGGTGGGAGGCGGCGGTGGAGAGGCGCCGTGACGTGGCGAGCTGTGAGTGGCTGAGGGAGGCGGCGGGCGACGCTGTCCGCACCGTCCGGGACGTGTCCGCAAGACGAGGAAGACGAGGCTAGGGTTAGGGGGGTTTCATCCGCGAATTTCGGGGGGAGGGGTTAATTTATAGGTAGAAGGAGCTAGGAGAGTCCAAATGAGGAGTGGTTTTCGCCCACACGATCGTGATCGAACGGGAGAGCATGGAGGGGAGTTTGCTGGGTTTTGGGCCACTTTAGAAGGGGTGTTGGGCTGCAAGACAAAAGAGGCTTTTGCGGTTACCCGGTTTACCGTTGGAGTATCAAACGACCTCCAAATGACCTGAAACTTGACAGGCGGTCTACCGGTGCTATACGAAGGCCGCTTGGCAAACCTCGGTCCATTCCGAGAAAGTTCAACACCCGCACACGAAAAGAGGTAAAAGAGGGCACAGGGAGACATAGGAGTGCCGGATTGCAAAACGGACAACGGGGAAAATGCTCGGAAGCATGAGACGAACACGTATGCAAATGCGATGCACATGACGACATGATATGAAATGCAGATGATGACATGGCAAAGTGCAACACACAAGCACATGACATGGCAACGACGGCAAATAACTGGCGGACACCTGGCGCATCGAATCCGGGGCGTTACATCTCCCGAACACCGTCCGACGGCATGGGCCCGAATCCGTCGAAGATCAAGTCTCGGCGGATATCGGCAGTGTAATTCAAGTTTCCAAACCTGACCTGATGGCCAGGGGCGTAGCTATTGATCTGCTCTAGATGGCCAAATGAGTTGGCCCACAGTGGGAAGCCACCGAACACGAAGATCTGTCCGGGGAGGAAAACCTCACCCTGACCGCATCGTTGTCCATGATCGAAGGGGCCATCGAACCTTGCAGCGACGACACAGTGGAACTCTCAATGAAAGCACCAATGTCGGTGTCAAAACCGGCAGATCTCGGGTCGGGGGGTCCCGAACTGTGCGTCTAAGGCGGATGGTAACAGGAGGCAAGGGACACGATGTTTACCCAGGTTCGGGCCCTCTCTATGGAGGTAATACCCTACTTCCTGCTTGATTGATCTTGATGAATATGAGTATTACAAGAGTTGATCTACCACGAGATCGTAGAGGCTAAACCCTAGAAGCTAGCCTATGGTCTGATCGTTGTTGTCCTACGGACTAACCCTCCGGTTTATATAGACACCAGAGGGGGCTAGGGTTACACAGAGTCGGTTACAACTGAAGGAGATCTACATATCCATATTGCCAAGCTTGCCTTCCACGCCAAGAGAGTCCCTTCCGGACACGAGACGAAGTCTTCATTCTTGTATCTTCATAGTCCAACAGTCCGGCCAAAGGATTTAGTCCGGCTGTCCGGATACCCCCTAATCCAGGACTCCCTCAAGGACCCCGTGGTGTGGAGGGCTGGATGAACAGTAGATGGTGGAGGGGTGGTTGAACAGTAGCCGGTGGAGTAGCACACGGTGGAGGCTGGATGAACAGGAGCCCGTGGAGGCTGGAGGAGGTCGACGGTGGAGATGAACAGTATCCCGTGGAGTACCATTTTGCGGTACGCCACACCCCTCCTGATGAACAGGACCCCCGTTTCGACCGTAGCGCTCCAACACAAGTCCGTTTGGCCCATTTTGCGGTACGCCACACCCTCCCGATCAACAGGTCCCCTGCTGACCGTAGGAGGTCCGTTTAAATCCGTTTTCTTGATGCGGCACACCTCCCGATCAACAGGACCCCGCTTCGACCGTAGGAGATCCGCTTCCTCCGCTTCTGCAGACGCCCACACCCTCCCGATCAACAGACCCTGCTCAACGTAGGAGGTATGTTTCCTCCGCTTCGCGATGCGCCAGCCTCGCTTCATCGCCTGTTCCGTCCAAGCCCTCGCGATGAACACGACCACGCATTCCGCTTCCGACCCAGCCGGTTGGCTCCCCATGAACACAACGACGACGTTGTTTCTCCGTTCGACCCAGCCATGTACGTGTGCGCGCGAGTAGGCGTTCGAGACCCTGCCCGTATGTAATGCGACGCGGGTCAGATTTTCTTTCTTGCACCGCCGCTATACGTGCGTGTACATGCTACGTCGCGCTCTACTACAACACGTCGCACCTCTACTACGACACGTCGCACCTCTACATCGACCAGATATATGTAATGCATAACGTCACGCGACCGAATGACAATGCTACGTACGCTTCGACCAGGTGGGTCCCGACTGTCAGGCACTTCCTTGCGTGCGAAGATGTAGCTGTTGGGTCCCAGCAGTCAGGGGGGCGAATCGTTTTTTTCCCGGGCGCACTGCCTTGCGTGCGAAGATGTAGCTGGTGGGTCCCAGCAGTCAGGGGGGCGAATCGTCTTGTTTTTTTTTGCCCGGACGCACTTCCTTGCGTTCGAAGGTGTAGCTGGTGGGTCCCAGCAGTCAGGGGGCAACGTTTTTTCGCGAAATATGGTGGCCTGTCCGGTGGGTCCCGGCTGTGAGGTGGAGGAATAATTATTTTGCACGTAATAAGGAGGCACTTCCTTGCTGCGGCCGTGGACCCGGTATCGCCTCTCCACGTCTGATCCACGTCCGATGGAAGCCGTTCCTTGACCATGTTGACCACGCCGTGCCGATAGCACCAGGGCGGTGGACGACGGCGAGGCCTAGGAAGGGGACGACGCGGAGCCGGGGAAGACGTGGCAGTGGATGCCCACGCATAGAGAAGTACGAGGGTTCACTGTTTCGCTGCGGTGTGAGGCTGCCGTCGCCACATAATAACAGGGGGTGTGTGTGAGTAGAGGGATGGCCTGGCCAGCGGTGGGAGTAGTAGGGGGCGTGAGGCCTCCGCCGCATCGCAGCTGGCCACGGTAGGCAGGAGCACGAGGCACGACCGGTGCTGGTTTGGGCGGCTGGAGCAAGAAGACCAGAGGTTGAAGAAGCACTACGACCGTTGGCTGGACATCGTACGGTCACTGGAGCTAGAATCGTGCATATTGACTAAGTTGACAAAGCCCTCCGTCCCCGTCAACTTAGTAGGCCCACAAGTCAGCCTGCCACTACACTGGGTCCCAGCTAATAGGGAGAGAATTCATAATTTGTGCGTAATAAGGAGGAACTACCTAGCGTGCAAAGATATAGCTGGTGGGTCCGACACTGTCGGTGGGGGAACGTTTTTCACGAAATACTGAAGCCCTTCCCACGTCTGCGTAATAAGGAGGAACTTTCCTTGCGTGCGACCATGGACCTCGTGGGTCCCAGCCGTCGTTTCCACGCATATCCTCTTCCGGTGACTCTCGTATGTTGACCACGCCGCGCCGAGCGCACCGAGGCGATGGACGACGGCGAGGCCCCAGACTGGAACGACCCGGAGATGGGGACGACGCTGCAGTAGAGTCGCAGACAGAGAGGAGTGGGAAACTTGACTAGTTCGGGTGCGGGGTGGGCCTACACTCGGCAGAGAATAACAGGAGGTGCGGAGTGGAGCGATGGCCTGGCCGTGCCGGTGTAGCGTTTACGAGGAGAGCAAAACAACGCCGCTGGACGCCGAAGGCTGGAGCAGGCGGTTCCGGCAGCGCTGGGGGAAGAAGACGAGAGATTGAAGAAGAATGCCGGCCGTTGGATGTAAGTCTAACGCCTTCTTAGGCTTCGACCTACTGGCCCACTTGTCAGCCTGTCCATTTGTTTTTTTAGTCCATTTGGAGGGCTGGGTGAAACAATGATGTAGCATCT
The DNA here is from genome assembly GCA_021605145.1 of Aegilops bicornis. NCBI lineage: Eukaryota > Viridiplantae > Streptophyta > Magnoliopsida > Poales > Poaceae > Aegilops > Aegilops bicornis. Next base: position 677,855,185 of record CM038675.1, read on the forward strand.
ATGCAGCCCGTTTAAAAATCATTTGCATTTTTCTCGAAATCCTTGGACTTGCTAGGCTGGGTGAAAATATCATGTTGGGCTAGACGGAAAAATGTTATAAAAACATAAACACATGATTGCACGTTAGTAAAATCTTTGCAAGGTTATGTACGCGATCACTAGGAGTTAACTTGCCAAGTTATATATAAACAATTATTATTATTATTTTGTAAGAACTTTCAACTTACGAAATAAAATATCATTTTAATTTGATGAGTACATAGTACGTGGGGTATTATTATTTTTTAGGCTAGACGTGTGACATTTGAGTTGGTTCTAGGGGAAAGTACTGGGGGAAAACTCAGTTTACATCGAAAAAGAAAGTGGGAGAAAATTCAGAGACCTGCTGGGTCCACCTGAGGAGGGGAATATGTTGGGAGGAAGGAGATTCAAAGCACGGCAGCCGAGTGAACTAGTTTTTTTTACGGACAAGTGAAATAGCCACTAAAAAAGCAATCAGGTTAATGGGTTCTTAAAAGAAATATTTCGGACAAAACAGATAATTACGACACATAGGCTAATGCATGAAACACTCAGATGATAAAGGTGCTTATAAATAGATAAAGTACAACATCTAGACCTTCCCGCACGCTTGATCATGATGTTGCGGCTGTCAGGTACTCGTCGGTTCTGGGAAGCGAACACGCCCTCATGTCCAAGATCTGCATGTACATGTCGTAGCATGCGTGTCGTCCTTGGCCGCGTAGGTTATGTAGGCTAGATTCGAGGTACCTCCCATGTGTTCAGGTCGTCTTCTTTCATGTTGGCGTGTCGTGGGTCGATGATGGTCTCGGCGAGGTCAACCACGGAGTCCTTCTCCCGCCTGCTGTCGATGATCTTGTATTTCTTCTGGATGTCGACAAGCTTGTTGCACCGGATGGCTGAATCGTCGCGTTCTTCCTTCTCTCCACCGTAGCGAAGGTGCGATCGGTACTTGCCGATGAAACGGGTGAATGCTCCGTAACTGGTGCAGCCATAGAACTGAGGTGAGGCGTAGCTTCACCGAGTCCATATCGTTGGTGTACATCACATTCAACTTGGTGCAGCCATAGGACTGAACGGCGAACTCAAAGGGGAACTCCTTGCTGAAGTCCATATCTAGCAGGCTCACCCCTCAGATCGCCATTGGAGTCTCTTCGAGTGAACGAGTGTGTAGGCGGCGATAGCAGTTCCTTTTTCAGCTCTTGGGGAACTGGATTCAACAGTAAGCTGAGTGTGTACAGGCGACAACAGTTACTACCCCTCCCTCGTCTGCTGCACGCCCGGCAGAAGATGCACCCTTGGCGCATTCATACGCCTCCACTAAGGAACCTACTCCGGCCACACGTCGGTTCACGAGCGGGTCTGTATTGGTACTGTAATAACAGGAGTTAGTGGTCACTTTACTTAAAATTAATTATCTTTAATAGAAATTTATACTTAAAACAAGCAATGCATTCGCTCGTTCTATCAGTGCCACAGGATCAACATGCACAACAATTAGAATTATTATTCTCGTGGGCGCATTACGATCAACACATTTGTCGACTTTCACAAAGATAATACTACCAAGTTTGAACTGTTTGTTATGGTTGTTGTCCTCTGCATCATCATGTCGTGTTTCCCGACTTGCAAGATTCGTAACCAACAAATAAGATCCAAATAATAAGTACAACAAAGATGCCTACACATCTCATTGATTCCCGACTTGCAAGATTCGTAACCAACAAATAAGATCCAAATAATAAGTACAACAAAGATGCCTACACATCTCATTGATTCTCAGCTTGCAAGATTCAGAACCAACAAATAAGATTCAAATAATAAGTAAAACAAAGATGCCTACACATCTCACTGATTCCCAGCTTGCAAGATTCAGAGCCAACCCATTAGAGCCTTTTGATAAAGTGAATACCGGGATTAAATCCATCTTGGCTAGCCATGTCATACAATCGAAGAACTTGGCGAATGCTCTTGACCGTCACAACATCTGTAGTAGAGTATTGCTGTTTGCACAACATGTTTGCACTGCACAAACAAGGAGACGGAGAGCATGATTTCGCTTTAATAGTGGCCTCCTTGAACTCAACCTCCAGCTCTACTTGGATGAGGTTTGCCTGGAGTTCCATGATTCAACTCATGCGCCTTTTTCATAGCTTCACGAAATGAAGCAAAGATTGCATCATTCAGCTAGCAAGAAGTACTTGCTCTTGTGAGCTGGCACGTTCTTCTTTAGTAGTTGCACTAAAATTGAGGAACATTAAGGTTGGTTGTCCGGCTCATGTAAGGTGCAACTATAATTTTCTTATCCTTTTGTGCAATTCCACTAAAATAAAGTGCCATTGTGGTGACAGTGACGGCTCCATCTTGCAAAGGCTTATAGAATGTTGCACGAGATTACCTGCAGAATTTGATGGAGATTTTGGAAACTCCAATCACCATTTTGTGCAGTTTCACCAACATTGAGAGATGTTGCCCATGTGACATTTTAGTTGAACTGCACAAGACACTCATTCAAACAAAAGTGTTTTTTGCAGTTCACCAAAAGGTCAAAATAGCAACCAGTGAAATGGATATCCCTATATGCACAAAAAGATAGAAAGTAAATAGTTGCTGGTCAATAATAATATACGAAACATACACAAAATGAAAAGAAGCATCTTAATTATGTTCATGGCAATCATGCAAGGACAGTAGAAATTTTAAAACGTCAGCAATGTTTTATATTACCGGAAGCAATACGATCAACTATGACATTCGTCAAATATGGGATTACCTTAATGGTGGCATTGCTTGTTTACCAGATACAGTAAATCAACATCAGTTAAAGAGTTGGTTTAAGGGCATGGGACCGTGGGGACACAAGGTCACTCTGCAGCGTAAAGAAGCAACTTATCATACTGGGGAAAACAGCAGGAGTACCATTTGTAACAAAGTTTAATTGCATCATATCACTGGAGGCATTAGATTAACAATAACACTGGTTAGACATGTCCTTAAGGTAACAGTGTGATCGCTTCATTTTACATGCGTCCTTACATTAACAATAGAAAAAGTTTGGTATAAGGACATGCGACAGTGGACGCATCAGCACAATGTACCTACAAGGAGGCATAAAGTGGTGATGCCAAGTTTGTTCATGCTCTGTGAGGGCAACAAATCTAATCCTGGAGACCTTTTACTAGCAGCAAATCTAATCCTGGAGACCTTTTACTATGTGAGGGCAGCAAATCTAATCATGGAAACCTTTTACTATGTGAGGGCAGCAAATCTAATCCAGGAGACCTTTTACTATGTGAGGGTATTCATGTTTGCGCAGATAACATCTGTAATTGAGTATTCATGTTTGCGCAGATAAGAAAGAGCATGATTACTATAATAGTGGCACTAGTTGAAGCAAACTTTATTTCCAAAATGAGAAAAGATTGCGATAGAATAGCTTTATTTAAAAAAACAGAACATTAGCACAGTATGACAAAGCACAATCACGTTGATAAAGGACAATACTGACCGATGTGAGGGGCCCTATGCCGCCACGACTCGATGTGGTGAACCTGCAAATCCACTCGGATGAGGCCATCGTGGAGTTCCATGATTCAATTCATGCGCCTTTTTTCTGTAGTTCACCTGAAATGAAGCAAAGATTGCATCATTCAGCTAGCAATAAGTACTTGCTCTCGTGAGCTGGCACGTTCTTCTTTAGTAGTTGCACTAAAATTGAGGAACATTAAGGTTGGTTGTCCGGCTCATGTAAGGTGCAACTATAATTTTCTTATCCTTTTGTGCAATTCCACTAAAATAAAGTGCCATTGTGGTGACAGTGACGGCTCCATCTTGCAAAGGCTTATAGAATGTTGCACGAGATTACCAGCAGATCTTGCCGGCGATTTTGGAAACTCCTATCACCATTTTGTGCAGTTCCAACAAAATTGAGAAATATTGCCCACGTGACATTTTAGTTGAACTGCTCAAGACACTCATTCCAAAAAAAGTGTTTTGTGCAGTTCACTAAAAGGTCACAATAGCAACAAGGTGAAATGGATATCCCTATCTGCACAAAAAGATAGAAAGTAAAGCGATTCTTTGGTCAATAAGAATATATGAAACATATACAAAATGAAAAGAAGCATCTTAATTATGTTCATGGCAATCACGCAAGGACAAGAGAAATTTCAAAAGCGTCGAGAATGCTTCATGTTACCGTAAGCATTATGATCAACAATGAGATTCCTCAAATATGGGATTACTTTAATGGTGGCATTTCTTGTTTACTGCATAAAGTAAATCAACAAAGCAGCCTAAAGAGTTGGTTTAAGGGCATGGGACCGTGGGGACACCAGGACACTCAGCAGCGTAAAGGAGCAACTTACTTATCATATTGGGGAAAACAGAAGGAGTGCCATTTGTAACACAGTTTAATTGCATCTTATCACTGGAGGCATTAGATTAACAATAACACTAGTTAGACATGTCCCTAAGGTAACAATGTGATCGCTTCATTTTACATGTGCCCTTACATTAACAACAGCAAAAGGTTGGTATAAGGACATGCGACGATGGGACGATCGGCACAATGTACCTACAAGGAGGCAAAAACTGGTGATGCCGAGTTTGTTCATGCTATGTGAGGGCAGCAAACCTAATCATGGACACCTTGTACTATGTGAGGGTAGCAAATCTAATCCTGGAGACCTTTTACTATGTGAGGGCAACAAATCTAATCCTGAGACCTTTTACTATGTGAGGGCAGCAAATCTAATCATGGAGACCTTTTACTATGTGAAGGCAGCAAATCTAATCCTGAGACCTTTTACTATGTGAGGACCGCAAATCTAATACTGAGACCTCTTACTATGTGAGGGCAGCAAATCTAATCCTGGAGACCTTTTACTATGTGAGGGCACCAAATCTAATCCTGGAGACCTTTTACTAGGTGATGGCAGCAAATCTAATCCTGGACATACTCTGTTGAATTGTCAACTAGCCGCCACTTTCTATCCTTTTTTCAACCAATAATAGATCTGTTCCTTATCCAGTTTGTACTGCGTTTTCCCATTATTTCCCTTTTCAACCAAGAGACCGGTTGGGTATCCGATCTCTACTACTTTCAACATATTATTTCCTCTTTGAATCAAGTCCTAGATTCATACTATGACTTTCCCCCCTTTCTTCATTGTTTGAACAAAGCCCTAGATTCGAATGCATGAAGTAGCTTTACCTCTAATAGTACTAAAAATTTAGGTGGCTTTGGAAGAGCTGATGGGAGTAGAAAAAGATGCACATGCGCATACACGTGGGGAGCTAGGGCAGTAGAGCAAGGCAGCTTCAAGAACTTATACCTGAGGGTCGCCGGGATGTCGGCGGCGGCAGGTCGGATCTGCGGATAATACGGCAGGGAGGAAGAAGGGTCGGAGGACCTCCCGAGCCGGCGCTGTGTCAGAGAGAACGACATGGCAGAGGATCGGGCCCCTCCGGCAGCTGTGGGTTTCCTCCCTCGGCGGTGATGACCGCGTGAACGATGCACCTTTTAGTCCTCTACACACACCGGCCGAAGGGATACGGCCGGATCTGTGACCAGCGGTGAGCAGAGAGAAAATGTCGCTACCGCTGTCTTGTTTATTGTCAGGACCCCGATTCCAAGTCACATCGATCTAGCCGTAACACCTCATATCACTTTGCGGCCTCACGCACGGTATTCCCACGAGTGTCGCCTTACCATGGCCCGGGACCGTTTGCGCCTTTTGGCTCACGTATATGATAGTGTCGCTAGCACCCATATGACAGAGAACCCGGGCCGACATGGCTAGTCGTGAACCCAAAGCAGCACTAACCCATGGGGACAGGCATACATGAATCAACTTGAGCATGTCGGTCGTGACGTGTGAATCCGGGCTGTAGCACTGGGCTATGAGGACTCGGGAACCCGGGCTGTAGTGCTAAGGCAGGACTCCGGATGTCACCAAGCGTGACATTTCCCGAAGGGACCGACACAGAACGAAGTGAAACACATGCCGGTCAGTCAAGTGTCCCGCAGTAGTGTTGGGCTAGCCGGACTCCGGTGAACCGGCACTGAAGCGGACTACTATCGCCAGAAGCACTAGACTACATTTCCCCATATGAGAGGCTGCCAAGGATAAACAACTAGATTGTCGGATCCCACACATACCAAGCATTTCAAACATACACACAATATGCTCGATATGTGTAAATACAACATGGCATCACAACATAACTCTCTGACTCAAGTATTTATTCATTAGGCTTCGAGGAGCGAGATATTACAAACATGGGTCTCATGACCCAACATTCGAGCATACAAGTCAAAGCACATGCGGAAGCTTAACATGTCCGAGTACGCATAACTATAAATGAAAAAGGCTGAGAAGCCTAACTATCTACCAGATCCTGCCGAGGGCACAAGATCGTAGCTGAGGTAACAAGCTAAACGTCGAAGTCCATGCGGAACTACTAGCGAGAGTGAAGTCTCTCTGCAAAAACATAAAATAAGCAAACCTGAGGACGGCTTCAATGAGACAACCCACCATGTACTCCTACATGGCCTCTCACCGCTACCTTTACCAAATCGTGTTCACACACTTAGCTCTCAATAGTAGGACATGTTCACACACCATTCCAATTCATCCCCGATGAATCGACCTGACTCAACTCTAAGCAAGCAGGCATGACAAACAAGCATGAATGAGTAGGCACATCAGGGCTCAAACAACTCCTACTCATGCTAGTGGGTTTCATCTATTTACTGTGGCAATGACAGGTCATGCAGAGGATAAGGGGTTCAACTACCGCAGCAAATAACAGAGGAATCATTGTTGTACTAATGCAGTAAAAGAGAGCAGGAGCGAGAGAGTGGGATTGTATCGGAATGAACAACGGGGTTTTGCTTGCCTGGCACTTCTGAAGATAGCATTGAGTCTTCATCAGTGTCAACGATCACAACATCGGTACAACGTCTACTGAAGGGGAACAACACCGGCAAACAGAGAAGAAACACGATCAATGCAATGCACAATATGATGCATGCTATGACATGGCAATATGAATGTGTTTGAGCTAATACAACTACAACCAGATGGGTTTGAGCTATTTTGAACCAAAGATTCAAAGTTCAAACTCATCATGGTCATTATTAGTGATTTATCTTGTTCTGCACTAAACAGCAGGTTAACTTGTTTAAACATGCATGAGACCAGTACATTTGGATAGATTGAATTTTTCTGATCATTTTTCATATATAACTTATTTGATTTGGAGCTACGGTTGAATTACTATGATTTTTAGAAGTTAGCACTATTTTCTGGAATTTTCTGTACTAAAATAAATCCAGAAAATAGCTTATTGCGTCGGCATGACATCAGTGTGACATCAGCAGGTCAACACGCCAGGTCCAGGTCAAACCTGACCAGTGGGACTGGGACCCATACGTCAGTGTCTCAGGCTGGTTTAGGTGGATGACAAGTGGGACCAGTCAACGGCCACGTCAGCGGGGTCAACTCCGACGCGTGGGGCCACTGTGATTATGAATTAATCTAAACAGAGATAAAACTGGGTTTAATTAGGGCATGGCCCGTGTGTCAGTGAGCCTGGGGTGGGTAAGTGGCGTCATTAGTTGCTAATGCTGATGCCACGTCAGCCTGCTGGCGTTTAGCCGCCGGTGACCGAAACCGTGGCGGAGATCTTCGGAAATCGCTGTCAGGTGATGGTTCGACGCGCGGTTGGTCTTGCCCGACTCTTGGGAGTGCGCCGCATCTGGTGGTGCAAGTGGCTGGAGGACGCGGGGAGACCGGAAACGACACCAGCGAGTAGCTGGGCGGCGGCCGGAGCTGTGGCTTGACGCGGGTGGCACTACGGTGCATGGGAAGGGGAGTTGTTCGTGTCTACGGGCACGTGAGGCCATTCTGAGCTTGGTGGCGTGCTCAGGTGGAAGCTCCAGTGGCTAAAGCCACGGCGGCGACATGGCCGGCGGAGCCGAGCTCACGGCTCTGGCGGTGACAGCGGCTAGAGGACAGGCTAGAGGAGGAGAGCAAGGGGGAATTGGAGAGGAGCTCACAGTGGAGCTAGCAGAGGCGACGGCAAGGTCGGAGAAGCGTTGTGGCCGGCGAATCGACGACGTCGGTGATGAAGCAGAGCCGGCGTTGGAGACGATGGGGACGGTGCTCTACTGCTCCTGGTTTTGCGTGCGTCGACGAGAAGGGAAGAGCGGGATGGTGGGGCGTCCGAACACGCTGCAGTGACGATACGGGGCGTTGGACGCGCGGTTGGCAAACGGCGATGGCAGCGGCCTCTCGGTGGAGCTCGAAATCGAGCTATGGAGGAGGGGAACGAGGCAGAGGGAGCTCGGGGAGGAGGGGAAAGTGAGGGGGGCCTCGAGCGTCTCCAGACGCGGATCGGGTCGAGGAAGGGGCAAGCAGGAGGTGGCCGCGTTCGGTTGTGCGCTCGCCACGCACCTGCTTCTCCTTCTGGCAGAAGGTTGAAGAAACAGGCAGCGTTGGCTGGGCTGGGCTGCAGCTAGGCCTGCTCGGTTGGGCCACATAGTACGGGCTGGCCAGGTAAGTTAGGTTAGGTTCTCTCTGTCCCTCCTTTTAATTCTGTTTTGTTTATTTCTGTTGTTTTGTTTTGATTTAGTTTTAAGCACTAAACCATTTTGCTTTCTTCTGATAATTTTGCAGGGACTTAAAAGGATTATTCCAAAGCCCCTCACAATTTCTCAGAATTATTGGACACATATTCGATATATAGCAAATATAAATCCAATGCAAATAGTTATTGCATTAGCTTCAAATGCCCAAAAAAAAATATTTATGAGCTCCTAAAAATATTGGTTTGAATTTTACTGTTGGCCAATATTTTCATAGAGAAACATGAACATTTTCTGGGACCTATTTGAAGCAATTTGTATCTTGGTCATTTTCAGAAATGATTTCTGAGGCTTTCACATGTCCCCATTTCAAATTCATTGAAATTTAAACATGATGCACACATGACTAGCTAGCCTAGAGCAAACCAGAACTAGGGATGTGACAACTCACCCCCACTAAACAAGAATCTCGTCCCGAGATTCAAGACGTGAGGTAAGAAGACAGAGGGGACACAAAGCTAGCACAATCTTCACGATCCAGGTTGCACTTCATAAGAACATTGATTGGTCACCATCTTTATCTCGATGTCTTGCTCTGAGAACTCCAACTAACATGACAACGAGAGGGAAAGAAAGACTCTAGAAGGATCGAACTTCTTGAAGGTCGAACAACTCACGACAAACCCATGGAGTGAGACATGAATCATCTCGCGAGCTGAGACACGAAGCATGCATCGAGAGAGATGGAGTGAAGCCGATGATGAAGGTTCACTAAGTAGACAACAATTCCACACTTAAGAGGGTGGTGAATGGTTGTCAACGTAGCGAGAAGTTGAATTGCCATGATGCCTTAACGAGACATCTTAAAGGAGTAATTCATAGGGTTATTACCTTAAGTGGCAAACGAATTACTTTTGATACATGGATCATCGAAACTCTCTAAACCAGCCTGAGGTAATTCCCATATGATCGTTTGATGGAGTTCGAAGGAGTAGCATACTCGGACTAGTATGGATGTTGTGGATTACCTTGTTGAAAACAACACAAGGGGTGATTTGCTTATCACCGGAAATGGATGGACCCAAGGTAGGATGGCACAATGGCGGTGCAAGATGGGAACAAAATGCAAATGCTGGGAATGATCCAGGTAACTGGGAGAAACTCAACAGTAGAGAGTGATTCCACTGTTAGAAAGGTTATGGCATAATCGAGGAAACTGAGAGCGGATCCCAATTAATGCTGACGATAAATCCTAGTGCTTGCGTGTGCTCTCAAGAACTTGAGCATTTCCATATTCATCAAGGTTTTACCAATACCCGTGTCAAGGATCCTGGCAACACAACTTACTACCATGATGAATAGTGATGGACGATGCAGATGCAAAAGAAGATAACACTTTTTCAGATTTCACCTTAATTAGCGAGGCCAAGGGGACAAAATCTGAACGATTGACCGAGAGACATTTAGCACTCCGCTTCTAATGTTCTCCTTGATGTACTAGCGTATCCCATTCATAGATATGGTTTGATATCTAGAACATCAAGTAAAAGATCGGACTTCGGGAACACAAAATTCCATAAGGAACAACTAGGGAGTAAATCCTACGAAATCCTTGTGGGGAGGTGACCAACTTCTTCAACCAAGATACTACAATAATAGGCCTTCCGGCTAGGTGTGTTGGCGACAACATCCACTTATCGGGTTACAGGAAGACCAATATTATAGTTCTAGGGAAACGTTCCAACCATCATATCAGCCCGAGATTCAGATCTGCTTGGTGTCAGGATATTCCAGACTCATCAAGTCTAGAAGGAAAAAAATGAAATTTTGCAACACAAATCGACGAGATGACGTTGCGAGATTCTCGGGAAATGAACTACGATAGCAAGCTCCAAATCATGAGTTGGTTCTGCTACATACATGTGAACACGCTGTCCCAGACAAGCATGACCACGTAGTAGTCTTATAATAAAACACTACCGAGTTCAGGCGGGAACCATCAACGAGGATATCGAAGTCCTTGTGCACTTATCGATGAACTTCTTATCCTTGAGCAAATCAATCAGTGGCTTGATGTGTTAGGGAATTCATATGGAATGAAGATGATCAGTCTAACAGACCATGGAATACTTCGCACGTGCATAACCGACTTGGGATGATTTCCAGAGGAGGTAAAAACATGCTTTCTCGAATTCACGGCGGCAACTTGCATCAAATGCACATGAATTAGAGGAAGTCACTTCTTTCATCCGAGCATATGCTTCATGAACGGGACATGAAGATAATGCTTATAAAGTTTCCAATACTAGCTGGATGTCTAACACAAATCATGGAGAAGATCACAATGTTGCTGATGGGCTCAACAACAGTTCATCCAGGTTTCCACACAAGTGAAATTCCAGAATTATGTGAACAAGGTGATAGCATTGGTCAGACCCAAAGGATACAATGGTGTATGCCCGAGGAATCAACCACGAGTAAGACAACATTACGAACATCGTTGGTTCTGACTTGGTTTGACGATAGCCCATATGCAAATCAAAGATTTGGGTAAGACAATAGATCCAGCAATTGACCACGAGGATCAATCAATGAAGATATCATCTTTCTTCAACACACACACACACACACAGACAAAGATATCCCTTTGGAATGAACTGAGTCAGACAAGCTTTCATCTTCCAACTCTCCAAGTTGTTGTTTAGCTTAACCAACTAGCTCAGGGTATCTGACACAGATTCTTGGAGAAAGGGTGGTTTACAAGATAACCAACTTGATCACGAACTCAACATAGCGGTCAGGTGACGACCTGGTGATACTTCCGAGAAGATATTCGGAAAATCACGAACCACCGGTATGTTACTAATCTCGAGAACAATCTTGCTTCTAAGGGCAAGACGAAATGATCAAATAAGCAAGGATTGGCACTATCCTAACTCACTGATCGAAAAGTGCACCAGAAATAGGGACTAGGTAGCACAATCTATCTTAGAATGATGATTCAATAACTAACACGCTAAGAAGGAAATTATTCTCCATTAACTGCCAAGCAACGGAGTTGCTAGCAGTATTGATTTCACCATCATGATTCACTTGTCGGCATTCCGGTTGCGACGAAACGGAACCGAGGAATGAATAATGAGGGCGAGAAGTATCACTGCATCAACAATTCATAAGAGAAGGTGCAATTCTCATGACGTTCCTGACATAAAGTGGATCAGGATAGAACAAAATCAAAAGCTTGATTGCATTTGATCTGCGGATTACAACTACTTTGACCCAATCCTGGATATGGATGAGATACTGGAGTTTGTTTCTCCTAGTCATTCCGGAATAAAATGGCTTGACGGACCACAAGGATAATAGGCATCGATAAACACGATCGCACACATACCCTTGACTATCAATTGATAGACGGGGGTCAGAATACAACTAAGGAGGAACAACTCAAAGGAACATATAATTTTCTGAGTTGTGGATGCATAGATTAGTATGTCGAGCGAAGCTCAAAATTTCTTCCGTATAACCCATGCGGAAAGGGTAGAACTGGCAGATTCACAATTATGAATGGAGAACTCCTCAAGAGTACTCTGATTGCGATCCTTCGGTTCAGCGAGGAACTTCTGCCATAAGCGGTTCATAGTATTTGGAAGAAGGAAATACCACGGACCTCGAGGACTATCGCAAAGTTACTAATATTCTAAAGGAACTAGAAAACAGTATCAACAGGAGGTAAGTAGGGTGAATCTCGGGTTCAAGAACCCAGGAATAGAATACCTACTAACTAAATTGCATCACGGGATGCTTTCGAGAATAATGGCCAGAATCATCACACTAGGAATATAAAGCATGGCTAGATTACTAGATGATCCTCTAAGACACCTATGGGCATAATAATAGCTCCAACATATATGTCGAGGCAACAAAGTACCTCAACTCACCGATTAGTGTGGTTAATCTGGCCCAAAGGGACATCAAAATGAGAGGAAGGGATTTTGCAAGTGCATCAGATTGTTTAGAAATCTGGGATGACTCGGACAGCATAACGACTGTAGATGCTCAAAATGATTTGAGACATCCTGCAAGATAGTGGCATGACCACTCAACATCACAATATCAAGGTTCTGAAACCAGCTATGAACATACGGAAGTAGTAAAAACTGAACTGAGGTTTGAAACTATCAATTCTATAAGTCTATGGATTAGTAACACGTCATCCTGATAGATAGATGAGAAGGCCTAGTTCTTAATCCCGTAGAAAAGGAAGAGGATGACTCAGATCAGAAGGCCATGAGGTATAAGGAGTAAAAAGAGCCTTACGTTCCCTTCCACAATCAATTCCCTTACATAACTAAAGTATTTCTAGACTAAACTTCGACCAGTTTGGCTTGTTAATCCTACAGGCAGTCAGGCTCTGATACCAACGCTGTCAGGACCCCTATTCCAAGTCACATTGATCTAGCCAGTAACACCTCATATCACTTTGCGGCCTCACGCACGGTATTCCCATGGGTGTCGCCTTACCATGGCCCGGGACCGTTTGCGCCTTTTGGCTCACGTATGATAGTGTCGCTAGCATCCATATGACAGAGAACCCGGGCCGACATGGCTAGTCGTGAACCCAAAGCGGCACTAACCCATGGGGACAGGCATACATGAATCAACTTCGAGCATGTCGATTGAGCGTGTGAATCCGGGCTGTAGAACTGGCTAACAGGACTCGAACCTGGGCTGTAGCAGGCTAGGCGGGACTCGGATGTCACCGCGTGACATTTCCCGAAGGACAGAACCACGAGGCAAGTGAAACACATGCCGGCCACCAAGTGTCCCGAGCAGAGTCTTTGGGCTAGCAGGACTCCGGTGAACCAGTCAGTAGTGGACTACTATCGCCAGAAGCACTAGACTACATTTCCCCATATGAGAGGCTGCCAAGGATAAACAACTAGATTGTTGGATCCCACACATACCAAGCATTTCAAAATACACACAATATGCTCGATATGTGTAAATACAACATGGCATCACAACATAACTCTACGACTCAAGTATTTATTCATTAGGCTTCGAGGAGCGAGATATTACAAACATGGGTCTCATGACCCAACATTCAGAGCATACAAGTCAAAGCACATGCGGAAGCTTAACATGTCTGAGTACAGACAACTATAAATGAAAAAGGCTGAGAAGCCTAACTATCTACCAGATCCTGCCGAGGGCACAAGATCGTAGCTGAGGTAACAAGCTAAACGTCGAAGTCCACGCGGAACTACTAGCGAGACTGACGTCTCTCTGCAAAAAACATAAAATAGGCAAACGTGAGTACAAATGTACCCAGCAAGACTTACATCAGAACTAACTACATATGCATCAGTGTCAACAAAGGGGTGGTGGAGTTTGATCGCAGCAAGCCAGCTTTGACTCAGCTATCCCGAACTACATTTGCAAGTAACTCTTTTGAGGTGGCACACGAGTCCACATATTCACCATATCAATACACCACTATGGATTCGCTCCCATCTCCCTATGAGAACGCCATCCATAGCACTCACGCTTATCTTGCGCATTTTAGAGTATCCACTTTCTCTTGTCTATGAACTGTTATAGGCAACCCAGAAGTCCTTTACCGCGGACACGGCTATTCGAATAGATGATGTTAACCCTGCAGGGGTGTACTTCTTCACACACGCTCTCACCACTTACGGCCGTTTACACGACATGCACTCGGCAACCTTCAAGCGGAAGCCCAATGTGGGTGTCGGCCACAGCCTACCTAAACACTCAAGTCTCTAGTCCAGGTTTATCGCCTATTCAGGTTCCATCCGCAGGGAGTCTGGTCAAGGTTTCCACATACGGCCCCGAACGATGTGTGCAGGGTTCCCGAGATACCAAACGGGCATTCGGTACACCGTGCCACGGTGTATCTACCGCATCATAGCCCACCCCTAGGGTCAGCGCTACGCACGGCCTCCAACACATATCCTACAAACACCGGAAACTAGTTGCAACTCCTGGACAGAGAACAAGGGTGGTTAAGAAGCCGAGAGGGTCCATTGGTTTCGGGCCCAATGCATGGTAGTAACTGTTTCATGGATCACAAACACAAAACTCAGTTCCTGAGGACGGCTTCAATGAGACAACCCACCATGTACTCCTACATGGCCTCTCACCGCTACCTTTACCAAATCGTGTTCACACACTTAGCTCTCAACAGTAGGACATGTTCACACACCATTCCAATTCATCCCCGATGAATCAGACCTGACTCAACTCTAAGCAGTAGCAGGCATAAGAAACAAGCATGAATGAGTAGGCACATCAGGGCTCAAACAACTCCTACTCATGCTAGTGGGTTTCATCTATTTACTGTGGCAATGACAGGTCATGCAGAGGATAAGGGGTTCAACAACCGCAGCAAACAACAGAAGAATCGATGTTGTCCTAATGCGATAAAAGAGAGCAGGAGCGAGAGAGTGGGATTGTATTAGAATGAACAAGGGGTTTTGCTTGCACAGCACTTCAAGATAGCATTGAGTCTTCATCAATTGTCAACGATCACAACGTCGGTACAACGCTCTACCGAGGGGAACAACACCGCAAACAGAGAAGAAACACGATCAATGCAATGCACAATATGATGCATGCTATGACATGGCAATATGAATGTGTTTTGAGGTAATGCAACTACAACCAGATGGGTTTGAGCTATTTTGAACCAAAGATTCAAAGTTCAAACTCATCATGGTCATTATTAGTGATTTATCTTGTTCTGCACTAAACAGCAGGTTAACTTGTTTAAACATGCATGAAACTAGTACATATGGATAGATTGAATTTTTCTGATCATTTTTCGTATATAACTTATTTGATTTGGAGCTACGGTTGAATTACTATGATTTTTAGAAGTTAGCACTATTTTCTGGAATTTTCTATATTAAAATAAATCCATAAAATAGCTTATTGCGTCGGCATGACATCAGTGTGACATCAGCAGGTCAACATGCCAGGTCCAGGTCAAACCTGACTAGTGGGACCCATACGTCAGTGTCTCAGGCTGGTTTAGGTGGATGACAAGTGGGACCGGTCAACGACCACGTCAGCGGGGTCAACTCCGACGCGTGGGGCCACTGTGATTATGAATTAATCTAAACAGAGATAAAACTGGGTTTAATTAGGGCATGGCCCGTGTGTCAGTGAGCCTGGGGTGGGTAAGTGGCGTCATTAGTTGCTAATGCTGACGCCACGTCAGCCTGCCGGCGTTTAGCCGCCGGTGACCGAAACCGTGGCGGAGATCTTCGGAAATCGCTGTCAGGTGATGGTTCGACGCGCGGTTGGTCTTGCCCGACTCTTGGGAGTGTGCCGCATCTGGTGGTGCAAGTGGCTCGCTGCACGCGGGGAGGCCGGAAACGACACCAGCGAGTAGCTGGGCGGCGGCCGGAGCTGTGGCTTGACGCGGGTGGCACTACGGTGCATGGGAAGGGGGGTTGTTCGTGTCTACGGGCGCGTGAGGCCATTCTAAGCTTGGTGGCGTGCTCAGGTGGAAGCTCCAGTGGCTAAAGCCACGGCGGCGACATGGCCGGTGGAGCCGAGCTCACGGCTCTGGCGGTGACAGCGGCTAGAGGACAGGCTAGAGGAGGAGAGCAAGGGGGAATTGGAGAGGAGCTCACAGTGGAGCTAGCAGAGGCGACGGCGAGGTCGTAGAAGCGTTGTGGCCAGCGAATCAACGACGGCGGTGATGAAGCAGAGGCGGCGATGGAGACAACAGGGGCAGCGCTCTACTGCTCCTGGTTTTGCGTGCGTCGACGAGAAGGGAAGAGCGGGATGGCGGGGCGTCCGAACACGCTGCAGTGACGATACGGGGCGTTGGCCGCGCGGTTGGCAAACGGCGATGGCAGTGGCCTCTCGGTGGAGCTCGAAATCGAGCTATGGAGGAGGGGGAACGAGGCAGAGGGAGCTCGGGGAGGAGGGGAAAGTGAGGGGGGCCTCGAGCGTCTCCAGACGCAGATAGGGTCGAGGAAGGGGCAAGCAGGAGGTGGCCGTGTTCGGTTGTCTTCCGCCACTTTGCTTCTCCTTCCGCGAAGGTTGAAGAAACAGGCAACGCTGGCTGGGCTGGGCTGCAGCTGGGCCTGCTCGGTTGGGCCACACAGTACGGGCTGGCCAGGTAAGTTAGGTTAGGTTCTCTCTCTCTCTCTCCTTTTAATTCTGTTTTGTTTATTTCTGTTGTTTTGTTTTGATTTAGTTTTAAGAACTAAACCATTTTGCTTTCTTCTGATAATTTTGCCGGGACTTAAAAGGATTATTCCAAAGCCCCTCACAATTTCTCAGAATTATTGGACACATACTCGATATATAGCAAATATAAATCCAATGCAAATAGTTATTGCATTAGCTTCAAATGCCCAAAATAAATATTTTTGAGCTCCTAAAAATATTGGTTTGAATCTTACTTCTGGCCAATATTTTCATAGAGAAACATGAACATATTCTGGGACCTATTTGAAGCAATTTGTATCTTGGTCATTTTCAGAAATGATTTCTGAGGCTTTCACATGTCCCCATTTCAAATTCATTGAAATTTAAACATGATGCACACATGACTAGCTAGCCTAGAGCAAACCAGAACTAGGGATGTGACATTTATATCTAGAGAGGATGAGAGAATGAAGAGAGCAACCCTAGTAAAGCGAGCGCTCAGGCCCCTGCGTCCATATATAGTGGAGTGATTATCTTTTTTCTCTCCACAACAAGTGTTTCAATTTGTGTATGTGGCATTAAAGGAAAAGAAACTCTCTATTTAAGGTGACTAATGTACGACTCCTACTTACTACTAGTAGTACTACAGTATTGTTCACTTGTGTTCCCCGCCCCTCCATTCATTGAACAACCCCACGGGTCAATAAACATACAGTAAGTACTGTATTTATATAGAACGAACAAGCTCGAACTATTTTCGCGTAGTTAAAAGTTGAGGGCGGGGCTTTTCCTGGGCAGTACGCGCGGCATTTTTCGGGTAGGCGGTTTGACCGAGAGGCGAGGAGGGTGAGCAAGTGGGGCTGTGCGATTTGACGGTGCGTTACTTCTGGAAAGACTTGTGATATTACCACTCACTATATATATCTATATCTATACCCTTATAAAAAACAAGTTGGCGATGATGGTGTGCCTGCCATGTTGTAATACAGACAGTATGATCTATAACTGACGGATAGAAAGCAAACTATGATAATTTTACAAAAGATACCCGCACCTCTCTCCACATCATTATCTCCCGCAACCTCATTGCCCAGCAATTAAAAAAGGAATAAGTCTTTGGAACAATCTAGCATGCATGGTGGTCGCTGCCGCTTGCCGGCGCCGTCCATCCCCATGCCTCCGCCCATTCCGACCACCAGCCACCACCATGCTCCACTCCTCCTCGCCTTATCTCTCATCTTTCATTTTTTCGATGACCTTCTCGAGATACCAGTTTTCCGATAAAATTCTTGAGATATCATTAGTTTTTACACATGGGATTACTCCTGCATGGGTCAATCACAACAGGTGTTTTGTAAAAAAAATGCATATTGATGTTCCGTGCAATGCACGAGAATCTTGCTTGTAATTATATAATGCAAATCACGAGCAGGAAGTGACATTTTTTTGACACAACCACGTTAACATGGCCACGTAAATCACTAGCTAAAGTAAATACCATTATACTTATATCCCGATGCAAAAGGTTGAGTACATGTCCGAAGAGTAGAGTCGCACACACGCACTCTGTCTCTCAGAATCTCTCTCACACACACACCAGTTACGTGACGCCCACTTAAGCAGACACGTATGTTACAATTTGTGCACCCGCGGGTACACGTGATGCTGCGCATTTATTTAAGCCGGAAGGCGAACCCAAACAGTAGCTGCATTCATTCCCCGCCCGTCGCCTCTTCTCTGGTCGTC
Source organism: Aegilops bicornis (assembly GCA_021605145.1). NCBI lineage: Eukaryota > Viridiplantae > Streptophyta > Magnoliopsida > Poales > Poaceae > Aegilops > Aegilops bicornis. The sequence goes on from CM038675.1 coordinate 677,873,735, forward strand.
GTCGCCCGTTAGCCATGGGCCGGCCGAAGGTAACAACATACGCCATACTCCCGCCGGAGCGGCGTTTTAATATGGAAATTTTAGTGGCCATGCATGCATTTTTTTGTGCTAGCACTCCTATATAAGGGTTGACCAGTCGCTTCCCGCGGACGTGCGCGGGCGGTGGAAGAGGAAGGAGAAGGGAAGCGGGCTGTGGAGTAACGTTTTTTACCACAATTTCTTAGGAAACTGAGTGCAATAATTGAGTAGTTTTGCAAACTACCAGTAGTACACCAAACGGTTCAAAACCTATACTCCCTTGCCGGTAGCGCTTCCCGCATGAAACGGTCGGTCGCCACTGAGCGTCGATTCCGCATTAATGCCCGGCCAGAGCGGAGGCGACCTCTCACTGGCGCCGGCTTTGAAGTGGCGCGACGGCCGAGAGAGCGCCGCTTCCTGGTGCACGCGACTGCTTCGCGTCGAGACTAGCCATAGGCCCTGTTTGGATCCATGGGTTAGAGTTAGTTTGAGCTAGTAGTCGTGAATTACTGGCGCTCTGATCGGGGTGATGCCCCCTTCCGTTCCGCGCTCTAATCTGGTGCATGACACGTCGACCCGGATGCTGGCTCTCCCACATGTCGGAGTAGTAAGAAGGAGCAAAGAATGATGCGGCATATACTAGTACTATACTACTCAGGTCGGAGGAGTGCGAACCACGGCAGCCTAGTGAACCAGCAGTGCGAACCATGGTAGCCCAGTGAACCGGCAGTAGAAAACTATGTGGTGACATGGCCATAAAAAACAATGTGCTCTTGTCCCACATCAGAAAGCATGTACAAGAACACTCCTCTTTGTTTGGATCCCTGAGTTAGAGCTAGTTTGGGTTGAAATAGCCTCAAATTATCGAAACAAGAGGGGTTAGTTTGAGCTAGTTTGCTCTAACCCAGCTAAAAATACTAACCCGGTGGAGAGGTTCTAATTGGGTTAGTTATCCTCAGGCCCACTAAACGAGAACTAAAAAACCTCCCCTGCCCGCACCAGATCGCCCCCCCCCCCCCCTCTCGCATGACTCCTCTCTGTTCCCCATAGAGCCACCCGCCCAAGCGCCGATTTCCCTTTCTCTCCTCCAGCCGCCCTCTCCTTCCGGCTTCCGCCGCCCTACTCCGACCGCCCTCTCCCTCCGGCCTTCGAAGGTCGCCCCGCTCCCCCTTCACCAGTCGTTTTCTCCTTCATTGTGTGCACGGCGCATCTACCAGGGAGGTCGCGAGAGGGGTGAGTTTGTTAGTTCCTTCTCTGTCTCACGGCCATATCATTGATCTTGCTTGCTCTAGCGCTAATTCTGATTTGGAAAAGTAGATCCTGATCCAACTTGGTATAGATTTGTGGTGCACGCATGGAATTGTTTGATGTTGCTTGAGGAGGTAATAAATCTTTCTAGAGGCCCAAAGATTCAGGTCACCATTCTAGGTATTTCAATTTCAGGCTTGCATTATTTCTAGAGGCCCAAAGATTCAGTTCACCTTTCTAGGTATTTCAATTTTAGGCTTGCATTATTTCTAGAGGCCCAAAGATTCAGTTCACCTTTCTAGGTGTTTCAATTTCAGGCTTGCATTATTTCTAGAGGCCCAAAAATTCAGTTCACCTTTCTAGGTATTTCAGTTTCAGGCTTGCATTATTTCTAGAGGCCCAAAGATTCAATTCACCTTTCTAGGTATTTCAGTTTCAGGCTTGCATTATTTCTAGAGGCCCAAAGATTTAGTTAACCTTTCTAGGTATTTTAGTTACAGGCTTGCATTATTTCTAGAGGCCCAAAGATTAAGTTCCCAGTCGGTGGCAAGCGGCCCTGCTACCCATGCCGGTGTCGACCTCAACTCGCAAGGCCGGCGTCGGAGGGGTTCCCGGGGCTTGGGCTCTACAGAGCCTTCCTCCAGAGCGACGATGGCGTGCTCCTCCCTCGGTGCGTGAGGGGCTCTGGACTCCCTCCCTATTGTGAATGACTTCCGTGATGAGTTAGCTCATTCTTTGTTTCATGAAGTGTTTTATTATTTTGTGAAGCTTGATTGACGACTTGTATGTTTAAGTGGGATATCTCATTTGTATGGACAAAGTAAAAATTATCATGGTTTGCATGCTTGATTTGTATAGATGGTTCGTTTATGTCAATTGTGAGTGGGAGGAGGCCACAGAAGAGCCGGCCACACCCAAGAGGGTGCTTGGATCCAAGGGACTTATTTTAGTCTGACTAAAAATAGTTTCTTCAAGAGGCTAAAGTTTCAAGCACCCCTGACTAAAGAGGGGCTAAAAAAATTTAGTCAGGGGTACCCCTACTAAAATGTTTTTTTCGAGAGTACGCAATCGCGTACCATATTTTTATAGAAGAAGCAGAACACAATTTACAAGATTCCACACGTTGATGCAAACACCAACATGGGTGCACCCACTCCAACTAAATAATCCTAGGCTAATGTCTCACAAAACGTTGTAAACCTCCAACACCGTTAAAAGCTAAGTTCCACTCTTTAAGCTCATCTAAGATTGTGCCCCTACTAAAATGTGGATTAGTCCTCTCTCTCCTCATTTAACTCCTCTCCTTTAACACAGGCGAGTTCTGGATTGGAGGGTTTGGAGGATAATAAATGCTCATTAACTTGATTTTAGTCTCTTTAGTATTTGGATCCAAGCATGGGTGAGGCTAGCAAGTTTTAGTCCCACTACTTTTAGTCATGGAACTAAAAGCGTGTCAAGCACCCTCCAAATCCGGCAGGAAATAGGGTCCAAAGTAGTCAAATGATTTAGATAGAGTATTTATTGTCAATCTAACCTTGCCATCCATACATCTCTTTGGTTTAGAGTTAGTTCAGGGTTAGAATCTAACTCTAACCTCTAACTGAGTTAGAGTTCTCCTCGTCTTGGTTCATCGCCATCATACTTTCCCCATTCCTGTGTTTTCAGTATCCTGCGAATCAAAGAGTCCTTTTGGAAAAATCAAAGAGGCCCTTAGACTACTTTAGGTCCGGTCATTTTTTATAAACGTGTTATGTCCAAAATTTAATGAACGTGCTCCGGTTTCCACGAAAATAATCTGGTTTCATGTAGTAATTCATTCATTTATTTATTCTTCTGCGGGGGGTTTGCATGTAATTCGTGAGGTCTAAAATGTAAAGTACCCCGGCATATGCTCCGAGTCATGCATGCACTACGACCCAGATGCTCTATGTCCCACATGTCGGCGAATGGGAGGACGTGGAAATAGCCTAGGAGTACATATAGGAGGATAAATGCGTGAAAAAATATGTACTGTGAAGCGTAGCCGCGGTTCGAAAAGCAGACCTAAAGTGACGACAGCTATAGGTCGCACGCACCCAACTAGTGGTACTACTAGACATACGACTAATTTTTCCCTCAAAAAAAAAAAGAGGCACGAGTGATCAGTACTCCTATTCTATAAACACGAGTCCCATCTGACAACAGCGTCCGTGCGACAGCTAGCTCTCCTCCCTCGTTTCTCTCTTCTAATTCTAAACTCGGCCGTGGCCCCACCTCACAGTGAAAACGTTACGACTGGAATAAAAATGCCATACACTCCCTCCGTTCATAAATAGAAGCCTTTTTAGATACTATTTCAAATGGAATACAGCATACAGACGTATGTAGACATAGTTTAGAGTGTATATTCACTCATTTTGCTCCGTATGTAGTAGTCACTTGCTGGAATCTTTAGAAAGACTTATATTTGGGAACGGGGGGAGTACTATACTAATAAAACATTAAGGCCACGAGGCGATGCAGTGCTGGTTACAGGAGGCAAGAAGAAGAGATGCATCCATCGACGACGTCCACCTCCTTGACTCAGGGCGCCGGCCCACCGAACGGCGCCTAAGTAGCAGCGGCTTTCGTGGCCAGGTCGACGTGCTTCTGAACAATGGCGTCCAAAGATTCCAGCCGCTGGAAGAAGGTCAACGTCTTTCTGTCCTCGCTTGCCTTGTAGTGGCCTATGTAGACGATTTCCTCGTAGACGTGGATGTGCAGATCGACGGTTTCTTGCATGGCGAGGCGCTTCGCGGCGAGCGCGGCCTCGAGGTGCACATTCTTCATCGCGACCTCCGGCACCTGCAGGGCCACCAGGGCTTGAAAGAGTTCGTCACCATGGAGGCCGATGAGGGTGGCAGGCAATGAGGAGCCTGGGCGCACAGGCTGGAGCAGTGCGGCAAGGTTGTCCGCGCGCTTCTTGACGGCGGTGAACTTGCGGATGGAGTTGACCATCATGTCGTCCATGCGAGAGGTGAAGCCGGCGTCGGCGAGGGCTACGATGCCTGCGGTCGCCAGCACCGTCTGGAAACGCTGCATGGTGCGGGGCCGCAGGCTGGCGCCTTGGATGATTTGGCACAGCCGACTGCCGCTCGCGTCCATCGCCTCCATAGGTGCTTGTGGCTTCTGGCCACTTGGTCTTGGATTGGAGTGAGCAGTGTTGCGCAGAGACTTGGGAGTAGATGGAGTGGAGTGGTGGGGCGCCTTTATTATATGAGAGTCCAAACTCTGTTGCATTCACATCGTGCTAGCTATATTTTGCTTCTCCAATTAATTCCCTCTGCATGTAATTGAGGATGCATCATTGACCGTTCAACGTCTCGGGAACCGCTACCCTCTCCCTCCTTGGCATTCAAGCACCTATGGACCCGTCGCTGACGAGGTGCCTATGGTGACTTTGTAAATTTCAAGATGATAGTGCCGTGCGTGTGTGCGTTCATAGGGATGAGTGTATGCGGCGTGTATATGAGCTCTTGCGTGCATCTTGTGTAAAAAACGTAAATGTGTGTCAAAAAGAGACTAGTCAGTATACTCAATATTGTGCACCTCGAAGAGGAAAATGATAGAACTAGTATGTATTTATTTACGGTGCAGATTCACTCATTTTGCTCCATATGTACTCCGTCTCGGTGTAGTCTAGTCACTTGTTGAAATCTCTAGAAGGGCAAATACTCCTTTCCGGTTTACAGGGCTATACTAGCAAGTAGTTGTACGTACTAGTACAATAGTGGGCTCACATAGCAATTTTGTCTCATGCAAGAGCACGGCTATATGCGTGCTCAATGTTCGTAATCGCAGTTGTTCGGGTTGCGCTTGGCTCTTCGCCTCTTCGAGAAGACGAACAATGATGTTACTACTACTGCTTCTACAGTGTCGAATCCACTACTGCACGTCCGTCCACCGCGAGCGGGACGGATAGCTCGTTGTAGAGCATGGTTAATAATATAGCCAGCTGCTAGCTATATGATGTTGCCATGTCACATATAGTCAAGCTTATAGCCAACAAGTACAATAGCTAGATATAAATATGTACTACTTTGTTGATACATGGCCCACACCACTCTCTCACAAAGTACCTAGGAGCACGTGCTGCAGCCGGCTGTTAACTAGTAGCCCGCTTCTCTTCTCTCTCCTCTTCTCTCTCTTCCAAGTAAGCAAGAATATAATATTTAATGCCTTACAGCCCGCCTACATCACCTTATTGTACTTGCTCGTAGAAGTACTACTAAGACTAGCCACAATGGGTAGTAACATAGACTAGTAACATGCTTATGTTACTAGTCTGTGTTACTACCTCTATAGTGGGGAGTAACATATGTGTAGTAACATGGAGCACTTCATTTATTAGGCTATAGACACATCTTGCCTTGATATGTGTGATATTACTCATACTAGTAGTAACTAGCTATGCTACCACTTTCACCCCTTTCTTCATTTATTACATGCCACATCATCTATTTAACCTAGATATGTGTGATGTTACTACCTATGTTACTCCCACTATGGATAGTCTAAGGCCATGTTTGGTTCATAAGTCCTAGGACTTTTTCTAGTCCCAACTAAAAAGTCCCTAGTCCCTAAAAAGTCCCTCCCTGTTTGTTTCCGAGGAGACTAAAAAGTCCCTAGTCCCTTCCTAGAGTTTATTAAATGACCATGTTGCCCCTAGTATATAGAAAATAACAATCAAACAACACCATGGGGTGGCGGGCCAATGGATGCATGGAGGGGCATTGTTGGAAAAGTCCCAAAAAAGACTCTCCTTGAGAGTCTTCTTCATTTAGTCCCAACTGCCTAGTTTAGTCCCTAAAATGTCCCTCCCGTTTGGTAAAAAAGTCTCTAAGAGGGACTTTTTCTAGTCCCTACATAAAAAAGTCCCTGGAAACAAACACCCCCTAAGAAAAAGCTTGTCCTCGTTTGCGAGCAACCACGCGCATGGGCGAGGGAGAAGGCGTGTAGTAGTAAAATCAAAGCTTCTCCTCGTTGTACGAGTTGACACGACACATCATAGCGCTGGCCCCACATGCTTGCCTCTAAACTTGGCTGAAAGACCCGCAGTGTACAATATATTTGCTGCAACCTCTAAAATTTATCCACCACAAATTAAAATATATATGGTCGTATGCATCGTTCTAATGCAGAGGCCGGGGAGTCCCCCCTTTTCGAAAAAAACTAATTAAAATATATATTCCTGTCTTGACCAGATGAGCGTGCAAACTACAATCACCAGGGTGACAGGTAGGGCCAGAAGACTATTTTATTTTTAAAAAAAACTTCGAGACGACCACATAGCATGGAGCCGACCTGAACGATTTTAAGCTTACAGGCATGGTACACGCTATCCTAGACTACTCTACACATGAAACTGCCACACGAGCGTCCAGGCTGCGCTTGGATCTTCGCCTCTTCAGGGAGTCGAACAATGATGGAGTACTACTGCACTGGAGGAGTACTACAGTATGCTTCTGGCCATCTGACACCGATTGAACTGCTGCATGTCCACTGTGTGCGGGAGGGAGAGCGTCTAGCGAAAGCTTCTCCTAGTCTTGCCACTGCCAGCCACCCCGATCATGGGCGAGGGAGGGACGCTCCTGCCTTTGCGTGTATGACAGGTGGGCCCGACAGGTGTGTGGCCAACCTGTCATACAGCCAAAGGCAGGTGCAGTTAAGTCCGCGAGGAGAGGATAATCAAACTTATCATTGATGTACAAGTTGAGGCGACACATCAAAGCACTGCACTCGATATATTTCAATAATTTGCGTTTATCGATGCATTAATTACAACGCATGCATGCATGCCGTGACTCTCCTTTCGATACTTGCATGTGTTGATTTAATGCACCTTGAAGTAGTATAAAATATGTGACGGTAAATCTTTGTAATACCTCGGCCCAAGTCGAGAGATGGTTGTGCACGAGGAGGGCGAGATCATGCAGACCGAACAGGACCCGACGATGGAGCTCTCTAAGGTCTCGATGGACCTCACCGTGCTCCACTGCCCCTTGTGCCTCCGCCCCTTGACGCCTCCAGTGTATGAGGTACAAATACACCTCGTCCATTCGGCTGATTGAGCAACGTGCAGGTTTCTTGATTGATGTGTTGTTTGATTGATTTCTGCAGTGCAAGGGAGGGCACCTGGCCTGCGCGGACTGCCGCGTCGAGTGCCCCAGGAACCAGCGGCAGTGCCAGAAGTGCGAGCGCAGCGGTATCTTCGACGTGCGGAACACGGCGGTGGACTCCGTCCTTTCGTCGGTGAGGGTGGAGTGCCCGCATGAAGGTTGTGGGCTCTACGTCACTTACCACAAGCTCGCCGATCACCAGAGCGTGTGTCCGCTCGCCCCCTGCAAATGCCCCGTGCCCATCTGCGGCTACGAAGGCCTGCCGCCGGCGCTCTACCACCACATCAGCACCGCGCATCCCATGCCCGTGCACAGGATCCAGTACGGCAAGGTGCTCCAGCTGCAAGTGCCACTGTCACAACGCTTGCTATTCGCGGAGGAGGGCCGTCGCGCGTTTTTCTTGGTCAGCGGCATGCTCGACATCAGCGCGCCTATCGCCATGTCGGTCGTCTGCATCAGAGCGGGGGCGTCCCCACTGCCGCACTACGTGGCGCTGTGGGCGAACGGCCCGCCGGGGGAGCCCAAAGGCACGACCGACACCGACAAGGTGGAAATGGAGGTGACAAGCAGCAAGGATCCCGGCGACGTCGACGTGCAAGAGCTGACCTTCTTGACAGTTCTGCCCAAGCTGCTGGCGTGGCTAAGCTTGTGTCCCTCCACATTCAGATTGACAAGCTCACATCCTAAATGTTTCGACAGTGCCTTCTGTTTATCTTAGTAATATGCTAATATAGGGATTACCTTGGTCTACTTTAGCTTAAGAAATGGTGGGTTTTGGTGGCGATGCAGCAATTACTTCGACATCAGATTAGTAATTTCCAACAGTCGAACGGATATTTTGTGTCTGCATTGGATAAAAGTTCCTTTATGTAAGAAGTACTACTTGTCATCAAAATGGATAAAAGGAGATGTATGTAGACGTATTTTAGTTCTAGATACTTCCCTTTTTATCCATTTTGATGACAAGCACTCCCTCCACGCGGCTATTCCTGTCGAACGCCCCATTAACCGTAAGATATGTATACGACGGTGCCGCTATTGCACGCATACAGCAGTAGATTCTCCTTTCCGGTTTATAGGGCTTAATTCAAAAATCTCACCAACCAAGATGGTGAGTGGTGGAATATTTTTGTAGTTTGCAAAGCACCTAATTAATGCTCTTGTTTTCCTCAAAAAATTATGTTTATCAATGCACTAATTGCAATGCATGCATGCATAAAGTACATGCATTGGTCAATTTTCTATTAATACTTGCATGCAATGATTTAATGCACCTTGGAATCTGAACATGTGTTGGGGAACAACCAAATTGAGCCTTATAAAATGGAAAAACTAAAATTTTGAGATAAGCCCTATAAAACCGTAAAGGAGGGAGTAGAAAAGAAGTACTCCATCCGGGAATAGTGCCGCACTTCGAAACTAGAACCGTCATTAAATTTTGAGCTTGCGTCTCGTCACATTCCAAATTACTCCACGCTATATTGAATTGCAAACCTGTTCACACCGATCACAACCTAAACGGTTTCCCACTTAGGAGCGTATTAGTACTCGGTTATAAATACTAGTATGCCAAGATGACTGCACATTCCTCCTCAACTCCTCATCCACAAAAACAAACAAGTCATTCAGCATCCTTCCCTTGCGTCTGCCATGGCCAGCCTGAGTTCTGGGTCGAGAGATTGCCACCAGGGAGAGGTGAGCATGGAAGCGGAAGCACGAGAGATGTCCCGCCTTGCTGCGAGAGCAGCCGACATGTCCCGCCGCACGGAAGTAGCAGCACAGAGGTCCCGCCGCGCCGCTGAAGCAGCACGGAGGTCCTGTCGCGCCGTCGATGCAGTAGACTGTTCCGGCCGCGCCGCAGAAGCAGCAGAGATGTCCCGCCGCACCGCGGCGGCCTGGGAAAATTTCTCGCGTGCAGGCGATGACTGTTACATTCGCATGCATGCGATCGTCCATAGCCAGATGGATCAGATCTCCGGCTGGGCGAGGTTGCAGGACGACATGAAAGCCTCGTTTGAACAGGCTACCGGCGTCATCCGGCAACTAAGGGAGGGCAATGAGAGGCTCCGGGCCGAGCACGACCTGCTGAGGGAGAAGATCGTCCGAAGTGCAGACCAGCAGGAGGAGACCAGTGCCTTGTTGAAGAGGACCGGCGTCATCGTCAAGAAACTTATGGGCGAGAATGACATGCTCCGCAACAAGCGCCAAAGGCTGGTGGAGGAATCTGTGGATGTTCTCAAGCAGCATCTTGAGGACACGAAAGAGCTCATCGCCCCTCGCCGCGGAGACTAGTTCCCGCGGCCTACAGCAACGCATCAAGAAAGTAGAGATCAGCGAGCCAGATCCTTGGCTTCCTTCTTCTTTTGCCCTTGTGTATTTCGGGCGTAGCCGCATGTGGCTTTTTAAATTATCTTTCTAATTATGTAAGACAATTAATCGTCCTTATCTTTCTGTGGAAGATCAATGTTGCGAGGCTGGAATGAAGAAAACTCTTGTTGTGGCGACCCTGGCGTTGCTGTTCTTCTAGTTGCTGCTGGGCTTCCTTCAGTTTCCTGGTTTCTTCTGATGTAATAATTGGTTTAGGATGTGGATTGTGCCGTTGGTTATGAAATGTTGGGTTCTAGCACGGATGTTTGGCCTTTGTTGGCCTCTTGGGATGTTGCGATTTCAATCTGGTAGCTTTTAGTCCTTTGTGTTAGGCTGGAGTTGTGCTGAACTTCTTGTGAATTGTGGTGGTTTTCAGTAATGAAAATTGGAAGGGGCAAGCCCTTCTTTGATCAAAAAAAATTTAATCGTCCTTATATATTCATCAGTCTTGCTATAAGTCGCAGTAGATGTTATATAGGTCCGTCGGATCTTACATCAAGATCCATGCTTTCAGATTTTCTTTTTTCTCTCTTAAATCTCAGTCGAGTGAGACATAGCCAAGCCATTAAACAGAGGCTCGGGAGCCATTAATGGAGACCTTGGGAGAGAGGTGGACGGCAGATGGAGGTCAAAGGGCTCTCCTCCCGATAAGCACGCCATAGGGTCTGATCGCACGCCTCAGTACTCAAATAACTACCTGCACGGGCGCCTCCTAGCTAATAAAAATGGGGACGCGTGGTGGCACGTAAATGGTACTAGTAAGTAGAACGCATACGGTTTCAATAATACTTGTGTTTCCGATTGTAACGTGACAGCACTTGTTCCAAAATGACTTTGTTGATTGTTAATGTGTGCGCCTTCACAAATCGGACTGCAAATTTACCAAAGCATGTTGGTTCCATGTCATGGCACCAAGCCAAGTTTCGTTATTTTCATGAGTGTTTCGGATTTACAGGAATTAAAAAACTAAGTTTTTCAATGTTTCCAACCCAGCCACGATGCCCAGAATTTTGAATTTCATTCCCATTTCTTGCATGGAACCTAGAAATTTACCCTATGACACACATGTGATTTTTCAACCAACTTTGGTGCACTGGAACATGTGCTTGTATTTCAAATTTGAATTCTGCACACAAAGGTGACATGTTCCCTCCCAGAACCACGAGCCTTCTTGAGAGAAGCTCTGATTTGCAAGAAGCTTATACCAAAATTTGTTCCTATTCGGCCAATTTTTTTTACCACGGCATGGTCCTACCATGACATGACACCATGCCAAGTTCCATGATTTTAAAACCAAGTTTCTGAATGTTCTCGAGCGAGCCACGATGCCCAGATGTTTGAATTTTATTCTCATTTTTTGCATGGGACCTACTCCCTCCTTCCATCTATATAGGGCCTAATGTGTTTTTCAAAACAGCCTTTGACTATTGACAAGATTAATAGCACATGAGATGTATACTATGAAAATTATATTATTGGAAGCTCCTTTGACATACAAATTTGACGGTATGCTTTATGTAAGTTGCATGTCATATATTATTGCTCTAACGTTTGGTCAAAGTTAGCCTCGAAAAACGCATTAGGACCTATATAGATGGAACGAGGGAGTATAAATTCACCGGAGGACACAAATGTGATTTTTCAACCAACTTTGGTGCACGGGAGCTTGTGCTTCTAGTTAAATTTTGAATTATGCACATTAAATGACCAAACACTCAATTAATGTGTAAATAAGGCCAAACGAAGCCGGAATAATTCCAAAATTTAACAGGGCACTCATGTAGTTCTATGTTGCCTTTGTAAATAAACTCAAGGGGGACAACGTATATCGTTTCTCACTCAAAGGTGGCACGTTACCTCTCAGAACCACGAGCCTTCTTGAGAGAAGCTTCGGTTTGCAAGAAGCTTATACCAAAATCTGTTCCTATTCGGCCAATTTTTTTACCACAACATGGTAGTACCATGACATGACATCCATGCCAAGTTTCATGATTTTCAGACGTGTTTTGCATTTACAAGAATTTTAAAACCAAGTTTCTCAATGTTCTCGGTCGAGCCGCGATGCCCAGATGTTTTACTTTTATTACCATTTCTTGCATGGGACCTAGAAATTCACCCGAGGACACAAATGTGATTTTTCAACCAACTTTGGTGCACGAGAGCATGTGCTTGTAGTTCAAATTTGACTTATGCACATTAAATGAACAGAAACTCAATTAATGTATAAAAACGACAAACGAACCCGGAATAATTCCAAAATTTAACAGGGCACTAATGTAGTTCTATGTTTCGTATATCGTTTCCCACTCAAAGGTGGCACGTTCCCTCTTAGAACCACGAGCTTCCAAATCGGCAAAAAAATTTACCACAACATGTTAGTGCCATGACATGCCACCATGCCAAGTTTCATGATTTCCAGGCAAGTTTTGGATTTACATGAATTTAAAATCTAAGTTTCTCGATGTTCTCGGCCGAGTCATGACGCCCAGATGTTTGAATTTCATTCTCATTTCTTCCATGGGACCTAGAAATTCAACCAAGGACACACATGTGATTTTTCAACCCACTTTGGTGCACCGGAGCATGTGCATGCAATTCATATTTAGATTATGCACATTAAAAGTCCAGAAACTCAAACAATGTATAAAAAGGCCAAATGAACCCGAAATAATTCCAAAATTTAACAGGGCACTCATATAGTTCTATGTTGCATCTGTAAATAAAATCAGGGGGGAGGCAGCGTATACCGTTTCGCACACAAAGGTGTCACGCTCCCTCTCGGAACCACGAGGCTTGTTGAGAGAATCTCCGGTTTTGCAAGAGGCTTATACCAAAACTTGTCCCAATTCAGCCAAAAATTATATGTATGAAAACAGGGTTTAGATTATCCCAAACATCTCGTTACCTAGACCAATAATGTACTATGATTTGAATTCAACATAAAATGGATACAAATATTTGAATTGGAGAGCGTATGGTACATGTAGTTCATAGTGAAATATGATTACTGTTATATGCATGTTTTTTGTTATCAAGATAATATCTAAATGATTGTATAACTTGACAACAATCGTATTCAAATAAGGAAAATTGATTCAAATTTAGTCCATATGGTAGACGACAATATATATGTTCACATGGTGGAGTAAAATGTTCATATATGATGGAAAACCAAAATGTACGACTACATCAATTATAAACCGCAAGGTCACCTAATGATATATTCGAATTCAACATAACATGAATTCAAAAATTGAAGTTTGAGATCATGGCATCTGTAATCGTATAAGAAGGGATATTACTCTTTCTTTGGTGGGAATTGATTTTTTTTGTTGTTGTTGAGGGAAGTGCGAATCGATTTGGTACTGTGCAGGGTAATCTTGTTCTCCCGATTTTTTTACATTTTTCTAGTAGTTTTTTCAATGGCATCTATAGCAATATAGTAAAAGGGGACATGACTCTCTTGTGTCTTGTATGAATTGTTTTTTTACACGTTAAGTTTGTTCCGCCGAACAAGGAATCCGCACCTTGTTATCCCAAAATTTTCAAGCTCGAGTATCTTTTGTCTCACCTGCTTTGAAACTCCCGCTTCTTCAACCCGCGCCGCGCCTTGTTATCCCAAAATTTGGATGCGCGCGAGAACTCCCTCCTCATCCGAAATCACTCCCGCAGCCCGCACATCGCTGAAATCCCCTTCTACCCCTCACCGGAAATGAAGCTCCACGTCATGTGTCAAAACCGTGGGGAAATGCTGGTAACTTACCCTACATTAAGGACAAGCGCGTCCCTAAGCTTGGCTACCCTCCCTCCGCCCCCCCCGCCATTACCGCCAACACCCGCGAAACCCCACGCTCCTCCGTCGGCCTCCCGACCGCCGCCCAGCCGGAGACTCTTCCCCGACTACGTCGTCCACCACAACAGCTCGCCGTCCCTCATCCACCGGACCGGATGAGGATCTGTTGTCGATCTCGTCGTCCCGCCGGATCAGCCGCCCCGTCCTCCACCTCCAAGGAGTTGCCCTGACGTTTGCCTCGTCTATCGCGCCACCTCAATCCCCACAGCGCCGTCTTGACCTGCCCCACCGGAACCGCAGCACCCTCACCAATTCCTTCGATGAAGCCGAGGCCAACTCGGCGCCACCAAGGAGGTTCTGCACTCACCGCTGCATTTTATCTTTTATTCGATCTCACGGGCTGCCGCGTTTCGATACCGAAAGCGGAACATGGCGTGTCTCCATCGATGGCGCCATCGCCGCCACATCATCCATGGCGTCTCTCCCCATGTCGTTGCTTCCTTGGCGGCGACTTCCCTATGACACTAGCTGCATTGCTCAGCTCGCTCGCTTTCGCTTTCTGTTCTTCTTGTCGGTCGCCTTCTTTGCCGCTCCTGCTTTCGATTCGTCTTTGCTTTCTGCTCTTGCTCTCGCTTGTGCCACTGCTGCTGCTGCACGACCTCCGGCAGCTACTGAGGAGTTCCTGCTTTGCTTTTCGCTTCATGCTCTTGCCGCGACTTGCTCTCTGCTAGTGCATTCCCTGCCGAGCATCTGCTGATTTAGATCATCGCTTCTCTGCTACTAGTGCTCGAACGCCCTAAACATCTATTGCAATGCTCTGTTACTAGTTCAATCAGTTTGACAAGAAATTCAGTTTCATTTGCGAAGTTCATTTTCTTCAGTTAAGTTCGAAGTGAACAGTACTTATAGCATCTGTCGGAGCGGTCGTGGCGCGGCTGATGCGTTTTACATCTAGCACTTTTTGGTGATGTATTTTACATCATCTATTGCAGATGATATTAGGGTCCCACTTCAGATTAACGTTGTCTATCTTGTCATGCTTTAGCCTCGCCGTACACCTTAGCGGAGCTGCTCCAACGATTTAAACCGTCCATCACAGGTGAGCAAGACCCTCGGCGTCGTTTCCAGAGGCCTCGGATCTTCTTCCCGCCTCAAGCAGTCACACCAAAGCATCTTCATCATCCTCCACATCCAACCCAATGATCCTGAGGTCCACAAGGCTATGCCAAAGAGGTTGTACACTCGTCGCATCACTTTGTTTCTCCATTCCTCTGTTCTTCCAATTCATGTGAGCCAAACACCGGGTTGGATGAAATCCTATGTTTCCAAATGCTCTGTTTTGCACGTGCATTCCTATCATATTCCTGTGTTTTTCCTGTCCCTGCGTTTATAGAATCCTCCAATTCTAAGGAGCCCTTACAGATTAACTTCATTTTCAGATAGGCGTCAAAGAAAACTCTGTGTGTTATGTCCTACTCCTGCCGTGCCGTCATCCACCCCACCTGAGGTGCACCATCGATGAGCGTTCACTACAGCAGAGATCCCCCCTGCAGACTTTCTTTCGCCGCCTCAGATCATCTTCCCCGTTGCCGGCAGCCACACCAACTGCATTACCATCATCGACTGAGCAGATGAACCTGAGGACTACACAGTTCCGGAAGAGAGTCGCAGTCTTTCGTGGTTGCTTACGTTATACATCGATTATTATTACCTGCTACTTTATCGTTCAATCTTGAGTTTTGAATTGCCCATGGGTCTCATATCGAGCCAGCAACGAACCATATCTGTCTACTATCTGGTTCATCTGGGGTCTTCTATGTGGTTCATATTGGGTGGGCAACAAACAATAGATGATCCATTGTCTATCTTTTTAAACTGAATCTATAATCTATCTGCTATCATAAGTTTTGGATCCATCCACTCGTTTGCTACCATCAGTCTTGATTTTTGCATGCACCCCTTAGGCCTTACAGAATCTAACTATTTTTATTATGCATGTCAGATATTGTACACAATCGTACTGAACATGTAGAGAAAAAGAGAAGACCGTTGCATGCGAATATAATGTCATGCAGACGCCGCTCCATGGTGGATGAAGTGCCCCCCCCCCTCCTGCATTACCAGATTGTATTCCAGAGGAAGATAATTGTTCATATGGAGATTCGTATGAGCCGACCACGCCTGTTTACCAACCGAGGTGTTTGCTCTAACTCAGCATGCTGATGTTGGTCATATCATGCATATGGCGCCTTGCATTGCTTACATTATACATCTTATATGTCATCAGCTTAGTTTAGATTTGCTTTGTGTGAATGTCACCTATTTGGTTTTTATACCATACTCCCACCATTCCTAAATATTTGTCTTTTTAGAGATTTCAACAAGTGACAACATACGAAACAAAATGAGTGAATCTACACTCTAAAATATGTCTATATATATCCGTATGTGGTAGTCCATTTGAAATCTCTAAAAAGACAAATATTTAGGAACGGAGGGAGTATATGGGAATTATGCAATGCCATCTTCTTTAGCCAGCATCATATACGTGAATCATGCAATGCCATCCTGTTTAGCTAGTCATCGATATGTGAATTGTATCGTGCCATATTTTTTTCCCTAATATATTCCATTTGTCAACAATGTTTATACATTCATCTACTCTTCCTGTGCATCAGCCATTTGAGTTGGTCATGGGAAATTTGGAGGCGAAACAAGGTCTTCTGAGCAGTCAGTGCTACCTATCGATGCAAATTTGGAGTGAAAACAAGGATTCGGAGACATATGACCAGTTGTATCCCCCCCCCCCCGAGGTGCATGCTCTAACTTGGCTGGGTTATATTGCTCATATCATGCATATGGTGTCTTGCATTGCCATGCCATCTGCTTAGATTAGACATGCTTTGTGTGAATGCCTCTTGTTTGCTTTCCATATCAGATATGTGAATTATGTAATGCCATGTTTTTCAGCCAGTTATCATATATGTGAATTATGCACCGCCATGGAGCCAGGCATCATATATGTGAATTATCTCATGCCATCTTTTTTTTCATTACATATTCCATTTGTCGACAATCTGTGTATATTGAACTACTCTTCATGTGTATCAGCCATTTGAGCCGGTTATGGAAAAATCAGGAGTGAAACACAAGGTCTTTAGAGCAGGCAATGGTACATGTTCAAGTATATATCTCGATGGTTACAGGGAGCTCCTCAGAGGAGGATTCAGAGACAGATGACTAGTCCTATATCCCACCTGAGGTGTATGCTCTAAGTTGCAATGTTTATATTTCTCATATCATGCATATGGTGTCTTGCATTGCTTAGTTCAGACATCATATGCACAATATTGAATTCCATCTGGTTAGTTTAGAGATCATACATGCGAGTGCCAGCTGCTTAGTATATGAAACAATTATGTCAACATATGATCACTGTATTTACTCATACCAACTACTTTCGAATTTAAAGGATCCAATTGAAACTCCAATGGCGCAACAGGTATGTTTTAAACCTATTTCTTTAACTGGATTGTTGTTCTAACTTCTTGCTCTATGTTGATTTCAATTTCAGTTGTATAAAGAGTTATGTTCTCATGTGATGCACATTACAAGTGTTGCCAATGCTATGTAGTTTCTCACACTTATATTCTATCTATGCTGTTGTGTCTTAAAAATATATGAGTTGAACTGTGTCTCTATCTTGATTTAGCAACATAAACTAGGATGATATGGACAATACAGTGACCATAGTACATAGATATATGTTTGTTTCATGATGTTATCCTGTCCACTTAACTACTGAACCGGTTTACCAAAATGAATTTCGTATACTACATGCTAAACATGTCATGTGTCTGCTTGTTTCTCTTGTAATATGCGAACAGAATATTGGAGAAGAGCACCCCACTATGCAATAGTAGAGAAAGTAATGCAGATAAGGTTCAAGATAGTGAGACAACCCTGTTGGTCTCCAAGAAAGGTGATAAAACGATCTTGTAGACAGTGAGAAAACCCAACAGTCCTACATTGATGTAGTGTTCAAGTTACTCGCCAGTACCGCTGGCACAAGCTCTTCAAACTCGCTGCCTGAATCACTTTGACTTCTTCAGTCTCAGCTACAAGCTGAAAGGCATTAGTTAGCTGTGCTGCGGCAAGAAGCCGAAGGACTGAGGAAGTCCCTGCAGAATTCAGATGCATACTTTCTTGTGCAACAGCAAGTGCTGGAGGATTTAAGCGCCAAACAAGAGAAAGTTAATAAGCTTGCTAAGCATCTTGCCAACATTATGAGTACCCAGGATATTGTTTCTTGAGCTCTTCTGAAGTGGTTTCAGTTCTGGACTTGTTTTGTCACAAGGCGTTTATTTGCACTCGTCGCCAACTTTGACAACCAGTGTATATGATATGCTGCTTTGTTCCCTATATTTGCACTGATGGCGAACTTTGATGCCCAGTGGATGTAATATGTGTAATAGCCATGATAGCCTAGCGTAAGTTGCTTGCCTATTTATTTCCTTGTTGTCTTGTTTATTTGTTTGCTTGTAGTCAGTGCAGTACTTTTTCTGCGGTTTGCTAGTGGCCGCAATAAGCTATTTTTTAAAACTAGGCCACAATAACCATGGCCTACATATTTACTGTAGTTACCATGGGCCTCCTAAGGGTCGTAGAAATAATGAGCCTTCTAAGGGCCATAGAAACAATGGGCCTTCTACGGGCCATAGCACCAATGGGCCTTCTACGGGCCGTATGATCGATCGGCCAAACATGGGCCGACAATGGACCGCATTGTGGGCCTTAAAGGGGCTAGAGTTGGAATCACCCGTTCATGGGCCGACCATAATGGGCCGTCGTTAATTGGACGTATTTGATGATGCTACGAAACGGCCTAATGGATTAACGGGCCACAAACAGGCCGACTGTAACCACGGGCTGAATCTGGCCCACAATCAGAAAAGGCCAATAACAGGTCGTAAGTAACCGAATGCTGGAAATGAGCCCAAGAAAAAATGGGCCCTGAGAAGGCCGAAAGATAAATGGGCTTGAAAGGGCCCAATGGAATAATGGGCCATTAATGGGTATAAAGCGATATACTGTTCATTACGGGCCAGTTTCATCACGGGTCGTTAATGGGCCAAGAGTTACAAAGTGCCACATATGGGCCGAAAGACGTCATGGGCCAGACATGGGCCGGCCGGAAGTTACAATGGGCTGGAATCATATTGGACGGCCCAGATGATCCTACTGGGCCTAATTCTGATAGGCCGTAACGGGCCCTGGGTTAGCAAGATGTAAATGGGCTATGAGCGAATAGGCCGTTAACATGCTTTACGTGGGTTGGCCCGCTATCTTTTGACCAAGTCAAACGGGTCGGCCTTTCCACAGGAATGGGCCTCTGTTGGGTCGTGCCACGTGTTGACGTATCATTGGCGCATTCTGTCCAATGAGTGGATGATGTCTGTTCCCACGGTGACCGACACGTGTTTCCTCCAGCCAATGATAATTTTACACGTGGAAAATCCCCATTGGTCCGGGCTGTTAACGGGTTATCGGATCCAAACTGGAACCCGATAGCTTAACGTCGACCCATTACGGTGGATGCCACGCGTCGGTCACCCTTGACGAAAGCACTTCTATGACGCACGATTTATCGTCATGGAAGTGGACACTTCCGTGATGATAATTTTGGTAATGTCATGGAACACTTCTCTGACAAAGACAGTATGACTATCTTGATTCTGTCATAAAATCGTCAAGGATGTACATGCATGACAGAAAACGTGACCTACTGTGACAAACACGTATCATCGCGGAAGTTGTCGTGGATTTGTCACGGCAGATGTCCTTAGTGTCAGGACTTAGTCGCGAGGCCAACGCATCTATGTGGTAGCTTGAGAGGGGTTGAGTGGGACGAGAGACGCAGGGCGGATCAGCACACCAGACAAGGGTTTAGACAGCTTCGAGCCCCGGGAAACATCATCCGGTAACAACCCTACATGTTGTTTGAGGCTAGGTCTCATTATCATCACGTGGGAGTCGCCTGTAAACCGGCTCTTTGTGTCTAGCCCTAGAGATTGTTTCTTCTTCCTTCTCTCCCTCTTTGGCGAGCCCTGCCCCTCCTTATATATGCTGAAGGAGCGGGTTACATGTGGAGTCCTATTAGGATTAGGACCAGTCTATCTCAAATACAAACCGGATACAAGTCCAGGTCTTAACTCCTTGTAAGACAAATATTCCTCACGCCTTTCCTCTTAAACCAGCCCACCATAACATGTGCCGGCCTTCTGGGCCTTGTCACCGTCTGTCCTGCCCGCCGGGTTACCAGTGAATCATAATGTTCAGTCAGGTTGCTTGTAAACCGTCTGGTTTGTGCGGGTCGTCGGTAAATCGCCAAGGCGGACAAAACTATGCGCCCCCACTTGCCTAGTAAAACTCGCTTGATCCCCAAGCGCCGTAATTGATGGCGCGGTTGGGTTACCCACGTCCGTATTGATGAGAATCCCGTGATAAGGGGACACGATCTCTGCTTCGACAAGACGTGCCTAGGAAACTGCCTCGCGATACGTGTGGTGGCTGGTTGTGAAAAACGGTTCAAATAATGACCGGGCCATAGTGTGATGTCATGCTATAATACGTCGGCAGATTAGATTTGTGGAAATATTATTCTCTCTGCGATGGTATGTGGAACTCGTTTTGCAGAGCTGGACACTATCCTTGTGTTCAAGATCTTCTATGGAGTATTCGGAGGAGGAACCCGCCTTGCAATGCCGAAAACAATCTGCGCACCGGACTCATCGTCATTGAAGCCTGGTTCAGGGGCTACTGAGGGAGTCCTGGATTAGGGGGTATCCGGACAGCCGGACTATATCCTTTGGCCGGACTGTTGGACTATGAAGATACAAGAATGAAGACTTCGTCTCGTGTCCGGATGGGACTCTCTTGGCGTGGAAGGCAAGCTTGGCGATACGGATATGTAGATCTCCTTCTGTTGTAACCGACTCTCAGGTAACCCTAGCCCCTCTGGTGTCTATATAAACCGGAGGGTTTAGTCCGTAGGACAACAACAATCATACCATAGGCTTGCTTCTAGGGTTTAGCCTCTATGATCTCGTGGTAGATCAACGCTTGTAATACTCATATTCATCAAGATCAATCAAGCAGGAAGTAGGGTATTACCTCCATAGAGAGGGCCCGAACCTGGGTAAACATTGTGTCCCTTGCCTCCTGTTACCATCCGCCTTAGACGCACAGTTCAGGACCCCCTACCCGAGATCTGCTGGTTTTGACACCGACATACAGCATCTATGGAAGGCCAGCCCTTTCTCTCGAGAAAAATAGAAACCACTTTTTCCCTTAGCCACAGTAGTCCGGCGAATAGCAGGTGATCTCCACGTTGAAGTCCGGTCCTCCCGCACAAAAGCTGGTCTGCCTCACCTACGACTCCTCGCTACGGGGGTCGGGGCCACCGCCACCAGCCACCCAAATCGTCATGGAAGGAACAACGCCAAGTCTGCCTGTGCGCACAATTGTTGTACTCCGGTCCTCCTCTAGCACACCCGCGGGTCTGACTCGCCTCCAACTCTTTTGGCGTTGGATCGTTCCATCAGCGGACACCCAAAATTTAGATCGTCGATGAAGGCACAACCAATGAGGTTTTTTCGCATCAGTTCTGTGCTCCACGGCCATTGTCGGCGGTGATGCGTATCAAGGAGTCTGCAAGAAAGACAACTTCCCCAGGGGCTCCAACTTTGGGCCTTGCAAATCAGCTTATGAGTGAGCACCGTTGCACTTACTTTCACCAGGAAGATGGCAAATACCACTGTTGACATGCTTTCGTGTGTCCATTCATTTACATTATGTCATTTGCGTTCAGTTCTAACTTCTCAGTCCGTACTCCGCCGACGGCAATATTTGTGCCTCTGTGTTGCACGCTTAGCTATCAACTCCATGCTCTTTCACTTGGACATAAGGTAGCAGACATCTTTTTATGCTACTATGATTTTTTAAAAATCTCATTTTTCTCATGAAAGTGTTTGATTACTAATGTATGTCCTTTGTTTTGCTTGTGCCTTTGCAGCAACAGCATTGATGTGTCATGTCATAACCCTTACCGGTTGCGAAAATTCTCGAGCAAGTCAACTGATTCATGAAATAATTCACTCAAGTGGCCACGTATATTTCTCTATTATTTGCAGCAACAATATCATTTTTGATTTTACTAATTGATCTTGATGTTGCATTTGTCCATGCATTATTTCTTGCCTGATGCATCTTACCAAACTGGAGAAGGCGTGGTCAATTAGTGTTGCGCCCCATTCTTTCTTTGGCGCTTTGTTCTTACATTTATTTAAGTAATTGTTTAATTTTAGTACGGTGGTTTAATGTTTGAATTTTTCAATACTTTGACCCACCATTAGTTTCATATTGCATCCATGTAGCACAGAGGATATTTCGAAAGTCGTTGACATCTAAGTAACTCTGATGGGCACAGATAGTGATTATGTCTAATGTGGAAAACGTGAACCATTCATTATTTGTTTGTGAGGCTCTATAACTGAGGTATGACCTATTTTCCTACCGATTATTGAAGATGCTCACTACGGATTTCTTTTTTAGTGCAGCTCCTCTATGCTTTAGGTACGTCCTCATTCACTTGAAACACACTTCAGTTGGTTTTACTGTAAAAATGTTGCTTCACTTAGCTTTGTTATAATAATTATATATATATATATATATATATATATATATATATATATATTACTATTAAGTCCATTCCACATTTGTTTTGAAACTTAAAAGGTGGTCATTTTGTGGCTAATGTAGTTTCAGATTAAGTTTGGTGGCTATTTGTATAGATTCTAAGTTTGTAATTGAACTTTCATTTTTTTAGGTAACAACAAATTTTCACGTTGACAAATTGTAATAGTGAGCATATTTTACAGGTATTCGAACCACTTTTTATCTGGATGCTTAGTGTCATTTCGTTTTCTTTGTGACTTCCTAAGCATGGGAATCATATTGCACCTATGGCAATCCAAGAGGCACCTAAAAATAGTTTTCTAAATATTTTTATATGTTACTCAATATTCAATATATAATTTTTTTCCCTGCATATTTTATAAATATGTATCTATCCATTCCCGCAGCAACGCGCGGGTGTCATCTAGTACTTCATAAATTATAGATACGTTGGAGACGTATCAGCATCCCCAAGCTTAATTCCTACTCGTCCTTGAGTAGATAAATGATAAAAGAAATAATTTCTGAAGTGTGAATGCTAGCAAAGTGCATAAGTTTGATCAATGATAATTTCAATCACTTTTCCTAGCATCAAAATAGCAATTCTTTCTCATAAAACTCATCATAGTAAAGTAGCAACCAATTCACATGTTAAGGTTCAAACAATGAATTCTCTTGAAACTCAACAACCTATATTCTTAGTCACCAAACAATTGCAATTCAACTTATTCAACAGAGTCTAAGTAAGAGCTCCACATACTCAACCATCATATAGTCTTCTATGATTGTTAACACTCACCGCATACACATGAGCAAAATGTTTCAACTGGACACATAGAAAGCTAGGGGCTTATAATTTTGCCTCCCAACGTACTCACCTCAAGGGTGATGTCAACAATAATAACTCATGCTACCCATATCAGACTGGATATATGTGCCTAGATCTTTCCTCACCACATGATGCTTGCCAAAAGAGAAAAATAAAAAAGGAATAGAGAGAAAAACTTTGACTCTTGCATGAAAGTAAATACATAAAAGTAAAAGGTAGGCCCTTCATAGAGGGAATCAGAGGTTGCCATGCGCTTTTTGTTTGTATGCTCAACCCCTTAGTGCAAAAGAATGTCACATTATATTTCCCCTTATGATAGCAACCTTTATTATGCAGTCTGTCGCTTTTATTCTTTACCATCACAAGTTCGTACAACGCTCAATTTTCTCTTACACTAAATGATCTAACACTTTTAGAAGCAATTCTTATTGCCTTATTGCACCGGTGACAACTTACTTGAAGGATCTTGCTCAATCCTTAGGTAGGTATGGTGGACTCTTTTTTTTAGGGAAACTATCGCCGCTTTATTCAAAACACATAGTTCGGAATGTCATCCGAGATTACATCAAGAACGAAGTCCGGGGGAGCCCCCAACCACACCTTACAAAGTTCATCTCCAACTCCTACTCTAGCAAATTTATGCACGGCGATATTGGCAGAACGCCGGACCCAAGAAACTTTGAAACTTACAAATGAGTGCAGCATCCTTTTGATGTCCTCTACCCAAGGCCCAGCAACACCCAGGCTTCTCACCGGTTGATTAAGCATCTTAACCACACTCTGGCAATCGAGCTCGACATGAACACGTTCCGCATTGATCTCACGAGCCACCTCCAATGCCCTTTTGCAGGCCAAAATTTCCACTGCTTCCAGGTCAAATATATTAGGGAAATGATGCCATAACCCGGCCCTAAAGGCACCGTTCTGATCTCTCAAAACAGCCCCCCCCCTCCACCTTTATCACCATGTCTCGATGTTGCACCATCCCTAGGTAGGTATGGTGGACTCTTACTTGAAGGACCTTGCTCAATCCCTAGGTAGGTATGGTGGACTCTTGAAAATAAGATTTGGGTTTAAGGGTTTTTGGATGCACAAGTAGTATCTCTACTTGGTGCCGAATTTTTGGCTAGCAAGGATGGGGGGCAAGCACCACATGTTGAAGGATCTATGACAATATAACTTCTATGTGAATATGAAAAAACATAAACCATTACGTTGTCTTCCTTGTCCAACGTCAACAATTTTGGCATATAATATTTTGATTGGGGATAACAATCACAAAAGATCTCCAAGATAGTGTATTTGCATGTGAAAGTTCTCTTCCCTCTACTAATCATTCATGAATTGCTTGTATGACCAATATTGTGATTGTCAAGCTTCAAAAGATTTCACTTTCTAAACCCAATGTGAAGCTACCACTAGGCATGATATAATTTCAAATTCATGATATTCAATTCATTCAACAATTTACTCATAGGATATAAGTGAAGCACAATAGTATTGACAAGCTACTCCAATAAGATATAAGTGAAGATCAAGCGAGTAGTTATGTAAATGGGTAGCTATTTGAGGACTCTCTCTCTTATTTAAAAACTTTAAGATCTAAGTATTTATTGGAATAGAAAGCAAAACAAAACAAAATGGCCTTCCAAGAATAGCACAACTCATGTGAAGAAGCAAAAACTTAGGCTCAACCGATACTAACCGATAATTGTTCATGAAGAAAGGTGGGATGCCTACCGGGGCATCCCCAAGCTTAAATGCTTGAGACTTTTTGAGATATTATCTTGGGATGCCTTGGGCATCCCAAGCTTGAGCTTTTGTGTCTCCTTAATTCATTTTATATCACGGATTCCCTAAATCTTAGAAACTTCATCCACACAAAACTCAACAAGAACTCGTGAGATAAGTTAGTATACACCAATGCAAAACCCTTATCATTCTCTACTGTAGCAAATCACTCAAATTATTATTCAACATTGCATAATAAATGCAGCTGCATATTTAATACTCCTATCCTCAAATAGAATCATTAAACAAGCAAACATATGCAAACAATGCAAACATAACACCAATCTGCCAAAACAGTACAACCTGTAAAGAATGCAAGAGTATCAATACTTCTTTAACTCCAAAAATTCTGAAAATTTACCACACTGTAGAAAATTTATCAGAGCTTACTGTGCAAAAAATTTCAACATTTTATCACATTCAGAATTTTTTCGGAAAATTTTGCAACATCGATAAACTTTCTGTTTTCAAACAGCAACATATACACTCGCAAAATAAGCATGGCAAAGGCTATCCTTGACATTTTTATTGAAAAGAAAGATGCAAAACATTATTCTAAATAACAGCAAAAAAATCCTACCAAAATAAAATGACGCTCCAAGTAAAACTCATATCATGTGACGAATGAAAATATAGCTCCAAGGGAGGTTACCAATAATGTTGGAGATGAAAGAGGGGATGCCTTCCGGGGCATCCCCAAGCTTAGTTTCTTGGATCTTCCTTGGATATTAACTTGGTGTGACTTGGGCATCCCCAAGCTTAGGGTCTTGTCACTCCTTATTCTCCTCATATTGATGGCTCACCCAAAACTTGAAAACTTCAATCACACAAAACTTAGCAGAACTTCGTGAGATAGGTTAGTATGATAAAGAGCAAACCATTCACTTGGTACTGTGAAAGACAAGATTCATAATTGTTCTCACACAATGCCTACTTTAGAATATAATTTCCACAATTTATATTGAGCAATATAAGCTATAGAAACTAGGAAACAAGCAAACTATGCATTGAGAACAGAATCTGTCAAAAACAAAACAGTCTGTAGTAATTTGTACTCCAACCATACTTCTGCTACTCCAAAAATTCTTAAAAAATAGGACAACGTATGTAATTTGTATATATCACCTGTAAAAAATTCAGATCAAAAGCACGTTCCAATGAATTTTCACAATTCCTGGACTGAGTGCAAAAGTTTCTGTTTTTGGACAGAATCAAGTCAACTATCATCCACGCTATCCCAAAGACTTTACTTGGTACTTTATTGAAACAAAAGCAATAAAACATGATTACTACAGTAGAATAATCATGTGAACACGTAAAAACAGTAGTTAAAAGTGTTGGGTTGTCTCCCAACAAGCGCTTTTCTTTAATGCCTTTTTAGCTAGGCATGATTATTTCAATGATGCTTACATAAAAGTAGATAAATGAAACATAACAGGAGCATCATGAAGCACATGGCAAGCAAATTTAAGCCTAAGCTACTTCTTATGCATAGGGAATTTGTCAACAAACAATTTATGGGAACAAGAATCAACTAGCATAGGAAGGCAAAACAAGCATAACTTCAAGATTTTCAACACATAGAGAGAAAACTTGATATTATTGCGATTTCTACAAGCATAAGTTCCTCCCTCATAATAATTTTCAGTAGCATCTTGAAGAAATTCAACAATATAACCATCACATAAAGCATTCTTTTCATGACACAAAAGCATATAAAACTTATTACTCTCCACATAAGCAAATTTCTTCTCATCAATAGTAGTGGGAGCAACTCAACAAAATAACTATCATGAGAGTGAAAATTAAAATCATGATGACAAGTTTCATGGTTATCATTATTCTTTATAGCATACATGTCATCACCATAATCATCATAGATAGCAACTTTGTTATCATAGTCAATTGAAGCCTCATCCAAAATGCTGGATTCATCACTAAATAAAGTCATAACCTCTCCAAATCCATTTTCATCATTATAGTCATCATAAATAGGAGGCTTGCAATCATTATAACAAATTTGCACATCAAATCTTGGGGGACTAAAAATATCATCTTCATCAAACATAGCAACCCCAAGCTTATGGCTTTGCATATCATTAACATCATGGATATTCAAAGAATTCATACTAACAACATTGCAATCATGCTCATCATTTATACCAAAGATTTTATAGAATTCCTCTTCTATCAACTGAGCACAATTTTCCTTCCCATCATTTTCACGAAAGACACTATAAAGATGAATAATATGATGCAACCTCAATTCCATTTTTTTTGTAATTTTCTTTTTATAAGCCAACTAGTGATAAAACAAGAAACTAAAAGACTTGATTGAAGATCTAAAGATATACCATCATGCACTCACCTCCCTGGCAATGGTGCTAGAAAAGAGCTTGATGTCTACTACGCAACTTTATTCTTGTAGACACGTGTTGGGCCTCCAAGTGCAGACTTTTATAGGACAGTAGCAATTTTCCCTCAAGTGGATGACCTAAGGTTTATCAATCTGTGGGAGGCGTAGGATGAAGATGGTCTCTCCCAAACAACCCTGCAACCAAATAATAAAAAGTCTCTTGTGTCCCCAACACACCAAATACAATGGTAATTTGTATAGGTGCACTAGTTCGGCGAAGAGATGGTGATAAAAGTGTAATATGGATAGTAGATATTGATTTTTGTAATAGTAACAATAAAAAAGCAAGGTAGCAATTGATAAAATGTAGCACAAACGGTATTGCAATGCTTGAAAATGAAGCCTAGGGTTCGTACTTTCGCTAGTGCAACCTCCCAACAATGCTAATATAATTGGATCATATAACCATCCCTCAACGTGCGATGAATAATCAATCCAAAGTTCCTATCTAGCAGAGAACATAAGAACAAATCATTTGTAGGGTACGAAACCACCTCAAAGCTATTCTTTCCGATCGATCTATCCAAGAGTTCGTACTAAAATAACACCAAATAATTTCAAATTCATAATACTCAATCCAACACAAAGAACCTCAAAGAGTGCCCCAAGATTTCTACCGTAGAAACAAAGACAAGAACGTGCATCAACCCCTATGCATAGATTACCCCAATGTCACCTCGAGAATCCGTGAGTTGAGTGCCAAAACATACATCAAGTGAATCAATATGATACCCCATTATCACCACGAGTATTCATTTGCAAGAAATATATCAAGTGCTCTCAAATCCGTAAAACTATTCAATCCGATAAAATGAAATCTCAAAGGGAAAACTCAATTCACAACAAGATAGAGAGGGGGCAACACCATATGATGCAACTATATTAACAAAGCCCCCGATACATCAAGATCGTGCCATCAAGAGAGAGAGAGAGAGAGAGATAAAACACATAGCTACTGGTACAAACCCTCAGCCCCGAGGGTGGACTACTCCGTCCTCATCGTGGTGGCCGCCGGGATGATGAAGATAGCCACCGGTGATGATTTCCCCCTCGGGTGGCGTGCCGGAACAGGGTCTAGATTGGTTTTTGGTGGCTATAGAGGCTTGCGGCGGAGGAACTTCTCATCTAGGGTTACCCCTGAGGGTTTTGCAATATTTGGTAATTTATAGGGCGAAGAAGGGGTGCGAGAGGCCACTGAGGTGGGCACTACCCACCTAGGTGCGCCTGGGCCTGGTGGGTTGTGCCCCCCTCGGGGCACCCCCCAGGTGCTGCTCTAGCCCAATGGATGTCTTCTAGTCCATAAAAAATCCACAAAACATTTCGCGATGTTTGGACTCCGTTTGATATTGATTTCCTGCATATAAAAAACATGCAAAAAACAGCAACTGGCACTGGGCACTGGGTCAATAGGTTAGTCCCAAAAAATGATACAAAGTTGCTATAAAATGGTTGTATAACATCCAAGAATGATAATATAACAACATGAATACTTCATAAATTATAGGTACGTTGGAGACGTATCAAGCGTCCTTGCACGACTGCTGGATTCCTATTCATTGTGGCTGCGAATGGCGACACCACTGACGACGAGTTCCCCAATGATGACTTCTTCCCCGATGTCAACGACCTCTTCAGCGACATGACGATCGGGACATCTGCACCTTCTGCTACTGCGTCGTTTGGCATCTTATTGTCAAATCCCTAGCTTCTAGCAATGCCTAGTGCTAGCTTTTGGTGATGCATCATGTTTACTTTTCACAGGAAATTGAAATGGGGATTGCCCAAACCCTAGCATCAAAGGAAATTCACTAGGTTCAACTAAAATATTCTCAATGATTCCAAATGGCTTTTAAAAATGTTCATCATTTACGGATAATCTTTGGAAACAATAACCAGAGGTGTCGCACATTTTTCCATGACATATTTGGGCTCTGAAATAAATCATATAGTATTTGAATTTGGGCATTTAAATGGTAGTAAATATTTTAAATGTCCAAATAATCCTAATTGAAATGTCCCATGTTGGATATAGTCTATATAGTGGGCATGTGCAGTTTGGTGATTTTTGAAAGGGTCTAGGTATTTTTAGAAAAGCCCTAAAGATTACAGAAAAATAGAAAAACATAAATAAAAGAGAGAGAGACTAACCTGGGCCAACTTACCTGGCGCCCACCAAAGCCCACCTGGCCCATCCTTGTAGCTGGCCCAGCCCACCAGGCCGACGCGGTGTCTTCAACCTCTACTAGTAGGCAGAGGCGTGTCGCCCGCACGTGCACCGGACGCCACCTCCTGCTTCCTCTCTCCCTGGTCCTTCTCGCGACACCAGGAGACGTTCCCGACCTCCCTTGCCTCTCCCCTCGCTGTCTAGCTGAGGGAGTCCTGGACTAGGGGGTGTCCGGATAGCCGAACTATCACCGTTGGCCGGACTCCTGAACTATGAAGATACAAGATTGAAGACTTCATCCCGTGTCCGGATTGGACTTTCCTTGGCGTGGAAGGCAAGCTTGGCGATACGGATATGTAGATCTCCTACCATTGTAATCGACTGTGTAACCCTAACCCTATTCGGTGTCTATATAAACCGAAGGGTTTTAGTCCATAGGACGAACAACAATCATACCATAGGCTAGCTTCTAGGGTTTAGCCTCTCTGATCTCATGGTAGATCTACTCTTGTACTACCCATATCATCAATATTAATCAAGCAGGAGTAGGGTATTACCTCCATCGAGAGGGCCCAAACCAGGGTAAAAACATCGTGTCCCTTGTCTCCTGTTACCATCCGCCTAGACGCACAGTTGGGACCCCCTCGAGATCCGCCATTTGACACCGACATTGGTGCTTTCATTGAGAGTTCCTCTGTCGTCACCTATAGGCCCGATGGCTCCTTCAATCGTCAAGAACGACGCGGTCCAGGGTGAGACTTTTCTCCCCGGACAGATCTTTGTATTCGGCGGCTTCGCACTGCGGGCCAATTCACTTGGCCATCTGGAGAAGATCGAAAGCTACGTCCCTGGCCATCAGGTCAGATCTGGGAGTTTGAACTACACGGCCGACATCCGGACTTGATCTTCGACGAATTCGAGCCACAGCCAAGCGCGCCGCACTGCCTCGATGGGCACGATCTAGCTCTACCACCGAACAGTGCCACAGGCCGCCGGCGTCCGCTCCGACCCTTAGCTTCGAGCCGACTCCCCGATCGAGGGCGAGTGGTTGGACACCGCCTCGGGGCTACGATCTCAACGGCGATTGAGCGAACTCCATCCCTGTCGCTTTGCGAAGACCGTGACTCCAAGGTGCCGGTCTCCTCTCCGGACTCCGAACCCTCCGCGCCCCTTCCAATCGAATCCGATTGGGAGCCGGTCATGGGTTTCTCTGCGTCGGACTTGTTTAAGAAATCGCACTTTGGCGACATCTTGAATTCACTAAAGTCTCTCTCTTTATCAGGAGAGCCCTGGCGGATTATGGTCGGCAAGGTTGGGATGCGGACGGCGAAGAAATTCAACGCCCACCCACCACCCACTTTGTAGCCACTGTCGATGATTTAACCGACATGCTCGACTTCGACTCCGAAGACATCGACGGTATGGACGACGATGCCGGAGACGACCAAGACCCAGCGCCTACAGGGCACTGGAAGGCCACCTCGTCATACGACATATACATGGTGGACATCCCAAAAGATGGGAACGGCGGTGGAACGGCGGAGGATGACCCCTCCAAGAAACAGCCCAAGCGTCGGCGTCAGCGGCGCCGCTCTAAATCCAGCCACAGTAAAAACGGTGATTCCGGCACGGGAGATAATAAAACCCCGGACAGTGCCGAAGACGACCCCCTCCAGCAGGATTCAGCACAGGAGGAGGGAGAAGCCAGCCCTCACGACAGTGCGGCAGACAAGGAGGTGGAGGACGATAATTATATACCTCCCTCCAAAGATGAGGCAAGCCTCGACGATGACGAATTTGTCGTGCCTGAGGATCCTACTAAACAGGAGCGTTTCAAACGCAGGCTTATGGCCATGGCAAGCAGCCTCAAGAAAAAGCAGCAGCAGCTTAGAGCTGACCAAGACCTGCTAGGCAGCGGATGGATGAAGTCCTTGCGGCCAAGAGTATGAACTCGAACGCCCTCCAAGAGATACCCCAAACGCAGGCTGCTACCCAAATTAGAGGAAGCAGCACCCAAACCTACATCACCAGCGCATGATGCGGCCGACCGTCCACCCCGTGGTCGCGACAGAGAGGCCTCTAGACCCTCCATTCAAGCCGCACTCCAGCATCGCTCGAAAAGTACCAAGGTGGGGAAACGCGCCAGACCTGCGAGACATATTGGAGGACAAGGCAAGGCAAACAAGATCGATCCACGGATCGCATGGGCGCCCCACGACATGTGACGATAACCGTCACACCGGATACAGTAATTCCGGCCGGGCCGAACACAGTAGACAAAGCTCATTTGAGCTTCGTCGTGATATAGCTCAATACAGAGGCGCCGCACACCCACTATGCTTCACAGATGAAGTAATGTATCATCAAATCCCCGAGGGTTTCAAACCCGTAAACATCGAATCATACGATGGCACAACAGATCCTGCGGTTTGGATCGAGGACTACCTCCTCCATATCCACATGGCCCGCGGCGATGATCTACACGCCATCAAATACCTCCCACTCAAGCTTAAAGGACCAGCTCGGCATTGGCTTAACAGCTTGCCGGCGAATCAATTGGTTGTTGGGAGGACACGGAAGCCGCATTCCTTGATAACTTCCGGGGCACATACGTCATGCGACCACCGACGCCCGATGACCTCAGCCACATAATTCAGCAGCCGGAAGAATCGGCCGGACAATTACGGACACGGTTCCTAACCAAGAAAAATTAAATCGTCGACTGTCCGGATGCAGAGGCCCTTGCAGCCTTTAAACATAACATCCGCGACGAGTGGCTTGCCTAGCACCTAGGACAGGAAAAGCCGAAATCCATGGCAGCCCTCACCACACTCATGACCCGCTTTTGCGCGGGAGAGGACAAGCTGGCTAGCTCGAAGCAACAACTTGGCCAAACACCACGATAGTTCGGATACCAAGGACAGCAATGGCAGGTCGCATCGCCAACAAGCATAAACGCCGCGTGCGGTGATAATGCTGAAGATCTGACGATAAATGCCGGATTCGAGGCTCTAAACCCGGTCAGCGGAAGAAGCCATTCAACAGAAACACCCAGGGCCCGTCCAACTTGGACCGAATCCTCGATCGCTTGGGCCAGATACATGGCACCCCCGGAAAGCCAGCCAACCACACCAACAGGGATTGTTGGGTGTTCAAGCAAGCAGGCAAGCTAAGTGCGAACTCAATGACAAGGGCTGCATAGCGATGACGAGGAAGAGCCCCGGCCGCCGAACAATAGAGGACAGAAGGGCTTCCCCCACAAGTGCGGACGGTGAACATGATATACGCAACCCACATACCCAAAAGGGAGCGGAAGCGTGCACTAAGGGACGTATACGCGATGGAGCCAGTTGCCCCGAAGTTCAACCCATGGTCTTCCTGCCCGATCACCTTCGATCGAAGGGACCACCCCACTAGCATCCGTCACGGCGGTTTCGCCGCATTGGTTCTTGACCCAATTATCTACGGATTTCACCTCACTAGAGTCCTGATGGACGGCGGTAGCAGCCTGAACCTGCTTTACCAGGATACAGTGCACAAAATGGGCATAGACCCCTCAAGGATTAAACCCACAAAGACGACCTTTAAAGGCGTCATACCGGGTGTAGAGGCCAATTGTACTGTCTCAGTTAAACTCGAAGTGGTATTCGGATCCCAGGATAACTTCCTAAGCGAAGAGTTAATCTTCGACATAGTCCCGTTCATGGCGGCTATCATGCACTGCTTGGACGAACCACATTTGCAAAGTTCAATGCGGTGCCGCACTACGCATACCTGAAGCTCAAGATGCCATGCCCTCGAGGAGTAATAACAGTCAACGGAAACACCGATAGCTCTCTCCAAACGGAGGAGCACACGGCGGCCCTCGCGGCGGAGGTGCAAAGCAGCCTCTCACAGCAATTCTCGAGTCCGACTATTAAACGTCCGGCCACCGTCAAGCGCGCCCGGAGTAACCTACAACAAGACCGCCTGGCACGATCCAAGCACGCAGCGTAGCAATCCGGCTAACCCGAACTTCGCGAAACTGCGAAGCGATTACTACGCGTACATAACTACGCTCTGGAGATACCATGGGCATAAGGAGGAGGCGACCACGGCACGCCAGAATGCGGCTCAACCACACGGGGCTCCCGATTGTGTCATTCTTTTCTTTCTTCTTTTTCTTACTTTCGGGACTCCTTTTCCGAAGTCACATGCGGCACTAGAATGGCCGAACTTACGATGCAACAGCCAGGAAGCGAAGCTACGTCGAGTGTCCAGGTGGTCTCTACTACGAGCATTATACCTGTTTTACATACCATCCCGCAGCTAACCCCTGGAGGGGGACATGTTAAATAGTCCCATCCCTTGCTTATCTTACTATTTGTATCGTTCTACTTTTATTTGTAGTACCTTTTTGAATAAACAATACATAGCTTTTGCCTATTATTGCACTCCTTTCTTTATCTATATATATGTTCATCTCATGACATGTTGCACCCGTACACTTTGGTACGGCCAATACACCAGGGGCTTAAGTACCCCAAAAGTATGGTGTGATAAGTCCGAACACTTTCACAAGTGCGGCACCCGAACTTATAGCATTATATGCATCGGCTCGAATCATGTCTTGGGTCAATAGTTGGGTTTGCCCGGCTCCCATGTTTTGGTACCTTACGTTCCGTTATATCGGCTAAGGTAGCTGGGAGAACCACTGCGATTGTGCCCCGGTTGAGCTGGGTTGAGCACCTCGGTGGAAAGCTAAAACTGACCGTCATGATAGAGGCGAGAGCGATCGCTGTTCGAGAGGTTTTTCGGTCCCTAAAGACTTATGCCGCTTATAGCGAGGAGTCGGCATTGTCCGGCCAAGGCGTGGATAGCGCCCGAACTCGGTCTTCCGAATACTAGGGGCTTGAAATTTAAAATTATAGAATTCTATGGCTAAGTGAGAGTGTTCAAGCACTATAAGTCCGGTTGCCTTGTTTGTTGCGTTGAGCGCCTCCTCGACGGACCCAAGAATGGGAACAAGAGCGCTCAAGTTTATCCGAACACCCGGCACTTTCGTGGCATGGGGGTCAAGCCAACGACTTGCCATCTCTCAAATTTGATAAACGGCTGCACGTAAGGTAATATTTTAAATTAACAAGCGTTGCTTAGCGCATATGAACAAGTTTTCAGCGTCTGTGATAACAAATGCGAGTCTATTCAAAAATTACATCTTTGGAGCACTCATCCGCTATACGGCGGGCACCCTTCACGACGCCCTCATAGTACATTTCGGGCTTGCGGTGCTCCTTGCCCTTCGGTGGCCCGTCCGTCACAAGCTTCTCCGCATCCAGCCTGCCCAGGTGCACTTTAGCACGGGCAAGGGCCCGACGGGCACCTTCAATGCAGACAGAGCGCTTGATGACTTCAATCCATGGACATGCGTCCACCAGCCGCTGCACTAACCCGAAGTAGCTCCCAGGCATGGCTTCCAATGGCCACAGCCGAACTATGAGGCCCTTCATGGCATGTTCGGCGACCTTGTGGAGCTCGACCAGCTGCTTCAATTTGGTCGCTCGAAACTGCACGGACGTTCGCCTCGGCATCTTGAGACCGAACACCTTCTCCATTGAGCTCCCCTCCTTGGCGCGGTAGAACGCGGCGATCGTATTACACCGCAGGCAGATCTACGAATGCTCTGGAGAGCTCCGGATTCGGGTAAGTACTATATAATTGACTTTTACATTCTTGCTCTGCATAAAGAATGCCTTACCGCCCTTGATCTTCTTTATTGCCTCAATCTCTGGAGGGCTTTTTGGGCCTCGGCCTTAGCAGCTTTGGCACTCTTAAGAGCTGAGGCAAGCTCGGACTCTCGGGTCTTCGAGTCACGCTCCAAACCCTCGTGTTTTTCCACGAGAGCCTGGAGCTCTTGTCGTACCTCCGCCAGCTGCACCTCCCCCTTCTCTCGCTCGGTGCGCTCACTTGCCGCTTTGTTTTCGACCCACGGACACCGCCTCCTCCTTGTGGTCGCCACCTCACTCGTGGCCCCTGCAGTACCCATGTTATTCTTGTTATCTTTTGCAACTGAATCCTTTCTATAAGGTATTTCTTTAATAAGGTATTACTTACCTTCCTTGTCCTCGAGCTGCTTCTTGGCAAGGCCGAGCTCGTTCCCGGACCGCTCGAGGCTCTGCTTCACTGCATCGACCTCCGCATGATCGGTCGCCCAGAGGTCGGAGCCTTTGCATTCCCATATTGACATACTTATGTTAGACTCCTGCGTATATCTTTTAGATCCTTAGTCCGGCTTTTCTTTCCAAACACCGAACTAAGAATCAGGGCTCACTGTCTATGCGGTAATATTTTTACATATTCTAAACTTACCTCAAAGCCTGTTAGAAGGTCTGATGCAGCTTCACCAGCCCGCTTTTGGCAGATCGAACTTTCTCGGATCACCACACTTATAACAAGGCGGTGCTCCTCCTTGATGGAGGCGCTGTTAAGCGCCTCCGATGCTATCCGGTGCCTCCGGTTGGATGGAGGACACCGGCGTCTTACCCTTCCTACGAAGGGACCGCTTGCCGGACTTCAGAACCGCTGAAGGCTCCGGTATGGAGTCCGGACAAGGGTCGGGCTTAGAGCCCCTGGGGGTCTCGCTCCCCCTGCACCTGGAGTCCGGGAGGCTGCCTTGCGGTGCCTCCTGTGCCACCTCCTCTTGACCAGGCCCCCCTCGGGGCCCCACCTCAGCGCCGTCCGCAGCATGAGGTGAGGAGGCGGCCGAAAGTGAAGTACTCTCCACTTCCGACGAATTCAGGGACCCGCTCGATGAAGCGGCGAGCTCGTCCTTGGGCGGGCTGCATGATTGTTCGGCATTAGAGAACACTATGCAATGAAAAAAAGCCATGGGTATCCGGACACTTACGATCTCGCCAGGGGCTTGGCCCTTGTTGGCCACTCCTCCTCGTCATTCGGCGTTGGCGGAGAAGTCCGGAGGAAGGGTCCTTCCCTTCTTGGACCCTCCGGCCTCCCGGTTAGGCGGCCTTTCTTTTCTTCTCTCCCCGTTGGGGAGAGGCTTCTTTCCTCCTCCTCTTCCTCGGAGGAGGATTCCGCCTCGAGTTGTCGGGCGGTGAGTCCGACAATGCTTTGGCGCCGGAGCTCTTTCGAGTTCCCGTGGCCTCCTTCTTGGCCTTCTTCTCCGGCACCACGTGAGGTACCGGAGCCAGCAGCCCCGTCAATCGGGCGTCCGCTGGATCTTCTGGCAAAGGGGTCGGACAGTTAATCTGTCCGGACGTCTTCAGCCAGTCCTGTCAAAGGTTAGGGATTTTTAGATCTCGCATAGAGTCAATCTATGAAAAACAAGAGTCCCATAAAGGGTGAAATAACTTACCTCGCTGGCTTGACGCTGCGAGCTGAATCCGCGATCTTCGGTAGCGGATGTGGGAGCCTCGGCGCCCTTGAATAGCACCTTCCAGGCATCTTAAATGCGTAGTGTCGAAGAGCCTTTTCAGATTGGGTCTTTGTCGGGTCGAACTCCCGAATTTGAAGGCTTTGTTGTTGGCATGGGAGAATCCGGCGGATGAGCATCACCTGGATTACGTTGACAAGCCCGAGATTCTCATCCACCGAGGTTTTGACGCAGTTTGGAGTCCGGACAGCTCGTCTGAATCCCCCACGTCGAGCCCGTCTCTTTCCATGATGTGAGCCGTGTGGGGAAGCGGATCAGAATTCGGGGGCCGCCGCCCATTGAGAGTCGCGTGGCTCGGTGATGTAGAACCACCCCGATTGCCACCCCTTTATGGTCTCCACAAAGGAGCCCTCGAGCCATAGGACTTTGGCCATCTTGCCAACCATGGCACCTCCGCACTCCGCTTGGCGGCCGCCCACTACCTATACGCTTGACATTGAAGATCTTAAGCCATAAGCGAAGTGGGGCTGGATGCGAGAGGAAGGCCTCGCATTACGATAAACTACGAGATGTTGAGGATGAAGTTCGGGGCCAGATCATGGAAATCCAGGCCGTAGTAGAACATGAGCCCCCGGACAAATGGGTGAAGTGGAAAACCTAGTCCGTGGAGGAAGTGGGTGAGAAACACCACCCTCTTATGGGGCCTGGGGGTTGGAATGAGCTGCCTCTCGTCGGGTAGCCGGTGCGCGATGTTGCTGGACAAGTATCCGGCCGTCCGCAGCTTTTCGATGTGGCCCTCCGTGACGGAGGAGGCCATCCACCTGCCTCCCGCTCCAGACATAGTTGGAGAAGGTTGAGGTGGGATGTGCGGACTGGGGCGCTGGAGCTCGAGTGCACGGAAATGGATGAGCAAAGGAGGAAGAAGGCGTAGGTGAAAAGGTGGATCATTATCCCCTTATATGGACGGACGAAGCTATGCGTCCCCCACCAGCCTGGTAAAACTCGCTTATCTCCCAAGCGCCGTAATCAATGGCGCGGATGGGTTACCTACGTCCGTATTGATGGGAATCCCGGAATAAGGGGCACGATCTCCGCTTTGATAAGGCGTGCCAAGGAAACCGCCTCGCTAACGCGCTAAGCTGGAACAGTAAAAAAATGATTCGTATAAAGGCCTGGCCGTGGTGTGATGTCACACCGCGGAATACGTCAGCAGATCTGTGCAAAAGTTATTCTCTCTACGGTGGTATGTGGAACTTGTTTTGCAGAGCCGGACACTATCCTTGTGTTCAAAACCTTCTATGAAGTATTCAGAGGAGGAACCCGCCTTGCAATGCCGAAGACAATATGCGCGCCCGGACTCGTCGTCATTGAAGACTGGTTCAGGGCTCTTGAGGAGTCCTGGACTAGGGGTGTCCGGATAGCGAACTATCACCATTGGCGGACTCTGGACTATGAAGATACAACATTGAAGACTTCGTCCCGTGTCCGGATGGGACTTTCCTTGGCGTGCAAGGCAAGCTTGGCGATACGGATATGTAGATCTCCTACCATTGTAACCGACTCTGTGTAACCCTAACCCTATTCGGTGTCTATATAAACCTAAGGGTTTTAGTCCGTAGGGGCGAACAACAATCATACCATAGGCTAGCTTCTAGGGTTTAGCCTCTACGATCTCGTGGTAGATCTACTCTTGTACTACCCATATCATCAATATTAATCAAGCAAGAGTAGGGTATTACCTCCATCGAGAGGGCCCGAACCTGGGTAAAAACATCGTGTCCCTTGTCTCCTGTTACCATCCGCCTAGATGCACAGTTCGGGACCCCCTACCCGAGTTCCGCCGGTTTTGACACCGACACTAGCCCTCTCCCTCTCCTCTGGCTCTCGCTATCTCGCAGCCCCGAGCAACCCCGAGAGTCGCCGCAGTGCACCGATGAGCACCAGCACAGCCACGGCCACTCCCACACTCCCTCTGCGTGTCCCCGAGCTCCGCCATGACCACGTGGAGCTACCTACCCGAAGTACGCGACCGGAAAGGCCCCGAAGCGCCGCCCCCGATGCTTTTCCCCTCCTCGGCCGCCGGAGATCCGCCTCGCCGCCCCGCTCAGCTCCGGCCTTCCCCGAGCCTGCTTCGAAGCCTACTGCAACCACTGTGAGCTGCTGCTCCTTCTCCCCCTCTCCGTTTTATTGATTGCATGCCTCAGCTGCCGCTTTGTCGACGACCGAAAGCCGCCGCCGCCCGTGCTCACCGCCGACGACGCTCCGGTGACCATTTGGTCCCGGGTGCGTGTCCATCGAGCTTGCCGCCCCGCTCAGAGCCTCGCTAGCACCTTCCCTTGCCCGCTTGCACCCTGCAGCGCCACCCGCACACATCACCGAGCCCCGCCGCCGCCTGAGCTCGTCACAGCCGCCGCTACACGCCGTCCCCGGCATCCCCACGACCAACACTGGATGCCCCGCACCACGGGCTCTCCAACGCACCTAACCGTGCGGCCATCCGTGGCCAGAAACGGCCGTCCGACGATCGCCACCGCGTCGGGTCATCGCCGGCGTAACCACGCCGACGTGGCACGGCCATTAGGCGCTAACCCCGCTGCTTAAACCGCCCACGGCCACTCACAGTGGGCCCCAGGCCTGGTCAAACCCCAGTTAGCACAGGGTTTGACCGGGATTAGCCTTGTGTCGCTGACGTGTGGCCCCCATACGTCAGGTTTGACCTGGTCCGCCTGTTGACCTGCTGACGTCACTAATATGTCATGGTGACGCAGTAAATACTTTCTGGGATTTACAATAAATCAAAATGATTTATTTATTCCAGAAAATATCCAAAACTTCTAAAAATCATATATAATCAACCGTAACTCCAAATGAAATAAGTTATATATGAAAAATGATCAGAAAAATCCAATCTGTCCATCTGCATTGTATTCATGCATGTTTAAGCAACTTAAACCTGTTGTTTATATCAAAACATGATAGTGCACTTTATTAAGTCATATTTCAATTTGAACTTGAACCATGGGTTCAAACTAACTCAAACCCACCTGATTATAGTTGCATTAGCCCAACACATTCATTTTACCATGTCATGATCATGCATCATATTGTGCATTGCATTGATTGTGTTCCCTTCTGTGTTGCCGATATTTGTCCTCTCTCGATAGACGTGATACCGACAATGAGATCGATGACACCGATGAAGGACTATACTATCTTCAGAAGTGCCAGGCAAGCAAAATCCCACTCTCTCGCTCCTGCTCTCTTTTATTGCATTAGGACAACAACGATTCATCTGTTACTTGCTGCGTTAGTTGAACTCCTTTATCCTCTGCATGACCTGTCATTGCCACAGTAAATAGATGAAACCCACTAGCATGAGTAGGAGTTGTTTGAGCCCTGTTGTGCCTACTCATTCATGCTTGTTTGTCATGCACACTGCTTAGAGTTGAGTCAGGTATGATTCATCGGGGATGAATTGGAATGTGGTGAACATGTCCTACCGTGTGTGAGCTAAGTGTGTGAACATGATTTGGTAAAGGTAGCGGTGAGAGGCCATGTAAGAGTACATGGTGGGTTGTCTCATTGAAGTCGTCCTCAGGAACTGAGTTCTGTGTTTGTGATCCATGAAACAGTTACTGTCGGGGATATACCCCGTGGCGTAAACCGGCCGGAAGTTAACCCGGCCGGACTGGACGACTCACTGGTAACCCGCCCGGAGCTTGGCGGTTCACGGGCTACCCGCCCGGTCTTGGCGGTTCAATAGTAACCCGGCGGGCGGGTCAGAGGAGCGACAAGACCCGGTTTCCCAACTGGCGGTTCATGAAGGCCGGTTCATACTATGGTGGGCCGGTTTAAGAGGAAAGATGTAAAGAATATTTGTCTTACAAGGAGTTTAGACCTGGACTTGTATCCGGTTTGTATTAGAGATAGACTAGTCCTAGTACTACTAGGACTCCACATGTAACCCGCCCTCTAACTTATATAAGGAGGGCGGGGCACTAAGAGGGACGAGCTACAAGCAAGAAGAAACAATCTTAGGGCTAGACACAAAGAGGAGAGCCGGTTCTGGCGACTCCCTTGTGATGATAACGAGACCTAGCCTCAAACAAGCATGTAGGGTTTTTACCGGATGATGTTTCCGGGGCCGGCTGTCTAAATCCCTGTCTTGTGTTGCGTCTCTCGAGTCCGCTCAACCCCTCTCAAGCTACCACATAGATGCGTTGGCCTCGCGACTAAGTCCTGACACTAAGGACATCTGACGTGTTAATTCCACGACAGTTGGCGCCCACCGTGGGGCCTGCATACGGTGGTGATGAGTTTTTGGAGGGATCACTTCAAGGGATCGAAAAGCTCGCAATTGGTTGGATGAGGAGGAACTAGCGCGAAACAACCGCGCACGGTAACCCGGCATGGAAACAATCTCGGGAAGAGCCGGCGAACTCATTAGAAGCCTGATTAATTTTGGAGCGGGCAGTATAAGTTTTGAGTTCAGAAGGAAAAGAAATTAGGGTTGTTGTCTGCCCGCCGCCGTATGTGTGATCTGTCAGATTGCAATTTCTGTAGATTCAATGGTCGGGACCAATTGCTTTTGGGCGGCTGTCCAATCGTTGCGTCTGCGCTGTCCACATACTCACGGCTTCCAAGTTACCTGAAATGCGTTTCAAGTCCGGAGTTTTTGGTACCTCTTTTCGTATACACGTGAAGCTACATTGCTACGAGGCACCCATCAAATCCATCGAATCGTCAAACCGTCTGTGGGGATTGAGCTAGTCAGCTAGCCCATACCAGAATTACCAAATACTAGTACTCATCATATCAAGCTACAGAGCTTGATCCTCGCTTCCTATGTACTGTACGTGCAAACCAAAGAATCTATCAAGTGCTACTGATACGAGTCCGAGCTGAGAAACAATCAAGAAAGGAGAAGTTAAAAAAAAAAGAAGGACCAGAGGCCACGACCCGGAAACGGATAAGGTAACGATCCAGACTCCCCCATCGTCCGCACCTCGCGGCCACGGCCCGAAGTCATCCATCGAGGCCAGCTTTCTTGCCCCTCCTGTTCGTGGCCTGTCCTCACCGCCCGTTCGCCGGAACGCCAGCCACCGCGTTGAGCTACCGTCGAGCCCTGCGAGCTGCTGTCTGCCTCAAGCCTCTGTTGCCGCAGGCTGCTTCTTCATCCTCAAGCCCGGCCTTACGCCTTTTACGCCACTTCAAGCTGCCGCTGACCGGTGCGGGCCGCCCGGACCTCCGCGGCTTCTACCTCCGTCGTCGTCTCACCATGCCGGGTCACTGCCGTCACATCCGAGGCTGCATCCGAGCCGCCAGTGCTTTCGATTGCCGGCTTGCTAGTCATGCCGTGAGCCGCCCGTGGCCGGTTTCCGAGGTTGTGACCCGTCACCTTCAAAACGCCCGGCAGAGCCGCCGCTCTTGCACCGAGCTGGCGGCTGTTAAATCGCGCTGTGAGTCGCCGCCCTCACCTAGCTTTGGAGCAGCCTCTGCGAGTCTCGTGCTTGCGCTGTCGCCGTCGCCGCCGATTAGGCTGTTGCAATGGGCCTTGGAATCACCGCTCCGGATTGTCGTTCTCACCTCGAACCACTGTTAAACCGGCCTTGCTTCCGCTGCTGCAAGCTGAAGATGCATTTTACCCGGCTGTAGCTGCAGAAAATGAGGTTTGGAGAATCAGACATACTCAAAAGCATCTGTAGATGGAATATTATTATACAAGTTACAAGCGCCAATCCTTCACGGGAGGTTACAACGAAACAGTATACACACGGCTTCCAATGCCTAACAGATGGCGTACTTATATCATATTTCCATGAGGACCATTGTTCGTTATAAAGGTGTGGCAAAAGGGCATGCGCCGACATTATTTTTGCACTAGGGCTTGTTTGGGCCATGCTGCTCGATGGATACGTGCACAAATTGCCGCCCCCGCTACATCAACACGATCGGCCGACTTGCCTGTCTGCGCCGCCTTACAACACGACGCAGCTAATTCGCCTGTTCGCGCGACTTACCGCGTCTGCGATTAACTCGCCCGTCCACGCCGGCTTACAGCGCCGCGGCCGGCTCACTCGTGAATTGATTCCCGCTTCATCATAGTGATCATCAACTCCGCGGTGGATAATCACTAGCTGACATATCAGGGGAAATCCATCCAGTTTATTTTATTAAACATATTGTTTTCATAAA
This sequence comes from Aegilops bicornis, assembly GCA_021605145.1. NCBI lineage: Eukaryota > Viridiplantae > Streptophyta > Magnoliopsida > Poales > Poaceae > Aegilops > Aegilops bicornis. The sequence continues at coordinate 677,916,798 of CM038675.1, forward strand.
AGAACAATTACTTTGGTCTCAGATATTTTTATGTGCAGCAAAGGTGGTGCCATGTTGTGCCTAGGAAGTGTCGTCGGCACCATCACGCGACCGACGTCTGCGCCCGTTCTTGATGGAACAATGCGCAAGTCGCCGCCGTGCAGCTTAATCTACATCAACCCGCGGAGCCGCGTTGAGCCGCCCTTGCCGCTTGAGCGGCCTGGGGTATATTAAGCCGCCGGTCTACCCGAGCCGGGACTATATTGAGTCGTTGGTCTGCACTGAGCCACCTCTGCAGCCGTGATAAGCGGGTCATCCGTCATTCAAACAGATCGGTGATATCCATCCAAGTTTGTTTTATCAGCACATGTTGTTTTTGTCAAAAAAGCGGTTTATCTTTGCCTTGGTACGCAATATTGTATGCGGGACAATGATTCATTATAAACGTGGTTTATACCATGGGTACGGCACGCTACCGCAACGCCCTGCCGGTGTTCGTCCGTGCCATATTACACGGTGAAGGGACGCATGCAAGACGCCGCCCTTACGGCCCGGTTTACCTCAGCTTGCCGGGACCGTGCCTGCGTTTGACTCGCCCGTCCGAACTGGTTTACAACATCGGGGCCGGTTCATCTGCCCAAGCCACCCCTAATACTGTGGACGTCTCTACCGTCCATTTATTGTGGCCTGGTCTACATCAACATACCAGGCCGCACCTGTCTGCATGAGCAAGTCACAGCTTGGGTAGCCCGGTTTTCTTTCAAAATGGAGGCAAATTATCACACACTGGATGGCTCAATGGGCAGGCGCTCAAGTCGCCGCCACTACAGTTTGGTTAACTTCAAATCGCCAGTTGGAAGGAACTATTGGCCGAAAGGTCTTGACACGGCTCATACGGGATCATTTATAATCCACCGCAGCCACCTCAACCTTCGTGGATTCACATCGTGCTATCAACACCAATGACATACAAGTTATGCCGGTTCATATCACAGTCAAATATGAGAGTTTCAAGCCAATTCCTCGAGCCACCTTTGAGACTCGGGGGCTATGATGACATGACTCGGCAAATCTTGCCAGTTTCAGCAAATTTAAGAACCCCGGGACGATGGGGGGAAAGATAACCCGGTCCTGGAGGCTACTATTATTTGACGGCCGTCAGAAAATTTCCGGCTTAGAAAGTATATGACAGTTACAAAATCCCGACTCAGTGAAGAAGTTCCGGGTCATCAGAAAGGATTCCGGTTTAAAATCCGGCTTAAAGGAAGTCAGTCTCACTGAAGCTCTCAAATATCCGGTTTACAATCCGGTTCAAGGAAAATCTGTCTCCCACAAAGCTCTGAAGCTCTCAAATCCGGTTTAAGAACTTCAGGTTCAAAAGGAATTAATTTCTCGCAAGTTCGAGTTTAAAGGCCGTCAGAAAATTTTCGGCTGAAAATGAAGATTCCGGTTTAAGATCCGGTTCGAGGGAAAGTTGTCTCCCATAAAGCTCTGAAGCTCTCAATATCCGGTTCAAAATCCCGGTTCAAGAAGGATTTTATCGCTTGCAAAAGTTAAAGGGTGCCAAAGAGGACCTGCTGCCATGATGCGCGGTTCAAACATGGGTATCATGCCTTATTGGCTTATCATATTATTGGTCACTTGGGGGCTTGGTCAGATCCGAACCATAGCCACGCCTCTTGATCGACCTAGTGCCACAATATCACTTGGGGGCTTGGTCGTGTCCGAACCAATGCAACACCTCTTGATAGGCGAAAGCCACTAGATCACTTGGGGACATGGTCACGTCTGAACGATCCACGCCTCTTGATCGGCCTAAGGCCACAGAGTCACTTGGGGCTTGGTCGAACCCGAACCATTGCCATGCCACTTGGCGGCATATATGCCGGTGTCGATTGGGGACCTGGTTGACTTGAACCATAGCTACGCCTATTGGGGGCTTGGTCATGTCTGACCATGGTAATGCCATCTGATCGGCTCAGAATAGCCTCTTTTTGCAAACGGTTTTATCATTGCCTTTGCTTCCATATTTTTTCATAACTGTTATTTGATTTTTGTTGCGTTTTTTAAACAGACATTGTTAATCCGGTGCAAACTGTCAATTACAAATTGGCGGAACACGGTCAAATCCTAATCCGAGACTATCTGTCCGGTTTGATTTTCTATTATCATCCTATTATGGAGTAAACCGGCGTTCATTAACCCGGCTTGACTTTCAATCACAAAATTGTCAGTACATGACCAATTATAATCCGGCGATTATTAACCCGGTCTGGTTTGACTACGAGTCGCCAGTATTATATATGGTTAAACCGTGGTTATTACAACCCGATGCGGTTTCATCGTAAACCGACACGATGAAAGGAGTTATCATTACTCAAGATTGGGGTTATCACCCTTACTACAAAAGTTGGTAAACCAATGATGTGATTCAATGTCACGGTATGATATATTTCATTGATTATTCTTAAGTGCAACCTTGGTTATAAACCTGGGTTATATGTTGGGCATTATGACCCGTCCGTGATAAACCACCGGGACACTTTAAGCTTGTTGTATGCACGTAGACAAGGTTGAATAAAGCATGATGATAAATTATCCGGTGTTTATTAAACCGGCTTGGCTTTAAGACGATAAGTCGCCAGTATATGATGAGAAATTATCCGGTGTTTGTTAACCCGGCCTGGCTTTGGACTATAAGTCGCCAGTACATATTTTAATTGCGCCATTGGAATCATGCGCTTATAAATCATTGGGTTATATTATTCAAATAGTCAAACTTGGCTGAATTTTCATTATGATATTAAATGAATAAGGTTTTTCATACCAGATTATATTATCTTGAATAGCCAACATGGCTAGATTTTTATTATGGTTATTAATAACCAATATTATGATTGAGGTTTTCAAAGTCGCTTTAGCGCAATGGCTATTATTTCATCAATGGGTATGATTTATTCTACAATGGAGGGAATAGTCCCGAGTCGCTGCAGGCTTACGACCCGGCACTTGGAGGCTACATTATTTAAGTTGAGATTACATCAAATATGCAAGTCTCATGTCGCTGCAAGCATGCACCATGACACTTGGGGGCTAATGCAAAGTAATTTTCTGCTCATATTATTGAAGACCCGACTCATCACATTATAATGAGTTGGCCCTTGGGGGCTACCAATTGCTCCTATCAACAGTTGAAGGTACAAAGCTTTTTTCATTATATTGAAGGGTCCACTGCTCAGTTGGTAAAGCACAAGGCTCTTAACCTTGTGGACGTGGATTCAAGTCCCATGATGGGGGTTACATCATATGATGTTATTTTCATTGAAGTATATATTAAGTCCCAGCTCAATATTATCTTCTTGAGCCGGCCCTTGGGGGCTACATGGTGGAAGTTTTTATGAGTATAAGACAATTACAAGTCCCTGTTCTTTGCAAGCATGACAACCCAAAGACTTGGGGGCTACATAGTATGGAGTATTCAGTTTTACTAGTCACTTTGGGATGAACAATATGGATTTCTTTGAAAGTGGCAGTATTTATATTGAAGCAAAGTCTTAAGCCACCACTTTGTTACGCTCAAAGACTTGGGGCTACAGGTATTATATTATTATCGAAGAAATATTTTCAAATTCTCTCGATTGAGCAAACTAGGTTGACCAAGGCGTCACCAATCATTATGACCACAATGGCTGTAACCGGCGTCATTAATAATCATGAACCGGCGTTGGCAACAATCATGAACCGTGTCTGCGACAATCATGACTTGAAATTATCAAGTTTTATAACCCGGCAGTCTTTGGCAATGATAAAACCGGCAAGTTCTGCATCTTCAAACCGTTGAATATCGGATGAGTATTTCAAGACCAATATTTCTTCAACCGGCGTTGGAAGCCGACTCAAGTGGATTATTCTTCACAATATTTTTTCTATAAGAAGCCAACATCAGCAATTTGAGTATGAAGCTGGTTATTGACCCGGATTTTCTAGAAGGAGGAAATGACAAAGGACTTAAGGACGATCAGGTGTCGATCTACAAGAATTCTTAACCCGGAGCACAACCTGCCAAATTTTTTCTAGTGTTTATTTTGCAGCATAAGCTTACCATGGATAAATCCAAGCTAAACTTGGGGGCTAATGTCGGGGATATACCCCGTGGCGTAAACCGGCCGGAAGTTAACCCGGCCGGACTGGACGACTCACTGGTAACCCGCCCGGAGCTTGGCGGTTCACGGGCTACCCGCCCGGTCTTGGCGGTTCATTAGTAACCGGCGCAAGGGTCGAGGGAGCGACAAGACCCGGTTTCCCAACTGGCGGTTCATGAAGGCCGGTTCATACTATGGTGGGCCGGTTTAAGAGGAAAGATGTAAAGAATATTTGTCTTACAAGGAGTTTAGACCTGGACTTGTATCCGGTTTGTATTAGAGATAGACTAGTCCTAGTACTACTAGGACTCCACATGTAACCCGCCCCTCTAACTTATATAAGGAGGGGCAGGGCACCCCAAAGAGGGACGAGCTACAAGCAAGAAGAAACAATCTTAGGGCTAGACACAAAGAGGAGAGCCGGTTTACGGCGACTCCCTCGTGATGATAACGAGACCTAGCCTCAAACAGCATGTAGGGTTTTTACCGGATGATGTTTCCCGGGGCCCGAAGCTGTCTAAATCCCTGTCTTGTGTTGCGTCTCTCGATTCCGCTCAACCACTCTCAAGCTACCACATAGATGCGTTGGCCTCGCGACTAAGTCCTGACACTAAGGACATCTGACGTGTTAATTCCACGACAGTTACTACCATGCATTGGGCCCGAAACCAATGGACCCTCTCGGCTTATTAATCACCCTTGTCCTCTGTCCAGGAGTTGCAAGTAGTTTCTGGTGTTTGTAGTATGCTGGAGGCCGTGCGCAGTGCTGACCCAAGGGGTGGGCTGTGATGCGGTAGGCACGTGGCATGGTGTACCGGGCGCCCGTTTGGTGTCTCGGGAACCCTGCAAACATCGTTCGGGGCGTATGTGGAAACCTCGGCCGGACTCCCTGCGGATGGAACCTGAATAGGTGATAAACCTGGACTAGAGACTTGAGTGTTTAGGTAGGTCGTGGCCGACACCCTCGTTGGGCTTCCGCTTGAAGGTTGCCGAGTACATGTCGTGTAAACGGCGGTAAGTGGTGAGAGCGTGTGTGAAGAAGTACACTGCCGGGTTAACATCATCTATTCAATAGTCGTGTCCGCGTAAAGGACTTCTGGGTTGCCTGTACAGTTCATAGACAAGTGAAAGTGGATACTCTAAAATGCGCAAGATAAGCGTGAGTGCTACGGATGGCGTTCTCGTAGGGAGACGGGAGCGGATCCATAGTGGTGTATTGATATGGTGAATATGTGGACTCGTGTGCGCCACCTCAAAAGAGTTACTTGCAGTCGTAGTTTAGGATAGCCACCGAGTCAAAGCTGGCTTGCTGCAATTAAACCCCACCATCCCCTTTGTTGATAATGATGCATATGTAGTTAGTTCTGATGTAAGTCTTGGTGGGTACATTTGTACTCACGTTTGCCTATTTTATGTTTTGCAGAGAGACTTCAGTCTCACTAGTAGTTCCGCGTGAACTTTGACGTTTAGCTTGTTACCTCAGCTACGATCTTGTGCCCTCGGCAGGATCTGGTAGTTAGTCAGGCTTCTCAGCCTTTTTCATTTGTAGTTTTCTCAGATTTCGTACATAGCTTCCGCATGTGCTTTGACTTGTATGTTTCAATATTGGGTCATGAGACCCATGTTTGTAATATCTCGCTCCTCGGAGCCTAATGAATAAATACTTTGAGTCGTAGAGTTTTGTTGTGATGCCATGTTGTATTTACACATATCGAGCATATCGTGTGTATGATTGAAATGCTTGGTATGTGTGGGATCCAACAACCTAGTTGTTTATCCTTGGTAGCCTATCTTATGGGGAAATGTAGTCTTGTGCTTCCATGAGCCATAGAGTCCTGCTAGCCTAGCACTACTGCTCCGGAACACTTGACTGGCCGGCATGTGATTCACTTCGTTCCTGTGTCTGTCCCTTCGGGGAAATGTCACGCGGTGACATCCGGAGTCCTGCCTAGCCTGCTACAGCCCGGTTCACCGGAGTCCTATTAGCCCAGTGCTATAGCCCGGATTCGCACGCTGCTGACCGACATGCTCGATGTTGATTCATGTATGCATGTCCCCGTAAGTTAGTGCCACTTTGGGTTCACGACTAGTCATGTCGGCCAGGGTTCTCTGTCATATGGATGCTAGCGACACTATCATATACGTGAGCCAAAAGGCGCAAACGGTCCCGGGCCATGGTAAGGCGACACCCATGGGAATACCGTGCGTGAGGCCGCAAAGTGATATCAGGTGTTACCGGCTAGATCGATGTGACTTGGAATCGGGGTCCTAAGAACTTTGGTATCAGAGCCTGACTGCTTGTAGGATTACCAAGCCAAACTGGTCGAAGTTGAGTCTATAAATTCTTTAGTTATATAAGGGAATTGATTGTGGGATGGAACGTAAGGCTCTTTTTACTCGTTTACCTTATGACCTTTGGATCTGAGTCAACCTATCTTTCCTACGGGGTTAAGGAACTAGGCTATCTCCTCTTTCTATCAGGATCACATGTTACTAATCTGTAGACTTGTAAGACTGTTGGACTTAAGCCTCGTTTCAGTTCCTATTACTTCCATGTGTTCATAGTTGGTCTCAGAATCTTGATATTGTGATGATTGAGTGGTTATGCCACCATTTTGCAGGATTTCTTAAATCCTTTTGAGCATTTACAGCCGTTATGCTGTCCGAGTCATCCCAGGTTTCTAAACAGTCTGATGTATTTGCAAATCCCCTCTTACCGTTCCAAAGTTCCTTTGTGCCAGACCAACCACACTAACTAGTGTGTTGAGGTACTTCATTGCCTCGGCATTTATGTTGGAGCTATTATTATGACCCTAGGTGTCTAGAGTATCACGTAGTACCTAGCCATGCTTGTGTTCCCAGTGTGATGAATCTGGCCGTCATTCTCGAAAGCATCCCGTGATACAATTTAGTTAGTAGGTATTCTACTCCTGGGTTTTGAACCCGACATTCACCCTACTCACCTCATGTTGATAGTGTTTGCTTGTTCCTTTAGGTTATTAGTAACCTTTGCATTAGTCCTCGAGGTCCGTGGTATTTCCTTCTTACAAATACTATGAACCACTTCTGGCAGAAGTTTGTTGGATCAAAAGATCACAACAGGAGTGCTTTCGATGAGTTCTTCATTCTATATTGTGACTCTGCCAGCTCAACCTTTCTGCATGGATTATCTGGAAGAAATATGTTGAACTCGTTTGACATGCTAATCTATGCATCCACAACTCTGAAAATCATATGTTCTTTTGAGTGGTCCCTTTTTAGTTGTTTTCTGACCTTCGTCTATCAATTGATAGTCAAGAGTATGCGTGCCTTCGTTCATCGATGCCTATTACTCTTGTGGTTCGTCAAGCCATTCTATTCCGGAATGACTAGGAGAAACAAACTCCAGTACCTCATCCATATCCAGGATTGGGTCAAAGAAGTTGTACTCCGCAAATCAAAATGCCAATCTAGCTTTTGATTCTGTTCTACCTTGGAGTATTTCCATCTTTATATCAAGAATGTCATGGGAATTTTACACCAGCCTACGAACTCTTGATACAGTGATACTCTCTCCATCATTATTCATTCCTCGGTCACTGTGTTAATATAACCGGAATGCCGACAAGTGAATCGTGATGTGTGAAATCTATACTCCTGGCAACTTCGTTGCTCGGTAGTTAATGGACACTACTCTCATTCTTAGCGTGTTGGTTCTTGAATCATCGTTCTAAGATTGATTGTGCTACCTAGTCCTTATCTCCTGGTGCGCTCTTCGATCATTGAGTTAGGATTGTGTCAATCCCTCGCTCTTTTGAACATATCGTCTTGCCCTGAAAGCAAGATTGTTCCCAAGCTTAGTAACATATCGATGGTTCGTGATTTTCCGAATATCTTCTCGGAAGTATCACCAGGTCGTCACCTGGCCGCTATGTTGAGTTCGTGATCAAGTTGGTTTCCTTGTAAACCACCCTTCTCCAAGAATCGTGTTGGATACCTGAGCTAGTTGGTCAAGCTAAACAACAACTTGGAGAGTTGGAAGATAAAAGCTTGTCTGACTCAGTTCATTCCAAGGGATATCTTTGTGTGTGTGTATTGAAGGAATATGGCATTTTCATCGATTGACCCTCATGGTTAGTTAACGAATCTATCATCTTATCCAATCTTTGATTTGGGTATGGGTTATCGCCAAATCAAATCAGAACCAACGATATTCGTAATGTTGTCTTACTCGTGGTTGTTTCCTCGGGCATACACCATTACATCTTTTGGTCTGACCAATGTTATCACCATGTTCACATAATTGTGGAATTCCATTTATATGGAAACCAGGATGAATTGTTGTTGAGCCCATCGACAACATCCTTATCTTCTCCATAATCTTGTTGAACATTAAGCTAGTATTGGAAACTTTTGAAAGCATTTCTTCATGCTAGTTCATGAAGCATATGTTCGGATGAAAGAAGTGACTCTCTCTAACTCATGTGCATTTGATGCAAGCTGCCGCCGTGGGTTCGAGAAAGTTAGTTTTGCTTCCTCCGAATCGCCCCAAGTTAGTCACGCATGTGCGAAGTACTCTATGGTTTGATAGGTTGGCCGCCTCCATTCTATATGTGTCCCTAGCACACCAAGCCACTGATTAATTTGTTCAAGGAGAAGAAGTTCCTTCTTAAGAATCATGACTTATGTTAGGACTTCCTTGTCCTCGATGATGGTTCCCCAACCTGAACTTGGTAGTATTTTATTATAAGACTACCACGTGGTCACGCTTGTCTCGGACAACGAGTTCACATGTTTGTAGCAGAACCATCTCATATTTTGGAGCCTACTACCGTAGTCCATTTCCCGAGAATCTCGCAACGTCGTCTCGTCGACTTGTGTTGCAAACTTTCATTTTTCTTTCTAGACTCGATGAGTCTGGAATATCCTGACACCAACCAGATCTGAATCTCAGGCAGATATGATGGTTGGAACATTTTCCCAAGAACTATAATATTGGTCTCTGTATAACCCGGTAAAGTGGATGTCGTGGCTGACGCACCCAGCCGGAAGACCTATTATTGTAGTATCTTGATTGAAGAAGTTGGCCACATCCCCATAAGGATTTCGCGGGATTTACCTCCGTAGTTATTCCTTATGGATTCTTCAGCTCCCAAAGTCCGACCTGTTACTTGATGTTCTAGATACCAAACCATTTCAATGAATAGGTTACGCTAGCACATCAAGGAGAACATTAGAAGCGGAGTGCTAAATGTCCCTCGGTCGAGCATCCAGATTTTGTCCCCTTGGCCCCGCCAAGGTGAAATCTGAGAAGGTGATATCTTCCTTTGCATATGCATCATCCATCACTATTCATCATGGTAGTATGTTGTGTTGCCAGGATCCTTGACACGGATATTGGTAAAACCTTGATGAATATGGAGATGCTCAAGTTCTTGAGAGCACGCACAAGCACTATGTGCTATCACCAGCTCTAATTGGGATTTGCTTCCAGTCTTCTTCGATTATGTTATAACCTTTCAAACAATGGATTCACTCTCCACTGTTGAGTTTCTCCCCGATTCTTTGGAATCGTTCCCAGCATTTGCAATTTTTCTCCCAGCTTGCACCGTCATTGTGCCATCCTACCTTGGGTCCCATCCATCTCCGATGATAAGAAAAACATCGATTGCGTTGTCTTCAACAAGGTAATCCACATCATCCATACTAGTCCGAGTGTGCCATTCTACCGAACTCCTCCAAACGATCGCTCGAGATTGCCCTAGGCTGGTATAGAGAGTCTCAATGATCTCTATATCAAAGGTAATTCTTTTTGCCACTTAGGGTAATAAATCTGTGAATCACCCTCCTCCTAGATGTCTCGTTATGGTATCATGGCAACTCAACTCCTCGCTACGTTGACAACTGTCCACCACCTTCTCAAGTGTGGAATTGTTGCCTACCTAGTGAACCTTCGTCATCTGTTTCACTCCATTACTCTAGAGGTATGCTTCGTGTCTCAGCGCGAGAGATGTTGTTATGTCTCATTCCGTGAGTTAATCCTGAGTTGTTCGATCTTCGAGAAGATCGATCCTTCTAGAGTTTCCTTTTCCCCTCGTTGTCATGTTAGTTGGAGTTCTTAGAGCAAGACATTGAGACGAAGATGGTAATTGAATCGACGCTCTTATGAAGTGCAACCTGGTTCGTGAAGTCTGTGTTAGTTTGCGTTCCCCATTCCATCTTACCCTACGCTTGAATCTCGGGACGAGATTCTTGCTTAGTGGGGGTGAGTTGTCACATCCCTAGCTTCTGGCAATGCCTAGTGCTAGCTTTTGGTGATGCATCATGTTTACTTTTCACAAGAAATTGAAATGGGGATTGCCCAAACCCTAGCATCAAAGGAAATTCACTAGGTTCAACTAAAATATTCTCAGTGATTCCAAATGGCTTTTAAAAATGTTCATCTTTTTAAATAATGCTGGAAACAATAACCAGAGGTGTCGCACATTTTTCCATGACATATTTGGGGCCTGAATTAAATCATATAGTATTTGAATTTGGGCATTTTAATGCTAGTAAATATTTTAAATGTCCAAATAAACCTAAATTGAAATGTCCCATGTTGGATATATTCTATACAGTGGGCATGTGCAGTTTGGTGATTTTTGAAAGGGTCTAGGTATTTTTAGAAAAGTCCTAAAGATTACAGAAAAATAGAAAAACATAAATAAAAGAGAGAGAGACTAACCTGGGCCAACTTACCTGGCGCCCACCAAAGCCCACCTGGCCCATCCCTGTAGCTGGCCCAGCCCACCGGGCCGATGCGGTGTCTTCAACCTCTGCTAGTAGGCAGAGGCGTGTCGCCCGCGCGTGTACCGGACGCCACCTCCTGCTTCCTCTCTCCCTGATCCTTCTCGCAACACCAAGAGACGTCCCCGACCTCCCTTGCCTCTCCCCTCGCTGTCTAGCCCTCTCCCTCTCCTCTGGCTCTCGCTCTCTCGCAGCCCCGAGTAACCCCGAGAGCCGCCGCAGTGCGCCGACGAGCACCAGCACGGCCACGGCCACTCCCACCCTCCCTCTGCGCGTCCCCGAGCTCCGCCATGACCCCGTGGAGCTACCTACCCGAAGCACGCGACCGGAAGGGCCCCGAAGCGCCGCCCCCGACGCTTTTCCCATCCTCGGCCGCCGGAGATCTGCCTCGCCGCCCCGCTCAGCTCCGCCCTTCCTCGAGCCCGCTTCGAAGCCTACTGCAACCGCTGAGGGAGTCCTGGATTAGGGGTATCCGGACGGCCGTACTGTGTACTACGTCTGGACTATTGAAGCATGAAGATACAAGACTCAAGACTTCGGCCCGTGTCCGGAAGGGACTTTCCTTGGCGTGGAAGGCAAGCTTGGTGATCCGGATATTATATTTCCTTCCTTGTAACCGACTCCATGTAAACCCTAGCCCTCTCCGGTGTCTATATAAACCGGAGAGGTTGGTCCTTAGAAGGCCGATCACAATTACAATCATACCATCATAGGCTAGCTCTTAGGGTTTAGCCTCTACGATCTCGTGGTAGATCTACTCTTGTACTACCCATATCATCAATATTAATCGAGCAGGAAGAAGGGTTTTACCTCCATCGAGAGGGCCCGAACCTGGGTAAACATCTGTGTCCCTTGCTTCCTGTTACCATCAGCCTTGACGCACAGATCGGGACCCCCTACCCGAGATCCGCCGGTTTTGACACCGACATTGGTGCTTTCATTGAGAGTTCCTCTGTGTCGTCGCCGCCAGGCTCGATGGCTCCTTCGATCATCATCAACGACGCTGTCCAGGGTGAGACTTTCCTCCCCGGACAGATCTTCGTGTTCGGCGGCTTCGCACTGCGGGCCAACTCGCTTGGCCATCTGGAGCAGATCGACAGCTACGCCCCTGGCCACCAGGTCAGGTTCGGAAACCTGAACTACACGGCGGATATCCGCGGAGACTTGATCTTCGATGGGTTTGGGCCTATGCCAGGAGCACCGGACAATCTCGACGAGCACGGCTTAGACCTTCCATCGGACAAAGCCCGGGGTATCGCCCCCGTAGTATCTCCGGACCTAGATCCGGAGCAGGCTGCGCTGCCTAAGGACGGAGGGATGGACCCCGCCCCCCAGGTCGTGCCCTCATCGGCGGTGGAGCCGAACACGGGTCTTACCTCTGCGGTGGCCCGCGACTCCGAACCCCTGGATTCGTATCCGGATGTTGGTTCCAGTCCGCACATTCCCGAGCCTGTCGGGCCAGGATGGGCTCCGGTAATGGAGTTCACCTTTGCGGATATCTTCCAGCACTCGCCCTTTGGCGACATGCTGGACTCATTAAAGTCTCTCTCTTTGTCAGGCTCTTCACGAACTATATGCAGCTCGAGTGGGAGGCGGGGCGGCGAAGGAATTCGTTTCCCACCCACCACCCACTTCATTGCCACGGTCGATGACTTAACCGAGGTACTGAACTTCGACTCCAAGACATCGACGGTATGGGCGATGATGCAGGAGAAGAACATGAACCATCAAGACACCGGGCGGTGGACATCCACCTCTTCTTATGATATATATATATATATATATATATATATATATATATATATATATATATATATATGGTGGACACTCCAAAGGAAACAAATGGCGATGAGGCAACGGAGGATAAAACCTCGGTGAAAAAAGCAAAGAATGGGCGCCGTCGGCGCCACTCCAAGCCCCGCCACACCAATAACGGCCCAGGAGACGAAAACAATCCGAATGGTGCCGAAGAAGAATACAACCCTGATCAGCCCGCCTTCGAGCAGGCGAGCAGGAGGATGAGCAGGTCAGCCCGGAAGAACAAAGCGACGGACGAATACCCGGAGGAGGACAGCTACATGCCCCCCTCCGAAGATGAAATTAGCCTCGGCGGCAGCCAATTGGCGTGCACGAGGATCCCGTGAGAGCAGAGGCGCTTCAAGCGTCGCCTTATAGTCACTGCGAGGAGCCTGAAAAAGAAACAACGGCAACTCCAAGCTGATCAAGATCTGCTCACAGATAGATGGACGGAAGTCCTGGCAGCCAAGGAATACGGACTCGAGCACCATACGGCTGACCGGCCACCTCGTGGCCGGGATAAAACGGCATACCAGTCCGCATACCGGCCAACACCCCCACGCCAACATTCTACGGCCCGGGGCAACAAAACAGGACAGCCGAGATCGATCTACGGATCGCGGGGGCGCGCCCTGGTACGCGACGAGGATCGTCACACCGGACACACCTTCAACAAGTCCGGCCGGGCCGAATATAGCCACCCAGAGCAATTCGACCTGCGTAGCCACATAGCCGGCACAGAGGCGCCGCGCACCCCCTCTGCTTCACTGACGAAGTAATGGATCATGAATTCCCAGAAGGGTTTAAACCCGTAAACATCGAATCCTACGATGGCACAACAGACCCCGCAGTATGGATCGAAGATTTTCTTCTCCACATTCACATGGCCCGCGGAGATGATCTACACGCCATCAAATATCTTCCCCTTAAGCTCAAAGGACCAGCCTGGCACAGGCTAAACAGCCTGCCAACAAATTCCATTGGCTGTTGGGAAAATCTGGAAGACGCATTCCTCGACAACTTCCAGGGCACATATGTGCGACCACCTTACGCCGATGACTTGAGCCACATCACTCAACAGCCCGGAGAGTCAGCCAGGAAATTCTGGACTCGGTTCCTAACTAAAAAGAACCAAATAGTGGACTGTCCGGACGACGAAGCCCTAGCGGCTTTCAAGCATAATATCCGTGACGAGTGGCTCGCCCGACACCTCGGCCAGGAAAAACCCAAGTCCATGGCAGCTCTCACAACACTAATGACCCGCTTTTGCACGGGCGAGGATAGTTGGTTGGCTCGCAGTAGCACTACGCCACAGTCTGGCAATTCGGATGGCTGCGACAATAACGGCAAGCCACGGCGTAACAGAAATAAGCGACGGAACAACAGCGACAGCACCGAAGACACGGCAGTCAACGCCGGATTCAGTGGATCCAAGCCCGGTCAGCGGAAGAAGCCGTTCAAAAGAAATAATCAGGGACCGTCCAATCTGGACCGCATACTGGAGAGCTCGTGCCAAATTCATGGCACCCCGGACAAGCCAGCCAACCACACCAATAGAGATTGCTGGGCATTCAAACAGACCGGCAAGATAAACGTCGAAGACAAGGACAAGGGGTTGTACAGCGACGATGACGAGGAACCCCGACGTCCGGACACGGGGGGACAGAAGAAATTTCCCCCCAGGTGAAAATGGTCAACATGATCTATGCCACGCATATCCCCAAGCGGGAACAGAAGCGGGCACTAAGGTACGTCTATGCGATGGAGCCAGTCGCCCCCAAACTCAACCCATGGTCAGCTTGTCTGATCACCTTTGATCGTAGGGACCACCCTGCTAGCATCTGTCACGGCGGCTCGGCCGCATTGGTCCTAGACCCAATCATTAACGGATTCCACCTCACGCGCGTCCTTATGGACGGTGGCAGCAGCCTGAATCTGCTTTACCAGGACACAGTGTGCAAAATGGGCATTGACCCTTCAAGGATCAAGCCCACTAAAACCACATTTAAAGGTGTAATTCTGGGAGTAGAGGCCCGCTGTACGGGCTCTATAACATTGGAAGTGGTCTTCGGATCTCCGGATAACTTCCGGCGAAGAGTTAATCTTCGATATCGTCCCCTTCCGCAGTGGTTACCATGCACCTTTGCTCGGACGAACCGCACTTTTCGCCAGATTCAATGCGGTACCACACTATGCATATCTCAAGCTCAAGATGCCAGGACCACGCTGGGTCATAATAAAGGAATGTAAATATGGACCGCTCCCTATGAACAGAAGAACATACTGCAGCCCTTGCGGCGGAAGTACAATGCGGCCTTCTCCAACAAACCAATCCGGCAACAACAACTTCGAGCACAGTCAAGCGAGTCCGGAGCACCCCGCAACAGGATCATCAGGCACACCAAGAGCGCGACTAGCAGTCCGGCCTCCACTTAAGCCCCATCAAAGCAGCATTCATGCCACGTGCACACAATTACACACTTAAAATACCATGGGCATAGGCGGAGGCGCATCAACGACTCAGTCAATAGTGCGGGTAACCGCCAAATACTTTCATACTCTTTCCCTCTTACCTTTCAGGACATCGCGTTGGCGCAACATCCTCAAAAGAGCCGAATTGCCGGACTTATAGGGAAGTGGCATCCAAGGAGGCAACAGCAGGCGTTGTGCGAAGGAAACACCTGGTGAATTCTATTTATGATCATTATACCTGCTTTATCTATCCGAACACAAACTGCCTCGGATAGGACATGTCAAATAGTCCTATTTTATCTCTGCTTAACACATCCATTGTAAATGTACGCTTAAACGTATTTTTCGTCAATGGGAGATTATATATAGCGTCAGCTTATTATTCTTATTTGAGCATTTTTTTCTCTTATAAATGTCTATTTGATATTGCATTCGTACACTTTGGTGCGGCCGGTTTGCCAGGGGCTTCTCATGGCGCCCCGTCATATGGCAAATAAAGTCCGAACACTTTCAACAGTGCGGCACCCCGAACTTATAGCACCATATGCATCAGCTCTGAATCATGTCTTGGTCTACAGTTGGGATAGCCCGGCTCCCTTGTTTTGGTGCCTTACATTCCGTTATATCGGCTAAGGCAGCGCACGGAGAATTACTGCGATTGTGTCCCGGTTCTTCTGGACGACCACCTCAGTAGAGAAAGCCGAAACTGACCGGCATGATGTGGCAAGAGCTGGTCGCTGTTTGAGAGGTTTTAAAATCCTTAAAGATTTTCTGCTTTAGGCGATAAATCGGCTTAGTCCTATCTAGGCGTGCATAGTGCCCCAATTCTAGGAGCTTCACCGAAATTTAAAATTGTAGACTTCTATGGCTAAGTGAAAGTTATAAAGCCGCATAGTCCGATTGCCTTGTTCGCTGCGCCGGACACCTCCTTAAGGGACCAAACATTTGGGTAAAGAGTGTCCGGTTTTCCACGAACACCCCAGTGCTAGTCACGTGGGGCGGAAGCCGGACAATCGGGCTACTTTCAGGATTTTATAAACAGCCGCACAGAAGGTAATATTTTAAATAACAAAAGTGCTACATAGCGCAAGTAACTTCGTCTTTAATTACAAACATGACAGAAGTGAACTCAGTCCAATATGGCGTCCTTGGTACACTCATTGGCAACGAGACGAGCACCCTTCATCACGCCATCGTAGTAAATTTCGGGATGGTGATGCGTTTTACCCTCTGGCGGCCCGTCCTTGACCAGCTTCTCCGCATCCAGCTTGCCCCAATGCACCTTGACGCGGGCAAAAGCTCGGCGGGCACCTTCGATGCAAACAGATCGCTTGATCAGGCCAAAGTAGCTACTGGGCAGGAGCTCACCAGGCCACATCCGGACTATGAAGTCCTTTATAGCCAGTTCGGCCGCTCTGTGGAGTTCGATCAACTGCTTCAGTTGGTCGCTCAGAGGCATCGGATGATCGGCCCCATCATACTGGGACCAGAATAGCTTCTCCGTTGAGCTCCCCTCCTGGGCACGGTAGAACTCCGCAGCGTCTGAGACGCTGCGTGGCAGATCTGCAAATGCCCCCAGAGCTCAGATTCGAGTAAGTAAAAGAAATGCCTCCTCCACATGTTTGCTTTGCATAAAGAATTTCTTATCCGATGCTATCTTTTTGGCCTCCTGGATCTCCTGCTGTGCTTTCTCGGCTTCGGCCTTGGCATCTTTCAAACTCACAAGGGCCTTCGCAAGCTCGGCCTCCTTCATCTTCAGATTATGCTCCACGGACTCGCACTTCTTACCGAGGTCCTGGAGCTCCTGCTGTACCTCGCCCGCTCTAGCACTTTGCTTTTCACGCTCCTTACACTCCGAGGCCGCCTTGTCTTCGGCCTCGGACAGCGCCTTCTTCAGGGACGCCAATTCGGCGGTGGCCCCTGTTACACGGTCATGACACTTAGGTGTTAGACTCGTTAATTCTGCCTATCCTTAAACGTGTAAGAGCGGGAATTACTTACCCTTATTCTCTTTGAGCTGCCTCTTCGTGAGGACGAGCTCTCCCTGCGCCTGCTCCAGGTGCCGCTTTAGTTCGGCAACCTCGGCAGTACGGGCAAGCAGCAAGAAGCAAAGACACCGCTTATTCACAACAATACTTATTATTAGACTCCTAAGGATTATAGTTGACCCTCCGTTTGGCTTTTCTTTCAGAACACCAACCAGAGTATCAGGGGCTACTACCTATCGGGTGGTAATTTCATACATTTTTACTTACCTCAAAGCCCGTCAGAAGGCTTGTGCAGGCTTCGGTTAGTCCGCTTTTGGCGGACAAAACCTTTTGAATCACCACACTCATAAGAGTACGGTGCTCTTCTTCCATGGAGGCGCCTCGGAGCGCTTCCACCAGGCTATCTGGCGCCGTTGATGCGCCGGAAGTCCTCGGCACGGGCAGCTCGCCCTCCCTAATGAGGGGCTGCCCGCCCAAGTCCGGAACCATTGGGGGTTCCGGAGCAGTGCTCGGTCGAGAGTCCGCCTCGTTGCGGCTCTCCTCAACGCGATCCGCGGGGACCTTGAACCCCACATGTCCGACATTTCGAAGTCCGCCTTGGGGCGTCTCTAGGGTCACCTCCCCCTGCTCGGGGAACCTTCGGGACAACACCTCCGTGTCATCCGCAGGCTGAGGAGTGGTGACCGTCGGGAGCGAGTTCATCTCTGAAGCGCTCAGAGACCCGTCCGAGGACGACTCCTCCGGATGAGCCCTGGCCGGACTGCATATATACTCGGCGTCATTAAAACATCTATGACTTAAAACCACGGTAGAATGTGGACACTTACGATCGCGCCAGGGGCTTCCCCTGGGCAGCCACCCATCATCGCTGTAGGCGGCCGTGGTGGAGTAGTCCGGAAGGGATGTTTTCCCCTTCTTGGACGCCCCAGCCTCCCCCTCCGGGGCGGCTTTTCTCTTCTTCTCCCCCCTAGTGCGAGGAGGTGGAATTTCTTCTTGATTCCCCCCGCCTCCGCGGGAGGAATGTGTCTCGTCGTCATCGGACGACAAAGGAATAACGGCCTTGCGCCAAGGGCCTTTTCCGGCTCCCTGGCCCGCTTCGCCGGGCCCCTCATCCTTCCCGGATGGGGCGTCTTCTTCTTCTTCTTCTTCTTCCTCCTCCCCTTCGTGGGAGAAGTCCGCCTCGTCGTCTTCGGACGCAACCTTATGCCGGAGACCCTTCCTGGTCCCCGGGGCCTTCTTTTCGACCTTCTTCTCCGGCACCTTGCACGGTGTCGGGACTAGCATCTCCGTCAGGAGAGCATCCGCTGGATCTTCCGGCAACGGAGCTGGACAGTCAATTTGCTCCGCTGTCTTCACATAATCCTGAGGCAAATATATATAAATACTTAAAACTACCCCATGAATGTATTGGGAAAAAACTAAAACCCGGTGGTGGTCCCAAAACTCACCGGATTCGGGGTCATGCTGCATGAAGTCCGCGGTCCTCGGATGTGGGAGGAGGTACTTCGGAGGCCTTGAACAACACTTTCCATGCGCCTTTGTGCGTCATGCTGTAGAGCTTCCGGAGCGTCTGGTGTTCGGTCGGGACGAACTCCCATAGATTTACCGCCCGCCTTTGGCGAGGCGAGATCCGGCGAACGAGCATGACCTGGATCACATTGACAAGCTTGATGTTCTTGTCCTTCATGATTTTGATGCATGTCTGGAGTCCGGCCAGCTCCACGGAATCGCCCCAGTACATGCCCTTCTTTTCCCAGGAGGTGAGCCGCATGGGGATTCCGGATCGGAACTCGGGGGCCGCCGCCCAGTTGGCGTCGCGCGGCTCGTTGATGTAGAACCACCTAGATTTCCATCCTTTTACGGTCTCCGCAAAGGAGCCGTCCAGCCAGGTGACGTTAGGCATCTTGCCCACCATGGCCCCTCCGCACTCTGCTTGTTGGCCGCGTACAATCTTCGGCTTCACGCAGAAGATTTGCAGCCACAGGCCGAAGTGAGGCCAGATGCGGAGGAAAGCCTCGCAAACGACGATGAACACCGAGATGTTGAGGACGAAATTTGGGGCTAGATCATGGAAATCTAGCCCATAGTAGAACATAAGCCCACGGACGAAGGGGTGGAGTGGAAATCCCAGTCCACGAACGAAGTGGGTGACGAACACGACTCTCTCGTGGGGTCCCGGGGTCGGAATGACCTGCGCAGCGTCCGGTAGCCGGTGCACTATGTCTGCGGCCAAGTATCCAGCCGCCCGAAGATCTGTGATGTGCCTCTACTCGACGGTGGAAGCCACCCACTTATCTCCTGCTCCGGAAATGTCTAGTTGTGCGGAGGAGACTTGGGCTTGGGCGCTGGAGCTCGAGGGGGCAAGAGTGGGCAGAGAAGGAACAAGGCATGGGTAAAAATGAGGAAATCCTATCCCTTTATAGAGGCGACGAAAGCGGTGTGCCTCCCCACTTGCCCGTTGAGAATCGCTTGCTTCCCAAGCGCCATGATTAATGATGTGGTGGGACTGCCCGTACCCGTATTGATGAGAATCCCGTGATAAGGGGCACGATCTCTGCTTTGACAAGACGTGTCAAGGAAACCGCCTCGCAATATGCGTTGTGGCTGGTTGTGGGAAGACGGTTCGAATAATGACCCGACCGTAATGACACGTCGCGTTGCTTGAAAAGTTGTCAGCAGATTGCATTTGGAAACATCATTCTCTCTACGGTGGCATACGAAGATCATCTGGTGGATCCGGACACGGTTTGAGTGTTCGATAATTACCTTGGAGTATTCGGAGGAGGAACCCGCCCTGCAATGCCGAAGACAAGACTGCGCACTAGACTCATCGTCATTGAAGCCTGGTTCAGCGGCTACTGAGGGAGTCCTGGGTTAGGGGGTATCCGGACGGCCGGACTGTGTACTACCTCCGGACTATTGAAGCATGAAGATACAAGACTCAAGACTTCGGCCCATGTCCGGAAGGGACTTTCCTTGGCGTGGAAAGCAAGCTTGGCGATCGGGATATTATATTTCCTTCCTTGTAACCGACTTCATGTAAACCCTAGCCCTCTCCGGTGTCTATATAAACCGGAGAGGTTGGTCCTTAGAAGGCCGATCACAATTACAATCATACCATCATAGGCTAGCTCTTAGGGTTTAGCCTCTACGATCTCGTGGTAGATCTACTCTTGTACTACCCATATCATCAATATTAATCGAAAGCAGAACTAGGGTTTTACCTCCATCAAGAGGGCCCGAACCTGGGTAAACATCTGTGTCCCTTGCTTCCTGTTACCATCAGCCTTGACGCACAGATCGGGACCCCCTACCCGAGATCCGCCGGTTTTGACACCGACAACCGCTGTGAGCTGCTGCTCCTTCTCCCCCTCTCTGTTTTCTTGATTGCACGCCGCAGTTGCCGCTTTGCCAACGACCGAAACTCGCCGCCGCCCATGCTCACCGCCGACGACGCTCCGGTGACCATTTGGTCCCGGGTGCGTGTCCATCGAGCTTGCCGCCCCGCTCAGAGCCTCGCTAGCGCCTTCCCTTGCCCGCTTGCACCCCGCAGCGGCACCAAGACATCACCGAGCCCCGCCGCTCGAAGCTTTGCCACCGCCGCCGCTACACGCCGTCCCCGGCATCCCCACGACCACCACTGGATGCCCCGCACCACGGGCTCTCCAACGCACCTAAGCGCGCGGCCATCCGTGGCCGGAAACGGCCGTCCGGCGATCGCCGCCGGGTCGGGTCATCGCCGGCGTAACCACGGCGACGTGGCACGGCCATTAGGCGCTAACCCCGTAGCTTAAACCGCCCACAGCCATCGACAAGGGCCCGTTCGGTCAAACCTCGGCCGGGTTGGGTTTGACCGGGATTAGCCTTGTGTCGCTGACGTGTGGCCCCCACACGTCAGGCTTGACCTGGGCCGCCCGTTGACCTGCTGACATCACTAATACGTCATGGTGGTGCAGTAAATACTTTCTGGGATTTACAATAAATCAAAATGATTTATTTATTCCAGAAAATATCCAAAACTTCTAAAAATCATATAAAATCAACCGTAACTCCAAATGAAATAAGTTATATATGAAAAATGATCAGAAAAATCCAATCTATCCATCTGCACTGTATTCATGCATGTTTAAGCAACTTAAACCTGATGTTTATATCAAAACATGATAGTGCACTTTATTAAGTCATAGTTTCAATTTGAACTTGAACCATGGGTTCAAACTAACTCAAACCCACCTGATTATAGTTGCATTAGCCCAACACACTCATTTTACCATGTCATGATCATGCATCATATTGTGCATTGCATGGATTATGTTCCTTTTTGTGTTGCCGGTATTTGTCCCCTCTCGATAGACGTGATACCGACGATGAGATCGATGACACCGATGAAGAACTATACTATCTTCAGAAGTGCCAGGCAAGCAAAACCCCCTTGTTCATTCCGATATAATCCCACTCTCTCGTTCCTGCTCTCTTTTATTGCATTAGGACAACAATGATTCATCTGTTACTTGCTGCGGTAGTTGAACCCCTTTTTCCTCTGCATGACCTGTCATTGCCACAGTAAATAGATGAAACCCACTAGCATGAGTAGGAGTTGTTTGAGCCCTGTTGTGCCTACTCATTCATGCTTGTTTGTCATGCCTGCTACTGCTTAGAGTTGAGTCAGGTCTGATTCATCGGGGATGAATTGGAATGTGGTGAACATGTCCTACCGTGTGTGAGCTAAGTGTGTGAACACGATTTGGTAAAGGTAGCGGTGAGAGGCCATGTAGGAGTACATGGTGGGTTGTCTCATTGAAGCCGTCCTCAGGAACTGAGTTCTGTGTTTGTGATCCATGAAACAGTTACTACCATGCATTGGGCCCGAAACCAATGGACCCTCTCGGCTTCTTAATCACCCTTGTCCTCTGTCCAGGAGTTGCAAGTAGTTTCTGGTGTTTGTAGTATCTTTGGAGGTCAGTCTTGATCTTGACCCGAGGGTGGGCTGTGATGCGGTAGGCACGTGTACGGTGTCTGCAGGCGCCTGTTTGGTGTCTCGGGAACCCTGCACACATCGTTCAGGGCCGTATGTGGAAACCTCGGCCGGACTCCCTGCGGATGGAACCTGAATAGGCGATAAACCTGGACTAGAGACTTGAGTGTTTAGGTAGGTCGTGGCCGACACCCTCGTTGGGCTTCCGCTTGAAGGTTGCCGAGTACATGTCGTGTAAACGGCGGTAAGTGGTGAGAGCGTGCGTGAAGAAGTACACCCCTGCAGGGTTAACATCATCTATTCGAATAGCCGTGTCCGTGGTAAAGGACTTCAGGTTGCTGTACAGTTCATAGGCAAGTGAAAGTGGATACTCTAAAATGCGCAAGATAAGCGTGAGTGCTATGGATGGCGTTCTCGTAGGGAGACGGGAGCGGATCCATAGTGGTGTATTGATATGGTGAATATGTGGACTCGTGTGCGCCACCTCAAATGAGTTACTTGCAGTCGTAGTTCAGGATAGCCACCGAGTCAAAGCTGGCTTGCTGCAATTAAACCCCACCATCCCCTTTGGTTATAATGATGCATATGTAGTTAGTTCTGATGTAAGTATAGCTGGGTACATTTGTACTCACGTTTGCCTATTTTATGTTTTGCAGAGAGACTTCAGTCTCACTAGTAGTTTCGCGTGAACTTCGATGTTTAGCTTGTTACCTCAGCTACGATCTTGTGCCCTCGGCAGGATCTGGTAGTTAGTCAGGCTTCTCAGCCTTTTTCATTTGTAGTTGTTTGTACTCAGACATGTTAAGCTTCCGCGTGTGCTTTGACTTCTATGCTTTGAATGTTGGGTCATGAGACCCATGTTTGTAATATCTCGCTCCTCGGAGCCTAATGAATAAATACTTTGAGTCGTAGAGTTTTGTTGTGATGCCATGTTGTATTTACACATATTGAGCATATTGTGTGTATGATTGAAATGCTTGGTATGTGTGGGATCCGACAACCTAGTTGTTTATCCTTGGTAGCCTCTCTTATGGGGAAATGTAGTCTTGTGCTTCCATGAGCCATAGTAGTCCGCTACAGCCCGGTTCACCGAAGTCCCGCTAGCCCAAAGACTACCGCCTCCTAACACTTGACTGGCCGGCATGTGATTCACTTCGTTCCTGTGTATGTCCCTTCGGGGAAATGTCACGCGTGACATCCGGAGTCCTGCCTAGCCTGCTACAGCCCGGTTCACCGGAGTCCTGTTAGCCCAGTGCTACAGCCCGGATTGGCACGCTACTGACCGACATGCTCGATGTTGATTCATGTATGCATGTCCCCGTAAGTTAGTGCCACTTTGGGTTCCCGACTAGTCATGTCGGCCCGGGTTCTCTGTCATATGGATGCTAGCCGCACTATCATATACGTGAGCCAAAAGGCGCAAACGGTCCTGGGCCATGGTAAGGCGACACCCGTGGGAATACCGTGCGTGAGGCCGCAAAGTGATATAAGGTGTTACCGGCTAGATCGATGTGACTTGGAATCGGGGTCCTGACACTTATCCTCATTGTTAGGGATAGCATTTGGTTTACTGCTATTAGTGATCGACATGGATATGTTGCTCATTGCTTATTATCTCAACTGCATGACTAGTTTCACCAGTGAGTTCCCCAATTATTATCTCAACTGCTATGAGTGATCGACATGGAGTAGCTCATGGTGTCTTGAACATCAAGCTTTTAAGAGGTGGTGATGGTGGGATCACTCTGCTGCAGTCTCACTATGTGGAGAAGGTTCTGGATCGCTTTGGATATTTAGATTGCAAACCTTCTCCAACACCTTATTATCCGAGTGTTTTGATTCGGAAGAACGAAGGATAAACAAAGGATCAATTGAGATATTCTCAAATCATTGGCTTGCTTATGTATTTAGCTAGTGCTACAAGGCCTGATATCTCGTTTGCTGTGAGTAAACTAAGCCGATTTGTTTCAAACCCGGGAGATGTTCATTGGCATTCACTTGAGAGAATAATGCGCTATCTGAAAGGTACTGCGAGTTATGGACTTCACTATACCGGGTATCCAAGAGTGCTTGAAGGTTATAGTGATGCAAATTGGATATCTGATGTTGATGAGCTTAAAGCGACAAGTGGTTATGTGTTTACGCTTGGTGGTGCTCTTTGTTTCTGGAAGTCTTGCAAGCGCACCATCTTAACAAGGTCAACAATGGAAGCAGAACTCACAGCATTAGACACGGCAACAATTGAAGCAGAATGGCTTCGAGAACTTTTGATGGACTTGCCGGTGGTTGAAAAACCAATACCAGCTATTCTAATGAACTATGATAATCAAATTATGATCGTCAAGGTAAACAATTCTAAGGATAATAAGAAGTCATCAAGACATGTGAGAAGGAGACTGAAATCTGTCAGGTTCATGAGAAACTCCGGAGTAATAGTGTTGGACTATATAAACACATCGAAGAATCTGGCAGACCCCTTCACAAAGGGTTTATCATGAAATGTGATAGACAATGCATCGAAGGAGATGGGATTGAGACCCACTACATAAGTTGTTCATGGTGGTAACCCATTCTTTGTGATCGGAGATCCCGTGAATTAGAATTGGCGAGACAAGCTATTGAATAACTGAGAGGAGAATATTTTGTAAATATCCACTCCGTTATGATGCAATTTTCTCCTAATCTATATGGTAGGTTGATATTTATCTTAATGTGTTCTGAATGGCTTGGATTGGTGAAGATGTTGTCCTACAGAACATTTATAAACACTGGTACATCGACATGCTATACAAACAGTTTTTAACCCCTTTCCGTGACGACATTTGGAACCGTCGCCAAGTGAGTGTGGGCGATAGAGGGGTCCTCCTGGGACTCGTGTGCGATCGGGCAAGGCATCGAAACCCAATCATTTCCGTTCGTATGTACATCCCACACGGTGAATCCCAGAAAATCATTTCCGTTCGTATGTATATCACACACAGTTCTTTGTGTGGAAACATTTGTGCAAGGTGGCCTAACACAAACAGTTCGCTGCCGGAAGCCGTGTGTGATTGTTAATTGATCGAACACGCCTACTTTCTAGAAACCGTGCGGGTTGTTTGAGTTCACCGCCCACGTGTTGTTTGAGTAATCGTCTGCAATAGAAAACCCCAATAAGCAGGGTAATTAGCCTATTATTGACAATCCATGTACTAATCAAATTGATATTTCTTATAAAACACACCAGATATTTCATATCCGTATAATAGCAACCAGGATTTCATAATCGAATTACATCAGATAGCTTCAAAGACTCAGCCACGCCATTACACAACAGCACCAAGTTTCACATGCAGCATCAAAAACCTTCGGAAAGTAGCATCATACACGGTAAATAGACAGATGAATATCATCATGGGAAACTGCAGAAGCGGAAGGGAAATATTGAGCCTTCAGTGATGTTGAATGTCCTTGCAACTTTAGGCCAGTGGCTATGGATAATTACTCGCCCAACCTTCGTCCTCTTCAGCAAGACTTCAATATTGTACCGTGGGTGTTGAATGAATACCTTCCTCGCCTCTTGACCATGCAGGTGGTTTGAGAGGTAATCATCGGTGAACTGCTTTGAAAAGTACTGAAAAACAAAGATATGCATAAATCGCTGTTATAAATTTTGAAATGGTGCAAGGGATAAAAACAAGGTAAAAGAGTTAGTATCATCCTATAGTTGATTGATGTCTTCTTCATTATGCAAACAAAGATCTTGCTGTTATTCGTCGCAAGTTTCTTCATCCTAACAATCTTTCTGAGTTTCTTGACTTGACTGACATTCATGGACATCTCATTTCCCCATATGCAAAATGAGTCAAACAGTGGGTCTAAGCCTCTGACAGCAGGACCTACATGTGAAAGACCAAATTGTAATAAACCTAAATATTAGAATGATTCCTGCAACTGCACAATAATGTGCTATTAGCCAAAGGACCATGCTTGAACAAACCTCGATGGTAAATCGCAGTGTCTCCCATTGTTTCCCTACAACACACATAAGGAAGATCTTGATCAGGTTAACTGAGAGTTGCCATACTATCAGTAGAATATGTATTGAGTACAGCCAAATTCGATTGGTGTCACATGCATAACAATACAAAATTGTACCCACAACAAATGAAAATCAAATTGCAGAACTGAACCAAACAGTTAAATGGACAGCAGACCAAATGAACCAAAATAGTTAACTAAGCACGACATTGCAGAATAGAAACATGTACTAGAAGATAGGACAGTTAATAAAACAAAGAATGCTTGAGAACAGTACTACGAGATGTAGCAATTGTTGGACCAAAGTGTTAACTGAACATTCCATTTCAGAGGACCAAATTGTTAAGAACATCAGATTGCATATTAACATTACATTGGACAAAACACTAGAAGGCACTGGCGGTGGCCTCGAGAAAACAGCACGAACTGCATTTTAAAGTAGACAACCGCGTGGCGGTGTCGACGGTGGCCTCGAAGACGAGGTGCTGCTCCAAGATCTGGCGGTCGGCACACATGGTAGCCATAGCGACCTCGTGCGCATGTGCGGACACATGCTACTCAGCTCCACGTTATACTGCGTGGAGCTTAATTGGAGGAGGGGGGTAGTGATTTCGGTGGAAGTTGTCGCGTTGTCGATCGGGGCATGTGGGACGGGAAAGGAGGAGGATGGTGTGGGTGGGGTGTGGATTACCTGACCATATCGACGAGGCCGCGCAGCAAAAAGAAGGGTCGGCGGCGAGGAGGCCGTGCAGCAAGAAGAAGGGTTGCCGACGAGGAGGCGGCGCTGCAAGAAGAAGGGTCACTAGCGAGGAGGCGCCGCTGCAAGAAGAAGGGTAGCCGGCGAGGTGGTGGCGCCGCAAAAAGAAGGGTCGTCGGCGAGGTGGCTGAGCTGCCAGTAAGCAGTAGTGAAGGTTTGAACTTGGAAAGCAAGGAGGAACAGTGGAAATGTGGCTTTTGGTGGGAGGGAGGGGCGGGGAGATAGATATTTCCGCGATGGCAAAAAAATTCGCTCAGTGTCGCGAGAAACTGGCGCGCAAGTGTGGTTCAAGCGGGGCGGTGGATTCTATACGAAGAAGCTTCCTGCGTAAGCCAGACAAGACGGTGCGCCAACATATTTTATATCGCATCCCACACGATTCTTTCTAGTAAACTGTTTGTGGTATACCTTTTCATTATGTTTTGAAAGACAAAATGGTGTTATGGAGGGAAAGGATGGTGTTTGAATTGCTAGAACATTTACGTACAGTGAACATGCAACTAGTACATGAGTGTCGTTTTTAAATTTGGAATTATTCCGGGTTTGTTTGGCATTTTTATGCATTAATTGAGTTTCTGGGCATTTACTGTGCATAATTCAAATTTGAACTACAAGCACATGCTCCAGTGCACCAAAGTTTGTTGAAAAATCACATGTGTGTCTTTGGGTGAATTTATAGGTCCCATGCAAGAAATGGGAATGAAATTCAAACATGTGGGAGTCGTGGCTCGGCCGGAAAGACTGAGAAACTTGATTTTTTAATTCCTGTAAATCCAAAACACGCTTGAAAATCATGAAACTTGGCATGGTGTCATGACATGGCACCAACATGCTGCGGTAAAATTATTTGGCCGGATTGAGACAAGCTTTGGTGTAAGCTTCTTGCAAACCGAAGCTTACCTCAAGAAGGCTCGTGGTTCCGAGAGGGAACATGTCACCTCTGTGTGCGAAACGACATGCGTACACTGCCTTCTCCCGCCTTAATTTTTTTACACAGGTAGATTAGACCAAATAGAAGTATCGTGCTAAATTTTGGAGTTATTCCGGGTTCGTTTGGCCTTTTTAATACATTAATTGAGTTTCTGTGCATTTAATGTGCATAATTCAAATTTGAACTACAAGCACATGCTCCAGTGCACCAAAGTTGGTTGAAAAATCACATGTGTGTCTTTGGGTCAATTATAGGTCCCATGCAAGAAATGAGAATGAAATTCAAACATCTGGGCGTCGTGGCTTGGCCAGAAAGATTGAGAAACTTGGTTTTTTAATTCCTGTAAATCCAAAACACGCCTGAAAATCATGAAACTTGCATGGTGTCATGACATGGAACTAACATGTTGTGGTAAATTTTTTGGCCGAATTGGGACAAGCTTTGGTGTAAGCTTCTTGCAAACGGGAGCTTCCCTCAAGAAGGCCCGTGGTTCCGAGAGGGAACGTGTCACCTCCGTGTGCGAAACGACATATGTACATTGCCTTCTCCTGCCTTAATTTTTTTACACAGGCATATTAGACCAAATAGAAGTATCGTGCTAAAATTTGGAATTATTCCTAATTCGTTTGACCTTTTTTATACATTAATTGAGTTTCTGGGCATTTAATCTGCATAATTCAAATTTGAACTACAAGCATATGCTCCAGTGCACCAAAGTTGGTTGAAAAATCACATGTGTGTTTTTGGGTGAATTTATAGGTCCCATGCAAGAAATAGGAATGAAATTCAAATATCTGGGCGTCGTGGCTCGACCGGAAAGATTGAGAAACTTGGTTTTTTAATTCTTGTAAATCCAAAACACGCCTGAAAATCATGAAACTTGGCATGGTGTCATGACAAGGCACTAACATGCTGCGATAATTTTTTTGGCCGAATTGGGACAAGCTTTGGTGTAAGATTCTTGCAAACCAGAGCTTCCCTTAAGAAGGCTTGTGGTTTTGAGAGGGAACGTGTCACCTCCGTGTACGAAACGACATATGTAAACTGTCTTCTCCCGCCTTAATCTTTTTACACAGGCAGATTAGACCAAATAGAAATATCGTGCTAAATTTTGGAATTATTCCGGTTTCGTTTGGCCTTTTATACATTAATTGAGTTTCTGGGCATTTAATCTGCATAATTCAAATTTGAGCTACAAGCACATGCTCCAGTGCACCAAAGTTGGTTGAAAAATCATATGTGTGTCCTTGGGTGAATTTCTAGGTCCCATGCAAGAAATGGAAATGAAATTCAAACATCTGGGCGTCGTGGCTCGGCCTGAAAGATTGAGAAACTTGGTTTTTTAATTCCTGTGAATCCAAAACACACCTGAAAATCATGAAATTTGGCATGGTGTCATGACATGGCACCAACATGCTGCGGTAAATTTTTTGGCCGAATTGGGACAAGCTTTGGTGTAAGCTTATTGCAAACCGGAGCTTACCTCAAGAAGGCTCGTGGTTCCGAGAGGGAACGTGTCACCTCCGTGTGCGAAACGACATACGTACACTACCTTCTCCCGCTTTAATTTTTTTACACAGGCAGATTAGACCAGATAGAAGTATCGTGCTAAATTTTGGAATTATTCCGGGTTCGTTTGGCCTTTGTTATGCATTAATTGAGTTTCTGGGCATTTAATGTGCATAATTCAAATTTGAACTACAAGCACATGCTCCAGTGCACCAAAGTTGGTTGAAAAATCACATGTGTGTCCTTGGGTGAATTTCTAGGTCCCGTGCAAGAATGGGAATGATATTCAAACATATGGGCGTCATGGTCGGCCGGAAAGATTGAGAAATTTGGTTTTTTAATTCCTGTAAATCCAAAACACGCCTGAAAATCATGGAACTTGGCATGGTGTCATGACATGGCACCAACATGCTGTGGTAATTTTTCTATCCGATTTGCGAAGGCGCGCACATTAACAATCAACAAAGTTATTTCGGAACAAGTGTTGTCACGTTACAAATCGGAAACACAAGTATTATTGACACCGTGGGTGTTCTACTTAATAATTACGTGCCGCCACACATCCCCTTTTTTATTGGCTAGGAGGTGTCGTGCAGGGTAGCTATTTGAGTACGGGAGGCGTGCGATCAGACCCCTGCGTGTGCTCATCCGAAGGAGAGCCCTTTGACCTCTACCCGCCACTCACCTCCCTCCCAGCATCTCCATTAATGGCGCCCGAGCTCCTGTTCTACGGCCTGGCTATATGTCTCACTGGACTAAGATTTAAGAGAGAAAAATGAAAATATGAAAAGAAAGTTTTGCACGGATCTTGATGTAAGATCCGATGGACCAATATAGCATCGACTGCGACTTATAGCAAGCATGATGAATATAAGGACGATGACAGTGGATAATAATTGTCTTAAATATTTAGGAACATAATTAAAATCCCCGCGAAAAAGGAACATAATTAAAGAAAGCCACATGCGGCAACGCCCGAAATACACAAGGGCAAAAGAAGAAGGAAGACAATGATCTGGCTCGCTGATCTCTACTTTCTTGATGCGTTGCTGCAGGTCGCGGGAACTAGTCTCCCCGGCGGGCGGCGATGAGCTCTTTCCTGTCCTCAAGATGATGCCTGAGAGCATCCACGGATTCCTCCACCAGCCTTCCGCGCTCGATGTGCAGCATGGCATTCTCGTCCATAAGTTTCTCGACGATGACGCCGGTCCTCTTCAACAAGGCAGTGGTCTCCTCCTGCTGCTCCGCACTTCTGACGATCTTCGCCCTCAGCAGATCACGCTCGGCCCGGAGCTTCACATTCCTCTCATTTAGTTTCCAGATGACGTCGGTAGCCTGTTCAAAAGAGGCTTGCATGTCGTCCTGCAACCTCACCCAGCCGGAGATCTGATCCATCAGGCTATGGACGATCGCATGCATGCGCGTGTAAGAGTCCTCGCCTGCCCAGGAGACATTTTTCCAGGCTGCCGCGGCGCAGGAGGACATCTCTGCTGCATTCATGGCGCGGCGGGACATCTCTTCTGCTTCCGCGGCACGGCCGGACCAGTCTGCCGCATCGACGGCGCGGCGGTACCTCCGTGCTGCTTCGGCGGCTCGGCGGGACCTCTGTGCTGCTACGGCTGTGCGGCGGGACATGCCGGTTGCGTTCTCGGCGAGGCGGGACATCTCTTGTGCTTCCGCTTCCATGCTGGCATCTCCCTGGTGGCAATCTCTCGACCCAGAATTCACGCTCGCCATGGCTGACGCAAGGGAACGATGATGAATGACTTGTTTGTTTTTGTGGATGAGGAGTTGAGGAGGAATGTGCAGTCATCTTGAAGTAGTAATATTTATAACCGAGTACTAATATGCTCCTAAGTGGGAAACCATTTAGGTTTTGATCGTGTGAACAGGTTTGCAATTTGGAATGTGACGGGACGCAGGCTCAAAATTTACTAACGGTTATAAGTGCGGCACTATTCCTAGAAGACGTAACGTGGGCACGTACGCCTTCTCGGCCGCGTACGTGGCGTTTACACCATAGGGTGCACCATAATAGGCAATGTCAGCACACGTCTTGTTCCAACAACCGTGCGCGCTCGTTATTACCATCGTGCATGCTTCTTTTAGTTAGAATGTGTGTGCCGTCTAGCGCACACACATTGATCTATCTAACTGTTTCAGTTTGTTGTGGCTAATTGCAAACAGTTCATCCGTGTGAAGTTTATGCCAACAATCGCAGACACTTTGATCTGGCTGACCTGTTTCTTTCTGTTGCCTAATCGCAAACAGTTAATCCCTCTGAAGTGTATGTCCTCAATCGCACACACCTTTATCTAGCGGCCCATTTTTATTGTTCCTCATCATCGCAAACATTTCATCCGAGTGAACCGTATGATGTATATCGCACACGCCTTCATCTGGCTACCCGTTTCTTTTGTTCCGCCTCGTCGCAAACATTTCATTGAACTGAACCGTATGCCCTGCATCGCACACGCAACTAAAATCTAAACCGTGTTTGATGGCTCCGCCATCGCAAACGTTTTGCACCTTTTTTGACGGTTCTTTTACATCACCATTTGTGATTATTGCATCGTACACAGTTTCGTCGAAGGGTCTCTGATCATAGTGTCACGTTAGCAGCATCCTGCAGTAGTGAAAGAACACATCTATATGAGTTAGGCTGTTAAATGTCGCAGTCTGTGAGAGTTGGGTGCTCTCTAATAAACTCATGGAGAGGCCCCGAAGTAAGACGCATATGCTCCTACCCGTGGGAAAGTTTTTCAGCGGTCTAGTATCGGTCAAGTATTTTACGTGAAACTTGTTTGCACAAAACTTGCAGTTCAAGGCACAGTCCACTGTTCAAGTTGTGATCGAGTGTAGCGTGGAGTTCTAGGTGGAAGTTGAACTTAACAGTCTCCACCGAAATACCGGTATATAAACAATGTTTTGGAACCATATGCAAACTTGATGTGCCTCTGGGATCTGGTGGGGGATTGTTAGAATTATTGGGATTTAGACCATCTGTTATATCCAATAATTTCTAGGAAAATCCCATAGGCCCATGTGGCACGTTCATGCATAACAAGAAAGAAGCTAAAATATTTGTGCTAGTGGAAAGTGAAACCGAATGGTGGTGAATGATGATATTCATCTCCTCATTGATGGCATCAATATTTTGGTTTCGGTTTCACTTCTTCATTAGTACATTGGTTTCTTCATACCGTGCGTGCTAGCATATTTTGTCATGCAAGAACTTGAAACGATTTGCCTACTAATGAGAGATGAAAGTCACCACTTAATAGGATTTTTAGTTCGTCTGTTTCTCCTCTCCTTAATGAGAATTAGTGTGTCCATTTCAGTTTCATCTTGTTACTCCTATAAGAGGTCGCTCCTCTTCCCAACGAGACACAACTCCTCACATTGTTCCAGAGCATTGCACCGCTAGCTCTTTCCCTTCTCGCTCCCCGGCGTACACCGGAGAGTGAGACAGCAGGCCTCCGAAACCCCGCCTCTTGTGATCCGGTACGAGTGAGACAGCAGGCCTCCGAAAACCCACCTGTTGTGATCCGGTACGGGAGAGGGCGGTCAGGTTTTTGGGGAGCGTCCTTGCGCGACTGCTGGATTCTTGTTCATTGTGGCTGCGAACGGAGACATCACCAGCGACGAGTTCCCCAAAGACGACTTCTTCTCTGATGTCAACGACCTCTTCAGCAAAATGACGATCGGGACATCTACACCTTCTGCTACTGCGTCGTATGCCATCTTATCCTCACTGTTAGGGCTAGCATTTGGTTTACTGCTATTAGTGATCAACATGGATATTTTGCTCGTTGCTTATTATCTCAACTGCATGACTAGTTTCACCAATCAGTTGCTTGTTTCAATTGTTCTCTCTATCATGTTGATCATGTTTTACCTATTCTTTTTCTGGATTAAACATAGTGGAAAAATGCCTAATTATTCAACAGCGTTGGCCATGACAATAGCTCATCATGCTTTATTATTCTTTTCTTTATCCTTTTGGGTGCTATATATATGAACTTTAGCTACATTTCAGTCAACTGAAATTTCACTTTTGGGCCATTTTGTGCCATTGGTTTCTCTCTGAGATTTGTGTCGCGTTTTTTTCCTGGCATATGTTGTTTGTTTTGTGGGCTTCTTTCTTTTTTTGACTGACCCCTTATTTGGGTCAGTCGATTTCCTTCTGGGCCGACGCCCATCAACTGTGTGATCCAGCCCTCCTCTCTTTCCCTTTGTTTTTATGTGCTTTTACTTTTGTTTTTATGTTTCTCTTTGTTAGTTGGTTTTAGTTTTTTTATATATTTTTTTGGGATGTTGGGTGAATGTAATGTACACACTTGAATAATTTGCAATATGCACGAAAGTTACGTTACTATATGACTATTGTCTGCGTACTAAAAAAGTGTAATTTAAGAGCGAAGTTGTGGGCAAGTTTTGCAAAAAAAATTGTTATTTTTAATGGACAATAATAATGCTACTAATTCATTTTCCTTATTTTAGTTAATTAATTATTTTTTGTTTTTTAAAGGTAAAACTAATGACACTAATTTATTCTTTCTTAAAAAACTTCTTATTTTGATTTTGTTTTAGTTTCTATTTTATTTTCTTCTTCTTACAGAGTAATACGTAAGCCACTAATTCATTCTTTCTTGAAAACTTTGGTATTCCAGTATTTTAGTGTTATTTTTTTCTTTATTCTTTAATGATAATACCAACGCCGCAAATTCATTTCTTCTCAGGAGACTTCCTTTTTAAGAAAATTAAACTATTATATTCTTATTCCTGCAAATTTAAAAATGCGCAACTTCTATGCAAATTGTTTGCAAAATATTTCATTATATGTTTATTTATTTTCAGTTCCTTTCGTCTTAACGGGAAACCAATGACACTAATTCCTTGTTTCTTAGAAAACTTCACTATTTTAATCTTGTTTAAGTTTTTGTTTCATTTTTTTATTCTTTAAGGGTAATACAAATACCTCTAATCCATTCCTACTTCAGATTCTTTTTTTGTGAAATTTCACTATCTGTGCATATTCTTGCATATTAGAAAAAAAAGCATAATTTCTATTCAAACCGTGTGCAAATTTTGTCATTATTGTTTTTTACTTTTCTTTCTTCTTAAACGGTAATACCCATACCATTAGTTCATTATTTTGATCCGAAGACGTAGGGACACCATGGATCAAATACCAATGCCACTAATTCATTCTTTCTTTACAAAATTTTCTTTTTGCAAAAAAATCACTATTATGTGTTCATTCTTGCTTATTATAAGAAAGCGCAATTTATGTGTAGATTGTGTGCAAATTTTGTCATTATTTAGTTTTAGTTTTTTATATCATTTTCTTTCCTATTTTAGGGTATTTTTGCTTCATTTTTTAATTTT
The DNA here is from genome assembly GCA_021605145.1 of Aegilops bicornis. Lineage (NCBI taxonomy): Eukaryota > Viridiplantae > Streptophyta > Magnoliopsida > Poales > Poaceae > Aegilops > Aegilops bicornis. The sequence continues at coordinate 677,951,527 of CM038675.1, forward strand.
TGTTTTCTGTTTCTATGGGTTTTTCTTTTTCCCTCTTTCTTTCCTTTATTGGTTATTTTTGTTTTTGTGGGTTTTTGGCTGAGTGTAACTATATACAAACAAATACTATATAATACTTCCTCCGTTCCTAAATATAAGTCTTTTAGACATTTCAAATGGACTACAACATACAGATGTATATAGACACATTTTAGAGTGTAGATTTACTCATTTTGCTTCGTATGTAGTCACTTGCTGAAATATCTAGAAAGACTTATATTTAGGAACGGAGGGAGTATGTGCCAAAAAATCATAATTATATGTACACTAAAAATGCGCAACTTCTATGCAAATTGTTTACAAAATACTTCATTATTTGTCTTATTATTTTCAGTTAACAGTAAACCAATGATACTTATTCATTGTTTCTGAGGAAACTTCACTATTTTAATTTTATTTGAGTTTCTATTTTATTTTCTTTATTCTTTAAGGGTAATACCAATACCTCTAATTCATTCCTACTTAGGTTTTTTTTTTGTGAAATTTCACTATTTGTGCTTATTCTTGCATATTGTAAAAAAGCTCAATTTCTATTCAAACCATGTACAAATTTTGTCATTATTGTTTTTTAGTTTTCTTTCTTCTTAAATGGTAATACCGATATTCATTATTTTGATCCAGAGAAGTAAAGACACCATGGATCAAATGTCAATGCCACTAATTTAATATATTATATTTTGTTTTAGTTTTCATTTTCTTTATTTTGTAAAGGTAACACCGATGTCACTAATCCGTTACTTTTTAGAAAACACTATTTTTCGCGGAAATCTCACTGGTGTATGATTATTTTTCATCGTAACAATACATTTTTATATATACGTATGCAGATATGTACTTTATGCATCTATAAAACTAAATATACATGTGTGAGATTGCAAATATAAAATAAATAATTCATTCCTTCTTACAAAATTTTTTGTTTGCATAAATTCCACTCCTATATGCTTATTTTTGCATATCGTACAAATGTGCAATTTTTGTGTAAGATGTCTGCATTTTTGTTTGTTTCTCTCTATTTTGTTTTTGTTTATCAATGGGCCATTGTTTTGCATTGGGCGCATGAAGTCTTGTGAGCTTCTGTTGGTTTTGTACGCAAAAAGACTTAAGGTGTGCTATAACACTGAAATTGGCTGACCAGAATTTTGGTTCAGTCGATTGGTTAGGAATCGACTGACCCCTTTCCTGAAGTCAGGCGACTGACCAGTAGCCGGTCCCATATGTATGACGTCGTGCGTGTTGTCATAGAGGAGGTGCCTCTATCTAAGTCGTTGATCTCTGCCGCCCGTTTCCTAGGCCGAGGGAGAATCCGTTTCCCACAAGCAGCTACAAGAGAAAATGCGACCAACCTTCCGGCGACGCCGGGGTTCACGCATACAACCAACGATGTCCCAACTATACGCTGCCCTGGTCGACGCCCGTGCGTGCTGCAGAAACGCTTCATGCCGTCACCGTCAAGACGTCAACGCAGCACGGGCACAAAAGCTTCCAGAAAGGAAAGGACGGAGGAATCAAAAGCAGCCGAATTTCGTGTTTTGACCCTTTTCTAAAACCTATTTGAGATCTGACCCTAGTTTAAATTTTTTTTGAGATCTGACCCTTTTACTACCGCCAGGATCCATGGCAGTAGGGTATAACAACCTATCGCCAAGGCCCCTGGCGGTAGGGTTGCATGCCCTACCGCATAATCCCGCTAAGTATTCATCAAGGCTTTCGCGCCACCACGAAGACCTTGGCGATAGGATTGTACAGGCTACCGCCAGTCTGTTTGGCGGTAGGGATGTTTCCTACCGCCAAGGTCTCTGGCAGTAGGTTGTTACACCCTACCGCCATTGACTCTAGCGGTAGCCAAAAGGTCAGGTCTCGAAAAAATTTCAAACTAGGGTCAGATCTCAAATAGGTGAAAACACGAAATTTGCCGGCCACCAGCCCTCCTACCCTACGGCGACCTACCTTTCGTCCTCACGCCGCTGCGTAGTACTACGTGTGAAGTGAATGAACCATAAACGAACACGCGATCACATCATCAGCAACGCGCACATCAAGAATCTCTTCACGGTCAAATCAAAAGAAACGGGAGCTCCTCCGAGTCTCCCGCCCCACGTAGTACGCCTCAGGATTCCAAGCTCTCATCTCAGTGCCGGGACAGGACTTGTGGTTTTCCACTCTGTCCCAGTTTTCTTCTCCTCCCGTGCCGTAATGGCCGCTGAGTTGCTGACCCTGATGGCCCCATCACCATGACGCATCTTCCAGAAGCGAAGACGACTACATTGGCGCAACCAGCTTTCCCAACCAGGAAGAGCGGCTCATTCATAGTACACTTGTCAAACAGCAGATCTCGTAATGAGCCGCCCCTCGTCGGTTTATCATCAACGACGACGACGGCCAAAATTGATGTGGACACTACACATAAGTGCCCACACACAGTGCCAACAAACATCCGCTAAAACACCGGTGGAAGGGGGCAAAACATGCTTAATGACGATGTATTACAAAAGAATATGACTACTATACGTATTCGGGTAATACCTTGCACTGGCCTACATATGCAAACTCATTACTCTGGTATGAACACCATGAAGAATATATATATAGTACTATGGATGTAGAAAAATATACACGCAGGCACCGGGAAGACGGGGCCGCTGCAGCCAAACTACAAAATGAGCCGGACAAGGCACAGCTACTACTTACTGCAACTTAAAAAGGCTAATGTCGCGAGCATCACTTATTTTTCACCATCATCATCTATTCATCTTGAGAGACGATATCTTGACAGCCTGGAAGCATGAAAGGAGGAGGTGTCACCAAAAAAAGGACGTCTCAACCAAACGTCGATCGAAGCAGATAATAAAACAAGGCGTGTGATATGTATGTTCTTATTGTTGTTGACATTAATGTACAAAATATGTATAATTTCATCGGAAGTTTGTCCCTACATGCAACCACCACAATGCCTGGGCTACTTCTGCTTACCGCTGTCCGCGTCATCCAAAATAATGTTTATTTTTCTAGATGTTTGTTTTTGTATCCAACTACCACGATGCATGCGCTACTAATGTTTATTATTCAAAATAACATTTATTTTTCTTAGATGTATGTTTTCATACCTAACTATGACGATGCATTGGAAGAAAAAAATCAGATAACACACTGAGATTGATTGAATTGACTTCAGAAAGAAAAGTAGGGTTATTTGGGGGTTGCTACACAAAAGATACAGACGATCGACTCAGTATGAGTAATTCATAAGAAAGTTGAAAGCTGGACCAAAGAAAAATCAGATAAAGTGGGTGTAGACGAACTAACTAGGTTCTACAAGAAAATCAGATAAAGTAGGTGTAGATGATCGAACGAGGTTCTACTACTAGGCCACATTCAATGTGGAGGAAAGGAAATCTGGATTCATAACAAGAACAGGTATGTCTATTGATCTCCTCAAACCCTTTCTTCAACCCCATAAAGGGTGGACCATGTCAAAAGGAATTTGGGCAGTGGACATTTTACAACCACCAAACTTTAACCCACCGGGTATTCAAACTAGAGGGTGAACTCTGTCAAAATGACTAAGCGTGTTGAAAATGCAACTAGGGAACCATGGCTTGATAAAAAATATACGGAGTACTTGTAAGATAACTTCAATTCACGCAAAAGACTAATTATTATTTCACAATAAAGAATGAACATACGGATGCACATTACCTTGTCTCTATCTGTTGCCATTTCTTTTGCAATATTCTCCACATTTATGATACGGATTGGATGCATTGACACAATCAGGATTGATTTCTCCTGTTGGCTCTGATTTCATGACAGTCTTTCCCTTTCTTGAGTCTGAAAATAAACAGAAATACAGAAAACCATAAATATGGTTGTCAAGCGGACCTTAAACCAAAGCCTCACATCCGTGCATACATACACCACTAGCAGGTTCAGGTATCAAAAAGAACACACCTGGCTTGCTTTTAGGTGTTGATGGCGCTTCATTCAAATGATCGAAACAGTACTGGGCGCATATATGGAATGGGTTGCCCGCATTTGGGCACCTCGGATCGACCTTCCAATTTTGCACCACGGCGCCATCCTTCCCACCTGCAAGGGCACTGATGTCAGTTACAACAATAAAGCCGAAATGTGACGATTAAACAGAACGTAAATTGATCATCTACAGCTAGAAAGAATGAAATCTCATATGAGAATCACCAGAACTGTTATTGAAACATAGACATTATAATTCAGCACACCATTGCAATCCCACTGATCCCACAAATTAAGACAAAGCAAATCCATATGAGTAGAGCAAGCCCGGTACTGGTATATTTATTCTACCTTTCTTTCGTGGCGACTTCTTATCGGCTTTCTTCTGCTTCTCCAGTTCCTTCATCTTGGTGGTGCAATGCTCTCCACATTCATGAAAGGGGTTGCCGGCATTCGGGCACTTTGGATCCGCCTTCTTGCTGCCCCCGGACTTGACGCTGCCATCTGCACGCAATCAACCGAGAGATCACAGTAAATATCAGCACAAACGTGCATCGACTCGAGATGCCAACTAGCACATAGGTGGAACTCATGCAAGGAGGCCAGGAGAAAGTGAAGCAAAGGAACAACCTTCCGAGGAGGAGGTGGAGCGGCCGGAATGGCGGGAGAAGAGGGAAATGGGGGATTTGCCGCCCTCCGACGAGCGCCCACCCTCGACTATCTTGGCGAGGCAGTGGTTGGTGCAGACGTGGAACGGGTTGGGCGCGTTGGGGCACCGGGGATCCACCTTCTTGCCTTCCCCGTCCGAGGAGCCTTCACGCACTGCAGCAGCGGTAGCACGAGAACAAAAATTCAGTTTTTTAGCGTTCGCAATTGGTCAATTTCATACTACTCCGTACTACTGATATGAACAGTACTGCTTCTACGACAACTATCTATCATTAAGAATTTGGGGATGGAAAGGGAAGGGAGGGAGGGGTTGGTTGCTCACGGAAGACGTAGAGGGGGAGGCCGCCGCCGGAGCCGCCGGCCCTGTCGCGGCGGCGCGTCCTGGGCTGCAGGTCGCCGTCGCTGTGCATCCTCCCGTTCTGGCCCCCGAGGCCGGGCGGCAGAGGGGGCGACTTCACCGCCGGGGGCGCGACGGGGCAGTACTCGGCGCAGCGGTGGAAGGGGTTGTCGGCGTTGGGGCAGTCCGGGTTGACCGCCTGCTGCATCGCCTCTCCCGCTCCGTCGCCGCGCGCTCCGGTCCCGCTCTGCGCCGCGGCGCGGCCAGGCTGCGGCGGCGGCGGCGGGGGGGACTTGCCGGCCGGGGCGGCGACGGGGCAGTACTCGGCGCAGCGGTGGAAAGGGTTGGCAGCGTTGGGGCAGGCCGGGTTGACCGCCCGCCCTCTGGCGTCCTCGGTCATCCTAAACCGGCCGGCGGCAACCTACCCACAACCTCCGGCAAGAACCAACCGCGGCGAGGATTCTTGACGCGTAACAAAGAAGACGCTGCAGATAATTTAAAGGGGAGAGTTTGAGGCCGGAGCCGCGGCGAGGGGGAGGAGGAAGACTCGAGGGGCTGGGCTTCCTTTTGTGTTGGAACTTTGGACCGGAGACGAGGGAAGATTAAACGGAGGGGGGTGGAGGAGGAGGCCGAAGGGGTCCAACCTGGTGTGGTAGTGGTAGCTGCGGTCCAACCTGATGGTCCGCTTCCACGTCTCTCCCCTTCTTCTTCGTCGTCGTCGTCGTGTTCCATTTTCTTTTCTGTTTATGTAAGTTTGTCTTTGAGTTACCACTGTCAAGCTGGCTATAAAACAGGAAAAATAAAGGAACCACTTCATCTGACCTCACGGTTGACCAACTGACTTGTTGATGTGTGAATGTGTGATCTACTCCCTCGTTCCTAAATATAAGTCTTTTTAAAGATTCCATTATGAACTACATACAGAACAAAATAAGTAAACCTACACTCTAAAATATGTCTATATATTTGTAGTAAAATTTCTAAAAAGACTTACATTTAGGAACGGAGGGAGTAGGAATTTTGCATGTTGCTTTCTCAAAGACTTGATCAAACCACGTCATGTTTGTAAAATGTTTCTCAACACTTTAGCAGACACAAAAGTATGTGCCAGTACCAACCTCAATTCAGTACTGTAGTAGCTCCGTGAAATGTCGTATCTACTAGTTTAAAATTTCATCAAAATAAAAATCAAGAATTTTAAGAAGAATTGGTAGAGTATACTAGTAACTAAAAACCTGTGATCCGATGAAAAAATCACATGTTATGTTATTATAACCAACTACATCACGTGTCGTGTGCGATAAGAATCACACTAACCCTAGTATTTGAAAGTCACGGTGTGAGCATGACATGAACAAATCATCTTCATCATCTCAATCCGCACAAAACTTTCCACGAAAATTACAACTCGCGTACCGATTTCTCGACAAGTCACTGCATATCCTTATCTGTTGTAGAGTGATGACGACGACAAGTTGGAGTGTGGACAAGTTACATGGAGTTGCCTGTAATTTTTTAAACTTTGAAATTATATTGGAAGTCTTGGAAAAGAATCTTGCATGTTTTTCTTTTCTTTTCCACGTGGTTCTAAATTGAACGAATTCCACTCTCTTTTTTTTGAGCAAACACAGTAGGGAAAAATCCCCACTGTAACTCTATTTTCATTAATCAGTGGTAATATTTACATGAGGTTTGTACATAGGAGTTATTTGGGCACTACAGATTACAAAGAGTCTAGCCATAGCTGCATCCCTTCCTTTAAGCTGGGTCTTGCTTTTTTATGATGGTACTATAATGTTCCTTGAAACTGAATATGCATTGATGTAGGCTCCTGTTATTGTTGTCAAAGATGATGCCATTTCTGTGCTTCCATATGTTCCAGCATCCTGCAATTAGTCTCTCTTTGAAACCTATGTTCTGATTTCTGGTCATTCCATCTTCTAGCATCTGAATGGTGCTTAAATCTGTGTTCCATTCCATCCCCATAGCAATCCATTTTTTTTGCTGAAATCACATTCAGATAATAAATGCTGCAAGTATTCATTAGGCTCATCATCACATAGGATGCATCTTTTATTTTCAATGTGAAAATTTTTCCTGGTCAACAAGTCTCTGGTGTTTAGCCTGTCAAGAAGCAGTAGCCAGAAAAAGAATTTTTGTTTGGGCAGACTGCAAGATTTCCATATCCATTGGTAGGGGGGTGCTGCATTTGGGGGATTTCCAATAAGATGCAAGTATATTTTCTTGTTAGAGTATTTGGTTCCTTTCCAAATAAATTGCCAACAATCTTTGGTGTTGTTATCATTGTTGTTGTTGTTTATGATATCCAACATTTCTATACTCTGTTGAACAGCCAACGATGACATGGGCAGATGGAACATATCAGCCAAGTTGTTATTTAGCTGGTTAATGGCAGTGGCAATAGTGCAATCAGTATCTTTTGCAAATGAGTATAGTTGAGGAAACTTGTTTTGTAGAGTATCAACATTCCATTTATCATGCCAGAGCTTGACAGTGTTGCTTGCAGATGGGGTACATGTAGTCATCTGTTTGAAGTCTTGTAGCAAAGAGCAGCAATCCCTCCACCAAAAGGATCCCACTCTTGTAGGAAATGTGGGTACAGTGCCATCATTATAGTAGGTATTCCATATCAGCTCTACCCATGGTATGTCTTGCTGATTGAAAAACTTGAATAGATATTTGGTAAGAAGTGCTCTGTTCTGAATTCTCAGGTCCAGGATTCCAAGACCCCCTTCTTTCTTGGGAAGACAAACAGTGTCCCATTTAACCAGACAATTTCCTTGTTTATTGATCTTGTTGCCATACCACAAGAAGCTTCTACCAGATTTTTCAAAATGGTCCAAAAAGTGAAAGGTACTCTGATTGAACACATAGCAAATATAGGAAGAGCAGATATCACAGCTTTCCAGTGAGTTAACCTGCCAGAATAGGTCATAAGATTTGCTATACCAGATAACCTCTTGTCCAGTCTGGACACCATTGGCATAAGATCATCCACTTTAGGTCTGGTTGATCCGTAGGTAGTCCAAGGTATGTGAAAGGCATAGCTTCTTTTTTGCAGCCCAAAATGCTAGCCAGTTCAAGAGCTCTGCTGTCAGAAATATTAATTGGCACAAGAGATGATTTATTGTAGTTTACCTTTAAACCAGTAAATTCAGTGAAGATTTTCAAAATTTCCATTACTTTGATCAATTGTGCAGGTTCAGCAGGCAATATAATGAGGGTATCATCTGCATATTGGATAATAGGATAGTTTCTAGTGTTATTAACCTGAATAGGTTGAGTTAATTCCCCCAGAGACCATGCCTCATTCACAAGCTTTTGAAGTAATTCAGCCACCATAACATATAGCAGGCGGGAGAAGGGGTATCTTTGTCTCCCTCCTCTTTTACATTTAATGTTTTTCCTTGGGACACCATTCATTATGACAGAGGCAGAAGCAGTAGATAGAATCATTTTGACCCATCTGATCCATTTAGCTGAAAAACCAAGATGTACCATCATATAGTATATAGCATTGTGGTCCACCTTATCAAAGGCCTTTTCAAAATCAATCTTGAAGATCACAATTGGCATTTTGGACTTATGACACACATGAATGTATTCAAAACTCCATGCCAAACAGTCCTGAATGTTCCTAGTTTTGATGAAACCATATTGGTTTTTGTTTATCCTTTTAACCACTTCTTTTTTAGCTCTGTTGCCAGGAGCTTGGTGGCAATTTTAATGGGTATACTAACAAGAGATATAGGCCTAAAATCATTGGGGGCTTCAGGGTTTTCTTTCTTAGGAATTAGTGCAATGAAGGCAGAATTCACAAGTTCCAAGGAGATTTTCTCATTGTGGAAATCTTCAATAAATTTGTATATGTACTCCTTAATAATGTGCCAGCATTTTTTCATGAATAATCCATTAAATCCATCAGGTCCAGGAGATTTGTCATTTTGCATATTTTTTATCACATCATCAATTTCATCAGGTGTGAAGCTACTGTCCAAATGATCCTCAATTGGGTCCAATGCAAGATGATCAATATTAAAAAGTTTGCAAGTATTTTCAGTCATACCAATTCTTTCTTTGAAAGACTGCCATATGAGAGTTGACCCAATTCCACTATCAAGCATGACAATCGAAAACAAAAATAGAACTCGCATGTAAATGATGTGCTCTACATCCATGTCCAAATTTTGTATTGATATTTTTTTTCATTTCTAGGTAGATAAAATACAAATATGTGGATCTCATGTTACCTATCCACATTTTTGTAGCCCAACTATTGGAATATTTCTTCATGAGACATTGTAAATGTGCGTCTTTCATCTAAATGTACAAATGAAAACAAAACTGGATTGATTAAAAAACAAATTTAGAGCTTACGGATACTTTTAAGAATGTTTTTTTAGATTTTTTTAATGCGGTCGTTGGTAGCTTTTGCCAATCGAGCACTATGGAATGAAAACATTGTACGATCTTACTTGAACAGGATTTGTACTATAGGATCATACAGTTGCATCCTTAAGGAATGAAAGCGTGGTGAGGTGTAACAACATCACGACTGGCCAAAAGTCAGATTTGTACTAGTTTTAATCATAGTAGTTAATTGCCAGTTTGTTGTAATGATGCTTACTTTAGTGGTTCAGCATCAATCTTGTCCCATATATGCCTTATATCAAATTTGGTAACATTTAATTTGCGGAAATATGTGTAGGGAAGACAAGAAAAGTTTTGAGTTTGTTCTGATTTCATTGAGTTAATGCAGGACGTGATTTTGAAAAATTATTGATTTGGTTTAGATTGTTCTAAATTAATATATTTATGTTGGTCTTTTTTTGTACGACATTGATTGGAGTTACCAAAAAAATCAATCTCTACTCCTAAAGAGGACCGGTAGCTTCCCCATCACGGCTTATTTTCGCCTCACCTCCCATCATCATTCATTTCGTCCGGTTTATTTCCGTCTCACCTCCCACCACACCCTCTTACTGGTTTATCTTCGCCTCACCTCCCACTACCCTCCCCCACTGGTTTATTTTCGTCCCACCTCCCACTACCCCTCACACTGGATTTTAAGTAAACAATAACGTGCAAATCCACTCTTTCTTGCAAATCGGCACTTTCCTAACATACAAAAGATCACGTATCTAACTTTACTAATTTACCAAATCAATTGTCAGACCCTCCTCAACGCAATTTGCAATTTACTTTAGGAAACAAATAACGGATTTTAAGGAAATAAATAACGTACAAATCTTCTCTTTCCTAGCAAATCAGCATTTTCCTAATGTATACTAACTTTCTTGACTTATCCAAATCAACTGATCCATCCCATCAGTGCAATTTGCTTTAGAAACAAATAGCGGATATTAAGAAAATAAATAACAAATTTGAATGAAACTGACATGTACATCATGATGCACCGTATACCACAGAAACAATCTCAACTCCACTTTAAAGGGGGACTTGATAGCTTTCTCTCCACGATTTTTGTCGCCTCACCTCCCACCACCACCCATTTTGTCTGGTTTGTTTTTACCTCATTTTCCATCACTCCCTCTCACTGGTTTATTTTTGCCTCACATCCCGCCACCCCTCCCACTGTTTTATTTTCGTTTCATCTCCCACTATCCCGTCCCAATGGATTTTAAGGAAACAATAATGTACAAATCCACTCTTTGCTTGCAAATCAGCACTTCCCTAACGTACAAAAGATCATGCATCTAACTTTCCTAATTTACCCAAATCAACCAATCCTCTATCAATGCAATTTGCTTTAGGAAAAAAATAACGTACAAATCCACTCTTTCTTAGCAAATCAACATTTTCCTGACGTACAAAAGATCATGGATGTAACTTTCTTAACTTATTCAAATCAATCGATTCATCCCATCAGTGCAATTTGCTTTAGAAAACAAATAATGGATATCAAGAAAACAAATAACGGATTTTAAGTAAACTAACATGTAAATCATGATGCATCGTACACCATAGAAAACAATCTCTACTCCTAAAGGGGGCTTTAGTTTCTTCTCCATGGTTTTTTTTTCACCTCAACTCCTACCACCAACCATTTTGTCTCGTTTATTTTGCCTCACTTCCCATCACCACCTCTAATTGGTTTATTTTCGCCTCACCTCCCACCACCCACAATAACGTACAAATCCACTCTTTCCTTGCAAATCAGCACTTTCCTAATATACAAAAGATCAAGGATATAACTTTTCTAATTTACCCAAATCAATGAATCCCTTCATCCCATCAATGCAATTTGCTTTAGGAAAGAAATAATAGATTTTAAGAAAACAAATAACGTACAAATCCACTCTTTTATCCCTTCATCCCATCAAGGCCACCGAGGACGCCGCTGTTGCCGCCACCGTGACTTCTGCCTGGCCTACTGGAGGGTATAACTCGTTTATCCCGCTCCTACTGTTTTCTGTTATAGCCATGCTAGCGTTATACGTAGATGTGTCTGTCATTAGCGTAGTATGTGCTTGTGTGATCCAATATCAGCATGTTGTTAATTATGTCAATGTCATGCTAGTGTTTTATTCATGGATTAAATTAATCAAAAAATTGTTTTTTTAAATAAAATGAAACTTCATTCATTAGAGATAACTGTTACATCGTTTGTGAGGATCATTACAATTTCATTTAGAGGCTCCTCAAAATATTCTGAAGTCAAAGAAAATCTAGCTAATCTAGCAAGTTCATGAGCTACTTTATTTTCCTCTCTATAACAATGTTCGAATCTAGTCATGACAAAATCACATGCATAGTGAAAGCAGTCCTCGAAAATTACCACCGCCGCACCCGCTGATTGTCCTCCGTCCTGCATAGTCTCTATCACTTCCAGGTTGTCCGAATTGATGATTATGCGATTACACCCCGCCCTTTGCGCCAGTGTTAGGCCAAATTTGAGTGCTAAAGCTCCAGCCATCAGAACATCTGCACAGTAGTCAATTTTTCCATTTCCTTCTGGAATAAACCTACCTTTATCGTCCCTCAGTGCTGCCCCCATCGTACCCTTCAGCATGTCATGATCAAAAGAGGCGTCAACATTAAGTTTCACAAACCCCTAGGAGGACAATACCAGCCCCCCTTTTCCATGGACGCCTTTGGAGATGATGCATTTACAAAATTGGATGTGAGGGCTATGATCCCCATTGATATCTGAATTGCATTCTGAGTTAATTTCTTGTGCACTAATTCCCGTCCTTCCCATCACAGGTTCCAAGCTGAAATGGCTATCATTTCTCGTACATTTCGGTACCCCATAGTACTCAAATCTTGGTCAGGAAAGAAGTAGAAGGTATCCCAATATCGCCTCCCCAGCACAATCAACCTCAGAAACTTTATCAATAACCTCATCCATCCCTAGTTTCTTCCAAACCTCCTTTGCTTTACTACGGAGGAAAAGCATGTGTTTCGTATCTTCTAAACCTTGAGAGTAATTAAGACAAGAGGGCGAGACCTTCATGTGTCTGTTAGCGAGTGTTACCCGGCATGGGAAGGTGCCATGTAATATACACCATATAAATTTTTACTTTTGTCGGACAAGATAACTTCCAAATTTGACACCATAGAGGATTATGTGTGATTCGCCCCATCCCATTAGCATATTTTAGTTTACTCCCATACTGGTGATTCCACTCCATAGAGTAAGCAGATCGTACCGAGAACATACAATTTTTCGTATAACTCCAGGCAATGAAATTTGGCATATCATATTGCGAAAGTGGGATTGAAAGAATCCGTTCTTGGCGTCAATGGGCCGCATAGTTTGTCTAATCAGGTCCTCATCCCAATTCTTGGAGGCAGGATCAATCAGGTCACCCACTTTTGATAACAATTGTCCCCCCCCCCCTAGGGGTCACAATCTTCCTAGTGGCACAGTTTGGGATCCAGGCATCTTCCCAAATATTGATGTTGTGTCCATTCCCCACTCGCCAAATGTAGCCACGTTTCAGAGTATTTATACCTGCGATAATGCTTTGCCATGTGAAGGAAGCGCCATGCTTTGGCTTGGACTTCATCAAATCGCCATCAGGATAGTACTTGGCCCTCAGGATAGTAGCACACTGATGTCACTTGAAGCTACGTCGGTATTTCCCCAAAGAGGAAGGGATGATGCAACACAACGGCGGTAGGTATTTCCCTCCGATATGAAACCAAGGTTATCGAACCAGTAGGAGAACCAAGCAACACAACGTAAGCAACCCCTGCACACAAATAACAACCACTCACAACCCGGCGTGTTAAAGGGGTTGTTAATCCCTTTCGGGTAATGGCGCCAGAAGCGGTGCGCGGACGGGATAAAGTTTTTGTAGTAAATTGATAGATCGAACGCCAAATAAAATAAATAAGGAAAAATTTTGCAGCAAGGTATTTTTGTATTTTTGGTTTAATAGATCTGAAAATAAAATGCAAGAGAAAAGTAGACCTCAAAGGCAAATATATGAGAAAGAAGACCCGGGGGCCGTAGGTTTCATTAGTGACTTCTCTCGAGAAAAATAGCAAACGGTGGGTAAACAAATTACTGTTGGGCAATTGATAGAACTTCAAATAATTATGATGATATCCAGGCAATGATCATTATATAGGCATCACGTCCAAGATTAGTAGACCGACTCCTGCCTGCATCTACTACTATTACTCCACACATCGATCGCTATCCAGATGCATCTAGTGTATTAAGTTCAAGGAGAAACGGAGTAATGCAATAAGAATGATGACATGATGTAGACAAGATCTATCTATGTAGAGATAGACCCCATCGTTTTATCCTTAGTAGCAACGACGATACACGCGTGTCGGTTCCCTTTACATCCTTTGGGATCAAGCAAGTAAGATCGAACCACTACAAAGCACCTCTTCCCATTGCAAGATAAATAGATCAAGTTGGCCAAACAAAACCCAAATATCGGAGAAGAAATACGAGGCTATAAGCAATCATGCATATAAGAGTTCAAAGAAACTCTATTTAATTTCTTGGATATAAAAAGATATAACTGATCTTAATCTCGATGTTCTTCAGATCCCAGCAAACACACCACAAATGAGTTACATCATATGGATCTCCAAGAGACCATTGTATTGAGAATCCAGCGAGAGAGAGGAAGCCATCTAGCTACTAACTACGGACCCGAAGGTCTACAAAGAACTACTCATGCATCATCGGAGAGGCACCAATGGAGGTGGTGAACCCCATCCAAGATGGTGTCTAGATTGGATCTGGTGGTTCTGGACTCTGCGGCGGCTGGATGAATATTTCATCGATGCCTTTAGGGTTTCTGTAATATTGGGGTATTTATAGAGCAAAGAGGCGGTCCGGGGGCACCCGAGATGGGCACAACCCATCAGGGCGCGCATGGGCCTCCTGGCGCGCCCTTGTGGGCTGTATCCCCCTCGGGGCAGCCCCCAGGCGCAGCCAAGGCCCGTTGTGTTCCTTCTGGCCCATAACAATTCTCCGTAAAGTTTCGGGGCATTTGGACTCCGTCTGATATTGATTTTCTGCAATGTAAAAAACATGGAAAAAACAGCAACTGGCACTTGGCACTATGTCAATAGGTTAGTACCAAAAAATGATATAAAATCACTATAAATGATTGTAAAACATCCAAGATTGATAATATAATAGCATGGAACAATAAAAAATTATAGATACGTTGGAGACGTATCAGCCTCCCCAAGCTTAACTCCTACTTGTCCTCGAATAGGTAAGTGATAAAACAGAATTTTTTGATGGAATGCGGCCTAACATGTCATATCATATTTCTTTTCTTTATAGCATGGACATCTGGACTCTTAATTGTTCAAAGCAATAGTCTAGTTTTGACATGATAATTTAGATACTCAAGCATATCAACAAGCAACCATGTCTTTCAACATATCAACGCTAAAATAAGTTATCCCTATCCCATCATGCTCAACCATTGATCCATTCATGAAACACACTCGAATATTAGCTCCACCCAATACTTAAGTACGATCATATTTCCTCCTAGTTGGTGTTTTTATAAGAGAAGATGGAGATTCAAAATAAAAATTGCATAAAGTAAAAGAAAGGCCCTTCGCAAAGGGAAGTAGGGATTTGTAGAGGTGCCAGAGCTCAAAGCGAAAAACTTAGAGATAAAAACATTTTGGGAGGTGTATCCATCCCACCAACGAAAACGACTTAGAGTTCCCAACAATTTCCATGCTAGATATATCATAGGCTTTTCCCAAACAGAAAATAAAGTTTATTTCTTTTTCCACCATACTTTCACTTTCCATGGCTAACCGTATCCACGGGTGCCCTCCATACCAACACTTTCCAAGGAATTTATTATTTGACAACATAAAGTAGATTCATTTTTTTGCATTTCAGGACTGGCATCCCTAATACCTTTGCCTTACTCTCGTGCAATGACAAGTGAATAAACACTCATCGTGAGAATAACACATCTAGCATGGAAAATATTAGCCACCCCTCACCGCTCCGTGAACGGAACGAACACACCAAAGAGAAGTTTATTTTGAAAATTAGAGATGGCACATGCAAATTTGCTTAGAACGGCAAAAT
This sequence comes from Aegilops bicornis, assembly GCA_021605145.1. NCBI lineage: Eukaryota > Viridiplantae > Streptophyta > Magnoliopsida > Poales > Poaceae > Aegilops > Aegilops bicornis. The sequence continues at coordinate 677,967,129 of CM038675.1, forward strand.
AATACCGCATATAGGTAGATATAGTGGACTCATGTGGCAAAACTGGTTTAAGGGTTTTTGGATGCACAAGTAGATATCATACTTAGTGCAAAATGAAGGCTAGCAAAAGATTGAGAAGCGACCAACCAAGAAACGGATAATATCATAAGCAAGCATTAAGCATAAATAACACCGAATAATGTACCACAATTAGGATATAATTTCATTGCATGACTATTGACTTTCGTACTTGCATAGGGAATCACAAACCTTAACACCAATATTCTTACTAAAGCATAATTACTCACCAGCATAACTCACATATCACATCATCATATCTCAAAACTATTACTAAGAATCAAGTTTATTTTGTCCAATGATCTTCATGAAAGTTTTTATTATATCCTTCTTGGATATCTATCATTTTGGGACTAATTTTCATGTGTTGCTTTTCACAAGCTCAAACAAATATAAGTGAAGATCATGAGCATAATATTTTTTCTTTCTCTCAAAATAATTTAAGTGAAGCAAGAGAGAATTTCTTGAAAATTTTACTAACTCTCAAATAAATCTAAGTGAAGCAAGAGAGCATTTCTTCAAAAATACTAAAGCACACCATGCTAAAAAAGATATAAGTGAAGCACTAGAGCAAGTCCATAGCTCATAAAAAATTAAGTGAAGCATAGAGAGCAATTCTAACAAGTCATGACATAATTTTGGCTCTCTCAAATAGGTGTGTCCAGTAAGGATTGATGACTTAAAACACAAAATAAAACAAGCAAAGATTCATATCATACAAGACGGTCCAAGCAAAACACATATCATGTGACGAATAAAAATATAGTTTCGAGTAAACTACCGATGGTCGTTAGAAGAAAGAGGGGATGTCACTCGGGGGCATCCCCAAGCTTAGTTGGTTGCTCATTTTTGGATAATAGCTTGGGATGCCGGGGCATCCCCAAGCTTAGGCTCTTCTATCCTTTATTCCTTCATCCATCGTAAGATAACCCAAAACTTGAAAACTTCAATCACACAAAACTCAACAAAACCTTCCTGAGATCCGTTAGTGTAAGAAAGCAAACCACTACTATAAGTACTGTATATAAAACCAAATCATATTTTGTTTTTGCATTATATCTACTGTATTCTAACTTTTCTATGGCAAAAACTCATCAAAGAAAACCATAGAGCCATCAAAATAAGCACACAACACAAAGAAAACAGAATCTGTCAAAACAGAGCGATGCAGCAGTAATCGACTTTGTCGAAAACTTATGGAACTCCAAAAATTCTGAAAAATTGGAAGACCTGAGAAATTTGTATATTAATCTTCTGCAAAAAGAATCAAGACAAAACCACTTCCTGATAAAAAAAATGAGAATTATTTTTGTGCGTGCAAAGTTTCTGTCTTTTTCAGCAAGATCAAGCAACTATCACCCAAGAAGATCCTATCGGTTCTACTTTGCACAAACACTAATTAAAACACAAAAGACACAATCATAATAGTAGCATAATTGTGCTAACACTCAAGACCAGAAAGCAGAAATAAAAAATAAAATTTATTCATTGGGTTGCCTCCCAACAAGCGCTATAGGTTTACGCCCTTAGCTAGGCATAAAGCAAGAATCTAAGTTTTGTCATCTTTCTTCTTAACTTTCTTAGAGGTATTTCCATCATGGGGTTTTGTGAGCACAACATAAAACATATTATCCATGGAAACCTTAGCATTCCTAAGTTGGTGTTCATCATAACCTTTTTGGTTCCCCGCAACAATCCAAGAATAATGTTGATTAACATTATCAAAAACCTTTTGGATTATATCTAAAACGGGACTTCCGTTTTAAGATTCTCATCAAAGATTTTATTATCCCCAAGAAAATGTCTTAAAGCATAGTCACTATTGTAAAGAATTTCATCTATCACAGGTTTTTCATGATTCATACCATAAAAGTCAAAGATTTCCCTAGCTTCCCGTATTATGTAGTCAAACTCATTCATAAGAACAAGAGTGGCCAACTTATTAGCCCTAGGATTCTTTATATCAGGAAGCTCAAAAAACAATCTTTGCGAAGTAGGATGGTGCTACCTCTTGAGCATGTGTTGGTTTTACCTTGAAGAGGAAAGGGTGATGCAACAAAGTAGCGTAAGTATTTCCCTCAGTTTTTGAGAACCAAGGTATCAATCCAGTAGGAGACTACACGCAAGTCGCCTAGTACCTGCACAAACAATCAAGAACCTTGCAACCAACGCGATAAAGGGGTTGTCAATCCCTTCACGGCCACTTGCAAAAGTGAGATCTGATAAAGATAATAAGATAAATATTTTTGGTATTTTGTTGTATAGATTGGAAAATAAAGATTACAAAGTAAATAATAAACTAGAATTGTAGATCGGAAACTTATATGATGTAAAGTAGACCCGAGGGCCATAGGTTTCACTAGTGGCTTCTCTCATGATAGCATGTATTACAGTGGGTGAACAAATTACTACCGAGCAATTGATAGAAAAGCGCATAGTTATGATGATATCTAAGGCAATGATCATGAATATAGGCATCACGTCCATGTCAAGTAGACCGAAACGATTCTCCATCTACTACTATTACTCCACACATCGACCGCTATCCAGCATGCATCTAGATTATTAAGTTCATAAGAACGGAGTAACGCATTAGGCAAGATGACATGATGTAGAAGGATAAACTCAAGCAATATGATATAAACCCCATCTTTTTATCCTCGATGGCAACAATACAATACGTGGCGGTTCCTTTTCTGTCACTGGGATCGAGCAACGCAAGATTGAACCCAAAGCTAACCACTGCTCCCATTGCAAGAAAGATCAATCTAGTAGGCCAAACTAAACCGATAACTCGAAGAGACTTGCAAAGATATCAAATCATGCATATAAGAATTCAGAGAAGAACCAACTAATATTCATAGACAATCAAGTTCATGAACCCACAATTCATCGGATCTCCGCAAACACACCGCAAAAGAGTATTACATCGAATAGATCTCCAAGAACATTGAGGAGAACTTAGTATTGAGAACCAATAAGAGAGATAAGAAGCCATCTAGCTAATAACTATGGACCCGAAGGTCTGTGGTAAACTACTGACACATCATCGGAGAGGCTATGGTGTTGATGTAGAACCGCTCCGTGATTGAAACCCCCTCCGGCAGATCGCCGGAAAAGGCCCCAAGATGGGACCTCACGGGTACAGAAGATTGCGATAGTGGAAAAGTGGTTTCGTGGCTCTCCTGGATGTTTTCAGGGTATAAGAGTATATATATGTGAAAGAAGTAGGACGGTGGAGCTACGAGGGGCCCATGAAGGTGGGGGCCACGCCTACCCCCCTGGGCGCGGCCTCTTGCCTCGTGGCCGCCTCCTTGCGTCTCTGACTTCCACTCCAAGTCTCCTGGATTGCGTTTGTTCCAAGAAAGATCCTCGCGAAGGTTTCGTTCCGTTTGATATTCCTTTTTTGCGAAACACTGAAATAGGCAAACAAACAGCAATTTGCACTGGGCCTTCAGTTAATAGGTTAGTCCCAAAAATAATATAAAAGAGCATATTAAAGCCCATTAAACATCAAAAACAGACAATATAATAGCATGGAACAATCAAAAATTATAGATACGTTGGAGACATGTCAGATGGGTAGGAATAAATTTACTTTTAAGTTTCAGAACTAGTGCTGAAATAGCATCCGCATAAGATCTAGTAGTTTTAAGTATAGGAGCATCATGAAGACTCAAATTTCCCACACAATTGAAAAATTCTTGGATACGTTCTTTTCCCATAACGTTCCCTTGCCCCAAGATAAAAGTTTTAGTATCCAGATTGCCTGCACGTCCTATCTTAGGAGTGAGTTGATACGTCCATTTTGCATCATGCTTTTATATCGATATTTATTGCATTATGGGCTGTTATTACACATTATGTCACAATACTTATGCCTATTCTCTCTTATTTTACAAGGTTTACATCAAGAGGGAGAATGCGAAATTTGGAATTCTGAAATTTGGAAAAGGAGCAAATATTAGAGACCTATTCTGCACAACTCCAAAAGTCCTGAAACTTCACGGAAGTCATTTTTGGAATTAATAAAAAATACTGAGCGGAGAAAGTACCAGAGGGGGCCCACACCCAGGCCATGAGGGTGGGGGCGCGCCCTACCCCCCTGGGCGAGCCCCCCTGCCTCGTGGGCCCCCTGGCAGGCCTCCGGTGCCCATCTTCTGCTATATGAAGTCTTTTACCCTGGAAAAAATCATAAGCAAGCTTTCGGGAAGAAACTCTGCCGCCATGAGGCGGAAAGAAATCTAGGGCTCCAGCAGAGCTGTTCCGCCGGGGAAACTTCCCTCCGGGAGGGGGAAATCATCGCCATCGTCGTCATCAACGATCCTATCATCGGGAGGGGGTCAATCTCCATCAACATCTTCACCAACACCATCTCCTCTCAAACCCTAGTTCATCTCTTGTATCCAATCTTTGTCCCAAAGCCAAAGATTGGTACATGTGGGTTGCTAGTAGTGTTGATTACTCCTTGTAGTTGATACTAGTTGGTTTATTTGATGAATATTATATGTACAGATCCATTATGCATATTAATACCCCTCTGATTATGAACATGAATATGATTTGTGAGTAGTTACGTTTGTTCCTGAGGACATGGTAGAAGTCTTGCTATAAGTAGGCATGTCAATTTGGTATTCGTTCGATATTTTGATGAGATGTATGTTATCTCTCCTCTAGTGGTGTCATGTGAACGTCGACTACATGACACTTCACCATTATTTGGGTCTAGAGGAAGGCATCGGGAAGTAACAAGTAGATGATGGGTTGCTAGAGTGATAGAAGTTTAAACCCTAGTTTGTGCGTTGCTTCGTAAGGGGCTGATTTGGATCCATATGTTTCATGCTATGGTTAGGTTTACCTTAATACTTCTTTTGTAGTTGCGGACGCTTGCAATAGGAGTTAATCATAAGTGGGATGCTTGTCCAAGTAAGGACAGCACCCAAGCACCGGTCCACCAACATACCAAATTATCAAAGTAACGAATGCGAATCATATGAGTGTGATGAAAACTAGCTTGACAATAATTCCCATGTGTCCTCGGGAGCGCTTTTATCTATATAAGAGTTTGTCCAGGCTTGTCCTTTGCTACAAAAAGGATTGGGCCATCTTGCTGCACTTTATTTACACTTGTTACTTGTCACCCGTTACAAATTACTCTATCACAAAACTATCTGTTACCGATAATTTCAATGCTTGTAGAGAATACCTTACTGAAAACCGCTTGTCATTTCCTTCTGCTCCTTGTTGGGTTCGACACTCTTACTTATCGAAAGGACTACGATAGATCCCCTATACTTGTGGGTCATCAAGACACTTTTCTGGCGCCGTTGCCGGGGAGTGAAGTGCCTTTGGTAGGTGGTATTTGGTAAGGAAAAATTTATATAGTGTGCTGAAATTTACTGTCACTTGTTACTATGGAACATAATCCTTTGAGGGGCTTGTTCGGGGTATCTTCTCCCCGACCAGTAGAGCTGAGAGTTGCTCCTCAACCTACTGAACCTACTGAAAATGTTTACTTTGAAATTCCTTCGAGTATGATAGAGAAACTGCTAGCTAATCCTTTTGGAGGAGATGGAACATTGCATCCCGATTTACACCTAATCTATGTGGATGAAGTTTGTGGATTATTTAAGCTTGCAGGTATGCCCGATGATGTTATCAAGAATAAGGTCTTCCCTTTATCTTTGAAGGGAGAGGCATTGACATGGTATAGGCTATGTGATGATATGGGATCATGGAACTACAAACGGTTGAAATTGGAATTTCATCAGTTTTATCCTATGCATCTTGTTATCGTGATCGTAATCATATATATATTTTTTGGCCTCGCGAAGGAGAAATCATCGCTCAAGCTTGGGGGAGGCTTAAGTCAATGTTATATTCATGCCCCAATCATGAGCTCTCAAGAGAAATGATTATTCAAAATTTTTATGCTCGGCTCTCTCTCAATAATCGCTCCATGCTCGATACTTCTTGTACTGGCTCTTTTATGATGAAGACTATTGAATTCAAATGGGATTTATTGGAAAGAATTAAAAGCAACTCTGAAGATTGGGATCTCAAGAAGGTAAGGAGTCAGGTATAATACCTAAGTTTGATTGTGTTAAATCTTTTATGGATACTGATGTTTTCTGTGAATTTAGCACTAAATATGGACTTGACTCTGAGATAGTAGCTTCTTTCTGTGAATCCTTTGCTACTCATGTTGATCTCCCTAAGGAGAAGTGGTTTAAATATAATCCTCCCATTGAAGTAAAAGTAGTTGCACCTATTAAAGTTGAAGAAAAGACTATCACTTATGATGATCCTGTTGTTCCTACTGCTTATGTTGAGAAACCACCTTTCCCTGTTAGAAGAAGGGATCATGCTAAAGCTTCAACTGTAGTCAACAAAAGTAATATTAGGACACACAAACCCCCTGAGCAAGTTAAAGTTGAACCTAATATTGCTATGGTTAAAGATATCTTGGCTGATAATATCGATGGGCATGTTATTTATTTCTGTGATGAGACTGCTAGAATTGCTAAACCTGGTGCTAAAGATAAACATAGACCTATCGTAGGCATGCCTGTTATTTCTGTTAAAATAGGAGATCATTGTTATCATGGCTTGTGTGATATGGGTGCTAGTGCTAGTGCATTACCTCATTCTTTATACGAAGGAATTATGCATGATATTGCACCTGCTGAGATAGAAGATATCGATGTTACCATTAAACTTGCCAATAGAGATACTATTTCACCGATTGGGATTGTTAGAGATGTTGAAGTCTTGTGTGGGAAGGTTAAATATCCTGCTGATTTTCTTGTTCTTGGTTCCCCACAAGATAGCTTTTGTCCCATTATATTTGGTAGACCCTTCTTGAACACTGCTAATGCTAGGATAGACTGCGAAAAGGATGTTGTTACTATTGGTTTGGGTGATATGTCTCATGAGTTTAATTTTGCCAAATTTCGTAGACAACCCCGTGATGAGGAATTGCCTAGTAAAGATGAAATTATTGGTCTTGCTTCTATTTCCGTGCCTCGTGGTGATCCGTTAGAACAATATTGGCTAGACCATGAAAACGATACGTTTATGAATGAAAGGAGGGAAATAGATGAAGTATTCTTTAAACAGGGACCTATTCTGAAACACAACTTGCATGTTGAAATCCTAGGGGATCCTCCTCCACCCAAGGGTGATCCAGTGTTTGAGCTTAAACCGTTACCTGATACTCTCAAATATGCTTATCTTGATGAAAAGAAGATATATCCTGTTATTATTAGTGCTAACCTTTCAGAGCATGAAGAAGAGAAATTATTGAAAACTCTGAAGAAGCATTGTGCTGCTATTTGATATACTCTTGATGATCTTAAGGGCATTAGTCCCACTCTATGTCAGCACAAAATAAAAATTTGGAGAAAGACGCCAAACCAGTTATTGATCACCAACGGCGGCTAAATCCTAAGATGAAAGAAGTGGTAAGAAAGGAAATACTAAAGCTCCTTGAAGCAGGTATAATTTATCCCGTTGCTGATAGTCAGTGGGTAAGTCTTGTCCATTGTGTCCCTAAGAAGGGAGGTATTACTGTCGTTCCTAATGATAAAGATGAATTGATTCCGCAAAGAATTATTACAGGTTATAGGATGGTAATTGATTTCCGCAAATTAAATAAAGCTACTAAAAAGATCATTACCCTTTGCCTTTCATTGATCAAATGCTAGAAAGATTATCCAAACATACACATTTTTTCTTTCTAGATGGTTACTCTGGTTTCTCTCAAATACCCGTGTCAGCTGAGGATCAAGAAAAGACCACTTTTACTTGCCCTTTCGGTGCCTTTTGCTTATAGACGTATGACTTTTGGTTTATGTAATGCGCCTGCTACCTTTCAAAGATGCATGATGTCTATATTCTCTGACTTTTGTGAAAAGATTTGTGAGGTTTTCATGGATGATTTCTCTGTTTATGGTCCTCTTTTGATGATTGCTTGAGCAACCTTGATCGAGTTTTGCAGAGATGTGAAGAAACTAATCTTGTCTTGAATTGGGAGAAATGTCACTTTATGGTTAATGAAGGCATTGTCTTGGGGCATAAAATTTCGGAAAGAGGTATTGAAGTTGATAAAGCTAAAGTTGATGATATTGGAAAGATGCTGTGTCCCAAGGACATCAAAGGTATAAGAAGTTCCTTGGTCATGCCGGTTTTTATAGGAGGTTCATTAAGGAATTCTCAAAATTTTCTCGGCCTCTGACTAATCTATTACAAAAACATATACCTTTTGTCTTTGATGATGATTGTGTGGAAGCATTTCAAATACTTAAGAAAGCATTAATTTCTGCACCTATTGTCCAGCCACCTGATTGGAATTTACCCTTTGAAATCATGTGTGATGCTAGTGATTATGCTGTAGGTGTTGTTCTAGGACAAGGATTTGATAAAAAATTAAATGTTATTCAATATGCTAGTAAAACTATAGACAGTGCCCAGAGAAATTATGCTACTACTGAAAAATAATTCTTAGCAGTTGTATTTGCTTGTGATAAGTTCAGACCTTATATTGTTGATTCTAAAGTAACTATTCACACTGATCACGCTGCTATTAAATATATTATGGAAAAGAAAGATGCTAAACCTAGACTTATTAGATGGGTTCTCTTGCTACAAGAATTTGATTTGCATATTATTGATAGAAAGGGAGCTGAGAACCCCGTTGCAGACAACTTGTCTAGGTTAGAGAATGTTCTTGATGACCCACTACCTATTGATGATAGTTTTCCTGATGAACAATTAGATGTCATAAATGCTTCTCGTACGGCTCCATGGTATGCTGATTATGCTAATTACATTGTTGCTAAATTTATACCACCTAGTTTCACATACCAGCAAAAGAAGAAGTTTTTCTATGATTTGAGACATTACTTCTGGGATGACCCACATCTTTATAAACAAGGAGTAGATGGTGTTATTAGGTATTGTATACCTGAGCATGAACAGGAACAGATCCTACACAAGTGTCACTCCGAAGCTTATGGCGGACACCCATGCTGGAGATAGAACTGCACATAAGGTATTGCAATCCGGTTTTTATTGGCCTACTCTCTTCAAGGATGCCCGTAAGTTTGTCTTATCTTGTGATGAATGTCAAAGAATTGGTAATATAAGTAGACGTCAAGAAATGCCTATGAATTATTCGCTTGTTATTGAACCATTTGATGTTTGGGGCTTTGATTATATGGGACTATTTCCTTCCTCTAATGGGTATACACATATTTTAGTTGTTGTTGATTACGTTACTAAGTGGGTAGAAGCTATTCCAACTAGTAGTGCTGATCATAACACCTCTATTAAGATGCTTAAAGAAGTTATTTTTTCGAGGTTTGGAGTCCCTAGATATTTAATGACTAATGGTGGTTCACACTTTATTCATGGTGCTATTCGTAAAATGCTTGCTAAGTTTGATGTTAATCATAGAATCGCATCTCCGTATCACCCGTAGTCTAGTGGTCAAGTAGAATTGAGTAATAGAGAGCTCATATTAATTTTGCAAAAGACTGTTAATAGATCTAGAAAAAATTGGTCCAAGAAACTTGATGATGCATTATGGGCATATAGAACTGCATACAAAAATCCTATGGGTATGTCTCCGTATAAAATGGTTTATGGAAAAGCATGTCACTTACCTCTCGAACTAGAACATAAGGCATATTGGGCCATTAAAGAGCTCAATTATGATTTCAAGCTTGCCGGTGAGAAGAGGCTTTTTGACATTAGCTCACTTGATGAATGGAGAACTCAGGCCTACGAGAATGCCAAACTGTTTAAAGAAAAAGTTAAAAGATGGCATGACAAAAGGATACAAAAGTGTGAGTTTAATGTAGGTGATTATGTGTTGTTATTCAACTCTCGTTTAAGATTTTTATGGAAAACTTCTCTCTAAATGGGAAGGTCCTTACGTTATCGAGGAGGTCTATCATTCTGGTGCCATAAAAATCAACAACTTCGAAGGCACAAATCCGAAGGTGGTGAACGGCCAAAGAATCAAACATTATATCTCAGGTAATCCCATAAATATCGAAACTAATATTATTGAAACCGTAACCCCGGAGGAATACATAAGGGACACTTTCCAAAATGTTTCAGACTCTGAAAAGGAATAGGTACGTGGTACGGTAAGTAAACCGACTCCAAAACAGTTCTAGTGGCAATTTTTCTCCATTTTGGAATATTTAAGAAAATAGGAAAATAAGAAGTAGTCCAGGAAGGACACGAGGCTTCCACGAGGGTGGAGGGCGCGCCCTACCCCCCTGGGCGTGCCCCCTGCCTCGTGGGCACCTCGTGCGCTCTCCGGACTCTGTTTTCTTGCATGATACTTCTTTTGGTCGGTAAAAATTCATTATATAATCTCCCGAAGGTTTTGACTCTCGTATCACGCAAATATCCTCTGTTTTTGTTTCGAGCTGGTTTTTCTGACAGATCCAGATCACCATGACGTCTCCAAGCGCCCCCAAGGACAAGTTCTTCGAGAAGGTCATCAACCCCCACCTCGTGGAGGTGCTGCAACACCCTCAAACCATTGAGATGCGTGATGGGTTGCTGCACATCCGCGATGTTGAGGGACCAAGGAGGACAGGAAGCATGGAGACGAGGCTCGAAGCAATGGAGCAACAAGTTTTCAAGTGCCAGCGGATGGTGGAACGTGGACTCAACGCCAACCACATGATGATCGCGGAGTTCACCAACAACCACAAGCTGGATGCCAATAACATTGGGGAGACCATCTTCAAGCTTCACGAGAAGATCGAACATCTCCAAGCCCAAATCTATGACCTGCAAAACCAAAACTATGAGTATGAATATAGATTCAAGAGGATGAGTTTGGCAGCAGATTTGAGGATCCCGGAGACTCGATCATCCTTTTATGATAGTGAGCCTATGCCCTGGTGAAAGATCGTGGATGTCGCCTAGAGGGGGGGTGAATAGGCGCTTTAAAATAATTACGGTTGAGGCTTGAACAAATGCGGAATAAACCTAGCGGTTAATTTGTCAAGCACAAAACCTACAACAACTAGGCTCACCTATGTGCACCAACAACTTATGCTAAGCAAGAAAAACTACTTAGGTGATAGCAAGATATATGACAAGAAACAATATGGCTATCACAAAGTAAAGTGCATAAGTAAAGGGCTCGGATAAGAGATAAGCTGAGGCACGCAGCGGAGATGACGATGTATCCCGAAGTTCACACCCTTGCGGATGCTAATCTCCGTTTGGAGCGGTGTGGAGGCACAATGCTCCCCAAGAAGCCACTAGGGCCACCGTAATCTCCTCACGCCCTCGCACAATGCAATATGTCGTGATTCCACTAAGGGACACTTGAGGGCGGTCACCGAACCCGTACAAATGGCAACCCTTGGGGGCAGTCACCGAACCCGTACACTTTGGCAACCCTTGGGGCGGTCACGGTGCAAATCAAATTGCTCAGGCGATCTCCACAACCTAATTGGAGACCCCGACGCTTGCCCGGATCTTTACACCACAATGATTGAGCTCCGAACACCACCAACCGTCTAGGGCGCCAAGGCACCCAAGAGGAACAAATTCTAGGGTGCCCAAACACCCAAGAGTAATAAGCTTCTCAAACTTCACTTCCACGTATCACCGTGGAGAACTCAAACCGATGCACCAAATGCAATGGCAAGGGAACACGGAGTGCCCAAGTCCTTCTCTCCCAAATCCCACCAAAGCAACTAATGCTTGGGAGGAAAATGAGAGGAAGAACGAAAGAAGAACACAAAGAACTCCAAGATCTAGATCCAAGGAGTTCCCCTCATAGAGGAGAAAGTGATTGGTGGAAATGTGGATCTAGATCTCCTCTCTCTTTTCCCTCAAAAACTAGCAAGAATCCATGGAGGGATTGAGAGTTAGCAAGCTCGAAGAAGGTCAACAATGGGGGAAGAACACGAGCTCAAAGGATAAGCTTCAATGGGGAAGACCCCTTTTATAGGTGGGGAAAATCCAACCGTTATGCTCACAACCAGCGCAGAAGCGGTACTACCGCTTCGTCCTCACGGTACTACCGCTAGGGATCAGTACTACTGCTTATGGTACAAAAAAATACTTCCGTACCTACCTCCGCAGTACTTGGGACGAGTTTTTTGGTCCGGAGCGGTACTACCGATGTAGGAGCAGCGGTAGTACCGCTCTGGAGCGGTAGTAAAAAATTACATCCGCTCCAATTCACGGTAGTACCGCTGCAGCCTTTTCAGAACACCAAAACTACCATAACTTCTGCATTCGGACTCCGAATTCGACGAAACCAAGTTTGTTAGAAAGCTAGAGACAAGGTCTAACACAATCTTGAGAGAAATACCAATAATAAGCAAATGAGAAAAGGCGCAAAAGAAAAAGGTGAGAACCCTTCCTCGGAAAAGACCGGTAAAACCTCCAACACCGAAAACATCATAGAAGACGATGCAAACTCCGTTTCGATGAACTCAAGCTTGTCATCAAGATGACCATAAGCTCTAAGGCTCACAAAGAGAACCAAACAAGAACCAAGAAACATGATGCAAGGATGCAATGGTTTGAGATCTCGACGAACGATACGATCAAGCTACTCACTTGAGAGCCCCCCTTGATAGTATGGCGATCGATCCTATAACCCGGTCTCCCAACTACCACCATGAGACCAGTAAAATAGAAAACCTATCAAGGGCAAACCTTTATCTTGCACATGATCCACATGAGCTAGATGATGACGATCTTGTCCTCCTCAAGATGGACCACATTTCTTGATTTCGTTGTGTCGATGGAGACTAGATGATTGCTCCCCCATACTCCACTATGGGTGAGCCACTCTTCGGCACATCTTCACAAGTCCATTGACACCACAATGGATGGAAAGCTTCAAGCACTTGATCTCTTCGTGATGCTCCACTTGAACTTGCACACGGCAATCTTGATGACGATCACCACTTGATGTCATCCTTTTCATGGGTTGTATGATATCTTCCTCTTGACGCAAGCCCATGGACACGTACCTAACCCCACATAGACTCTCACATAGACCATGGGTTAGTACACAAAGTGCAATGGATAATTCTTACCATACCATGGGATCAATTGATCCCTCTCGGTACATCTTCTACGCTTTGTGAGTTGATCAACTTGATTCACTCTTGACTTAGTCTTGATCAACCTTGAATCTTTCCAACTCTCTTCATTTGGATGATGTCTTGAAGGTAAACATGAATGATCACACAATCTTCTTCTTCAAGACATGCTTGCAATAAGCTCAACACTCACATGACCAATCTTTGGATAATTCCTTAATAGCACCTTGGTCAACACATAAACTCCTTGAAACCAACACATGGACTTCAAGAAATGCCTATGGACAAATCCTTCAAATATAACTCAATGCAACCATTAGTCCATAGAGGATGTCATCAATTACCAAAACCACACATGGGGGCACTGCATGTCCTTTCAATCTCCCCCATTTTGGTAATTGATGACAATCACTTTCAAGAGAGTTTATATAAGGAATTATGCATCACCATGCAATGCAACAACCAATAATGCATGCGTATGAGATGCAAATGCTTAGGAACAAAACCAAAGCAAGGAGAAAACTCTGAAGACTTCTCCACAAAACTCTCTGAAACTTCTCCCCATTGGCATCGATTGCCAAAATGGGCTTAAACGCTAAGAAGACCAATATAAAAGGTGTTCCTCCAAAAGTTGTGTATTTCTCAACAAGAGAGTGGAATGCCATACACATATCCAAAGGTAATACTTGGAGGAAGACCAACTATATTGAGGCACCAAGATTGCAAAAGAATGATATGCCACAAAGACATAACAAAGAGAGAAACAAGCAATCAAGCAATCAAAAGATACCAATTGAAGCAAGCTATCAAAAGATATCAACTGAACCAACTAGACCAAAGATCCTCTGAGCCACATGAAAAAGATATTATGATATGAGCAGAGGATTGTTCTAAAGAAACTAGAGAAGCTCCCATGATTTGTGCACATCAAGAATTTTTGTATTTGGATACAAAGTGCACAAAATAGGATCATAGCTCCCCAAAGTCAATGTAAACTAACAACAAGTGCAAGAGAGCATATAGGAAACTAAGCCTAGCGCTTGCAACAAGCACATGGTTGAGCAACATTGTAAAAGAGGCAACTTAAGAATAGGCTCAACCAAAATGATGTGTGTGAGTCATGGCAAAGCACATGAGAAGACTAATATACGGATGAGCATAAGCATCAACATAGTCTCGAATGAATGAGATACACGGTGCAAGGCCTTTCATTCTCACACACAACTAGCAAATGGGTTCACAAGCTTAATAATAAGAAAATAGAGAACCTATGCTTGTGACAGCCCGTGGTGAAGATAGACGATGAGAGGCTCATCAAGACGAGGGGTGCCAATTAAGATGGCAAAAGCCTCGTAAAGATGAGCAAGAGGAAAATAATCTTCACCACACAAGAGTGCATCAAGATGCAACGATAGAGGACACGCACTCAAGGCAAAAGCTTTCACGGAGCCCCAAAGAAATAACATAAGAAAGACAAGGTGGACGTGAAAGAAAGGATATCAACTAGAGATGTAATTTCTCTCAAGTGTATAAGGTTCTAGGTAGACAAAATCATGATGATATATATCTACAAAGAGGGATGTACACCCGAAATAGTTACAACATGAAGGAACAAGATATCCATAAGGAATTCATAAATATACCAATAAGATATTTGCTTGAAAGCATATCACTTGGCTAGATATGGTCTTATTGTATATAAATGAATTCCTACCCATGAACATCAAAGACATCACAACTAGCAACATGAGATCATCGTTGAGATGCTTTGAGAAAGGAAACAAGTATCACAAGAAAGAATGAAATACATGCCATGATACAACCTACACAAGGTTGATGCAAGTAATGTGTGCATGTAGTAGATGATGATACTTATTACCGAGATACCATTGGAAGGATGTAGTAGATACCAATTGAAGGTAGATAGTAGTTCATTGATCATCCTAGCTTGACTCCAATATGCACATGGTGACAACACCTTCCTTGTGAGTGAGCCGAGCATCCAATGCATCTCCAAATGTTCCTATAAGAACAACACAAACTAAACGGTACCCAAACTCATCGGAACCAAATAGTTAGAAACACCAATACATAGGACAAACTCCACATAAATATGTGCATATAGATATGAAAATGAATATCATGCACATCTCATCCAAATTGAGACTAGGTGGAGTTTCTCCCATATATTGAGTCAAAGAAAGAAAGCATGCCAAATAAAATACATGAAGAAAACATGCATGCTCAAGACTTCAAAACCCAAAACCACAAGACAAAGAAATGCCAAGTGAAAAGGATACCAAATGAATAAAACATCACTTGGAGGATATCCATAAAAGATACATCAAGGAATGAGATATCCATTGATACACTCAAAATAAAAGATATCAAACTCCCAAAAGAGAGGATGGTTCCAAACAAACCAAGCTCTCTACAAAGTTTCATGATAGCACAAAGTACCAAAGCGAAAACGGCTTGCCTTCCACCAACACACACTTGATAAGGATCGCAAGAAGAGTGTTCTATAGAGAATAAGATAGCTCCCCAAGACTAGTGCATTATAGAGAATTTGCATTTGAATACAAAATGCACAAGGTGGGATCACCACTTTCACTATATCTAGAAAACACTAGACAAGGACGAGAAAAAACAAGATCCACAAGTGGTAGGGAAGACAACGGAGTTGACACAAACCTTGGCAAGAGAAAAGGAAAAATAAAAACAAAAGCCAATGTAAAGATGATCAATAAATTCTACCACAAAAGTGAGTACCAATTGTCAAAAGACAAGAAGTAAATGGAAATAATTCCCGGTGGTAGATAGCAAGGATATCCGACATCATCTTCACACCAAACACAAGCAAATTGCAACTTATAGAGCTATCATGCCACCTAGGAACAAGATAATTTACAATATCAATTATAGGTGACAATATCTCAAATGTACACATTTTCTAGGCTAGTAATACACACATAGCATATTACTCCCCATAATGTGATACCAATTAAAGATAGACAAGAGGCAATTAAAAGGATCCAACAAGAGATAATTAATGGAAAATTTAGAATTTGAATTTCTCATGAGAGATATACCACCTAGAGACTAGATAATCTTGAAATATCAATACTAGATGGTATTACTCATGTACACACATTTATAGGATTGTGAGGTGCACAAAGCACATCACTCCCCCATAATGGGATATTCCATTAATCTCTCACAAGAGCCAACTAAGAAATAAACAAGATGCAAAAGGCTCAACACACAACACACATGTACATGATGTGCAAACCAACATGCACATACTTGATTTCTCAAGATAAGCAATTTGGAAGCACAACATATACAAGCACATGCAAGATACAAAACCACAACATGCTAAGGGACAAGTAACTTTTAATGTAAGCAATTTAAGCACGAGTTACCGCAAGGAGGAACATTGGATATATGATAGAAAGATAATCCAAATGACTTGGCTTGACACAATATGAATGATGAGGACCCCTTAAATCTTCATAATGTAGCCAAGTCTCCAATGACCTCCAACAACACCTATTGATCAAGTTTGAGCTAGTTGGTCCCCAACCAAGTTGGGTCCTAAGAGGTTAGTCACAATAGGCTTGGCCACCCAAATGGTTCTTTTCTTGACACCACTTTGAGTACCAACAAACTTGGCAAACACATTGCCAACCTTATCATTCCCAAGAGAATAGACATCATCAATAATAATTGGGTTGGATAAGTTACCACTAGTGCATGAAGAAGCAACGTGGCCTTTCTCACGACATAAGTAGCAACGTCTACTCTTCACTTTCTTCTCACTTGATTTATCAACAAGAGAAGCATTAACTTGAGTCTTCTTGGGAAGTGGCCTTTCTTCAACTTGAGGTTGAGCATGAGATTGAACTTGTGCCCTCTTCCCTTGTTGCTTGACACTAATGGCCTTCTTCTTCAATGGGCAAGATCTAACATGATGCCCTTCTACTTTGCACTTGAAGCAAACAATCTTGGCCGATTTCTTGACTTGTTCTTGGCCCTTCTTTTTGTTCATCTTGGACTTCTTCTTCTTATTGGAGTTGAATCCAAGTCCACCTTTGTCATTGGAGGATTTTTGCACACTCAAGATATTGTTGAGTGTGGATTTCCCTTCATGACTCTTTTCCAAGTCTTTCTTCAAAGAAGTGACTTGGGCCTTGAGCTCTTTGATTTCCTCTACATGGTTAGTCTCAACACAAGCACTAGAGGAAGTATAAGTTTCATCTTTAGAGCAATAAGGCAAGGAAAGCAATTCATCACAAGATGTACCAATGTTATGCATGGATGAATCGCGAGGACTAGCACAAGGCAATATAGCATTTTGAATAAAAGTAGTGCTAGTATCCACATGAGGCTCACTAGATGTTACCTTAGAAATCGTGGCCTCATGAGCTAACTTTAGCACATTATGGGATACTAGAAGATCATCATAAGAGCTTGTGAGCTTTACATGATTTTCTTCCAACATCCCATAATTGCTAGATAACAACTCAAGTTGAGCCCTTAGCTCAACATTCTCCTTCAATATGGATGCTTCACAAGAGATAGAGTTAGTAGCACAAGCATCATCATTAGCAACAAGAGGAGAAGACAACTTGGCAAGCTCTTTTGAATATGAAGCTTTAAGTTGAGCATGAGACTCGGTGAGTTTGATGAGCTCACTCTTAATGACCCTTGAGCCATTTTCGAGGTGCTCAAAGTCCTCAAGGAGTTTAGCATGCACAACTTCAAGCTCCTCATTTTTAGTTCCAAAATCATTGGCCACCTCAAGAGCTCTATCACGAGATTCCCTCACTCTAGATAATTCTAGAGCAAAAGTCTCCTCAAGAGATTCCTTGGTGGTTTTTTCAAGTTCAAGAGCTTGAGAGAGGTTCGCAATCTCATTAGCGTAATCACGCTCATGACCTTCCATTTTATCAATGGTGACCTCATGCTCCTCAAGACGAGATTCCAACTCATCAATATATTTCTTGCCCTCAATAGCAATAGACATGATTTCCATGAAGTTGGAACGAGCAATTTTATTCTTAAGAAGAGCTTTAAAATCATTTCCCCTTAATTTTTAAGGAGGCAACATCATCACTCTCTTCATCATAATCAACATCATCATCACTCTTGCCATCATCAATATCATCACAAGATATATTGGGATTCAAAGTGGGAGATACCTTTGAAGCCTTGGCCATAAGGCAAAATGCAATAGATGATGATATAGGATCCCTTGAAGCACCATTCAAGACCACATCTTGTTCCATGGAGTGTTGGGATTCATCTACATTGTTAGCACAACAACTCGAGGAAATACATGCATTTTTATCATGGCAACAAGATATAGCAAGCATATCATCATGAGATTTAGTCAAGCAATTTCTACATGATATGCAAGGACTATCAACACAAGCA
This sequence comes from Aegilops bicornis, assembly GCA_021605145.1. Lineage (NCBI taxonomy): Eukaryota > Viridiplantae > Streptophyta > Magnoliopsida > Poales > Poaceae > Aegilops > Aegilops bicornis. The sequence continues at coordinate 677,985,722 of CM038675.1, forward strand.
AGTGAAACATTTGGAGTGCTCGAAGTGCTAAGGCCCAAAGACGGAGCATTGCAATAATATAGTGATGAAGAATCATCCACAAAAAGCACAGTATCATCATTGCAATGACCGACAATACTCACCATATCATTACCTTGTGGCAAACCACATGTAGGTGAAGTAGAAGAAGTTGAGAAGACTATACGGCCGGAGGTGGAGGGAGAACAATCATCCCTACAAATCTTGGACACACCATATTTATCTTGAAGCTTAGTCCACAACTCATGAGCATCCGGAGCGGCATGAGTTGAAATATAACTACATTGCTCAAAGCATCGAAAAGCACATTAGAAGCTTGAGCATTGAGATAAGAGTTTATATCATCCTCTAAAGATAATCTTTGGGGATCCTTTGGAGGAGAAAAACCCATATCTACAATTCGCTCCAAATTTGGGTCCATGACCCTAAAGAGATTAAGCATGCGAATTACCCAAACATCAAAATTTGTGCCATCGAAACTAAGAGTGTCAGAGAATCCTAAACCCCTAGTCGACATCTTTACTCTCTAGGTGGTTAAGCCCAACAAAGAGAGACGAGGCTCTGATACCAATTGAAAGATCGTGGATGTCACCTAGAGGGGGGGTGAATAGGCGCTTTAAAATAATTACGGTTAAGGCTTGAACAAATGCGGAATAAACCTAGCGGTTAATTTGTCAAGAACAAAACCTACAACAATTAGGCTCACCTATGTGCACCAACAACTTATGCTAAGCAAGAAAAACTACTTAGGTGATAGCAAGATATAAGACAAGAAACAATATGGCTATCACAAAGTAAAGTGCATAAGTAAAGGGCTCGGATAAGAGATAACCGAGGCACGCGGAGATGACGATGTATCCCAGTTCACACCCTTGCGGATGCTAATCTCCGTTTGGAGCGGTGTGGAGGCACAATGCTCCCCAAGAAGCCACTAGGGCCACCGTAATCTCCTCACGCCCTCGCACAATGCAAGATGCCGTGATTCCACTAAGTGACCCTTGAGGGCGGTCACCGAACCCGTACAAATGGCAACCCTTGGGGGCGGTCACCGAACCCGTACACTTTGGCAACCCTTGGGGGCGGTCACCGGTACCCGTCAAATTGCTCGGGGCGATCTCCACAACCTAATTGGAGACCCCGAAGCTTGCCCGGATCTTTACACCACAATGATTGAGCTCCGAACACCACCAACCATCTAGGGCGCCAAGGCACCCAAGAGGAACAAACTCTAGGGTGCCCAAACACCCAAGAGTAATAAGCTTCTCAAACTTCACTTCCACGTATCACCGTGGAGAACTCAAACCGATGCACCAAATGCAATGGCAAGGGAACACGGAGTGCCCAAGTCCTTCTCTCCCAAATCCCACCAAAGCAACTAATGCTTGGGAGGAAAATGAGAGGAAGAACGAAAGAAGAACACAAAGAACTACAAGATCTAGATCCAAGGGGTTCCCCTCACTTAGAGGAGAAAGTGATTGGTGGAAATGTGGATCTAGATCTCCTCTCTCTTTCCCTCAAAAACTAGCAAGAATCCATGGAGGGATTGAGAGTTAGCAAGCTCGAAGAAGGTCAACAATGGGGGAAGAACACGAGCTCAAAGAATAAGGTTCAATGGGGAAGAAGACCCCCTTTTATAGGTGGGGGAAAATCCAACCGTTATGCTCACAACCCGCACAGAGCGGTACTACCGCTCGTCCTCACGGTACTACCGCTAGGGATCGCGGTACTACTGCTTGCGGTACAAAAAAATACTTCCGTACCTACCTCCGCAGGACTTGGGACGAGTTTTTTGGTCCGGAGCGGTACTACCGCTGTAGGAGCCGCGGTAGTACCGCTCTGGAGCGGTAGTAAAAAATTACATTCGCTCCAATTCGCGGTAGTACCGCTGCAGCCTTTTCAGAACACCAAAACTACCATAACTTCTGCATTCAGACTCCGAATTCGACGAAACCAAGTTTGTCGGGAAGCTAGAGACAAGGGCTAACACAATCTTGAGAGAAATACCAATAATAAGCAAATGAGAAAAGGCGCAAAAGAAAAAGGTGAGAACCCTTCCTCGGAAAAGACCGGTAAAACCTCCAACACCGAAAACATCATAGAAGACGCATGCAAACTCCGTTTTCGATGAACTCAAGCTTGTCATCAAGATGACCATAAGCTCTAAGGCTCACAAATAGAACCAAACAAGAACCAAGAAACATGATGCAAGGATGCAATGGTTTGAGATCTCGACGAACGATACGATCAAGCTACTCACTTGAGAGCCCCCCTTGATAGTACGGCTATCGATCCTATAACCCGGTCTCCCAACTACCACCATGAGACCAGTAAAATAGAAAACCTATCAAGGGCAAACCTTTATCTTGCACATGATCCACATGATCTAGATGATGACGATCTTGTCCTCCTCAAGATGGACCACATTTCTTGATTTCGTTGGGTCGATGGAGACTAGATGATTGCTCCCCCATACTCCACTATGGGTGAGCCACTCTTTGGAACATCTTCACAAGTCCATTGACACCACAATGGATGGCAAGCTTCAAGCACTTGATCTCTTTGTGGTGCTCCACTTGAACTTGCACACGGCAATCTTGATGACGATCACCACTTGATGTCATCCTTTCCATGGGTTGTATGATATCTTCCTCTTGACGCAAGCCCATGGACACGCGTACCTAACCCCACATAGACTCTCACATAGACCATGGGTTAGTACACAAAGTGCAATGGATAATGCTTACCATACCATGGGATCACTTGATCCCTCTCGGTACATCTTCTACGCTTTGTGAGTTGATCAACTTGATTCACTCTTGACTTAGTCTTGATCAACCTTGAATCTTTCCAACTCTCTTCGTTTGGATGATGTCTTGAAGGTAAACATGAATGATCACACAATCTTATTCTTCAAGACATGCTTGCAATAAGCTCAACACTCACATGACCAATCTTTGGATAATTCCTTAATAGCACCTTGGTCAACACATAAACTCCTTGAAACCAACACATGGACTTCAAGAAATGCCTATGGACAAATCCTTCAAATATAACTCAATGCAACCATTAGTCCATAGAGAATGTCATCAATTACCAAAACCACACATGGGGTCACTGCATGTCCTTTCACCTGGAAGATGGACGACAGACCTACATCATCAACAACCTCACCATCTTATTCACCAGCAAGGGAGACATAATCACATGGGTATGGGCACTCCCCTTGGAAACTACCAAGCTTGGGTGAGGTGCCCCAGTATCGTATCACCATCACACTCCTATCTTTACAGTTTTTCTTAGTTCGATCCTTTTGGTAATATCTTGATCTAGTAGAATAAAGTTTTAGTATGATTTAGTTTTGAGTTTTGCCTTATGATCCTTCTATGTAATCGAATCCGTGAGCTATATATAATAAAGATTAGTGTTGAGTCAAGGTCTTGATTACTATGCTTTGATCTTGAGGGAATAAAAAGAAAAAGAAAGAATAAAAATAAATAAAGAGATCATATTGATCTTATGGAGAGTAATGACTTGACATATAAAGAGTATGATGATTAAAAGTTGTTGAGAGTTGACAAACATAGTTTTGGTCATCGTTGCAATTAATAGGAAGTAATAAAGAAAGAGAGATTCTCACGTATAAATATACTATCTTGGACGTCTTTTATGATTGGGAGCACTCAATAAAATATGACATGCTAAAGAGTTGATGTTGGACAAGGAAGACAACGTAATGGGTTATGTTTTCTTATATCCGAAACAAAGTATATTGTCATGGATCATCCAACATGTTGAGCTTGCTTTTCTCCCTCATGCTAGCCAAATTATTTGTACCAAGTAGAGATACTACTTGTGCTTCCAAATACCCTTAAAACCAGTTTTGCTATGAGAGTCCACCATATCTACCTATGGATTGAGTAAGATCCTTCAAGTAAGTTGTCATCGTTGCATGCAATAAAAATTGCTCTCTAAATATGTATGACTTATTAGTGTGGATAAAATAAGCTTTATACGATCTTGTGATGTGGAAGAAATAAAAGCGACGGACTGCATAATAAAGGTCCACATCACAAGTGGCAATATAAAGTGACGTTCTTTTGCATTAAGATTTCATGCATCCAACCAAAAGCACATGACAACCTCTGCTTCCCTCTGCGAAGGGCCTATCCTTTACTTTTTTCTTATTCCTTATGCAAGAGTCATGGTGATCTTCACCTTTCCTTTTTACATTTTATCCTTTGGCAAGCACATTGTGTTGGAAGATCCTGATATATATATATATATATATATATATATATATATATATATATATATATATATCCAATTGGATGTAAGTTAGCATGAATTATTATTGTTGACATTACCCTCGAGGTAAAAGGTTGGGAGGCGAAACTATAAGCCCCTATCTTTCTCTGTGTCCGATTAAAACTCCATAACCACAAGTATTGCGTGAGTGTTAGCAATTGTGAAAGACTAAATGATAGTTGAGTATGTGGACTTGCTGAAAAGCTCTTATATTGACTCTTTCCGATGTTATGATAGATTGCAATTGCCTCAATGACTGAGATTATAGTTTGTTAGTTCTCAATGAAGTTTCTGATTCATACTTTACATTATGAATAGATTATTACTTGAGCATAAGAAATCATATGACAATATACATATATGTTGCTGTTATAAGAATGATCATGATGCCCTCATGTCCGTATTTTATTTTATTGACACCTCTATCTCTAAACATGTGGACATATTTATCGTTATCGGCTTCCGCTTGAGGACAAGCGAGGTCTAAGCTCGGGGAGTTGATACGTCCATTTTGCATCATGCTTTTATATCGATATTTATTGCATTATGGGCTGTTATTACACATTATGTCACAATACTTATGCCTATTCTCTCTTATTTTACAAGGTTTACATGAAGAGTGAGAATGCCGGTAGCTGGAATTCTGGGCTGGAAAAGGAGCAAATATTAGAGACCTATTCTGCACAACTCCAAAAGTCCTGAAACTTCATGGAAGTCATTTTTGGAATTAATAAAAAATACTGAGCGGAGAAAGTACCAGAGGGGACCCACACCACAGCCACGAGGTGGGGCGCCCTACCAGGCGCGCTCCCTGTCTCGTGGGCCCCTGGAAGGCCTCCGGTGCCCATCTTACGCTATATGAAGTCTTTTACCTGGAAAAAAACATAAGCAAGCTTTCAGAAGAAACTTCGCCGCCACGAGGCGGAACCAATCTAGGGCTCAAGAGCTGTTTGTTACGTGGGAAACTTCCCTCGGAGGGGAAATCATCGCCATCATCTTCACCAACGATCCTCTCATCGGGAGGGGGCCAATCTCCATCAACATCTTCACCAACACCATCTCCTCTCAAACCCTAGTTCATCTCTTGTATCCAATCTTTGTCCCAAAGCCTCAGATTGGTACCTGTGGGTTGCTAGTAGTGTTGATTACTCCTTGTAGTTGATGCTAGTTGGTTTATTTAGTGGAAGATTATATGTTCAGATTCATTATGCATATTAATACCCCTCTGATTATGGACATGAATATGATTTGTGAGTAGTTACGTTTGTTCCTGAGGACATGGGAGAAGTCTTGCTATAAGTAGTCATGTCAATTTGGTATTCGTTCGATATTTTGATGAGATGTATGTTGTCTCTCCTCTAGTGGTGTCATGTGAACGTCAACTACATGACACTTCACCATTATTTGGGCCTAGAGGAAGGCATTGGGAAGTAATAAGTAGATTATGGGTTGCTACAGTGACAGAAGCTTAAACCCTAGTTTATGCATTGCTTCGTAAGGGGCTGATTTGGATCCATATGTTCCGTGCTATGGTTAGGTTTACCTTAATACTTCTTTTGTAGTTGCGGACGCTTGCAATAGGAGTTAATCATAAGTGGGATGCTTGTCCAATAAGGACAACACCCAAGCACCGGTCCACCCACATACCAAATTATCAAAGTAACGAACGTGAATCATATGAGCGTGATGAATACTAGCTTGACGATAATTCCCATGTGTTCTCGGGAGCGCTTTTCTCTATATAAGAGTTTGTATAGACTTGTCCTTTGCTACAAAAAGGATTGGGCCATCTTGCTGCACTTTATTTACACTTGTTACTTGTCACCCGTTACAAATTACTTTATCACAAAACTATCTGTTACTGATAATTTCAGTGCTTGCAGAGAATACCTTACTGAAAACCGCTTGTCATTTTCTTCTGCTCCTCGTTGGGTTCGACACTCTTACTTATCGAAAGGACTATGATAGATCCTCTATACTTGTGGGTCATCATTAGGCCATCATCTGTTGGTGCCATACCGAAATCACTCATGATTGCAAGCAAAGGATAGATCTAACAAGAAAACGGCGAAAGAAAAACAGAGGCGAATAAAATGACAAATTTTTGTGAAGCGGGGGGAGGAAAAAGAGAGGAAAATGGCAAATAATGTAAATTGCAAGGAGATGAGATTTGTGATTAGGAACCTGGTATATGTTGAAGATTCTCCCTGGCAACGGCGTCAGAAATTCCTTTTGATGTCGCTTGAAGCTACGTCGGTATTTCCCCAAAGAGGAAGGGATGATGCAGCACAGCGGCGGTAGGTATTTCCCTCAAATATGAAACCAAAGTTATCGAACTAGTAGGAGAACCAAGCAATACAACGTAAACAACCCCTGCACACAAATAACAACCACTTGCAACCCTACGTGTTAAAGGGGTTGTCAATGCCTTTCGAGTAACGGCGCCAGAAGCAGTGCGCGGACGGGATAAAGTTTTTGTAGTAAATTGATAGATCGAACGCCAAATAAAATAAATAAGGAAAAATTGCAGCAAGGTATTTTTGTATTTTTGGTTTAATAGATCTGAAAATAAATGCAAGAGAAAAGTAGATCGCAAAGGCAAATATATGAGAAAGAAGACCCGGGGGCCGTAGGTTTCACTAGTGTCTTCTCTCGAGAAAAATAGCAAACGGTGGGTAAACAAATTATTGTTGGGAAATTTATAGAACTTCAAATAATTATGACAATATCCAAGTAATGGTCATTATATAGGCATCACGTCCAAGATTAGTAGACCGACTCCTGCCTGCATCTTCTACTATTACTCCACACATCAACCGCTATCCAGCATGCATCTAGTGTATTAAGTTCATGGAGAAACAGAGTAATGCAATAAGAACAATGATATGATGTAGACAAGATCTATCTATGTAGAGATAGACCTCATCGTTTTATCCTTAGTAGCAACGATACATACATGTCGGTTCCCTTTCTGTCACTAGGATCAAGCACTGTAAGATCGAACCCACTACAAAGCACCTCTTCCCATTGCAAGATAAATAGATCAAGTTGGCTAAACAAAACCCAAATATCGGAGAAGAAATACGAGGCTATAAGCAATCATGCATATAAGAGATCAAAGAAACTCAAATAACTTTCATGGATATAAAAAGATATATCTGATCATAAACTCAAAGTTCATCAGATCCCAACAAACACACTGCAAAAGAGTTACATCATATGGATCTCCAAGAGACCATTGTATTGAGAATCCAGCGAGAGAGAGAGAGAGAAAGCCATCTAGCTACTAACTACGGACTCGAAGGTCTACAAAGAACTACTCACGCATCATCGGAGAGGCACCAATGGAGGTGGTGAACCCCATTCGAGATGGTGTCTAGATTGGATCTGGTGGTTCTGGACTCTGTGACGGCTGGATGAATATTTCATCGATGCCTTTAGGGTTTCTAGAATATTGATACGTCTCCAACGTATCTATAATTTTTTATTGTTCCATGCTATTATATTATCCATCTAGGATGTTTTATATGCATTTATATGCTATTTTATATGATTTTTGGGACTAACCTATTAACCTAGCGCCCAGTGCCAGTTTCTGTTTTTTCCTTGTTTTTGAGTATCACAGAAAAGGAAAACCAAACGAAGTCCAGTTGACCTGAAAATTGACGGAGATTATTTTTGGACCAGAAGAAGCCCACGGAGCACCGGAGATGGGCCAGAGGAGTCCCGAGGCACCCACGAGGGTGGGGGCACGCCCTACCCCCCTGGGCGCGCCCCCTACCTCGTGGTCGGCTCGTAGACCCCCTGACTTGTTCCCGGCGCTAAAACCTCTTATATATACAGAAACCCCCAAAACATAACCTAGATCGGGAGTTCCGCCGCCGCAAGCCTCTGTAGCCACCGAAAGCCAATCTAGACCAGTTCGGCACCTCACGAGGGGGGGAATCCTCTCCGTGGCCATCTTCATCATCCCGATGCTCTCCATGACGAGGAGGGAGTAGTTCACCCTTGGGGCTGAGAGTATGTACCAGTAGCTATGTGCTTGATCTCTCTCTCTCTCTCTCTCTCTCTCTCTCTCTCTCGTGTTCTTGAGGTGGTACGATCTTGATGTATCGCGAGCTTTGCTATTATAGTTGGATCTTATGATGTTTCTCCCCCTCTACTCTCTTGTAATGGATTGAGTTTTCCCTTTGAAGTTATCTTATAGTATTGAGTCTTTAAGGATTTGAGAACACTTGATGTATGTCTTGCATGATCTGCGATGACAATGGGATATCACGTGATCTACTTGATGTATGTTTTGGTGATCAACTTGCGGGTTCCGTAACATTGTGAACTTATGTATAGGGTTGGCACACGTTTTCGTCTTGACTCTCCGGTAGAAACTTTGGGGCACTCTTTGAATAGATGACTCTGAGATTGTGTGATGCATATCGTATAATCATACCCACGGATACTTGAGGTGACATTGGAGTATCTAGGTGACATTAGGGTTTTGGTTGATTTGTGTCTTAAGGTGTTATTCTAGTACGAACTCTTGAACAGATCGATCAGAAAGAATAATTTTGAGGTGGTTTCGTACACTACCATAATCTCTTCGTTTGTTCTCCTCTATTAGTGACTTTGGAGTGACTCTTTGTTGCATGTTGAGGGATTGTTATATGATCTAATTATGTTATTATTGTTGAGAGAACTTGCACTAGTGAAAGTATGAATCCTAGGCCTTGTTTCAACGCATTGCAATACTATTTACGCTCACTTTTATTACTTGTTACCTTGTTGTTTTATATTTTCAGATTACAAAAACCTATATCTACCATCCATGTTGCACTTGTATCACCATCTCTTCGTCGAACTAGTGCACCTATACAATTTACCATTGTATTGGGTGTGTTGGGGACACAAGAGACTCTTTGTTATTTGGTTGCAGGGTTGCTTGAGAGAGACCATCTTTATCCTACGCCTCCCACGGATTGATAAACCTTAGGTCATTCACTTGAGGGAAATTTGCTATTGTCCTACAAACCTCTGCACTTGGAGGCCCAATAACGTCTACAAGAAGAAGGTTGTGTAGTAGACAGGGACGGAGCCAGAAATTTGGCATAGGGGGGGGGGGGGGGCGAGTTCCACGCTTGAGCTCTACTAGACTAATGAGCTAAAAAATGAATATTTAGAGTGTGAAAAAAGGCTAAACTTGAACTCATGTTTTCATTGATGTTTGGGACGCCACAAGAAGACAATACAAATTGTCCACTTTGACAGGCAAAATTAGTTCCCAAATTAGTTATATAGAAAAATTTGGTACACCATACTATAAATAATTAATTCAAAGTCCAATTTTCATGTCAATCAATCAACGATTGTTATTGTTAGACAACAAAAAATAAAGATTAGTATACGAGGTTAATAATGAGACTCAACGTACCAGAGAGGCCTAAACGAACGACATGCATCATCATGTACGTGAACAAACCGCGTCGCGCTTCCGCTAATTCCCTATATGTTGTAGTTTTGAATGGCACAAACCGCACAGATTTGAACAAATTAAAGATCAAGAGATGAACTAAAGGAGTAAGGATTAATTGTGCACCTATGCAGCCATGGAGGATCTCGTTTAATCCTCTTCTAGTTTTTGATTGGAAACTGGAGGAAATTCGCCCTGGCGGCGATAGGTGGAGACTCAAGCATAGAACGGGTAGAAAGATCTCCTCGTGTTGTTGCCGCTGATCTGCACGCCCTTGCAGCTACATATGCGTCGGTTTAGATCACAGGCCCTTGCAGCTGCATGCATCGGTTTAGATCAAACAGCAGCCAAACGAAGAGGTTAGCGATTGTGTTTTTAGAAACAGGAGGTTAGCGATATGTGCGTGACTACGTGCGTAGTCCAACTTGGGCTGGCATGTTTCTTTCTTTTGTGCTTTGCCTGAAATAGGATTGGGATGTCTATGGCCTGAGCAGTTGAGGCTTAACGTTAGTTGCAAAGGCCCAAAGAGATAGGGGGGCGACGCACGTTACGGACAGTTATGGAAGCCAAAAAATCAGCGATCAAGTCATCCACATCAAGGTACGACTCGATCCTTGGGGGGGGGGGGTCTAGCCCCCCCTCGTCCCCCCTCCCCTCCCCCCCCCCCCCCCTAATCCGTCCCTGGTAGTAGACATCAAATATTGGGGTATTTATAAAGCAAAGAGGCGGTCCGGGGGGCACCCGAGGTGGGCACAACCCACTAGGGTGTGCGTGAGCCTCCTGGCGCGCCCTGGTGGGTTGTGCCCCCCTCGGGGCACCCGCCAGGCGTAGCCAGGGCCCGTTGTGTTTCTTCTGGCCCATAAAAATTCTCGGTAAAGTTTCGGGGTATTTGGACTCTGTCTTATATTGATTTCCTGCGATGTAAAAAACATGGAAAAAACAACAACTGACATTTGGCACTATGTCAATAGGTTAGTACCAAAAAATGATGTAAAATAACTATAAATAATTGTAAAATATTCAAGATTTATAATATAACAACATGAAACAATAAAAAATTATAGATACATTGGACACGTATCACACACAAGGCTCCGAATTATCAATGAACAGGCATGGCGTCTCATTGATAATTCAGAAAATTGCCTATTTACTCAACAGCAACTCGCGGCAGGCGACAACTCGCTTCGGCGTCTCCGACAGGCAGCAACTCGCGGTGGCGGCTCCGGCTCGCGCGGCGGCAGCTCAGGTAGGCAACAGCTCGAGGTGGCGGCTCCGGCTCGTGCAACGGCAGGCAGCAGCTCGCGACGGCGGCTCCGGCTTGCGCGGCGGCAGGCAGCAGCTCACGACGGTGGCAACTACGGCAGTTCATGCGACAAGAGACCATGGCGGGAGCTAAAAGCTCTCTCCTGCCAATCTGTTTCTTATTTTAGAGGTCTCTAAGAGGGGTCCCATAGATATAGCGGAAACAACACGGACTTTGCAGGACCCCGCAAAAAAATTAGCGGATGGCCGATTTTGCAAGATATACTCGGGCGGAAAAAAACGAGCTCGTCCGACGGCCTCTTTTGCGGGATCCGTTAGAGATGCTCTTAGAGGTAGAGATTTCACTAAAAAAAACAATGACGAGGGTATCATCATCACCATCAAGACCACCGCCATGGCCGGTGGCACCTATATACGTAATCAGAAATTAAGCGCGTTTAATTCTTCGCCGAAACAGCTGAAAGCTTCCCTTCCTCTGCACGCTTTCGTCCCTCGGCCCTGCGCTGCGTCTGCGTTGGTGGCTTGCGATCGCATGGCGCGAGCGAGCGAGTGCGATCTTCAATTCGCGCCTTTCCGTCCGTCGCACGCACTCGACGACGCAGATGGCATGCGCCGGCTCCACAGTACTATCTCTCTGGCATCCACGTTCCACTTTGTGGCAATCTTTTCCGTCGCCGATCGGTCGGTCGATCACAGCCGTCGGTGGCACCACTGCTCCGTCTCGACGAAACGGTCGTACTCGTACGAGACCGTAACCGTTCGATCAGCCCTAACAACCGGGGTCTGGTAGGTTACCGGTAAAGTGGAATTAATAAAAGACCAGGTAGTAGTACGTGTCCTACTAGCACACCGAACCACTTTATGCACGGTCGCACGGCTGCGTCCGTGTAACTTGTGTCTCTTGTTCAAAGATCGCGTGCAAAAGGAACTCGGAATGGTGCGTATGGAGCAGCTGATTATCTATTGTTTTGATTTGATGAGCGGGACAAGAGGACACTTGATTTGATTCGGTCGCCTACACACACACACACTGATTTTGTTTTTTTAAATGAGCTTCTGTGCACATGTGTTTCCACGGTCCACGCCAAACGCCACCTAACTACTCTACTCGCAAGAGGTCACTCTGCATTTTAAAACTGAACCAAAAAACTATATCAAAAATAAACCAAACAATCCCATGCAAATCCTCTCCCGGTGAAAGAGCAGATAGCTACTATTTATATCGGAACAAGAGGATATCTTGGTTCGTTAGAAATATTTTTTATTAACATTAATAAGAAAAAAAGAATATAACTAAATTGGCAATTTCACTTTCCTATTTCTGAACAACAACTTATGTCATCAACTATTCCGTGTTTTCAAAGTTATGCCACCAGCGTTCACCCTAAGCCAGAACCGAATTCTCCATGAGATTCATAGTTGCATTACTTATAGCTTATTTATTCATAGACAAAGCAGATTTGGAATTGGGATTATGGTTTGGGTATGGTATGAACTTTCATACCGCATTGAATAGGGTAACACTATTCTAAGTGTGAGGGTAGAATAGTTTATTCTAAACCCCCTAGTAACGCTATATACAAAATCTAGTAAAACGGTGTATGAGATGTAGTAATTCAAAATATACAACCATACACAGTCATTTTTTATACATGAGCTAGATCCCCGTTAAACACATCCATTTTTCTTGTAACGTAGTTATATTTATCTTCAAAAGAATGCTAAGCACATACATAACCATCTAATTCATGCATGCATGTATACTTGTATATACTTATATTCTCTTTGTATAAATAGGTACTCCCTCCGTCCGAAAATACTTGTCAAAGAAATGGGTAAAAATGGGTGTATCTAAAACTAAAATGCGTCTAGATACATTCATTTCTCCGACAAGTATTTTCGGACGGAGGGAGTATGTGTTTTGAGTCATAATTTTGTAAATTATTACACATCATTTTAAAATTCACGTCAATTTGGTTTTATGGTATATACCTAAACGATACTGAGATAATTTGATATATACTGAAACCAAACCGTCTTTAATACCATACCGCATTTACGGAAGTATTAGTATCATACAAATTGAAAAACCGTATAAACTGAACCAGCAAACCGGATAAGCCGAATGCACGGAGTTAGCGAGAGGATTCCCAGCCCTGCTCTGGGCTTCCGGCCCATAAAGCCACATGCGCCAACACGAAATGCCGAACAAAACAGCCAACTCCGTATAGAATGGAAGGAGGCACCAAAGTGAATTGACAGCAGGCACCAAAGCTTTAGATCCTGATTTTTTTTTTCTAACGATCTTGATCGTGGAAATTCAAGGTGAGCATGCAGCCTATCCCTTCGCTTAGTATCAAGATTGATGTCCTGGATTTTAACTGCTGCTGAAACTAGAAAACCAGTGAACGTTTCCTTGCAATCGGTTTAGGGCAATCCATCAGCATTTGAGACAAGGCAAAACAAAATTATTCTGTAGTTTTAAGTGTACAAAGCACAAGGTATTATTGATCATCGTCAATGCTACATCTTACACTACATCCATCTTCCTACGTAAGTTAATCAAAGTTATATGGTCCATTCCCCTCTACAAAACTGGAGCTTGCTCCGTGGCAAACTGGAAGCCTTTAAAAAATATTACCAGGAGACAACTGGACCTCGTCCAGGAAAAATAATGCTGATTGCTGGTCACTTCAATCCTCTAATTTGAGCCTTTACCACACCTTACGCTGCCCAAAGCTCGAGTGGCTGGCATAAACTAGACAGATCTGGGGAATGCCATGTTTCTACAGAAGAGGGTGATAGTTTTATCTTCCGGACAAAATCCTGGTCATGACATGTTCCTTTGGTGAAGAGCATACTTGACGACCTCATAAAAGGAAATGACAATACCAACTGATGGTCCAGCACGAGCGACGCGTGGACCAACACCAGTGAACAAGCCTTTTGGACCTTCAGACCTAGCAGGATAAAATAGATCAGAGTGGAATGGGCAGCAAGTGGATTACAATATGTGAAGGATGATTCTATGACTACAGCTACAAAGTTTGAATGAACAGAACTTTCCAAGTCAAGACCTCTCTAGGTTAATGACTTGGAAAGGCAACACAAGAAAAGGCTCCAACAGGACATTGCACCAAATTTTTGGAGAAAAAAAAACAAGAGCAATCATGAAACTTGATCCAATCCACTTCGTCTCCGTTCAATAATTCAAGGGATATATCATAAATAAGCAAGCCATGATTTTGTACTAGGCAAATTGGATCATGAACATAACTAGCTAACTGATCCTAAACCCTTTGCAAGGCTATGGGTCTCCCACAAGAGGAGCTTCCACAAAAATTAAGAGGTGGCCAGAGGGTGTGGATTGATCATTTGTATGTAAAGAAAAATTCTAAACAAAATTTGACAACATTAGCACAACATACATCCGTCATGTCTCAAAATAATGAATCCAAATTCCATCTACAGCTCAAGAAGCAAAATGAGCAATCTAACAATGAATTATACGAGCATGGTGCTATTCATTGCTGTTCACAGTTTGAATTGTCTTTTTCCTCACATCATGCCATGATGGATTTGGATTAAAAGTTATGCAGCATTATTGAAGTGCATTGTGTCTGCCTCTTTCTTTTTCCAGATATTTTCAAGACTTCCAGATGTGTATTTTGGCAAGCTAGTGCATTAGTACATATGATGTGCCTAATGCAGCGCATACGTCCATGGGCCACGGCTATGGATATTTATTTAACTATTTACACTAGATACATATCATGATATGTAAAGATTTTTCTAGAAAATTATTTTCACAATATGAATTTGTTAGGTTTTGTAAATATATTCCAATAATTAGTGTTTCATACTTTCATGTAGCTTTTTGGGGAAAGCGGTGGCCAGAACAGCTCCTTATGTAAACTAGAGGGCACTAACGACTGTTAAGTTTATGAGACCTGGTTGGTTTTTCAAGTGGAAATTGCTATTGCTTCTCTGTCAAAGTTCAGTAGAAATACAGGAATGCTTTTATATTATGCTCTGACTGACCCATATTGCCCGACACAGCAAGCTAGCCCAAGCCCAACTCAAACAGCTGACAAAATCATGGCTCTAATTAACATACAAGCTCAGTTGACAATTGTAGGTTGCGTGTCGGCTACGAAGCAGAAATGTAAATTTTTACTTGTTTGGAACGAGATGCTTCTTAAAACTTCACAGTATGTGGAAGACATACCTCAATATATCAACTAACGTTTGCCTCGTGGTCATTCTCATTGCCTTCTGGGCATCCTTCTGAAATGGAAAAACATACGCAAATTTTAATGCAAGGCAATGAAAAAAATGGAACATATGAAATTGACGGCAGGTAAAAATGAAATGGTGCTTCATGGGGTCATGGTTTTTGGAGCAAACCTGAAAATAATGCTCTCATGACTATTTCCAGAATAGTACAGAAGACAGAATACAGAAAATATGAAATACACAAACCTCTATCTGTCTCCTTGTCTTGGCAACATCAAGAGGGCATGTAACACCAGCAGCAAGACTACCTGCTACAAAGCCAGCAGCAAAGTTCGCTCCCAACACACTAGCTGCGTCACCGTCCTCTGCAACAAGACCAAGCAGCTTTCTTCGAATCTGCATGGTAACCTCAACAAGATAAGATGGATACCAAAGTAACTGTTAAATGGTTTAGCATATCTAAAACATGAACAACATGGACTTACCGGCTCCAGCGTTGACCAGCATATAGCAGAGAATGGAACATCCCGAGCAAGCTGTGCCCCCACACCAGTCCATAGAACACGATAGTTTTGCACTGCTTCAGCATTAATTAATTCATCAATCAGAACAATTTCTTGCCTCAAAAATAAAGAGTTCAGGTTGTTGGAATGAGGAAAACAGAGCAGACTACTGGAAAATAACAAATTTAAAAATGAAGAACATGATTGATATTATGATGTTAAACATAAACCAGTATGCTAATACAAAATGAGAACGAATTATACCAACATACCATTTTGACTTGGACTTGCATGTGGTGAAAGAACACCAAGCAATGTTTTCCACATTCCAGGAGGCTTTACTCCAGGCTGAAATTCCTTATACGCCTGTTAACATAAATGGTTACTTGATTGGATATTCAAAACAGATGTTCTTTTGCCCAGATAAAAACATGTCGTCTCTTCACAAAAATTTGCACGCGGTTAGAAGACAAAAACATGTTTGCTGTAAAAAAATATAGGAGTAGACTTTTGAACTGTTTTACTTTTTTTTTAGTTTATTACTGCTCACCCGGGAGCACACCAAAACACCATCGTCCTATTTGGTAGCACTTTCAATAAAACGAGAAAAAATATGTATTACATAGGCCCCTAAAATTGTGCAAACAAAACTGTCCTCAAGATTTATCTCACATGAAACGAAATATACTAACTGGATATTTACCTGCATCCGTGTCCTTGCCAATTCAATTGGGGAACAAGCAATGCATGCGAGCGAACGTGCAACTGATCCTGCTACTAGTGGGGCATATGGTGTCAACCCAGGAGCATTGCTTCTTGTAAAATCTTCAATCTTGTTGCGGAATATGTCATAGCAAGGCAAATATATTCCAACCTGTTTGAGATCAAAAACATGATCATGGACAACATTGGTTTAGGGTGTGTTATACATTCACTAAGATATGAGAAACTGAGAGTAAATCAAGGCGTCCAAAGGCGGTCAACCCCCGCCTTACCGACTAATGTATGCTTAAGCGCCTAAGGCGGAAAAAGTTTCAGGGCGCCTTACCACTCAAGCACCGCCTTATGGACGCCTTGAAAACGATCAACAAATATGTGCAGGCTAGATGATATCTGCCTTACTTAACAGACAGAATGTCTGAGGACAGAAGACAAAAATGAAAGTGTTTACATTGTTTAGGATACAGAATTATTTGCTCATACAAACTATTATTTACATATGCAGATTAATAACAGTTTCATATATGGCTTCTTCTATTAAGATGAGTTATACATGCATCAGCAGATCTGTAAAAACATCGAATTTATTCCTGAAAAACAGGTACAAATGACATGGAGAAGTGCAAGCTAGTGCCTACTCCACCCATACCTGAGAGGTTGGAGCTACTAATATGATTATACAGATTTCACAGAATAAGTTTTTTTTAATAATAACGCAACAAAAAGCACAACAGAATGCAGTGTGACAGAGCAAGAGACTCACAGTTGGTATAGCTAATGCCAAGCCAGCATTTGTACCTCTCCATAATCTACCAAATCCTTCCTGAAACAACCGATTAGCAAATATATCAAGTATCAGTATCCACAGGATGTTAGTACTAACATAAGAAACTAGCAAACAGCATTTGCGCTGCATTACCTGTCTAACAACTTTCAAGAATACATCAACTGTTCCCTTGTACTGAAAGCAATCGGGTGGGCAAATAGGTTCACTTCCCAAAATGATACCACGTGTGCATGATGGAGAGCATCGCAACTCAGACAGTATCTGGAAAGAAGGCATAAGCAGCATTCCTCTAGTAAGCACAAGAAATAAATAGGTTATTTGTTTGATGGCTAACCTAGAACAATGGAACTGTTGAGTTCATTCAGACCATTAACATGAATAAGCATTAAATAAATGAAAAATTCTTATACTATGTAAACGTGAATAACTTTGGTTCTGGAATATGATCGCAGTTTCAAGATATTTCTAATGCCCATTTTCTTCCTATGCACAACCCCACTCTAGATTACATTCCAAGAAACACTACAGTAGATTTGAAAATGCATGTAATTAGAAATAACAGAGTTTGCCAATTGCAAACAAAATCAGCAACATGGTGACTAAACCAACATGCTTTATCTACCTACGGAAGGATCAAATCTGCACCGTTATTGAGAATAATCATCTTGGTTTCCATTCCCAGTATCTGCGACACTGTTCACATCCCAACTCTAGTTGCTTATCAGTAGAGGATTAAATCACCTGTCAAAATTATCATAACCTCTCCTACCAGCCTGTGGTACAGCTTATCTGGTCGTTTTTCTAGCATAATGATATAGTGAATGCTATATGTATTCTCGTCCCCCGTAGTTCATTCCCAAACAGAGAGATGGCTAAGGCGACCCACCCCAAATACCACACTGTGCAACCACAGAGCACCCTGATGAAAATTATCACCACTGCTTGTTGAACAAACAAACAAGAGAAATAAGTAGATGTATAGAATTTCCGACGTCTAATGAAAGCCTACCCCAACTTGTTTGGGACTAAAGGCTTTGTTGTTGTTGTTGTTGTTGTTGTAATGAAATGCATGTGGTCTACGTTGGCGAAGCAATTCCAGTAGCAAACTTAATTCGCAACACAGGAAATATTATCAGAAGTTCCAGCCAAGGACGAAATTAAAAAAAAACAAGTTCTGAGGTAAGCTTATTTTCTGGCCCAAAGAAGCAATCTCCTACATGAAAATATACCTATCAATATACACATTGGATCAGACGAACTGACACATTAGATCCCACAGTGATAGCACACTAACCTAATCTACAACTGATAAAGGCTTACACAGACGATGTGATCCCCCTTCCTTCCAGAACCGATTGTATCATCCACAGTTCAAACTGGTGGCAGCAAAAACGAAACACAAGCCTACAGCACGCGGCACGCACTAAGAAGGGGTCGGAGTAATTGCTTACAGCATCCGGGCCGAGAGCCGCCATCTGGGGTGCTTGGTAGTAAGGCACCCCCGCCGCCTGCGCCTGCAACCTCGTCTGCACGGGGAGACGAAAACCACGACCTATTAGCCACCACGAATCATACAAAAATAAAAAGGAGGATTACCCCCGAATAATGGACAAACTGGGAGAGCCCGAACCTTGGCGACGTCGAGAGGGTTAACGATGATGGCGGAGATGAAGGCGGCGCTTGCGGCGGAGAGGGCGCGTTCGGCCATCCCGAGCTCCTGGTCGGCGACCACCGCGGCCGAAGGGCCAGGTTGGGGAGGCTGCGAGCCGGACGTGGCGGCGGCGCCGCCGGAGAGGTCGATGCGCGCGGCGGCGGCGGTCATCCAGGCGGGGAAGCCGCCCCTAGAGCCGCCCGCCATAGCTCCCAGCAGCGCAGCGGAATCAATACGGCGGCGGAGGGGGGCGCGGGGTCGAGGTCGCGCGGGCCGTGCGGCGGTGGTGGCCCCTCTCTGTGGAAGGAGAGGAGACACGAGTCGAGGCTCGAGAAGAGAGGAGGGAGAGGAGGGGTCGGTGTTTCGTTCTAGAGGAGTCCTTTGGTTGACTGTAACAAAGAGATAAAATAACCGAGACCACATTTAGGTCATTTTGGAAAGAAAAAAACGCCTCTGATACATGCCCTATACTGGTGCTCAATTTTTTTTAAAAAAAATATGCCTAAACTACAAGTGATGCAAATATACATCACTTCTACACCCTCCGTTCCTAAATATTTGCCTAATATTTGTCTTTCTATATACATACGGATGTATATAGACATATTTTAGAGTATAGATTCAATCATTTCGCTCCGTACGTAGTCATTTGTTGAAATGTCTAGAAAGACAAATATTTAGGAACGGAGGTAGTAGTTTTTTGGGGGGAGCCGAAACTTTCTTGATGCTTTTGGACAATTATAGAGGGATGCAAGTTAGGTCATGGGTGAGATAAGCCACAAGTGACGACCCAGGTCAAGCAAGAGAGTATTTGGCTAGATTGTGTGCATCAAAATTCAATACTCTACTTAAAGATAGAATTACAACTAGTAAAATTTGTATTGTTGTTAAAATATACATCATTTGTTGTTGGCCAAAACTAATTCAGTTGCGGCGGTTTCCGCCAAAGTGAAACTTCACTGGCATCGACCAATTTTCATTGTTACCGACACTCCGTAGGCCGCCCCCAGCCCCGTCACCCGTTGACGCCGGTCGAAACATCCCTGCGACCCTCTTCATCACTGAAGAAGCTTGAAACACACCAAATTTTTGGTCATCTGTTGTAGATGCTCCAACAGATCCCCTTTCCCCAATAAGTTTCTGGTATCGGGGAAGTTGGGTCAAAAAAAAGAACAAGTTTAGCAACTCCCATTCTCCCTTATTGGTAGTCACCAAAAAAACAGTTCTCTCTCGGCCTTCTCTCTGTGCACCATCGCCGTCGCACTACCACTGCTGCCACCGCATGTCACCGACATTCGCGCACCACCACCCACGCTGCCCACCCTCTTAGCAGCACCACTGACTGTCGCGCCACTGTCATCGTTCATCATCCACCGCCAAGTGGGTCATGTATGGGTTAAGGAGGGTTTGAATTGGTAGCAAGGCCTGCCCTTTTCTGGCAAAGATTAATGAGTAGAACATATGTTATTTACTTGTTCAATAGCCAGGTTTTTTGGCGTTTGCTGCAACATACTTTTAATTTTAAAATTGTACCTCGTGATTTGAAACAATGCTTTGGGCCCATGGTCAAGAGCTTTCCAAAGAAAAATCTAAACCTTTGGTTTCTATTGGAATTGTTGTTGTTTTCCGAACAATTTGGAAGAGTAATGATATATGCTTCACATGCAAAATAATTAATGATCCCGCTGCATTGATGGCTATGCTTTGTTACTAGATTAATGCTTGATCGATATTGTAGCTAAAGAAGGAAAATCAAATGGTATTGAAGTGGGGAACAAGACTGATAGAGGCAAATTGCTAGTGAGATGTTCAAGGTGATGCAAGGGTGAAGACCAGATGTACTGAGGCTATGTCGATCCTCAGTTTGAATCTAGCACCAGGAGTTGCTTGGGGGGGGGGGGGCTTGTGGGAAATCTCACATTAGGTGAGCTCAATGAGATCGATTTTTTTTTGAAAAAAATATCTACATGTTCAAACATTCTAAAAAAATGTTAGATAAACATCAATGGTTGATGTTCAACCTAAAAAAATTTCAACTCCTAATTTGACCTACATTAATAGAAACAAAAAAGAAAAAATTGGACGTGAATAGTGTCAAAGTACTATTCACTCAAAGATGCCACTATTCACATTCGAATTTGTCTTTTTGAATCTCCAAATTACATCGAGTTTGGAGCTGATTTTTTCAAAGTTGTAGACATACCCCACATGAATGTTGTGAAATAATTTTAGATTTTTTTAAATGTCTAAATATGTTCTTTTTGGTTGATCTCATGATCTCACCTAATGTGAGATCTCATATAAGTCTCCCACAGGTTGCTTTCCTCCTTCCCGAAGAACTTCACCTCTTGTCCTATGAACTTGTAAGATATGGTTCATTTAAGCCCGTCTGCACTTCGATTTGGATGTAGTCCCTTAGCTGAGCTTTAGCTTTCCCATCTGAACTCTGTTTTTCTTTTGTCTTAGCTCTAGCTTTTGTACAAAAAAGGTTTCAAGTAAATGAAACTGGAGAGAGAGGGGCTCTTTTATATAGATAAAATAAAATACAATCCGGTGTCCTTTTTTCAGAAGCACTATCTAGACAAATTCGGTCGACTAGAAGAAACATGTCCTATAAAGATGAGTAGAATCTAATGGCATCTTCAAGGACGTCCCCTACCTATCCTTATTTGTCCAGATCAGGCAGACTGAACAAGAGAACTGATATATGTCGACACTGTCAAAGGCCACTCTTACCTTACCACAAACTCATTTACCAAGTCGTTCTGTAAGGGCATCTCCAACACTATTCGCTACCTCCAACTTTAACCCTCAAATGTCCACAGATATGCTCGGACGTCGAAAATTCCCTAGTTGTTCCCGGAATTAAGGGGAGAATAGGGGAGTCCGGACGTGTCTACGGCGCCAACTCAGTCTTATACCTCATTATTCGCCAAAAAAAGGCTTAGACCTCTCACAAGCCCACTTTTCCTTCTTCCCCTCTTATCTCTTCTCTCTTCTTTGAAGAGGGGGCTTAGAGCATCTCTACTGCACCCTTAAAACGCATTTAAATCAGAAAATAACCTGTCGGTTTACAGTTTTAGGCGGAAAAAATGACCTGAATAGAACCCGTAAATGACTCCGACCTGTAATTTTTTTAAAGGGCACGGAAAACATCCACGCCAAACCCGTAAAAATAAGGATTTCGGAGGCAACACGAGGACGCCCTGTGTATGTGAAAGACCGTTGGCGGGAGTCCAACTACCATCGGAACTTTTATGGCTTGCTCCCGTCCGCCCGTCCCCGGCAGCCGCGCCCACCTGCGGCTCTCCCAACGGAGGAGATAGCTAGCTAGCTAGTTGTAAGGGCATATTTATCCCTTAGTTGTTTTGGTGATTGATGACAATGTTTTTGCGGACTAATCGTGTGCGTTGAGTATTTCAGACATCTCATCACTACGCATAAGACGATTTGGTGTCCCTCGAAGATTATTGAAGACGGCGTTTCTCTATGTTTCTTTTCGGTGGATTTGAGTCATAGGAAAGCCGTACTATTAAGAGGGGGTCCGCTTTGGAAAGGTTTGGGAGGAATCATCACGTACACGTCTACTCCATTTGCACCTCCTTTCCTTTGGCACTTTGGAGCATCCTCCGTCTCTTCTCGTCTATGCATATTGTCTTGTTTCTTTGAGCTTGGACTTGCGGTAGTATCGCTCCTAGGAGCGGTAGTACCGCAGCCCTGATGATACCGGACCACAGTGCAAGAGTACCGCATAGCGCCTGAGTAATCTTGCTCCTT
This sequence comes from Aegilops bicornis, assembly GCA_021605145.1. Classification (NCBI taxonomy): domain Eukaryota; kingdom Viridiplantae; phylum Streptophyta; class Magnoliopsida; order Poales; family Poaceae; genus Aegilops; species Aegilops bicornis. The sequence goes on from CM038675.1 coordinate 678,008,449, forward strand.
TGGAGCTATAGTCCCGTGGTCCCCAGGCCAGTTGTTGCTGCGGCAACAATAGTAGGGGCAGATGTAATTTTTTACATCTGCGCCCTACGCGGTAGTACCGCATACCATGCGCATTAGTACTGCGTCTGCTCGGCTCAAGACGGCGCAGTAGTACCGCTCCGACGTCTGATACTACCGTGTCGGATTTTTGCATAGGTCCCAACTCAATGGAAGTTGCCACGGATGTATTTTTATATGTCCGTGCCCTTCCAATATCCAGTCCATCCTCGCCTTTGCGGTAGTACCAAGGGGAGCGGTAGTACCAATGCCGGTAATTCTACCGCCCTCAGCTTTCTTGCTTCTAGGCTGTTTTGGTTTTAGCCGCATGGGCGGTAGTACCGCGTGGCCCTGCGGTAGTACCACGGCCCTGGCGCGGTAGTACCATGCTATGCTGGCTGGCTTGGTGGATAACGGTTGGATTTGTTCTTCCACTATATAAGGGGTGTCTTCTTCCTAAGTTGACTACCTCTTCCCTCCCCAAGCTCCATTGTTGCTCCAAGCTCCATTTTCGCCCGATCTCTCTCCCTAGCCAATCAAACTTGTTGATTTTCTAGGGATTGGTTGAGAAGGCCCCGATCTACACTTCCACCAAGAGAAATTTGATTCCCCCCACTAGTCCCTTGCGGATCTTGTTACTCTTGGGTGTTTGAGCACCCTAGACGGTTGAGGTCACCGTGGAGCCATATTCCATTGTGGTGAAGCTTCGTGGTGTCGTTGGGAGCCTCCAATTAAGTTGTGGAGATCGCCCAACCTTGTTTGTAAAGGTCCGGTCGCCGCCTCCAAGGGCACCAATAGTGGAATCACGACATCTCGCATTGTGTGAGGGCGTGAGGAGAATACAGTGGCCCTAGTGGCTTCTTGGGGAGCATTGTGCCTCCACACCGCTCCAATGGAGACGTACTTCCCCTAAAAAGGAAGGAACTTCGGTAACACATCCTCGTTTTCACCGGCTCCACTCTTGGTTATCTCGTACCTTTACTTGTGCAAGCTTATTCGTGTTATATCCCATGCTTGCTTGTGTGCTTGTTGTTGTTGCATCATATAGGTTGTCCACCTAGTTGCATATCTAGACAACCTACTTTGATGCAAAGTTTAAATTGGTAAAGAAAAGTTAAAAATTGTTAGTTGCATATTCACCCCCTCTAGTCAACTATATCGATCCTTTCAATTGGTATCAGAGCCTCGTCTCTTTATTAAGGACTTTGCCGTCCGAAGAGTATGGTTGACACCGTGAGCAAGGTGGAGGAGCACTGCAGTGCGAATCCGGTCTCGCTTTACGGCCGATGGGGGAACATGGTTTCGTGAGGAATTCAATGTGGCTTTGGACACATTGAAAACCTCCATGACGACCGAGGTTGAAAGCATGTTTAATAAATTCATAGAAGGGCTTAAATTATCCACCACACCGATGAAAGTGGGTGATCCCACTAACAAGGTGACAGATGCTAACTCCGACAAGGGGGAAGCTTCTAGTGAAAAGGCTCCTTATTCTAGTGGTAAAAATGGCACCGACATCTTTGCCCATGTGGAACCTCCACTTATTTATGGTGGACCGATTCCCTCTACTCATTTAAATCATGCGGTCCTCCTCCTAAGATTGTGAAAAATGAGGACTTTGATTCTTGGGTTTATCGCTTTAAGCGTCATTTGAATCATGTTAACACTAACCTTTGGAGAATCATTGAAGAAGGTTTTATCCGCATGACCGAAGCAACTTCACCCCTAGAGAAGCCGCGGATAATCAATTCAATGAGAATGCTCTCTTCATCATCCAAGATGCAATTCCACTCGAAGATCTTGCTCATCTCGGGCCCTTCACCATGGCCAAGGATGCTTGGCGCCAAGTTGTATCGCTCTATAGGGGAAGCACAAGCATTCAACGCTCCAACTATGAAGTGGTGCAAGATGAAGCCAATGAGTTTCAGTGAAAGAGGATGAAGAACCTCGTGAGCTTTATCGGTGATTAACCACTCTCGCCCTCTCACTCCGAGATCATGGGAGCAAGGATACGGATGACAATTGGATCAAGCACAAGTTCCTCAAGGCCATGATGCCTTACAACAAGGACATGTCCTCCGTCATCCGTCAAAGGCCGGATTTCAACACCTTCTCCTCGAGTGAAGTATTGTATGAGTTCGTGGCAATGAGTATCTTGGACAAGACCACCGATAATGCGGTGTTACGTTTTCAAAGAGCAAAGAAGCCCAACCTTGCTTTGAAGGCCAAGGTTTGTGTGGAAGAAGAGAATGAAGAGGAAGAAGAGGAGAGCAATCCCGAAGATACAAAGTATGCTTATCATGAACACATGGCTCTTGCTTCAAGGCAATTTTGGAGTAAGAAGAACTCAAGGCCCAACTTTAAAAAGAACAATTCAAGTGGCGCGAAGGTCAAGCAATGAGTGAGGACTTGCTATAATTGTGGCAATGTGAGCCACTTCATTGCGGAATGTCCCTATGAGAAGAGGGAAGACAACGGTGGCAAGCTCATCCGAAAGGACAAGACCAAGTCTTTCCCCAACAAGAGCAACTTCACCAAGAAGACTCCTCCCAAGGGGTTGGTAGCACAAAAAGAGTACAATGAGGATGATGATGATGAAGAAGATGGTGAGTCGGTTGCCGTGGCCTCCATTGCCATTGTGACAACTCCACGGGTGTCTCTCTTTGAATCACCCAATGAGAACATCACCGCCAAGTGCCTCAGGGCTAAAGCCACCAACAAGGTAACCCCCAACATCAAAACTACCATCATTAATGCCTTCTTTGACGGATTGCATTGATGAACATGAGGGGTCTAATGTGGAGGAGAATGAATTTGAGTCTTTTATGAGTAATGGTAAATCCAAGAAGCACTTCGTTGCTCTCTTGGAACAACTTGGTGAAGCCAATGACATGATCGAGGCTCACGAAGACACCATCTCTAAGATGGGAGGGCATAGTCGTGACTATGGCGATGAGATTTCGGATCTTTCCAATGCTCTTGAGGAAGAGAGAGGTCTTCGTTTGGCTCTTGAGGAGTCATACAGCGAGGACCACACTAAATTAAAGAAAGATCTTGATCATGCTCTTGTTATATCTCGTGTGCTAAACTCCGAGAAGGCCAAGCTCGGGGTTGATCTTGCTAGACTCAAAGAGGAGTTTGATTTACTTGACAGGGCTCACAAGGTCTTGAAGGGTGCTCATGCTAGCCTCAAAGAGTCTCATGATCAACTCCAAGTAAAGCTCACCAAGGAGAAAGCCACCTTTCCTCATATGGTTTTAATTGATAATGCAAATGCTACTAACCCATGTTGTGAGCATGTGCATCTTGTTAAGGAGAATGCAAAGTTGAAGAAGCAACTTGAGAAAGGCCTTGTGTCGTGTCACCTTGTGCAAAACCGAACCGAAAACCAAAAACCGAACCAAAAAATCGGTTTTTTCAGGTTTCAGGTTCAGTTTCAATTTCCAAATCTGGAAACCATTTAACAATCGGTTTTTTCCGGTAAAACCGATGGTTTTCGGTTAAATCGAAATAAACCGAAACTAGCTTCGTTGTGTGTTAAACAACCGATGACTTGAGCTGATGCCTCCCGTCGCCCCTCCTTTTATAGCGATCCACCCATCTCCTTGCTGCTGGCTCCGTGAGGTGGTACTAAATTTTGCGGCTACTGGTGCACGCCGGGCGCTGGCGCTTGGGGATGGGCCTTGGGCTGCCTAGTGCAAGAGCTAGAGGTCGGTGTCGCTTGGGCCAGACCTGTGACTTCGGAGCATGGACGCTAATCCTCAAAAGAAAAAAAAAGGAGCTCGAGGCTACAAACTAGCGTTGTGTTGTTTCATGCCATAATTTTTCCACGTAAAATACCGGAGGCTAGTGCATGCGGTGCTCTTTCCTTGTCTTGTCCTCAGATTTTGCTTGTATGCGTAGATACATCTTTGTGAATGCCTCAGCGGTCATATATTGCTTCGATCTGGTGCACGTCGTATGTACATAATACAACAAATCATGTCTGTCATCTAATGATTTAATCTACGTACACAGTTCTCAAAAGAAAAAACTAACCTACATACACAGATTGAATCATGTGATAAAAAAAGTATGCATTGTTCAAAAATTCGCGTCAACTTTGGTTATTTTGGTTATTACCGAAACCAAACCGAAATTAAATGGTTATTACCGAAACCGAACCGTATCTATGTATAAAACCGTATAAACCGAACCGAATCAAACCGAAAAAACCAAATGCACACCCTGAGTGTCGTGCGTACAAGGTGAGAATAACCTCAACAACCTTTTGAGCAATCAAAAGGAAGTTGTGGCTAAGGAAGGAATTGGGTTCACACCCAAGTCCAAGAACAAGAAGAAGGATGACAAGGCCAAACGACCTCCCCCTCTCAAGCAAACTTTTGTGAAGGAGGAAGAGGGTGCTTCTAAGAAGAAGAAGAAGAAGAACAATGTGAAGGGTAGTGATGCTAAGAAGGGCAATGCTACCTCTCCCAACAACATCGACGACTTTAACCCTTCTTATGTGTTATGCCGTGCTAGTGATGGACATGTTTATGCCAAATTTGTTGGTTCTTCTTATGAGTACATTGAATGGTCTATTTGGGTTCCCAAGACCCTTGTCACTAACATCAAAGGACCCATTACAAAAATGGGTACCTAAAACCAAGCATTGATTTCTTGTAGGAGTTTGCTTCCGATGGGGGATCATGGTTGCTCGATAGTGGAGCCACTAATCATATGACCGGAAGCAAGGACTTGGTGGTGTACGTTCACAAGATTCCATCTATGCCCATCAATGACGAGTGGGGTGATGCCTCGCCTTCTAAGGTATTGGGACTTGGCAAGGTTGTCATTTCTCATGATCTCATGATCGAGAAGGTCATGCTTGTTGAGTCCCTTGCATACAATTTACTTTCCGTTCGTCAACTTTCTCTCATGGGCTTTGCCACTTTATTTGATGTTGATACCATGGCCCTCTTGTGGAGCAAGACTCTTAAAGTAGCCTTTGTTGGGCATGTCAAGAACGGTCTCTATGTGATTAACTTCTCGGAGTGACCCACTAAGACCGCGACATGCCTAATGGCTAAAGTTGACGTGGGATGGCTTTGGCATCGCCGTCTAGCCCATGTCAATATGAGATCTTTGCAAAGTCTTCTCAAGGGGGACCATGTCCGTGGACTAACAAATGTTAGTTTTACAAAAGATTGTGCTTGCAGTGCTTGTATCGAAGGAAAGCTACATGAAAAGGCTCACCCTCCCACGACTATCATTTACTCGAAGAGGCCTTTGGAGCTCCTTCACTTGGATCTCTTTGGGCCTCCATCTTTTGATAGCCTTGGGGGTAGAAAGTATTGCTTGGTGATTGTGGATGATTATTCAAGATACACTTGGGTATATTTCTTCAAGAGGAAGAGCGAGACCCAACAAACCGTCATTGACTTTGCAAATGAAGCCCAATGTCAACACAATGCAAAGATCATGGCAATAAGAAGTGACAACGACACCGAGTTCAAGAACTACACCTTGGATGAGTTTCTTAGTGATGAGGGGATCAAGCATCAATACTCCGCACCGTACACCCCTCAACAAAATGGTGTTGCGGAAAGGAAGAACCGGACGTTGATGGATGCGGCAAGGACCATGATGGCGGAATTCAAGTCTCCGTACAACTTTTGGGCCGAAGCCATCAACACCGCGTGTCATGCATCAAATCGGCTCTATCTCCGTAAAGGCTTGAACAAGACTCCATATGAGATACTCACCGGTAACAAGCCCAACTTCAAGTACTTTCGGGTGTTTGGGTGTAAGTGTTTCATTTCTCAAGAAAGGTGTTCGGTTGTCTAAATTTGAGGCTAGAGCTTATGAGGGCATATTTGTTGGTTATGCTACAAACTCCCATGCTTACCGTGTCCTCAACAAGTCCACAAGACTTATTGAGGAGACGTGTAACGTGGAGTTTGATGAGAATAACGGCTCCCAAGTGGAGCAAAGTGGCACTTGTGATGTAGGTGATGAAATTCCTCCTCAAGCCACAAGAAGAATGGGAGTTGGTTTCATCCTACCCATTGAGGAACCCCTTGTGGTCAAGGAGAAGGACAATGCTCCACTCAAGTGGAGCCATCACCAACCCAAGGCCCACACGCTTCCGAAGAACAAAGTGAAGGCCCTCAACCTCATGAACAAGACCAAGGGCAAGATCAATCTCAAGACGGTGTTGAAACACCAAGTGATGCCCAAGGTCAAGTTCTCTCCTCCGAGCAAGTTCAAGATCAAGAGCATCCTCAAGATCAAGAACAAGCTCAAGACGACGCTCAAGATGATCAAGTGACCGCCTCGACTCACCCCGAGGAGGAATTGGAGCGTCGTGCCGCCAAGATTGCATCCAAGCTCTCCACCAAGGGTCATATCATGAAGAATGTGCTTGGAAGCATTCAAAAGGGGGTAAGCACTCATAGACAATTGGCAAACTATTGTGAACATCACGTGTTTGTCTCTTGTGTTGAACCCCAAAAGGTCAATGAGGCGCTCGAATATCCGGATTGGCTCAATACCATGCATGAAGAAAAACTTCTAGTACAACAAGGTGTGGAGATTGGTGCCAAGGCCAACGGGGAACCACAATGTCATTGGAACCAAGTGGATATTCAAGAACAAGCAAGATGCTCATGGGACCATCGTTCACAACAAGGCAAGATTGGTAGCACAAGGCTACTCCCAAGTCGAGGGTATCGACTACGGTGAAACCTTTGCTCCGTTGCTCGCCTTTGAATCCATTCTTTGTTGATTGCTTATGCTTCCCATCATAACTTTAAGTTACAACAAATGGATGTGAAGAGTGCTTTTCTTAATGGTCCTATTAATGAGTTGGTATATGTCAAGCAACCCCCCGGGTTCGAGGGTCTCTACTTCTCCGATCATTTGTATCACCGATAAGGCACTCTATGGCCTTAAGCAAGCCCCACGGCGTGGTATGACCACCTTACCGAGTTGTTGCAAGATCGTGGATTTGAAGTTGGGCAAATCGATCCCACTCTTTTTACTAAGAAGGTCAAAGGGGAGTTGTTTGTGTGCCAACTATATGTTGATGATATTATCTTTGGTTCCCCTAACAAAGCTTTCAATTAGAAATTTGCCGCTCTTATGACCTCTAAGTTCAGGATGTCTTCGATGGGAGAGTTGAAGTTCTTCCTTGAATTCGAAGTCAAATAAAGAAGGGAAGGAACCTTCATCAACCAAGCCAAATACACTCAAGACATGCTAAAGAGATTCAAGCTAAGTGATGTCAAGCCGGCTTCCACTCCAATGCCCACCAAGTGCCAACTTGACATTGATCCCAATGGTAAAGCGGTGGATCAAAAGGTATATCGCTCCACGATTGGCTCCTTGCTTTACCTTTGTGCAACTAGACCTGATATCATGTTGAGTGTGGGAATTTGTGCACAGTTTCAAGCCGCACCTAACGAAAGCCACTTTGTGGCGGTCAAGCGAATCATTCGATATTTAGCTCATACCCCAAACTTTTGCTTATGGTACCCAAGAGGAGCAAACTTCAAGCTTGTAGGTTATTCGGACTCGGATTGGGCGGGAGACAAAGTGGATATGAAGTCCACTTCCGGAGGGTGCTAATTTCTTGGTTGCTCTTTGGTAAGTTGGTCTTCTAAGAAGCAAAGTTGTGTGTCTCTCTCGTCCACCGAAGCGGAGTATGTGGCGGCCGGTAGTTGTTGTGCACAACTTCTATGGATGAGGCAAACTTTGAAGGATTACGGTGTCATCTGTGACAAAGTGCCTCTTTGGTGTGACAATGAAAGCTCCATAAGGATTTCTCTCAACCCGGTGCAACACTTCAAGACGAAGCATATTGAGATTCGGTATCACTTCATTCGGGATCACATTAGGCGAGGGGAGATCGAGCTCAACTACGTCAACACTCATGATAACCTTGCAGATATTTTCACGAAGCCCTTGGATGAAGCAAGATTTCGCGAGTTAAGGCATGAGCTAAATATCATTGATTTGAGCAATGTTGCTTGAACCCTTGCACACCCCACCATACTCAACTTGTTATCTTGTTTAGGTGTAGGCATGGACATAGGGGAGTGTTGTTCTCTCAATGAACTCTCCTCCCCATTATGCATAAATTGATCAACTCTTTCACATTAGCCATTGTTGATTGTACTTGTGCTTCAAAGACGAGTTTTGGTCATGGGCCCAAGGATAATTCTTCGCGGTGCCATACCAATTGACTCAAACATAGGTGGCTCCGGTCATTGCCCTCTCTCTAGAGAGGTTGTGTTGAGTCTTTTAGTCCTTGTTGTCTCTTGTCTTCCTTTCGTCGTGTCGAGCTTGTGTGTGTTGTCTCGTGTGTCAGCGTTTTGTTGTGTCTGTTCGCTTGTCGTTTGCTTTGCAAAGGCCCTTTTGTTTTCCCTTGTTCTAGAAACTTGCATCTTCTTGAGCACACGGTACTACCGCGGCCTGCCACGGTACTACCGCGTGAGGAGTGCACAGTATTTCCGCACCCAGCGCGGCAGTAATTTTTTACTGCCGCCACTACAAAAAAAAGACACATCCGTGACATTTTGGGCTGAACAAAAATCTTTTCTGTCATACTTATGACACTTCTATGACGATAATTGTGACAAAACCCGGTATCATCATAGATGTGGTGGGGTCCTACTTCTATGACAAAAATCATGATGAAAATGGGTTTTTCGTCTGGGCGGGCCGTAGACGCAGCTGCATGACATTCTTTGGGCCGTCCATGACCGAAAAAACCGTGGTAGAAGCGAGGGCGCGAAAATATCGGGAGTCTCCTACTATCGTGGGTGGTCGGGGCGAACTATGCTGCTTTCTCAGATCTCGTATGTACGCTGCTGCAGGTGCGAGGCGTTGGGCTCTAATCGAACCCGAAGCGAGGCGTTGGGCTCTAATCAACCCGAAGCGACAGATCGCAGTTACGCGTTCTGTAACCCGAGCGATCGATCGATGGTCGTTAATCGAACCCGATCGAAGCGATTCCTTCGCTATTGCTGCTAACTGAAGCCGATCGATGATGCCTCTGGATGAGTAGTGAGCGTTGCGGGCGGCGGGGGGGGGGGGGTGGATGAACAGTTCCTGGTGGGGGTGGATGAACAGGACCCTGTGGCGTTGCCTCTGGATGAACAGTGAGCGTTGCTGGGGGGTTTGGATGAACAGTTCCCGGTGGGGGTGGATGAACAGGACCCCGATCGTTCGAGCCGGTTGGGGCTGGATGAACAGGACCCCGTGGAGGACAGGATGAACAAAACCACCCCGTGGAGGGCAGGATGAACAGTAGACGGTGGAGGGCAGGATGAACAGTAGCCCGTGGAGGGGTGGTTGAACAGGAGCCCGTGGAGGGGCTAATTGAACAGTAGCCGGTGGAGTAGTGCGCGGTGGAGGCTAGATGAACAGGAGCCCGTGGATGAACAAATGCAGTGGAGGCCGGAGGAGGTCGACGGTGGATGAACAGTAGCCCGTGGAGGCCGGAGGGTCGACGGTGGAGATGAACAGATCCTGTGGAGTCCTGCTTTTGCGACACGCCACACCTCCCGGCGAACAGGACCCCGTTTGATCAGAAGGCCCAACACAAGTCCGCTTCCTCCGCTTTGTGGTATGCCACACCCTCCCGATCAACAGACCCCCGTTCGACCGTAGGAGGTCCATTTCCTCCGCTTTGTCGTCGCCGCACCCTCCCGATGAACAGGATCCCGTTTCGAACGTGGCCGGTCGAACACAAGGCCGTTTCCTCCGTTCTGCGGTACGCCAGGCCTCGTTTCCATCGGCTGTTCTGTACAAGCCCTCCCGATGAACACGACGACACATTCCGTTTTGACCCAGCCGGTTGGCTCCCCATGAACACGACGACGACGTTGTTTCTCTGTTCTGACCCAGCCATGTACACGAGCCCTGGCTGTACGTATGCGCGATTAGGCGTTCGAGACCCCGCCAGATGTACGTGACGCGGGTCAGATTAATTTCTTGCACCACGCCGATGTACGTGACGTGTACATGCTACGTGCGCGCCTCTACTACGACACGTGCGCGCCTCTACATTGACCAGTATGTACGTACACGTTCGCGACCAGAATGACAACGGTACGTACGCTTCGACCAGGTGGGTCCCGACTGTCAGACACTTCCTTGCCTGCGAAGATGTAGCTGGTGTGTCCCAGCAGTCAGGGGGCGAATCGTTTTTCTTTGTTTTTTGCCCGGACGCACTTCCTTGCGTGCGAAGATGTACCTGGTGGGTCCCAGCAGTCAGGGGGGAACGTTTTTTTTGGGCGAAATACGGTGGCCCGTCCGGTGGGTCCCCGCTGTCAGGTGGAGGAATAATTATTTTGCGCGTAATAAGGAGGCACTTCCTTGCTGCGGTCGTGGACCCAGCTGTCAGCCTCTCCACGATGGTACTCTTCCGATGGAAGTCGTTCCTTGACCACGTTGACCATGTCGCGCCAAGAGCACCAGGGTCGATGGCGAGGCCCAGGAAGGGGACGACGTGGAGCCGGGGAAGACGCGGCAGTGGAAGCCCGCGCGGAGAGGAGTACGAGGGTTCACTGGTTCGGCTGCAGCAGTGAGGTTGCTGCCGCCGCAGGCTCGCCACGGCCGTGGGAATAGTAGGGGCGGTGAGGCCTCCGCGGCAGCACAGCCGGCCATGGGAGGCAGGAGCATGCGGCATGACCGGCGCTGCTTTGGGCGGCTGGAGCAACAAGACCAGAGGTTGAAGAAGCACTACGACCGTTGGATGGACATTGTACGGTCACTGGAGCTAGAACCATTCATATTGACTAAGTTGACAAAGCACTCCGTCCCAATCAACTTAGTAGGCCCACAAGTCAGCCTCCCACCAAGGTGGGTCCCAACCAGCAGTGGGAGTATTCAGGTGGGTCCGAGTTGACAGCGGGGGGAACGTTTTTTTTCACGCAATACAGTGGCCCGTCCGGTGGGTCCCAGCAGTCAGGGGGCAAACATTTTTTTCGCGAAATACGGTGGCCCGTCCGGTGGGTCCCTGCTGTCAGGTGGAGGAATAATTTTTTGCCACGTAATAAGGAGGCACTTCCTTGCTGTCGTCGTGGACCCGGTATCGACCCTCTCCACGTCTGATCCATGTTCGATGGAAGCCGTTCCTTGACCACGTTGACCACGCCACGCCGAGAGTACCAGGGCGGTGGACGACGGCGAGGCCTAGGAAGGGGACGACGCGGAGTCGGGGAAGACGCGACAGTGGAAGCCCGTGCGGAGAGGAGTACGAGGGTTCACTGGTTCGGCTGCGGTGTGAGGCTGTCGTCACCGCGGAATAACAGGGGGTGTGGGAGAGTAGAGGGATGGCCTGGCCAGGGGTGGGAGTAGTAGGGGGCGGTGAGGCCTCCGCGGCATCACAGCCGGCCACGGGAGGCAGGAGCACGCGGCACGACCGGCGCTCCTTTGGGCGGCTGGAGCAAGAAGACCAGAGGTTGAAGAAGCACTACGGCCGTTGGATGGACATCGTATGGTCACTGCAGCTACAATCGTTCATATTGACTAAGTTGACAAAGCCCTTGGTACGCGTCAACTTAGTAGGCCCACAGGTCAGCTTCCGAAACGGTGCGCCCCAGATGTCAGAGGGAGGAATCATTTTTTGGGTGGGTGAAGCTAGAATATCCGAGATTGAAGAAGAAGCATGGCATCCGTTGGATGGACATCCAACGGCCACTGCTGTTAGAACCGTGTGTTGACTATAATAAGTTGACAAAGCCTTGCATACGCGTCAACTTCTTTTTTTTAGGGGACGCGTCAACTTAGTAGGCCCACAAGTGTGTGGGAGAGAACTTATAGCCCATTTGCGATTTGTAAGAATGTGCAACCCATTTTTGAATTCTAATGGAATTTACTATAGCCCATTTACAGTTTGTTAAAAATACATCCCATTTTCAACGATTAATAATTTCAACCAACCGTTCAAGACAGAATTCAATAAAAATTTCCCATATTTTGATGGGATCCGAAATATTTTTATCCCGGAATTTCTAGTCAGATTAAATATAAGTTTGTATTACGTAAACATCTAACGAAACATTGCACGCGCAACAATTAAAAATTAAGATTTTCAAAATCCATAAATAATATTTTATAAACTAATTCCGTGTTGGTGCATTTTTTGTAGTTACTGCCCATTTTTTATAATTACATCCATTTATTATTTTTAAAGCCCATTTTCCTGTTAAGCCTAATGCATCCCTCCTAGGAAAGATTTGCAGCCTAGCGGGGCGGAGAATAACAAGTTGACCTTGCCTGGGTATTTCTCAAAAAACGTATAGCTGGGCTAGCCATTTTCATCTTGAAAAAAATTAATATCTTGGTTGGATATCTGTCCTGGGCTAGACGGACCACAGCCCGCCCAGTTAATACCCTGCTCTCCTCTGAAAATCAACGAAAACATCGTCGAGAAAAACTCTGCAGTGCTCACGCCTCAAAAACACAAATACTGCTCGAGCTGCTTGGTCCCAGCTGTCGGCCGCACCTTGTGCAATTCTCTCGTTTATATTGACTACATAGGTTGACAATGGTGTGGGACCGTGATGTCAGGAAACCAGGAGGAAGCAAAAAAATATAGTTGTACATAATAAGGAGGCACTTGCGTACGTACAACTATGGCCCTAGTGGGTCCGTACTGTCATCCAGTAAAAATAAAGTCATCTCTTGAATCCTCATGTTCCTTGACCATGTTAACAATGCTCGGCGCCACGGCGAGCGCAACAACTCGAAGGACGACGGAGAGGGCCTCGCGGGCCCCTACGGATGGTTCTGATACAGCGCCACGCTCATTCAGGAAGCCAGGATCATCGGACACCTATGAGCACCTTCGAGAGACTGAGACGGCATGAAACGGTAAGGCCACGCTTGGGAGCTCTGGTTTATTTCACACCTGTATTAAGATACAAGTGTAATTTACTCGTCATCGGAAACAACGCATAAAATACAGGCGTAATGAAACTGAGGGCCCGAGGTCTGTAAGTAAAACCAGCGGGTTATGCGTGTAATTTGAGAGACCGGAGTATATTTTACTAGTCAAAATCGACCAATCAAGCGCTTCGTCCGAGACCATCTGCTTTTATTTACAAGCATTAGTTTTACAAGCGGTTTTGGTTGGGAAACGACGATCCAATCACGGCCTAAGATGATGAGTTGGTCGGAAGATCATATGATTTCACGTCTAACCTACCCGACTTGTCGTATAGGCTATGAATGAAACATAAGACGATGAACTTCTTAAGCACGGATACAACAGAAGAGGATGATCTTCCTAACAAGCAAATCACTGGCCTTAGATCGACATGCAAAACAATACGAAGCATTCTTCTCAGGAGGCACAGTGAACAGCTCGTGATGCCGCATGCCACAACATTCCAAGCTCCACTTTGCAATCAAACACAAGGCCTGGTATTACATAGACAATATTCAGAACAAACTCTAAAAATATCTTACATAAGTCAACATTCATGTGACTATGCATCTCAGCAGAGTAAATATTTACTTTTGAACTGAAGACAGGAATAGGAAAAAACGATCGACATTGCTCACAAAGAAAGGCGTCCCACTCAAAAATATCAAATGCATGTCTTCCGCTAAAATCAATGAGCAAAAATTGACAAGGTTTTCCTATTCCAATATATTAAACTAATGTCAACTTTGACAAGCTTTTCCCATTCAAAATATGTAATGCCTATGATTGTGGAACGGGCAGGGTTTGTCATCAGTTTGTCATCTGATAGTCCGGTGGCTCAAGGTGACGATGAATTATTAGAGAACCATTCGATGTATTGTGCATGATGTGAAGTATTATGGAGGACACGAACCATCTGAACATTTTGTGCAGTTCCACTAAAATCAAGCTGAGCATCCCTGTGGATTTCGTATTTATATGCTGCCAGAAAACAAAGACACATCAGCACACACATGAATATTGGCCCAGTGTCAACCCACCAATCGGTGGACTAACAAACCGAAAAGTACAAGAAACAGATTACCATACCCAGATGCCCCATCATTGTTGCTTAGAGTGACATTGATGAGACTTGGAGTCCTGTCACGGCTTCTTGGTACTTGTTTGGGCACTTGTTTGCCCAGTGTTCCTCCGAACCACAAGTAAAGCAATCATCTCTCTTTTGTCTTTCTTCTTACCCTTCTTAATGGCCGACGTATTTGGCAGCACCATTCAAACATATAGTCCGGTGGCTCAAGGTGACGACGAATGATTAGAGAACCATTCGATGTATTGTGCATGATGAAGTATTATGGAGGACACAAACCATCTGGACATTTTGTGCAGTTCCACTAAAATCAAGCTGAGCATCCCTGTGGATATCGAATTTATATGCTGCAAGAAAACAAAGACACATCAGCACACACATGAATATTGGCCCCAATGTCAACCCACCAATCGGTGGACTAACAAACTGAAAGTACGGTAAACAGATTACCATACCCAGATGCCCCATCATTGTTGCTTAGAATGACATTGATAGATTTGGAGTCCTGTCCTGGCTTCCTGTACTTGTTTGGGCACTTTTTGCCCAGTGCACTCCACGCGTTGTAGAGTTTCCTATGCTCTGTGCAGACTAGTCATGTCACCAGCGTCTACTAATACTCTGTAAAGCTTCTCGATCATTCCTTATGTAATGTAGCGCAAACAGTGACTGCTCCTTTCTAAAAAGTGGTAAGACCAACTGGACCCACTAATGCAGCAGTTTGCCTTAGACACATTGGCTCCTTTTGTGCAGTTCAACTAAAATCAAAGTCGGAATAAAACTGAGTTTTAATTTTGATATCCCTGTAAGCAACAAAAGGTATAGGGGAAACAATTACTGAGAAATAACGGTTGATGACTTGTACTCCCAGAAGAAAAACATCTACCGATCTACCTTATCTTAATGGGAAGCAAAACAGGAGAGTAGCAATTTTCAATCAGTGTGATTCATTCATAGTAACTGAGACATTATCTTAACAATGCCTTGTTTCAACATGTATAAAGAACAACAAAGCAGAAAGTATCATTCCTAAAACAATGCAACTGATTCATTTTAACAGAGACATTATCTTAACAATACCTTGGTTAGACATGTAGAAAGAACTACAAAGCAACAAGCATAATGTCTGGGAGAGTGGGCACAACAACAACATGGGCTTCCATCTACTTATAAAGTGGGTGATGCAGAGTTTGTTGTAACAAAGCAACAAGCATAATGTCTGGGTTGGTCCCATTTTTGTTCACTACTTGATGGGAAAAGACAGCAATACAATAGCTTCAATTCAACATTTATTTAAAACAGTACCAATACAAGTAGCACAGCATCTCAAAACACACTACACGATCATGTGGATGAAGGCAAGTACCAACCTGTCATGACGCACACAAGATCACGTGCGAATCTGCCAACACGAATAGGAAATTCAATCTCGTTTTGTGCAGTTACTCTGAAATCAAGTAAAGTCGCCGGTGAGACATTTAAGTTTGCTATAGCAACAAGTTGAATAGATATCCCTGATTTAACAGAGGCAAAAAGGAAACAATTACTGCCAATAAAGGAGGATGAAACATGCGTACAAAAAGAAGCATCTACCTTATCTTGATGGAAAACAAAGTATAGGACAAGAGCATTTCTAAAAGCGGTTGCATTGATTCATATTAACAGAGAAATTCTCTTAAAATAGTTCAAGAGTTAATTACGAGAGTGGCATTGCTTAAAATACAATAGCTTCAATTCAACATTTATTTAAAACAGTACAATACAAGTAGCACAACATCTCAAAACACACTGCACGATCATGTGGATGGGACATGGCACATGCCAGCACCATGTGCGTCCACACGTATAAATGGGTGATGCAGAGTATGTAGCCAAGCACCATATCTGCGTTGGTCCCATATTTGTTCTCTTTGAAACTTTTTCCGATGTGAGGGCAGCAAATCTAGTCCTGCACAAACTACCTGACCCCCCAGTTTCTTTCCCTTTTCAACAAAGAGTTGGGTTCCTTACATATGTGTGTACTGGGTTACCCCCTTTTTCCCATTTCGACCAACAAAGTGGCTGGATAGCTAGTCTATACTACTTTCCCTCCCTCCTTTCCGCATTGAACCACGTCCTAGATTCATGCTCCACCCCACCGCACCCTTCTTTCCTCTTTGAACCAAGACCTAGATTCGACTACAGAATCGAAAAAGATCAGCATGCAGCTAGACCAATGACGGTTTCAAAGAAACTTATACGGTTATACCTTAGGGTAGTCAGGATGTGGCAAGGCGTGCGGCGGGAGGTCGGATCTGCTCACACTATGTATGACAGCGAGGAAGAAGGGGTCGGTGGCCCTCCCGCACAGGCGCTGGGTGAAATAGAAAAGCGCAGCCGGCAGTGGATTGCCTCCCTCGCCAAAGGAGATAGAGTGAACGCTGCACCTCCTCCCCTTCCTGGTGCGACGGGATCCGGATGCCTCCTTCACCAGCTGTCTGTGAGGGGGGTGAGAGAGATAGAGGCCACAACACAGTCTTGTTTAGATCTAGTGAAGAGGGTGAGAGACAGTGAATATAGCAAACCCTAGCAAAGGAACGCAGAGCCTCCAGCGTGTATATATATATGTAGTGCGGCGAGAGTGTGGAGAGTGCAAACCCTAGCGAACAAGCGCTGAGCCTCCAGCTTATATATATACTATAGTATGGATCGAGCTCGGTGCCTTAATCGCACCTACTTTTGGTCAGTATGTGGTGGGCCAGCCACATTTTGGGCCCACATCATAAACCCAAAGGCAGGTGCACTAAAGTCAATGAAGCTACGTCCATATAGTACTCATGTATACGACTAATATATAGTGGAGTGGTTTTCTTATTCTCTCCATAACAATCATTTTAAATTGTGCAAGTACGAAACGAAACTCTTTATTTAACGTACCAGTGAAGAAAACTAGCTACTACTACTTCCGACGAACTAACGATCCACGCGTCCTGGTCGCACTTCCTGTCCTTCACGTGCGGTACACTACCCTCCCTTAAGTGAACAACCACACATACGCTCTTCACCAGCCGACGCAACCATGAGGCGCAACCATGAGCATCGATAGGTCATCGTGGTGATGCATCATCCATTTGGCGTCAAGTTTGGGTGAGGCACTTATGAAGTTCGACAAATCCTCACTGTGGTCTGTTTCTTCTCAGTAGTCAAGCTCGAGGAAGCAAGAACCACGTGGCAATGGACAGTGAGGCGGAACAACAATGGCCATCCAATTTTGTGCAGTTCCACTAAAATTGAGGAAGACATGCCCGGGTATGGAGATACGCATCGCTGTTTCCAAAAATATAAAAAGGGATATAGTGTTGTTACTTTGTTTTACAAGATTAACAACGACATCTCAATTGTCAAGAAGAATTATGAAAAGTACACCAACAAAATGTAAGCATCATGATTATCTTGATGGGAACTAAACCAGGATACCCGAGAAAAAAAGCATTTCTTCATTTAACCAGTGATAATATTAGATTAGCAGCAGCAATAGGAGGATATGGACAATGACCGCACAACCACCATGTACTTTTTGTCGAAACAAAATGTATACCTCCACTGAGGCATAAATCAGGACAACTTTTCGAGTGGCATTTCCTCTATAATAGTAGGTGATGTTGGACCAGCCGAACCCTAGCTACTATACATGGGGAGCTGGGGAGTAGTCGCACAGAAGAAAACCCGCATGCAACGACACAGGGAGCTGGACCAGTACAAGAAGTTATACCTCAGTTGGGCGAGATGTCGCTTAGGCGGGCGGGCGGGATCTGCCCACACGACGGCAGCGAACAAGGGCGCGGAGGACCTTTGTCCGCACCAGCGCTGGCTCCGAGAGGACGGTGCGCATCGGCTTCCTCCATCACCGACGGCGACAAAGTCAACGCTGCACCTCCTCACCTCCCGCAGTGGACGGTATTCGGCCGGATCTGTGACCACCGGTGAGGAGAGAGATAGTGTGGACACTGTCATCTTGTTTTGATATGGAGAGGGTGACAGAGCGAGACGCGAGAAACTCTATCAAACAAGAGGCTATAATGGAGTAAAACAATCTCTCCATAGCAGTGGTTTTAAATAGAATACGCGCGTTCCCGGAAAAAAGAAACGAAAACTGGCACACAATTTTTTAATGTACCAAGAAAGAAAACTCGATCAAAAACATGCCCCGCTCTGTGTCGCGAGAGTCGCCGCATGCATACATAGACATAGACATGCATATCCGTGTTTACGTAAAATTCCATTTCCATCTCCATCTCCAATCATACTTGTCCAACTGGCACATTATTTATGTTGTTAATTATATACGGGGCAATATTAACGTACAACATCTCTAATTTGCGGGCGTCTGGACCGCTGCCACGACCGCTCCTGACCAACCCGAACCCTCTTCATCACTAGCGCGTGCTTCCCGCCCAAAACGGTCAGTGCCGCATTCATGCCTGGCCAGAGCGGACGCGACCTCTCACTGGCGTCGGCATTGAAGCGGCGCGCCGACCGAGAGAGCATCGCCCGCGCCGCTTCCTGGTGCACGCGACTGCTCCGCGTTCAAAGGTCGCAATAGCCGGCCACAACATGCATGTAAAAAGTTCTTGGGATCCGTGCTACAGCTAGCTGTCCTCCCCAACTCGTCAATCTCTTCCAGTAGTACTAGTACTCCATGGCGCGATCCATCGACGAGCAGGCGGGGAAGTTATCGTATACTCGGTTTGCGGTGAGTGGCATGCCGAGCGACCGTGTGGGGTCGAGCCATGGAGGAGGGTGAGACACGAACGCCAAAGACGTGATTTAAATGTTGGTTTTGCTCGATGGCGCGATCCAACGAAATGAAACGTTGGTTTCTCTCCGTTTCCATTTTTTCTCCGGAAAAACGGAAACTTTCCACTCCATTTTCATTCCTAATCCAAGGTTGCCCCGTTACAACATTCCATCAAATACAAAGGAAAACTAACACGCATGCTAATGCATCTCAATGATTCATAGATCATAGCCAATATTTACTTCACAACTAAAGACAAAAGTTGTGAGAGCGTGTACGAAAGAAAAACTACTGATGGGGTCACTACGACTCAAACCCTAAACCCTAAACAAGATTTAATTTCCTGGATAGGTAGAACCTGTCGAAGGAAAGACGGCTGGCACCCTCGGATCATACGATGCTTTTGTGCAGTTCCACTAAAATCGAGCTGAGCATCCTTGATGGCAAAGATATTGAAGAAGTGTGATTAGAATAATAGTACTGGCACTAGTTCATGAGACATAAACTCATCACAAGTAGAAGCCGGTAGAAGTAGAGAAAGATCGACATAGAGATGGAGCTACGTGGGGAGCTGCGGCAGTGGAGCAAGCCGGCTCCAAAAGGAGGATGGACTACCTGGGACGTCGGGCTGTAGCTATAAGGGCGGTTGGGACGCGTCATCAGCCCATACCGCGGTGACCCCCGATTGGGACGCACCGACTGTGGATTTTCTCCCTCGCCGATGTCGACCGCGTCTACACAGAACATTGTTCCCTTCCCCACCTGCGGTATCGGGCGGATATGTGACCAGCGGTGTGGCCACCGCTGCTCGATGCTTGTGAAGAGAGCAACCCAAGCAAGCAGGCTTGTAGCTTAGGCTCCTGCTAGTGTATATATAGTGGTTTTCTTTTCTCTCCATATCAACCATTTTATATTGCGACGTGTCATTGAAGAGTGAAATGATGGTCGCTTCTTCCGACTAACTTATCGTGTGATTTGACCGCCTTTAGTGGCCCCTACACGCATTCCCTAAGTGTATGCAACAATCACACGCATACATGGACGCAAAATGCGCGCGACGCCCTAATGCATGCATGTCCGAGCACACGACGGAACACACGCGATCACGCTCAAGTGCTCAACCTACACGTGCATGCACACACATACTCAGCCAGGGTGAGCTAGTGACCGTATAAACACCAAAATATGTATATATTGAGCGCAATGAGCGTATTATGAAGTCCACTGACCGTATTTTTACAAATATACAGTGACATACAATGTATTTATCTTGATTGAAATTAAGCCATATTAACCGGAGAGGAGGCAGTATGGACTAGCATTACTTTGTTGTGTCCCGTTAACTTGCCGAACGAGGAGAAGCTTGCAGGACGGGAGAAGCTTGCGCATGTGGCTCGCAGGACAAGGAGAAACTTTTGACTAATGCAAGCTGTCCTTCACTCAGGCGGTGGACGTGCAACAGTTAATTTGGTGTCAGATTGCCAGAAGCATACACTATACTAGTACTATTATTGTTGCACTTCCAAAGAGGCGAACAGCCAAGCGCAAAGTTTACTAGTACTACTACTATAGTCTATAGAGGTACTATACTAGTACTAGGAACCGGATGGAGGAGCGTCTGCACTCTTATTATATTTTTAAAATGTGATAAGCAATCTTCAACACATTTGGTTCTCTTCGAGGGTTCTCGCATGTGATAATGTAAGTTGATTGCATGGAACACTCGCCATAATTCTTGCTTAATTCTGGCTCAAATCCTGTTACAAATAGGAGCACTCGGTAATATTTCCTCTCTTTTTTGTTATTCAGCATGTAAACAGGTCAAGAAACCTTATGCGCATCTTTGTGCGAACCGTGCTTGCTGCACTTTGAATGTGGCCGACAAATGGGCTTGATGAAACACCTCGCTTCCTACTTTTTTTATGGGTACCTCGCTTCCTAGTGACCAAAGGTCTTGGCTGACCGTCCTAAGAATGCTTATATATGAAAAAAGCTCTCTCATTTACCTGCAAAAAAGATTAAGCCATATTAACCGGAAAGGAGGGAGTATGGACTAGCACTACTTGTTGGTGTGTCCCGTCAACTCACGGAACGAGGAGAAGCTTGCAGGATAAGGTGAAGCTCGCTTACACCTTTTGACTAATGCAACATGCCTCGCCCAGGCGGTGGACATGCATCAGTTCATTCGGTCTCACATTGCCAGAGGCATACACTGTAGTACCGAACATGCGGAGTACCATCATTGTTCGATTTCACGAAGAGGCGAAGAGCCAAGCGCAATGTCGAGACCCCGATCCTAAGTCACACCGATCTAGCATGTAACACATCATATCACTTTGCGGCCTCACGCACGGTATTCCCACGGGTGTCGCCTTACCATGGCCCGGGACCGTTTGCGTCTTTTGGCTCACGTATATGATAGTGTCGCTAGCATCCATATGACAAAGAACCCGGCCGACATGGCTAGTCGTGAACCCAAAGCGGCGCTTAACCTATGGGAACAGGCATACATGAATCACATCGAGCATGTCGGTCATCAACGTATATATTCGGCTGTAGCACTGGGCTAACAGGACTCCGGTATCCCGGGCTGTAGAAAGGCTAGGCGGTGACTCGAATAACACGCGTGACATTTCCCGAAGGGACAGACATAGGAACGGTGAAACACATGCCGCCGATCAAGTGTCCAAGCGGTAGTCTTTGGGCTAGCAGGACTCGGTGAACCGGGTCAGAAGCGGACTACTATCGCTCGTAAGCACGAGACTACATTTCCCCATAAGAGAGGCTACCAAGGATAAACAACTAGGTTGTCGGATCCCACACATAGCATGTACAAGTTACACGTGACGCATAACATGCA
The DNA here is from genome assembly GCA_021605145.1 of Aegilops bicornis. NCBI lineage: Eukaryota > Viridiplantae > Streptophyta > Magnoliopsida > Poales > Poaceae > Aegilops > Aegilops bicornis. The sequence continues at coordinate 678,030,125 of CM038675.1, forward strand.
AGTATGTGCTGTACAACATGGCATCACAACATAACGCAAACTCATATAGATAAAGGCTCGGAAGAGCCACATAGCGATAAATACAAACAGGGTCACATGACCCATCATTGAAACATACAAGCAACAAGCGGAAGCATTACATGTCCGAGTACGCATAACTACAAAAGAAAAAGGCCGAGAAGTCTCGACTATCTACAAGACCCTCCCAAGGGTACAAGATCGTAATGAGGTAACAAGCTACTTGTCGAAGTCCAAAGTGAACTACTAGTAAGACCGAAATCTCCGCTGCAAAACATAAATAAAGCAACGTGAGTACAAAGGTACTCAAAGAAGACTTACATCAGATCCTATCATACATGCATTAGTGCCAAAAGGTAATGTGGAGTTTAGTTGCGACAAGCCAGCTTTGACTCTGTGGCTATCCTGTTCTCGACTACAAGAAACTCTTGAGGTGAGACAACGTACACGAGTCCACTAATCACCACATCAATACACTACTACGGATTCATTCCCGTCTCCATACGGAAGGCCATCCATAGCACTCACACTTGTCTTGAGCATTTTAAAGTATCCATTTCAAGTTGTCTATGTACCACGTAAGCATCCAAGAAGTCCATAACCGAGGACACGGCTATTCGAATAGATCATGATAACCCTGCAGGGTGTACTTCTTCACACACGCTCTCGCCACTTACCGCCATATACACGTCATGTATCTCGGCAACCTTCAAGCGGAAGTTTGGCGAGGGTGTCGGCCACGACCGACTAACCACACAAGACTCTAGTCCGTGTTTATCGCCTATTCGGGTTCCATCCGCAAGGAGATCCGCCGGGTGTCGCCACGGCCCCAAACGATGTGAGCAGGGTTCCCAAGCCCACCATCCGGTGCCACTTGGTACACCGTGCCACCGTGCCTAGTCTGTCCCAAGCCCACCACGGGTGCCACTCGATAGAAAAATAGCACTACCTACAAACACGAGAGACTAGTTGCGACTCACGGACAGAGATCAAGTTGATTAATAAGTCGAGAGGTCGAGTTACGGAACCCAATGTGTGGTAGTATCGAGTCATTGGACAACATACATAGAACTTCGATTAGCTTAAGGACGGTTCCAAGTGAGACAACCCACCATGTACTCCTACATGGCCTCTCACCGCTACCTTTACCAAAAGCGTGTTCACACACTTCACTCTCAAAGATCGGAACATAGAACTGTACTCCAATTCATTCCCAATGAATCGGACACTGACACAACTCTAAGCAATAGCAGTCATAGCATGGTAGGAACACAACATGGCTCAATCAACTCATAAACATGCTAGTGGGTTTTCAACTAATTACAGAGGCAACGACAGGTCATGCAGAGGAATGGGTTCAACTACCGCAGCACAAAGTAGCGTATGAATCGTTGTTGTCCTAATGCAATAACTGAGAGCAGGAGCGAGAGAGTAGGATTGTATCGGAATGAACAAGGGATTTGCTTGCCCGGTAAATCAACAAGGGAGGCACCGCTTCATAGATGTGTACTCTGGAACGTCTCCTGAGCGGGACCTATCGAGAGGAACGGTGCCGCAATCAATACACAATCATATGCAACAATATGATGCATGAACATGGCATGTAGATGTGATCTTTGTTTAAGCTAAAGCAACTGGTATTCAATTTGAATGAAGTCCATTTGAACCAAAGGTTCAAATGCAATTCCAAAATAAGCTCTTATAAATGCCATTTTAGAGTTTCACTTATACAGCATGTATAAGTTGGTTTGTCATGCATGAAACTAGCACAGATGGATAGATTGAATTTTCTGATAATTTTTCATATATAAATTATTTCAATCTGAGCTACGGTTGAATTTCTATGATTTTTTGAAGTTTTGAATATATTCGGAATTTCCTGATTTAATTAAATCCGAAAATATAATATTGCGTCAACCTTCGCAAACATGACGTCAGGTCAATCAACTGCTGGTTGAGTCAAACCTGACGTGTGGGGCCACACGCCGCTGACACGGGTTAACAGGGGGTTAGTTTAGTTAAATTAGAGATTAGGTGGGCACTAGGGCCCACTGGACAGTGTCAGGAGGGGTTAGTTAACGGTGATTAGCATTAAGCTAACCAACTGACCCACCGGGCCCACCTGACGGCCCGGCGAGGTCAAACGGTCAACCCCACGGCGTTAAGCCCGGCGACCACGGGCTCGGCGGAGTCCGCGTTATAGGCCACGGAACGGCGCCGGAGAGCACCGGCGTAGCGTGCTCTCCCGCCTGTGGAAGCGAGCGAAGCCGCGGGCGCCGGAGCTCGCCGGGCAGAAGCTCGCGGCGGCCGGAGCTCGGCTCGAGCGGGGACGCGGCTACGGGCACGGGACGAAACGGAGAGGGGAGGAGGAGAAGCTCACGGCGGTCGCGATGAACGGGTCGGCGAGGTCGGGAGGAACTGCGGCCGTGGCGGCGGAGGGGATCTCCGGCAACCGGAGACGAAGACGGCGACGGCAACGGCTCCACGAGGCGTCCGGCGTCTTGTGGCTTGACGGGGAGGATGAGGGGGTCGTGGCGGAGCGCGTGGACACGACGGAGGAACGAGGGGGAGGCGGTGGCCGCGGCAACGGCGAGCGGTGGCGTCGGCTGCGCTCAGTGCGTGCGAGAGAGGGTGACAGAGGAGAGGAGGAGCACGGGAAAGAGTGCGAGAGAGGTCGGGGTGGCTGCGTGGCGTCTCCGGGGCATCCAGACGAGGAGGGGAGAGGGCAGGCAGGCAGGTGGCGTGGCCGGACGCGTGGCCGCGCGCGCCGGCGCGTGCCCCTGTCCTCCTGGCGCGAGGAAGGGGGCGACTGGCGTGGCCGGCGGCTGGGCCGGGCCAGGCGAGCCAGCCGCATGTGAGCTGGGCCGGTGGGGAGGTAAGCCAGTGTAAGGGTTTTTACCTATTTTGTTTCCTTTTCTATTTTTGTGACATTTGTTTGATTTATTTAAAATACTAAACTAATTTATTTAATTATGCCAATTTTTATAGGAGCTAGTGGTAATATTCCGTAGCTCTTCAACAAAAGGCACAATTATTGGACAATATTTTATATATATAATAATATATATCCAAGGCAAATATTTATCGTGCATTAATTCCAAATGCCCAAAATAAATACTTATGAGATCCTGAAAATATTGGTTAGATTGTTATCTCATCCAATATTTTCGTGAGGGCCACATGAGCATTTTCTTGGACCCTTTTGGAGCAATTTTTATTTAGGTCATTTCCAAAAGTGATTCTGAGGGTTTCACAAATCCCCATTTCAAAATTAAATGGAATTTAAACATGATGCACAATGACTAGCTAGCCTTGAGCATACCAGTACTAGGGATGTGACAACTCGCCCCCACTTGAAAGAATCTCGTCCCGAGATTCGTGGGTCGACGGAAAGAAAGCGGGTACTCCGGTCGTAGACGATCTTCTCGCTCGGTAGCTTCTCTCTCGTAATGATGAGACCACCGAACCTTGAGAAACTTGATATTCTCGGCGTCGAGTAACACGCCTGCTTGATCAAGAATGCGAACCGGTACTCTCGGTATGTGAGGTTATCTTGGAGATCAAGCGTTCGTGGTCCACTCATGGATAGGATCCGAGAAGCAACGCTCGAGTTGAGAGACGTGGAAGACATCATGAACTCGAGAAAGATGTGGGGGTAGTTCCAACCGGTAGGCAACCTCTCCTTGTTTAGCGAGAATGCGAAGGGGCCAATGTAACGAGGAGCCAACTTGCCCTTGATATCAAACGATGGGTACCCTTTAGAGGAGTAACCCGAAGGTAAGCCTTGTCGCCAACTTCATAAGCCACTTCCTTATGACGACGGTCATATTGGCTCTTTTGACGAGATTGGGCTGTTTTCAAATTCTCACGAATGATGCGAACTTGCTCTTACGCCTCTGGATCATGTCCGTCCAAAGAATTGTCTTTCACGGTTTCAGAGCCAGTTCAAGGGTGTTCGACATCTTCGTCCATAGAGAATCTCAAAAGGAGCTTTCTTGAGACTGGATTGATAGCTATTGTTATAAGCAAACTCGGCGAAAGGAAGACATTTCTCCCAATCCATACCGAATGAGATAACGCAAGCTCTAAGCATGTCTTCGAGAATTTGGTTGACCCTTTCCACCGGACCACTTGACCGAGGGTGGAAAGCGGTCTTCAAGAAAAGATGGGTCCCCATGGCGGTTTGGAAACTTTCCTAAATGAGAAGTGAAAAGACTACCACGGTCTGAATTGATCTCTAGTGGAACACCATGGAGTGACACTATTCGAGAATGTATAAGTCGGCGAAATGACTAGCAAAGGATACTCTCTCTAACAGAAGGAAGTGAGCCACTTTGGAAAGACGATCAACGACTACGAAGATAGCATTATTCCCTTTCTTGGTCCCGGGAAAACCGGTGATGAAATCCATACCAACTTTATCCCATTTCCACTCGTGAATAGCTAAGGGTCTGAAGGGTGCCAAGAGCCTTTGATGCTCTGCTTTAACGCTGACGACAAACGCCACGATTAGCAATAAACTGAGCAATTTCTCTCTTCATCCTAGTCCAACAGAACCTCTGGCGTAGGTCCTGTTACATATTAGTACTACCGGGATGAATTGTGAGAGGAGATTCATGCGCCTCCTTAAGAATCGGTTGTCGAAGATGTTGCTTCTTGGGGACCACCAAAGCGGTGCCCAAAGAAAACGACACCTCGATCATCTATAGAGAAACTACCAGCAATACCCTTGGCAACGTTTCTCTTGATCCCGTAATCCCGTATCATGCTTCTGGGCTTCTATGATATGATCCACCAGAGTAGGTTTCGCCACCAAGGTAGAAAGGAATCCGTGAGGAGCAATGTGGAGGTTAAGCTTACAAAATTCCTCATGGAGAAGTGGTTGGCCTTGCTGCAACATGAGGTTGTTGCAATAGGATTTACGGCTTAACGCATCAGCCATGACATTGGCTTTGCCTGGGGTGTAGGTAATCCCTAAATCATAATCATGATCAACTCCAACCAACGCCTTTGTCTAAGGTTCAAATCTGGTTGGGTGAATATTTTCTTGAGTCTCTGGTGATCGGTGTAGATCTCGCATCGTTTTACAAGAAGGTAATTTAGCCAGGTCTTGTGTTCATAGAATACGGCTGAAAGCTGTAGATCATGTGTAGGATAATTGTCCTCATGTGGATGCAACCGACGAGATGCATAGGCAATCACATGACGATCCTGCATAAGAATGCAACCTAATCCCTGCCGTGAGGCGTCATGATGAATAACAAAGTCTTTAGTGAAATCCGGTGGCACTAGTATGGGAGCAGAGGTCGCCGCCTTTTTCACCTCAAAACTGTACTCACCTTGTGGGGACCACTCAAACTTTTTATCCTTCTTGAGAAGTTCCGTGAGGGGTTTAGCTACTTTGGAGAAGTTTTCAACAAAGCGGCGACAATAGCTGGCTAGACCAAGGAAACTCCTAACTTGTTTAACGGTTTCGTGGAGTCCAATCAAGAACGGCTGAACTCTCTCGGGATTGACAGCAATGCCCTTACTGTAGATTACGTGGCCTAGGTAGGTCACTTCGGCAACCAAAATTCACACTTGGAGAACTTGGCATAAAGGCGGTGTTCTCGAGTTTTTCTAGCACAAGTCCGAGATGTTCGGCATGCTCTTCCTCGTTCTTTGAGTAAATAAGAATATCATCGAGGTAAACCACGACAAATTTATCTAAGTACTCCATGAAGATCGAGTTCATCAAGCGGGAGAATGTAGTCAGGCGTTGGTTAGACCAAAGGACATGACGGTGTACTCATACGCCATAACGGTGACAAAGGCTGTTTTGGGAATGTCTCCATTCCTGATCTTGATTTGATGGTAGCCTAACCTCAAATCCATCTTAGAGAAGATCGAGGATCCAATGAGCTGATCATACGTGTCGTTGATCTCGGGAGCGGATACTTGTTCTTTATCGTGACCAAATTAACGGGACGATAATCTACAACCATCCGGTCTGTACCATCCTTCTTCTTGACGAAGAGGACGGGCAAGCCCAAGGAGAAGAACTAGGACGGATGAAACCCTTTTGCAAGGACTCATCAAGTTGTTTCTTAAGCTCGGCTAGTTCTAAGGGTGCCATCTTATAAGGTCTCCTAGAGATTGGGGCGGTTCCTAATAAGATCTATGATTTAACTCTACATCTCTCGCTGTGTGGAACACCGGCAGTTCCCTCTGGAAAAACGTCCTAAAGTCACGGACTACCGGGATATCTTCAAGGTCCGGAAGAGGGCTGGCATTAAGAGAATAGAGTTGACGCTTTGCAACTCTAGTGGAGACAAGTGACTATCTTGCCGATGGGTGTGTAAGCTGAACAGACCTAGTGAAACAATCAATCTTGGCATGATGAGCTGTCATCCATCCATACCCAAGATGATGTTAATATCTCAAGACTTGAGGGCTACAAGTGAGGCAAGGAATACAAGTCATCAACAAGGATTTCGTTACCATGGCTTATACAAGAAGTTTGCCATTTGGATCCGTGGAGTTTGAATGACTAGCGAAGAGGGCATATCACAAAATGATATGTTGTGCAAGTTAGCATAGCTTTGAAATGAAGGAATGAGATGCTCCAAGATGTCGAATAGAACTGAGGCGGGATGACAATTGACAAGGAGTGTACCAAGAACGACATCCGGATCATCATGAGCGTCTTTAGGCGAGACGTGATGCACACATCCACGTTCGGGAGCCGACTTGACACCGATCATCTTGCGTGATGGCTTAACACAGCCAATGTGCTTCTCGAGCCGGGTGGAGCATAATCGGCTTGAGAGCGATCCACGTGCATAGTGTCCTGGCTCTCCGCATGTGAAGCAAGTCCTCGAAGTTGGACGTGGACCCGCATTGACAAGTGGTCTACCAAGAGGCCTGGGTGGAGCATGTAATCGAACTGGGTGAGGCGCCATATGGGATGGCCTCGGTGAATATCCGGGTGGAAGAGCAGAGTTCGAATCCAAATTCGGCGTTCTGCGAACTAGAATCAAGGAAATATGCCCTAGAGGCAATAATAAAGTTATTATTTATTTCCTTATATCATGATAAATGTTTATTATTCATGCTAGAATTGTATTAACAGGAAACATAATACATGTGTGAATACATAAACCTACTGAGTGTCACTAGTATGCCTCTACTTGACTAGCTCGTTAATCAAAGATTGATGTCTATCATAACAATGAACAAGTAGATGTTATATGATTAACGGGATCACATCATTGTTAGAATGATCTGATTGAAATGACACATTCAATTAGCATAGAACCAGATCGTATAGTTTGTTGCTAGTGCTTTTCTTCATGACTTATACATGTTCCTATGACTATGAGATTATGCAACTCCCGTTTGCCTCGAGGAACACTTTGGTGCTACCAAACGTCACAACGTAATCGGGTGATTATAAAGGTACATTACAGGTGTCTCCGAAGGTACATGTTGGGTTGGCATATTTCGAGATTAGGATTTGTCACTCCGATTGCTGAGAGGTATCTCTGGGCCCTCTCGGTAATGCACATCACATAAGCCTTGCAAGCATTGCAACTAATGAGTTAGTTGTGAGATGATGTATTACGGAACGAGTAAAGAGACTTGCCGATAACGAGATTGAACTAGGTATTGGATACCGACGATCGAATCTCGGGCAAGTAACATACCGATGACAAAGGGAACAACGATGTTGTTATGCGGTCCGACCGATAAAGATCTTCGTAGAATATGTAGGAGCCAATATGGGCATCCAGGTCCCGCTATTGGTTATTGACCAGAGGTGTCTCGGTCATGTCTACATAGTTCTCGAACCCGTAGGGTCCGTGACGCTTAACGCTTCGATGGCGATGCTTACTATGAGTTGTTATGATGTTTCTGTACCGAAGGTTGTTCGAGTCCCGGATGAGATCACGGACGTGACGAGGAGTCTCGAAATGGTCGAGACATAAAGATTCATATATTGGAAGTCTATGTTTGGACATCGGAAGTGTTCCGTGAAATTAGGAATTTTACCAAGTACCGGAGGTTACCGAACCCCCGAATACTAATGGGCCAACATGGGCCTTAGTGGAAAGGAGAGAAGGGGGCCCAAGTGCTGGCCGCACCTTCCCCTTCCCTAGTCCTATTAGGACTAGGAGAAGGGGCGCCTCTCTCTCCCTTCCCACTTGGGGAAACCTAGTTGGACTAGGATTGGGGAATCCTACTCCTAGTAGGAGTAGGACACCCCCGGCGCACCTCCCTTGGCCGGCCAGCCCTCCTCCTTCCCTCCTTTATATCTGAGGCAGAGGGCACCCGATGACACACAAGTTGATCCTTGAGATCTTTCCTTAGCCGTGTGCGGTGCCCCTTCCACCATATTACACCTCGAGAATACCGTAGCGAGCTTAGGCGAAGCCCTGCTACCGGTGGAACATCATCATCGCCACCACGCCGTCGTCGATTTAAACTCTCCCTCAACACTCGGCTGGATCGGAGTTCGAGGGACGCCATCGAGCTGAACGTGTGCAGAACTCGGAGGTGCCGTCGTTCGGTACTTGGATCGGTTGGATCGTGAAGAAGTACGACTACTTCCTCTACGTTGCGTCAACGCTTCCACTGTGGGTCTACGAGGGTGCGTAGACAACACTCTCATCTCGTTGCTATGCATCACCATGATCTTGCGTGATCGTAGGAAAATTTTGAAATTACTACGTTACCCAACAAAGGGCATCCGAGCCTGGTTTTATGCGTAGATGTCATATGCACGAGTAGAACACAAGTGAGTTGTGGACGATACAAGTCATACCGCCTACCAAAGATGTCATACTTTGGTTCAGCGGTATTGTTGGAAAGACGATCCAGACCAACCTTACGCTGCATTTTACGCGAGACCGGTTCCTCGACGTGCTTTGCACATAGATGGCTTGTGGAAGACCTGTCTCTCCAACTTTAGTTGAACCGAAAAGTGTGCTACGCCTCGTCCTTGAGAAGGTTAAACGGAGTCTATTTGACGAAGTATCGTTGTGGTTTTGATGCGTAGGTAAGAACGGTTCTTGCTCAGCCCGTAGCAGCCACGTAAAACTTGCAACAACAAAGTAGAGGACGTCTAACTTGTTTTTGCAGGGCATGTTGTGATGTGATATGGTCAAGACGTGATGCTATATTTTATTGTATGAGATGATCATGTTTTGTAACCGAGTTATCGGCAATCGGCAGGAGCCATATGGTTGTCGCTTATTGTATGCAATGCAATCGCTTGTAATGCTTTACTTTATCACTAAGCGGTAGCGATAGTCGAGAAGCATAAGTTTGGCGAGACGACAACGATGCTACGATGGAGATCAAGGTGTCGCACCGGTGACGATGGTGATCATGACGGTGCTTTGAGATAGAGATCACAAGCACAAGATGATGATGGCCATATCATATCACTTATATTGATTGCATGTGATGTTAATCCTTTATGCATCTTATCTTGCTTTGATTGACGGTAGCATTATAAGATGATCCCTTACTAAATTATCAAGAAGTGTTCTCCCGAGTATGCACCGCTATGCGAAAGTTCTTCGTACTTTGAGACACCACGTGATGATCGGGTGTGATAGGCTCTACGTTCAAATACAACGGGTGCAAAACAGTTGCACACGCAGAATACTCAAGGTTATACTTGACGAGCTATGCATATAAGATATGACCTCGGAACACGAGACCGAAGGTCGGCGTGAATCATATAGTAGATATGATCAACATATTGATGTTCACCATTGAAACTACTCCATCACACGTGATGATCGGTCATGGTGTAGTTGATATGGATCACGCAATCACTTAGAGAATTGGAGGATATTTTTCTAAGTGGGAGTTCTTAAGTAATATGATTAATTGAACTTAAATTTATCATGAACTTAGTACCGATAGTATCTTGCTTGTCTATGATGTGTAGATAGATGGCTCGTCTTTGTTGTTCCGTTGAATTTTAATGCTCCTTGAGAAAGCAAAGTTGAAAGATGATGGCAGCAATTACACGGACTGGGTCCGTAACTTGAGGATTATCCTTATTGCTGCACGGAAGAATTACGTCCCGAAGCACCGTTAGGTGCCGTGCCTGGTGCAAGGGCTGCGCCGGATGTTGTGAACGTCTGGCAAAGCAAAGTCGATGACTACTCTATAGTTCGATGTGCCATGCTTTACGGCTTAGAACCGGACTTCAACGTCGTTTTGAACACCATGGAGCATATGAGATGTTCCAGGAGTTGAAGTTAATATTCCAAGCGAATGCCCGGATTGAGAGATATGAAGTCTCCAATAAGTTCTATAGCTGTAAGATGGAGGAGAACGGTTCACAAGTGAGCATATACTCGTAATGTCCGGATATAACAATCACTTGATTCAACCGGGAGTTAATCTTCCGGATGATTGCGTCATTGATGTAATTCTCCAATCATCGCCACCAAGCTACAAGAGCTTCGTGATGAACTATAATATGCAAGGGATGACCAAAACAATGCCCGAGCTCTTCGCGATGCCGAAAGTCATGAGGTAGAAATCAAAAAGGAGCATCAAGTGTTGATGGTTAACAAAACCACTAGTTTCAAGAAAAAGGGCAAAGGAAAGAAAAGGAAACTTCAAAAGAACGGCAAGCAAGTTGTCGATCAAGAGAAGAAACCCAAGTCTGGTCCTAAGCACGAAACCGAGTGCTTCTATTGCAAGCGTGCTGGTCACTTTGAAGCGGAACTGCCCCAAGTATTTGGCGGATAAGAAGGATGGCAAGGTTAACAAAGGTATATGTGATATACAAGTTATTGATGTGTACCTTACTAATACTCGCAGAGCACTGGTATTTGATACTGGTTCTGCTGCTAATATTTGCAACTCAAACAGGGCTACGGATTAAAGCGAAGATTGGCTAAGGACGAGGTGACGATCTTGGCGTGGGAAATGGTTCCAAAGTCGATGTGATCGCAATCGGCACGCTACCTCTACATCTACCTTCGGGATTAGTATTAGACCTAAATAATTGTTATTTAGTACCAGCGTTGAGCATGAACATTATATCTGGATCTTGTTTAATGCGAGACGGTTATTCATTTAAATCGTAGAATAATGGTTGTTCTATTTATATGAATAATATCTTTTATGGTCATGCACCATTGAAGAATAGTTTGTTTTTACTTAATCTCGATAGTAGTGATACACATATTCATAACGTTGAAGCCAAAAGATGTAGAGTTGATAATGATAGTGCAACTTATTTGTGGCACGCCGTTTAGGTCATATCGGTGTAAAGCGCATGAAGAAACTCCATCTTGATGGACTTTTGGAGTCACTTGATTATGAATCACTTGGCACTTGCGAACCGTGCCTTATGGGCAAGATGACTAAAACACCGTTCTCCGGAACTATGGAGAGAGCAATGATTTATTGGAAATCATACATACCGATGTATGTGGTCCAATGAATGTTGAGGCTCGTGGCGGATATCGTTATTTTCTCACCTTCACAGATGATTTGAGCAGATATGGGTATATCTACTTAATGAAACACAAATCTGAAACATTTGAAAAGTTCAAAGAATTTCAGAGTGAAGTGGAAAATCATCGTAACAAGAAAATAAAGTTTCTACGATCGATCGTGGAGGAGAATATTTGAGTTACGAAGTTTGGCCTACATTTGAAACAATGCGGAATAGTTTGCAACTTACGCCACCGGAACACCACAACGTAATGGTGTGTCCGAACGTCGTAATCGTACTTTATTAGATATGGTGCGATCTATGATGTCTCTTACTGATTTACCGCTATCGCTTTGGGGTTATGCTTTAGAGACGGCTACATTCACTTTAAATAGGGCACCATCTAAATCCGTTGAGACGACGCCTTATGAACTGTGGTTTGGCAAGAAACCAAAGTTGTCGTTTCTGAAAATTTGGGGCTGCGATGCTTATGTGAAAAGCTTCAACCTGATAAGCTCGAACCCAAATCGGAGAAATGTGTCTTCATAGGATACCCAAAGGAGACTGTTGGGTACACCTTCTATCACAGATCCGAAGGCAAGATTTTTGTTGCTAAATTCGGAAACTTTTTGGAGAAGGAGTTTCTCTCGAAAGAAGTGAGTGGGAGGAAAGTAGAACTTGATGAGATAATCGTATCTACTCCCTTATTGAGAAGTAGTACATCACAGAAAACAGTTTCGTGACACCTACACCAAATAGGGAAGAAGCTAATGATGATGATCATGAAACTTCAGATCAAGTTTCTACAGAACTTCAGAGATCAACCAGAGCAAGATCCGCACTGAGTGGTACGGTAATCCTATTCTGGAAGTCATGTTATTCTTTGGAACATGATGAACCTACGAACTATGAAGAAGCGATGGTGAGCCCAGATTCCACAAAATGGCTGGAGGCCATGAAATCTGAGATGGGATCCATGTATGAGAACAAAGTGTGGACTTTGGTTGACTTGCCCGATGATCGGCAAGCAATTGAGAATAAATGGATCTTCAAGAAGAAGACCGACGCCGATGGTAATGTTATCATCTATAAAGCTCGACTTGTTGCAAAAGGTTTTCGACAAGTTCAAGGGATTGACTACGATGAGACCTTCTCACCAGAAGCGATGCTTAAGTCCGTCCGAATCATGTTAGCAATTGCCGCATTTTATGATTATGAAATTTGGCAAATGGATGTTAAAACTGCATTCCTGAATGGATTTACGGAAGAAGAGTTGTATATGATGCAACCGTAAGGTTTTGTCGATCCAAAAGGAGCTAACAAAGTGTGCAAGCTCCAAATGATCCATTTATGGACTGGTGCAAGCCTCTCGGAGTTGGAATAAACGTTTTGATAGTGTGATCAAAGCATTTGGTTTTATGCAGACTTTTTGAGAAGCCCTGTATTTACAAGAAAGTGAGTGGGAGCTCAGTAGCATTTCGATATTATATGTGGATGACATATTACCGATCGGAAATGATATAGAATTTCGGATAGCATAAAGGGATACTTGAATAAGAGTTTTTCGATGAAAGACCTCGGTGAAGCTGCTTACATATTGGGCATTAAGATCTATAGAGATAGATCAAGACGCTTAATAGGACTTTCACAAAGCACATACCTTGACAAAGTTTTGAAAAAGTTCAAAATGGATCATGCAAAGAAAGGGTTCTTGCCGGTGCTACAAGGTGTGAAGTTGAGTAAGACTCAATGCCCGACCACCGCAGAAGATAGAGAGAAAATGAAAGATGTTCCCTATGCTTCAGCCATAGGCTCTATCATGTATGCAATGCTGTGTACCAGACCTGATGTGTGCCTTGTCAGAAGTTTGGCGGCAGGTACCAAAGTAATCCAGGAGTGGATCATCGGACAGCGGTCAAGAACATCCTTAAGTACTTAAGAAGGACTAAGGATATGTTTCTCATTTATGGCGGTGACAAAGAACTCGTCAAACAGTTACGTCGACGAAGCTTTGACACCGATCCGGACGATTCTAAATCGCAAACCGGATACGTATTTACATTAAACGGAGGAGCTGTCGGTTGGTGCAGTTCCAAACAAAGCGTCGTGGCGGGATCTACATGTGAAGTTGAGTACATAGCTGCTTCGAAGCAGCTAATGAAGGAGTCTGGATGAAGGAGTTCATAACCGATCTAGGTGTTGTACCTAGTGTATCGGGTCCAATGAAAATCTTTTGTGACAATATCGGTGCAATTGCCTTAGCAAAGGAATCCAGATTTCACAAGAGAACCAAGCACATCAAAAGACGCCTAACTCCATCCGGATTTGGTCCGTGGGAGACATAGAGATATGCAAGATACATACGGATCTGAATGTTGCGCATCTGCTGACTAAGCCTCTTCCACGAGCAAAACATGATCAAAGCACCAAGACTCCATGGGTGTTAGAATCATTACTGTGTAATCTAGATTATTGACTCTAGTGCAAGTGGGAGATCAAGGAAATATGCCCTAGAGGCAATAATAAAGTTATTATTTATTTCCTTATATCATGATAAATGTTTATTATTCATGCTAGAATTGTATTAACAGGAAACATAATACATGTGTGAATACATAAACCTACAGAGTGTCACTAGTATGCCTCTACTTGACTAGCTCGTTAATCAAAGATGGTTGTGTTTCCTAACCATGAACAAGGAGTTGTTATTTGATTAACGGGATCACATCATTGGTTGAATGATCCGATTGACATGACCCATTCCATTAGCATAGCACCCGATCGTATAGTTTGTTGCTAGTGCTTTTCTTCATGACTTATACATGTTCCTATGACTATGAGATTATGCAACTCCCGTTTGCACGAGGAACACTTTGGTGCTACCAAACGTCACAACGTAATCGGGTGATTATAAAGGTACATTACAGGTGTCTCCGAAGGTACATGTTGGGTTGGCATATTTCGAGATTAGGATTTGTCACTCCGATTGTCGGAGAGGTATCTCTGGGCCCTCTCGGTAATGCACATCACATAAGCCTTGCAAGCATTGCAACTAATGAGTTAGTTGTGAGATGATGTATTACGGAACGAGTAAAGAGACTTGCCGGTAACGAGATTGAACTAGGTATTGGATACCGACGATCGAATCTCGGGCAAGTAACATACCGATGACAAAGGGAACAACGTATGTTGTTATGCGGTCCTGACCGATAAAGATCTTCGTAGAATATGTAGGAGCCAATATGGGCATCCGTGTCCCGCTATTGGTTATTGACCGTAGAGGTGTCTCGGTCATGTCTACATAGTTCTCGAACCCGTAGGGTCCGCACGCTTAACGCTTCGATGATGCTACTATGAGTTGTTATGATGTTTCTGTACCGAAGGTTGTTCGAGTCCGGATGAGATCACGGACGTGACGAGGAGTCTCGAAATGGTCGAGACATAAAGATTCATATATTGGAAGTCTATGTTTGGACATCGGAAGTGTTCCGGTGAAATTAGGAATTTTACCAAGTGCACCGGAGGTTACCGAACCCCCGAATACTAATGGGCCAACATGGGCCTTAGTGGAAAGGAGAGAAGGGGCCCAAGTGCTGGTCGCACCTTCCCCCTTCCCTAGTCCTATTAGGACTAGGAGAAGCGCCTCTCTCTCCCTTCCCACTTGGGGAAACCTAGTTGGACTAGGATTGGGGGAATCCTACTCCTAGTAGGAGTAGGACACCCTGGCGCACCTCCCTTGGCCGGCCAGCCCTCCTCCTTCCCTCCTTTATATACAGGCAGAGGGCACCCGATGACACACAAGTTGATCCTTGAGATCTTTCCTTAGCCGTGTGCGGTGCCCCTTCCACCATATTACACCTCGAGAATACTGTAGCGTAGCTTAGGCGAAGCCTGCTACTGGTGGAACATCATCATCGTCACGCCGTCGTCTTGTGAAACTCTCCCTCAACACTCGGCTGGATCGGAGTTCGAGGGACGCCATCGAGCTGAACGTGTGCAGAACTCGGAGGTGCCGTGACGTTCGGTACTTGGATCGGTTGGATCGTGAAGAAATGCGACTACTTCCTCTACGTTGCGTCAACGCTTCCGCTGTGGGTCTACGAGGGTACGTAGACAACACTCTCATCTCGTTGCTATGCATCACCATGATCTTGCGTGATCGTAGGAAAATTTTTGAAATTACTACGTTACCCAACAAGAACCGGAGGAAGAAACCAATTCACGGTTGTGCTTACGAGACTCCTCGTAGGTGAGCTGAGCTGTCTCTGCATTAATGGCCTTGTTCACAAGATCTTGGAATGTATCACAATGGTGCGGTGGAGGTCACGACGCAACTTGGGTTTGAGACCCTTCCGAACCTAGCTCGCTTCTTCTTGGCGTCCGTGGACACTTCTTCCGGGGCATAACGGGCGAGGTTCTCGAATTCTCTGCTGTAAGCATCAACAGCCATCTTACCACAGGTGAAACTACGTAACTCTTCTCTCTTGCGATCGATGAGGGCTTCGTGAATGTGATGCTCGCGAAAAGCCTCGGTGAAATCTCTCCGTGTTGGAATCGACCAGCTGGAAGCATAGCCTCATAGTTACGCCACCAAAGACTAGCATGACCTTCCGTGGTATGCAGCATAGGTGACCTTGTCATCCTCGAGATACGCTTATGAACGCAACTTATGAGTGATGCTACGGGTTACCATCGGCATCGAGTGGCTCGATGGAGTGATGGAAGGTGGGTGGGTGCAAGCGAATGAAGTCATGAATAGTCGCAGACTTATTGGACTGATGTGCGGTGTTCCCCTCGATACGTGCCAACAAACGGTTAGACTCACGCTTGTTCCTCTCCATTTCTAACATGAACCCTGTCAATGAAGGCTGGTCGGGAGGATCCTCATCCCTTCCATCTCCGTGGTTCTGGCTACGAGCAACAGAACTTCGCTTAACCGATGACATCACGAGAAACGAAACCAAGGACGGAATCACATCACTACATCTTGAAAATGTGGGACACCGATATTAGTAACTCTCGAACTCACAGGGCAATTCCGGCAAAGATAACGGCAGAAATGTTCAAAATGAGACATTCTGCAAAATGGGGTAGCACCATACTCAACATCATCATTAAAGGTTACGGAATAATACTAAACATGCTACACCGAGGGTACTCGAAAACTGGGGTAAGACTACGATCAACCAATCCTATGGGACTACGGAAATAGTAACACGTGATCCTCGATGGATGTAAGAGATAGCCTAGTTCCTTAACCCCGTAGGGAAAGATAGGACGACTCAGATCGAGAGGCCATGAGGTAGAGGAGTAAAAAGAGCCTTACGTTCCTTCCACAATCAATTCCCTATATAACTAAAGCATTTCTAGACTCAACTTCGATCAGGTTGGCTTGGAAATCCTACAGCAACAAAGCTCGATACCAAAGCTGTCGGGACCCCGATCCTAAGTCACACCGATCTAGCATGTAACACATCATATCACTTTGCGGCCTCACGCACGGTATTCCCACGGTGTCGCCTTACCATGGCCGGGACCGTTTGCGTCTTTTGGCTCACGTATATGATAGTGTCGCTAGCATCCATATGACAAAGAACCCGGGCCGACATGGCTAGTCGTGAACCCAAAGCGGCGCTAACCTATGGGAACAGGCATACATGAATCACATCGAGCATGTCGGTCATCAACGTATATATTCGGCTGTAGCACTGGCTATGAGGACTCCGGTATCCGGGCTGTAGCAGGCTAAGCAGGACTCGAATAACACGCGTGACATTTCCCGAAGGGACGGACATAGGAACGAAGTGAAACACATGCCGGCCGATCAAGTGTCCAAGCAAGAGTCTTTGGGCTAGCAGGACTCCGGTGAACCGGGCTGTAGCGGACTACTATCGCTCAGAAGCACGAGACTACATTTCCCCATAAGAGAGGCTACCAAGGATAAACAACTAGGTTGTCGGATCCCACACATAGCAACACAAGTTACACGTACGCATAACATGCAAGTATGTGCTGTACAACATGGCATCACAACATAACGCAAACTCATATAGATAAAGGCTCGGAAAGAGCCACATAGCGATAAATACAAACAGGGGTCACATGACCCATCATTCGAGCATACAAGCAACAAGCGGAAGCATTACATGTCTGAAAGTACGCATAACTACAAAAGAAAAAAGGCCGAGAAGTCGACTATCTACACCACCCTCCAAAGGTTAAAAGATCGTAGATTAGGTAACAAGCTACTTGTCGAAGTCAAGGCGTAACTACTAGTAAGACCGAAATCTCCGCTGCAAAACATAAATAAAGCAACGTGAGTACAAAGGTACTCAAAGAAGACTTACATCGAGATCCTATCATACATGCATTAGTGCCAAAAGGTAATGTGGAGTTTAGTTGCGACAAGCCAGCTTTGACTCTGTGGCTATCCTGTTCTCGACTACAAGAAACTCTTGAGGTGAGACAACGTACACGAGTCCACTAATCACCACATCAATACACTACTACGGATTCATTCCCGTCTCCATACGGAAAGGCCATCCATAGCACTCACACTTGTCTTGAGCATTTTAAAGTATCCATTTCAAGTTGTCTATGTACCACGTAAGCATCCAAGAAGTCCATAACCGAGGACACGGCTATTCGAATAGATCATGATAACCCTCAGGGTGTACTTCTTCACACACGCTCTCGCCACTTACCGCCATATACACGTCATGTATCTCGGCAACCTTCAAGCGGAAGCTTTGGCGAGGGTGTCGGCCACGACCGACTAACCACACAAGACTCTAGTCCAGGTTTATCGCCTATTCGGGTTCCATCCGCAAGGAGATCCGGCCGGGTGTCGCTCACGGCCCCAAACGATGTGAGCAGGGTTCCCAAGCCCACCATCCGGTGCCACTTGGTACACCGTGCCACACGTGCCTAGTCTGTCCCAAGCCCACCCCTGCCGGGTGCCACTCGAGAAAAATAGCACTACCTACAAACACGAGAGACTAGTTGCGACTCACAGGATGTAGATCAAGTTGATTAATAAGTCGAGAGGGGTCGAGTTACGGAACCCAATGTGTGGTAGTATCGAGTCATTGGACAACATACATAGAACTTCAAGATGTAAGGACGGTTCCAAAGTGAGACAACCCACCATGTACTCCTACATGGCCTCTCACCGCTACCTTTACCAAAACGTGTTCACACACTTCACTCTCAAAGATCGAACATAGAACTGTACTCCAATTCATTCCCAATGAATCGGACTGACACAACTCTAAGCAATAGCAGGCATAGCATGGTAGGAACACAACATGGCTCAATCAACTCCTACACATGCTAGTGGGTTTTCAACTAATTCTTTGTGGCAATGACAGTCATGCAGAGGAATGGGTTCAACTACCGCATGACACAAAGTAGCGTATGAATCGTTGTTGTCCTAATGCAATAAGCGAGAGCAGGAGCGAGAGAGTAGGATTGTATCGGAATGAACAAGGGATTTGCTTGCCCGGTAAATCAACAAGGGAGGCACCGCTTCATAGACAGTACTCTGGAACGTCTCCCGAGCGGTGACCTATCGAGAGGCAGTGCCGCAATCAATACACAATCATATGCAACAATATGATGCATGAACATGGCATGTAGATGTGATGCTGTTTAAGCTAAAGCAACTGGTATTCAATTTGAATGAAGTCCATTTGAACCAAAGGTTCAAATGCAATTCAAAATAAGCTCTTATAAATGCCATTTTAGAGTTTCACTTATACAGCATGTATAAGTTGGTTTGTCATGCATGAAACTAGCACAGATGGATAGATTGAATTTTTCTGATAATTTTTCATATATAAATTATTTCAATCTGAGCTACGGTTGAATTTCTATGATTTTTGAAGTTTTGAATATATTCGAATTTCCTGATTTAATTAAATCCGGAAAATATAATATTAAGCGTCAAGACCTTCTTAAAGCATGACGTCAGCAGGTCAACTGCGGCTGGCTGGGTCAAACCTGACGTGTGGGGGCCACACGTCAGTGACACGGGTTAACAGGGGGGTTAGTTTAGTTTAATTAGAGATTAGGGGGGCACTAGGGCCCACTGGTCAGTGTCAGGAGGGGTTAGTTAACGGTGATTAGCCTTAAGCTAATCACCTGACCCACCGGGCCCACCTGACGGCCCGGCGAGGTCAAACGGTCAACCCCACCGGCGTTAAGCCGCCGGCGACCACGGGGCTCGGCGGAGTCCGCGTTATAGGCCACGGAACGGCAGCGTCGGAGCACCGGCGTAGCCGTGCTCTCCCGCTTCGTGGAAGCGAGAAGCCGCTGGGCGCCGGAGCTCGCCGGAGCAGAGCTCGCGGCGGCGGCCGGAGCTCGGGCTCGAGCGGGGACGCGGCTACGGCGTACGGGGACGAGAACGGAGAGGGGGAGGAGGAGGAGAAGCTCACGGCGGTCGCGATGAACGGGTCGGCGAGGTCGGGGAGGAACCGAAGCGGCCGTGGCGGCGGAGGGGATCTCCGGCAACCGGAGATTTAAGACGGCGACGGCAACGGCTCCACGAGGCGTCCGGCGTCTTGTGGCTTGACGGGAGGATGAGGGGTCGTGGCGGAGCGCGCGTGGACACGACGGAGGAACGAGGGGAGGCGGTGGCAGCAACGGCGGCGGTGGCGTCGGCTGCGCTCAGTGCGTGCGAGAGAGGGTGACAGAGGAGAGGAGGAGCACGGGGAAGAGTGCGAGAGAGGTCGGGGTGGCTGCGTGGCGTCTCCGGGGCATCCAGACGAGGAGGGGAGAGGGCAGGCAGGCAGGTGGCGTGGCCGGACGCGTGGGTCACAAGGCCGTGCGCCCCGCCCTCCTGGCGCGAGGAAGGGGCGATCAAGGCGTGGCCGGTCACACATTGGCCAAAGCCGCAGAGCTGGGCGGTGGGGAGGTAAGCCAGTGTAAGGGTTTTACCTATTTTGTTTCCTTTTCTATTTTTCGACATTTGTTTGATTTATTTAAAATACTAAACTAATTTATTTAATTATGCCAATTTTTATAGGAGCTAGTGGTAATATTCCAGAGCTCTTCAACAAAAGGCACAATTATTGGACAATATTTTATATATATAATAATATATATCCAAGGCAAATATTTACTGCATTAATTCCAAATGCCCAAAATAAATACTTATGAGATCCTGAAAATATTGGTTAGATTGTTATCTCTGTCCAATATTTTCAGAGGGCCACATGAGCATTTTCTTGGACCCTTTTGGAGCAATCTTTATTTAGGTCATTTCCAAAAGTGATTCTGAGGGTTTCACAAATCCCCATTTCAAAATTAAATGGAATTTAAACATGATGCACAATGACTAGCTAGCCTTGAGCATACCAGTACTAGGGATGTGACACGCAAGGCTTAGTAGTACGAGTAGTACTACTACTAGAACCGCATGGTGGAGCCTCTGTACTCTTATTTTTCTTAATCTTTGATAAAGTACACATTTATTCTGGAGAAGGGCGGAAAACGACAGCCCAACATGTAATGATGATATCGATCAACCATGCTCGAATATATCTTGGCCTCCGTACGAGCCCGTCTGTGTGTTCTTGCTCCTCGTCTCTCTCAAGGAATGGCCGGTTGGCCATTTTGCCGTCAATTGAGATCGGTTTGCTCACACTCCGGTCCCACATGTCAGTGATATGCCAAGACGAGGTGCGTTGACCGACTGGCCATACGCTGCATTTGGTTTTGCACCTTCATACTACTCCTCCCTCCGTCCACAGTTCTGGTATGCGCTTCATTATGATGCATTTCTCTCAATGCATTTCCACCACCGAGAGACTTCAGACGCGTTTGGTTTAATGCTCAATTAATTAGGGCGTGGTAACCGCAATTTTCTCTCGATGTAGTACTACGGAGTGGAGTAAGTGCATGCATGTGTCTACCCGGGGTGGAAGCACTGCATGCATGTGTGTATGCATTATTTCCTCTAGTAATAGATGTCGTGCTATAACTACCAATGCTATTTGTAGGCCGATCGCTAGGCGCCTTGGTCCCAGAGATTTTCTCTTTTTCTGAAGCGCGCTCTATAAACAGTGACAGATGGAGTAGTCTGAGCGGATTCAAAGAAGAGCGTATTGATGGTTGCTTCTTCCGAGCAACTTACAGTGGGAAAGGTGGGGCTTATGATTTGACTGCTCATTACTCACTATTAATGTGGACGACCGGTCTGAGTCTCCCATGCGGCTGTGCACTACCCCCTCGGTTCTTAGCTATACTCCGGAGTATTTGTCTTTCTAGAGATTTCAACGAGTGACTACTCAAATATTTGTCTTTTTAGAGATTCAAATGGACTACTACATACGGATGTATATAGACATATTTTAGAGTGTAGATTCACTCATTTTGCTTCGTATGTAGTCACTTGTTGAAATCTCTGGAAAGACAAATATTTAGGAACAGAGGGAGTACACATACGAAGCAAAATGAGTGAATCTACACTCTAAAATATGCCCATTTGAAATTTGTAAAAAGAAAAATATTTAGTAACGAAGGAGAATAAATTTGTGCATGGCACAAGGACCCAGATTCCGAAGAGGCTTCTGGCAATGCAATCAATCTTCCAGCATTGTTTATCATAATTGACGTACTATGCAAATAATTTTCCAAATGACATGAAATTGTACAATGGTGTGAGCTTTCAGCTTTTGTTTCGTGTGTCTTGCCAGCGATGCTCTTTCGGAAACAATAAAAAACTAACTTCCTTGCTAATCAGAGCTAGTATTTACATCGCAACTAAAGACAAAGTTGTGAGAAGGTGTTAAATTAAAATTGATCCATGCTTTCATTGGCAGCAACGTCCCCCCAGCTCTGTCTAAATCAACAAGGCATGTTGGAAAAAAGTAGCTGTCTGGAGCATGCAACATTCCGATCATTTTGTGCAGTTCCACTAAAATAGAGCTGAGCGTCCCTGTTCCAAAGATATTAAGTGTGGTTACGATAATAGAGGACTGGTGATGAAACAATAAACACACAAATAGAAGCCGGTCACCTTTGAAGTCTCTCTTAAGACTAACTAGTTGGAGAAGATTAGGCTCGGAGTTGGATGAGGAGGATAGAGCAAAACCAATCTCCTTTTGTGCAGTCGCAATGAAATGTAGAGATGTTGCCCGTGTGACATTTTGGCAGAACTGCACAAAACACTCTTAAGAAAAAAGTGATTTGTGCAGTTCACCAAAAGGTCGCAGTAGCAACAAGGTGAAATGGATAGCCCTGTTTGCAAAAAAGAGGTAGGAAGGAAACAATTACTGGCCAATAACAGTTGATGACACATGCGACGACAAAAAAGAAGCATATTCCTTGTCCTAAGGGAAGATAACAACACGGTTGTGTTTGTCTAAAACGGTGTGAGGATGAGATTGCAATATGGAAAGTACGCCGCATTTGAGCCACGTTCCGGGCAAAGACCTATGGAAGATCCACATGCAGCGGCGTGGGAAGACGGGCGGTGGAGCAAGGCCGAGGATACACGGAGGTCGTCGGGATGTAACTAGGTGAGCAGCGGCGGGCGGAATCTGCCCATACTACGGCGGCGAGCAGGTGGCGTAGGCCCTACCACGCCGGAGCTTGGTCAAAGAGAATGGCGTGTGCCGCAGATCGGGACGTGCTGCCTCGGCTCCGTCGAACGGAGAAACGATGCACGTCCTCCCTTTCCGCCGGCGGACGGGACGCAGCCGGATCAGTGACCAACGGTGAGAGAGAGAGAGAGGCCACCGCAGCCTTGTGTGAGATACTCTGAAGAGAGACAAACCAGGCAGGCAGGCTCCATTGTATATAGTGGAGTGGACTACCTTTTTCTCCATAAAAACCGTTTTATATTCTGTGTACATGCCATTGAGCGATATAACTCTATTTAAAAATAACGCGCCAACGCATCAAGTCGAACTTTGTTTCGTGCACGCGTGCTACACGACCTGCGTAGGTAAATAACCGCTACACGCGTTCAAATTAGCACGTGGGCTGCCATTTCGTACAGAAATGAGCTCCACCACTGCCAGCTGGTGTGGCTGGGCACGAAGCGAGAGTACGTGCATGATGCACCTATTCTCTTCTTGTATACGTACACCACCTACGTGGGGTTGTGTGAGAGAGATAGTACAAATCTGGAGAGATATAGTGTGTGGGTTCGTGAGAGTTTTTTTGTCGGGGAGGTGGGGTCAATCAAAAATGTAACATATGCAATGTGTGTGAAATAGAGTCCTAGATATATCATATATATAGAGGGGCGATCCACGAGAAGAGTGGAGGTATCATTGGCTTGAGGTGTCCATAGAATCGAAGAGAGGGATGATGTGTGTGTGTGCGCGCGCGATCAATAAAGAGTGCCATCGAATTTGTGTGTGCCCACGTCAAAGACATAGAGTGGCTGGCCTACTGGAACGTGAGAGGGGACATGTGCAGTTTGTCTCTGTGGCATGGATACCTACCTACAGCGCTTGACTATCGGTGTGTGTGTGGGGGGGAGCGAGGCCTAATTAACTATAGAGGTACAATGGCTGGTATATGTGTGGAGGAGGAGAGAGGCCTACCTCATGTATTAAGGGAGATTGGTGTACCTCATGTATTAAGGGAGATCGATCGTCATCCATGCATATGTGTAGGAGAGGAATAAGGTTGGGAGAGAGACAGAGCTAGAGTGTTGGAGGGGGTGGTAGTGGAGTTGCTTCTAACAAATGGTGGGATAGGCTTGCAAGACGACCGGAGGCACACTGCAATATCAATAAGAGAGGGGATGGCCGCTTTGTCTATGCACGTGCGTGTGAGAGGCGGGTCAGGAGGCATGCACGAATGATGGGAGGGCAATATGGATGTGGTAGCGGACATAACTGCATAGGAAGATCAATCGTCCTTTGTCAGAGAAAGGAGAGACATAACTTGTGAGGTATGTCGATCGATGGGGGAATAGTTAAAGTCGACCTAGGTATATGTTGGGAGATCGATCGGTATACATGCATGTGTGTGTTAGAAGCAAATGAGGCACGGGGAGAAGGATAGAGAGAGAGAGAGGGATGCATCTAGGAGGTGGTGCGAGAGTCATACTATATCGAGGGGGGAGAAGTGTGCGAGTACGAGATTGATGAAAAGAGTGGTGGGAGTATGGACGGTGATAAGAGAAGAGGGGAAGCTTGTGTTTTGTGCTAGGCACACCTGGCTAGAGAGGCATATCTATCGATGTGTGCCGTAAAGAAGGAGCTGGGGGGCCTACACACACCGTGGGTGAACGACCTAAAGTGAAAAAGACGAATTTCTTGTGATGGAGCTAGAGAATGCCGAGGCGGGTTAGAGGGATGCAGGCGTCTGCATGCACGAGAGAAAGTTAGCGCTAGCTAGCTACAAAGATAAGAGGATTGTGTGGGTGTAAAAGACGAATAGAGATCATACTTCATTATAAAAAGTGAATTCAGATATTTGAAGAATTTATCATAGTGTTTTAAACTGACGCATGTGTGAATATATATAACGATGATACACATGGTGTGGTTATGAACATGTTATACTACATATAATATATTTTATCTCTACTCTTATAAAAAAATGGAGTTGTTGATGATGGTGCCATCCCGCAATATAGGCCGTCTGATTTATATCTGACGGATAGGAAGGAAACTATGACAATTTTGAAAAAAGATACCCACACCCCTCTCCATATTTGCAAATTAGGCCTCCCCTTGATCATGTTGATGTTCTGTGGAACACATGGGCATCTTGCTAGTACTACGTATAACATATAGAACATTGATCATAATTTGGGCTAATGTGTGACTTTTGCAGCTCAGGTCTAAATACTTGTCATATTGTAGGGGGCGGGGCACTATACTATGTGTGATAAACACGGTGTACACGTATGGAACATGGTTTAGATTATGAATATATAGTTAGTACATCAAATGTAGTATTATTTGGAATCAACATCAAGTGTATTCAAAAAATAGAATTGAGTTCATGTAGTACACATAGTTCATATCTATCTCTATAGTAATCATGTGGTGTGTTATTAAGGTAATACACGAATGATGGTTGAAGTTGGCAACAATCATGATTGTAGATTTGTTATTGAAATAGAGAAACAAATTCAAATTCAGTTCGAATTGCAGCGGTAGTATAGACATTTGGAATGCACTAAAATGTTGGTATGAGTAGGTTACATGCATTATACAGCAAGCAAAAAATTTAATTGGACATAACATGGATTCATACTATCGAATAGCATTTAATTGCACTAAATTGTTGGTATGAGTAGCTTTAAATAGCATTTTTATAGTAAAACGGGGCAAGACTTTCTCTTTGTGTGGTGTGAATAGTTTTATTTTTTTCGTTTTCTTTTTGGTTGAGGGAAGTGTGAATTGATTTGGTACGCACAAGTACAATATTACATGTTAGGCTTGTCCCTAAAATTCAACCCGCGCCTTGTTATATCCCGAAAATTCAGATATCGTGCTCCCAAAACTGGCGCCTTCACAACCCGCGCCTTGCTATCCCGAAATTACAACGCGCGCGAAAACTCCCTCCGGCTGCCAAATCCCAACACGCGAAATCCCCCTTCTAACCCTGAGCCGAAAGGGCCGCTAGTTCAAATCGGTGCGGGGTACTTCTGTAACACACCCTACATTTGGGACAAGTGTGTCCCTAAGTCATGGTTCACCCCCTCCCATATCCTTTTTGCCATTCAAAATCCCATGCCGCCGTAACCTCTCCGCTCCAGTCACGAAACCCCACCCTTCTCCGTCCGCCACCTCACCGCTGCCCAGCTGGAGCCTCTTCCCTGACGACGTCGTCCACCGCAACAGCTCGACGTCCCTCGCCCACCTCCCCGGATGAGGATCCGTCGTCCATCTCGTTGTCCTGCCGGTTCAGCCGCCCCGTCCTCCACCTCCAAGGAGCTGCTCCGACGATCGCCTCGTCTATCGCGGCTGCTCCATCCCCACAATGTCGCCTTAACCTGCTCCACCGGAACCGCAACATCCTCACCGACTCCTCGGACAAAGTCGAGGCCTACTCGGCGGCACCAAAGAGGTTGTACACTCATCGCATCGCACCTTCTCCTTAGCTCGACCTCCCGGCGCCGACGGTTCTCCATCCCGCACCCCCATGGAGCGGCTACCTTGAAGCCGGCGCCGCGGGCGACATCTCCACGGCGTCTCTCCCCCAGTGCGAGGCCCCTTCGACGGCGGCGTCCATACAAGCCGAATCTGCTACTGCTGCTCCGGCTCTCGCCGCTTCGCTTCAGCTTCTTGCTGTTCTTTGCTCAGCTCTCGCTTCGCCAATTTATTCTTTGCTCCGGCTCTCCTTCGCTTCCTTCGCTTCTGCTTCTTTGCTCTGGCTCTCGCCGATCGCTTCCTTTCGCCAATTCTTGCTACTCTGGCTCTCACTTTCGCTTTCGCTTTCATTCTTTGCTGCCGCCCTCCCCTCGCTCGTCTTCTTTGCTTTGCTCGATTAGCTACACTTGATCAAGATGAATCGACTTTTGGGTCATCCATTTTCGTGGGATGGGGGGCTCACGGATTTAAGGAAGAACCACCCGTAGCGGGGACGGGGGCTCGCCGAAGAGGTACCCCACTATCTATCTTAGGGTTCAGGGTGGGGGGCGGGGGGCCTATAGGGCTGGCCAGGGCGGCGGCGGGCCGGCGGTGGGGAGTTGTTTCGGGGCGGTGATACGTCCATTTTGCATCATGCTTTTATATCGATATTTATTGCATTATGGGCTGTTATTACACGTTATGTCACAATACTTATGCCTATTCTCTCTTATTTTACAAGGTTTACATAAGGAGGAGAATGCCGGCAATTTGCAATTCAATGGAAAGGAGCAAATATTAGAGACCTATTCTGCACAACTCCAAAAGTCCTGAAACTCCACGGTATATCTTATAACAAATAATAAAAAATCCTCGCCAAAGATGAAGGCCAGGGGGGCCACACCCTGTCCACGAGGGTGGGGTGCGCCCCCTACCTCGTGGGCCCCCTGGTGGCCCTCCGATGCCCATCTTTTTCTATATGAGGTCTTTCGTCGAGAAAAAAAAGAAGCAACCTTTCGGGATGAAACTCCGCCGGCACGAGGCGGAACCTTGGCGGAACCAATCTAAGGCTCCGGCAGAGCTGTTGTGCCGGGGACACTTCCCTCCGGGAGGGGGAAATCATCATCATTGTCATCACAAACGCTCCTCTCATCGGGAGAGGGTAATCTCCATCAACATATTCACCAGCACCGTCTCCAAGTCCGGGATTGGTACTAGTAGGTTGCTAGTAGTGTTGATTACTCCTTGTAGTTGATGCTAGTTGGTTTATTTGGTGGAAGATCATATGTTCAGATCCTATATGCATATTAATACCCCTCTGATTATGAACATGAATATGCTTTGTGAGTAGTTACACTTGTTCCTGAGGACATGGGAGAAGTCTTGCTATTAGTAGTCATGTGAATTTGGTATTCGTTCGATATTTTGATGAGATGTATGTTGTCTAGCCTCTAGTGGTGTTATGTGAACATCGAATACATAACACTTCACCATTATTTGGGCCTAGAGGAAGGCATTGGGAAGTAATAAGTAGATGATGGGCTGCTAGAGTGACAGAAGCTTAAACCCTAGTTTATGCGTTGCTTCGTAAGGGCTGATTTGGATCCATATGTTTCATGCTATGGTTAGGTTTACCTTAATACTTTTGTTGTAGTTGCGGATGCTTGCAATAGAGGTTAATCATAAGTGGGATGTTTGTTCAAGTAAGAACAGCACCCAAGCACCGGTCCACCCACATATCAAACTATCAAAGTACCGAAGGCGAATCATATGAACGTGATGAAAACTAGCTTGACGATATTCCCATGTGTCCTCGGGAGCGCTTTTCCTATTATAAGAGTTTTTCCAGGCTTGTCCTTTGCTACAAAAGGATTGGGCCACCTTGCTGCACTTTATTTACTTTTGTTACTTGTTGCTCGTTACAGTTTATCTTATCACAAAACTATCTATTACCACTTATTTCAAGATTTGCAGAGAATACCTTGCTGAAAACCGCTTATCATTTCCTTCGCTCCTCGTTGGGTTCGACACTCTTACTTATCGAAAGGACTACGATAGATCCTCTATACTTGTGGGTCATCAAGACTCTTTTCTGCGCCGCTGTCGGGAGTGAAGTGCCTTTGGTAGGTGGAATTTGGTAAGGAAAATTTTATATAGTGTGTTGAAATTTACTGTCACTTGTTACTATGGAAAGTAATCCTCTGAGGCGCTTGTTTGGGGTATCTTCACCCCGACCAGTAGAGCAAAGAGTTTCTCCTCAACCTAATGAACCTACTGAAAATGAATATGAAAATATTCCCTTTGAATTTCCTCCGGGTATGATGGAAAAACTGCTAGCTAATCCTTTTGTAGGAGATGGGAACAAAGCATCCCGATGAGCACCTAATATATGTGGATGAAGTTTGTGGACTATTTAAGCTTGTAGGTATACCCGATGATGTTGTTAAGAAGAAGGTCTTCCCTTTATCTTTGAAGGGAGATGCATTGACATGGTATAGGCTATGTGATGATACGAGATCATGGAACTATAGAAGATTGAAATTGGAATTTCATCAAAAATATTGCCCTATGCATCTTGTTCATCGTGATCGCAATTATATATATAATTTTTGGCCTCGCGAAGGAGAAAGCATCGCTCAAGCTAGGGGGAGGCTTAAATCAATGTTGTATTCACGCCCCAATCATGAGCTCCCAAGAGAAACAATTATTCAAAATCTTTATGCTCGGCTTTCTGAAAACAATCGCACAATGCTCGATACTTCTTGTCTTTGGCTCTTTTATGATGAAGACTATTGAATTCAGATGGAATTTATTGGATAGAATCAAATGCAACTCTGAAGATTGGGACCTCGACGAAGGTAAGGAGTCAGGTATGACACCTAAGTTTGATTGTGTTAAATCTTTTATGGATACCGATATTTTCCGTAAGTTTAGCACTAAATATGGACTCGACTCTGAAATAGTAGCTTCTTTACGTGAATCTTTTGCTACTTATGTTGATCTCTCCTAAGGAGAAGTGGTTTAAATATCATCCTCCCATAGAAGTAAAAGTAGCTGCACCTATTAAAGTTGAAGAAAAGACTGTCACTTATAATGATCCTATTGTTCCTACCTCTTATGTTGAGAAACCACCTTTCCCTGTTGGAATAAAGGATCATGCTAAAGCTTCACCTGTGGTTCGTAAAAGCAATATTAGAACTTGTACACCTCCTGAGCAAGTCAAAGTAGAACCTAATGTTGCTATTGTTAAAGATCTCTTGTCTGATAATATTGATGGGCATGTTATTCAATTCTATGGAGAATCTGCTAGAATTGCTAAACCTGGCGCTAAAGATAAACATAGACCTGTGGTAGGCGTGCCTATTATTTCTGTTAAAATAGGATATCATTGTTATCATGGCTTATGTGATATGGGTGCTGGTGCTAGTGTTATACCTTATGACTTATATAAAGAAATTAAGCATGAAATTGCACCTGCTGAGTTAGAAGATATTGATTTCACAAATAAACTTGCCAATAGAGATACTATATCTGCTGTGGGAATTGTTAGAGATGTTGAAGTCTTGTGTGGGAAAACTAAATATCCTGCTGATTTTCTTGTTCTTAGTTCCCCAAGATAGCTTTTGTCCCATTATATTTGGTAGAGCCTTCTTGAATACTGTCAATGCTAAGATTGATTGCAAAAAGAATGTTGTTACTGTTGGCTTGGATGATATGATTCATGAGTTTAATTTCTCTAAGTTTAGTAAACAACACCGTGAAGAAGAATTGCCTAGTAAGGATGAAATTATTGGTCTTGCTTCTATTGCCGTACCTCCTAGTGATCCTCTAGAACATTATTTGCTAGATCATGAAAATGATATGTTTATGAATGAAAGAAGGGAAATAGATGAAGTGTTCTTTAAACAGGAACCTATTCTGAAACACAATCTGCCTGTCGAAATCCTAGGGGATCCTCCTCCACCCAAGGGTGATCCCGTGTTTGAGCTTAAACCGTTTCCTGATAATCTTAAATATGCCTATCTTGATGAAAAGAAAATATATCCTATTATTATAAGAGCTAACCTTTCAGAGCAAGAAGAAGAGAGATTATTGAAAACTTTGAAGAAGCACCGTGCTACTATTGGATATACTCTTGATGATCTTAAGGGCATTAGTCCCACTCTATGTCAACACAAAATAAATTTGGAAGAAGATGCCGGTTCGTGATCATCAATGAAGGCTTAATGCTAAGATGAAAGAAGTGGTAAGGAAGGAAATACTAAAGCTTCTGGAGGCAGGTATAATTTATCCCGTTGCTGATAGTCAGTGGGTAAGTCCTGTCCACTGTGTCCCTAAGAAGGGAGGTATCACTGTAGTTCCTAATGATAAAGATGAATTGATTCCGCAAAGAATTATTACAGGCTATAGGATGGTAATTGATTTCCGCAAATTAAATAAAGCTACTAAGAAAGATCATTACCCCTTACCTTTTATTGATCAAATGCTAGAAAGATTATGCAAACATACACATTATTGCTTTCTAGATGGTTATTCTGGTTTCTCTCAAATACCGTATTGCTAAAGATCAATCAAAGACTACTTTTACATGCCCTTTTGGCACTTTTGCTTATAGACGTATGCCTTTTGGTTTATGTAATGCACCTGCTACCTTTCAAAGATGCATGATGGCTATATTCTCTGACTTTTGTGAAAAGATTTGTGAGGTTTTCATGGACGACTTTTCCGTCTATGGATCCTCTTTTGACGATTATTTGAGCAATCTTGATCGAGTTTTGCAGAGATGTGAAGAAACTAATCTTGTCTTGAATTGGGAAAAGTGCCACTTTATGGTTAATGAAGGTATTGTCTTGGGGCATAAAGTTTCTGAAAGAGGTATTGAAGTTGATAAAGCCAAGGTTGATGCTATTGAAAAGATGCCCTGTCCCAAGGACATCAAAGGTATAAGAAGTTTCCTTGGTCACGCCGGATTTTATAGGAGGTTCATTAAGGACTTCTCAAAAATTTCTCGTCCTCTGACTAATTTATTACAAAAAGATATACCATTTGTCTTTGATGATGATTGTGTAGAAGCATTTGAAATACTTAAGAAAGCATTGGTTTCCGCACCTATTGTTCAGCCACCTGATTGGAATTTACCCTTTGAAATTATGTGTGATGCTAGTGATTATGTCAGAGGTGCTGTTCTAGGGCAAAGAGTTGATAAGAAATTAAATTTTATCCATTATGCTAGTAAGACTCTAGACAATGCTCAAAGAAATTATGCTACTCTTGAAAAAGAATTCTTAGCAGTTGTATTTGCTTGTGATAAGTTCGGACCATATATTGTTGATTCTAAAGTAACTATTCACACCGATCATGCTGCTATTAAATATCGATGTAAAAGAAAGATGCTAAACCTAGACTTATTAGATGGGTTCTCTTGCTACAAGAATTTGATTTGCATATTGTTGATAGAAAGGGAGCTGAGAACCCCGTTGCAGACAACTTGTCTAGGTTAGAAAATGTTCTTGATGACCCTCTACCTATTGATGATAGCTTTCCTGATGAGCAACTAAATGTCATAAATACTTCTCGTAGTACTCCATGGTATGCTAATTATGCTAATTATATTGTTGCTAAATTTATACCACCTAGTTTCACAAACCAGCAAAAGAAAAAGTTTTTCTATGATTTGAGACATTACTTTTGGGACGACCCTCATCTTTATAGAGAAGGAGTAGATGGTGTTATTAGACGTTGTGTACCTGAGCATGAACAAGAACAGATCCTACGCAAGTGTCACTCCGAAGCTTATGGAGGACACCACGCTGGAGATAGAACTGCACATAAGGTATTGCAATCTTGTTTTTATTGGCCTACTCTCTTCAAGGATGCCCGTAAGTTTGTCTTGTCTTGTGATGAATGTCAAAGAATTGGTAATATTAGTAGACGTCAAGAAATGCCTATGAATTATTTACTTGTTATTGAACCATTTGATGTTTGGGGCTTTGATTATATGGGACCTTTTCCTGCCTCTAATGGATATACACATATTTTAGTTGTTGTTGATCACGTTACTAAGTGGGTAGAAGCTATTCCAACTAGTAGTGCTGATCATAACACTTCTATTAAAATGCTTAAAGAAGTTATTTTTCCGAGGTTTGGAGTCACTAGATATTTAATGACTGATGGTGGTTCACATTTTATTCATGGTGCTTTCCATAAAAAGCTTGCTAAATATGATGTTAATCATAGAATTGCATCCCCTTATCACCCACAGTCTAGTGGTCAAGTAGAATTGAGTAATAGAGAACTCAAATTAATTTTGCAAAAGACTGTCAATAGGTCTAGAAAGAATTGGTCCAAGAAACTTGATGATGCATTATGGGCTTATAGAACTGCATATAAAAATCCTATGGGTATGTCTCCATATAAAATGGTTTATGGAAAAGCATGTCACTTACCTCTAGAACTAGAACATAAGACTTATTGGGCTATTAAAGAGCTCAACTATGATTTCAAACTTTCCGGTGAGAAGAGGTCATTTGATATTAGCTCACTTGATGAATGGAGAACCCAAGCTTATGAAAATGCCAAGTTGTTTAAAGAAAAAGTTAAAAGATGGCATGACAAAAGGATACAAAAGCGTGAGTTTAATGTTTGCGATTATGTATTTCTATACAACTCTCATTTAAAAATTTTTGCAGGAAAACTTCTCTCTAAATGGGAAAGCCCCTACGTTATCGAGGAGGTCTATTGTTCCGGTGCCATAAAAATCAACAACTTTGAAGGCACAAATCCGAAGGTGGTAAACGGTCAAAGAACCAAACACTATATCTCAGGTAATCCTATAAATGTTGAAACCAATGTTATTGAAACCGTAAACCCGGAGGAATACATAAGGGACACTTTCCAGAACGTTTCAGACTCCGAAAAGGAATAGGTATGTGGTACGGTAAGTAAACCGACTCCAAAACAGTTTTAAGGCAATATTTCTCCATTTTGGAATATTTAGAAAAATAGAAAAATAAGTAGCAGTCCGGGAAGGAAACGAGGGTGGAGGGCGCGCCCTACCCCCTGGGCGCGCCCCCTACCTCGTGGGCACCTCGTGTGCCTTCCGGACTCCGTTTTCTTCCATGATACGTATTTTGGTCGGTAAAAATTCATTATATATTCTCCCGAAGGTTTTGACTCCCGTATCACGCAAATATCCTCTATTCTTGTTTCGAGCTGTTTTCTGTCAGGGTCGTCAAGGCCAGGCATCATGTCGTCCCCCTCCTCCAACAATGGTGACAACGATGCTTGGCTGATGAAGATAGAGCTGAAGAGGGAAGAACCCATGGAAATCAACAAGGATGAAGAGATCAAGAAGACCACATAGGATCAAGCTCCGGCAGCAGAAGACATCCTTCAACTTGATCATAATCTTCTTACCCCAACTGAGATCGAAGCTTTCAAGATGATTGAATTAGCTCGCATACAGAACAAGTATTTCACACGTGAAAATATTTTGTTGAAGGAGCATATTGTTGCACTCAAGGGCATTATCCGCAAGCTGGAGGACCTCTAACGCTCGATGTGCGACTATCCATCGTCACCATCTTCATCACCAGCAAGGGAGACATAATCACATGGGTATGGGCACTCCCCTTGGCAACTGCCAAGCTTGGGGGAGGTGCCCCGGTATCGTATCACAACCACGTCTCCTATCTTTACCGTTTTCTTAGTTCGATCCTATTAGTAGTATCTTGATCTAGTAGAATAAAGTTTATGGCATGATCTAGTTTTGAGTTTTTGCTTTATGATCTCTCTATGTAATCGAGTCCTTGAGCTATATAATAAAGATTAGTGTTGAGTCAAGGGCTTGATTATTTTGTCATGATCTTGAGTAAATAAAAGAAAAGAAGAAAAAGAATAAAAAGAAACAAAGAGTTCATATTGATCTTATCGAGAGTAATGACTTCACATAGAAGAGTATGATGATTAAAAGTTGTTGGGAGTTGGCAAACATAGCTTTGATCATTGTTGCAATTAATAGGAAGTAATAAGGAAAGAGAGGTTTCACATATAGATATACTATTATTGACATCTTTTATGATTGTGAGCACTCATTAAAATATGACATGCTAAAGAGTTGATGTTGGACAAGGAAGACAACGTAATGGGTTATGTTTTCTTATATCTGAGATAAAGTATATTGTCATGGATCTTCCAACATGTTGAGCTTGCCTTTCCCCCTCATGCTAGCCAAATTCTCAGAACCAAGTAGATATACTACTTATGCTTCCAAAAACCCTTAAACCAGTTTTGCCATGAGAGTCCACCATATCTACCTATGGATTGAGTAAGATCCTTCAAGTAAGTTATGATCGGTGCAAAGCAATAAAAATTGCTCTCTAAATATGTATGATTGATTGGTGTGGGAGAAATAAGCTTTATACGATCTTGTGATGTGGAAGAAATAAAAGCGACGGACTGCATAATAAAGGTTCATATCACAAGGGGCAATATAAAGTGATGTTCTTTCGCATTAAGGTTTTGTGCATCCAACCATAAAAGCGCATGGCAACCTCTGCTTCCCTCTGCGAAGGGCCTATCTTTTATTATTATCCTCTACCTTATGCAAGAGTCATGGTGATCTTCACCTTTCCTTTTTACATTTTATCCTTTGGCAAGCACAGTGTGTTGGAAAGATCCTGATTGATATATCTAATTGGATGTAGGGGCATGAGTTATTATTGTTGACATTACCCTTGAGGTAAAAGGTTGGGAGGTGAAACTATAAGCCCCTATATTTCTCTGTGTACGATTAAAACTCCGTAACCACAAGTATCGCGTGAGTGTTAGCAATTATGAAAGACTAAATGATAGTTGAGTATGAGGACTTGCTATTAAGCTCTGACATAGACTCTTTCCGATGTTATGATAAATTGCAATTGCTTCAATGACTGAGATTATAGTTTGTTGGTTCTCAATAAAGTTTATGATTCGTACTTTGCATTGTGAATGGATTATTACTTGAACATAAGAAATCATATGACAATACCTATATATGTTGTCGTTATGAGAATAATCATGATGCGTTCATGTCCGTATTTTATTTTTATCGATGCCTCTACTTCTAAACATGGGGACATATTTATCGTTATCGGCTTTCGCTTGAGGACAAGCGAGGTCTAAGCTTGGGGGAGTTGATACGTCCATTTTGCATCATGCTTTTGTATCGATATTTATTGCATTATGGGCTATTATTACACGTTATGTCACAATACTTATGCCTATTCTCTCTTATTTTACAAGGTTTACATAAGGAGGAGAATGCCGATAATTTGGAATTCTGGGCTGGAAAAGGTGCAAATATTAGATACCTATTCTGCGCAACTCCAAAAGTCCTGAAACTCCACGGAATATCTTATAATAAATAATCAAAAATCCTCGCCAAAGATGAAGGCCAGGGGGCCCACACCACATCCACGAGGGTGGGGCGCCCCTAGGGCATGCCCCCTACCTCGTGGGCCCCATGGTGGCCCTCCGCTGCCCATCTACGCTATATGAGGTCTTTCGTCGAGAAAAAATAAGAAGCAACCTTTAGGAATGAAACTCCAAAATGCATAAGTGGAACCAATCTAGGGCTCCGTGAGAGCATCTGCCGGGTACACTTCCCTCCGGGAGGGGGAAATCATCATCATCGTCATCACCAACGCTCCTCTCATCGGGAGAGGGCAATATCCATCAACATCTTCACCAGCACCGTCTCCAAGTCCGGGATTGGTACTAGTAGGTTGCTAGTAATGTTGATTACTCCTTGTAGTTGATGCTAGTTGGTTTATTTGGTGGAAGATCATATGTTCAGATCCTATATGCATATTAATACCCCTCTGATTATGAACATGAATATGCTTTGTGAGTAGTTACGCTTGTTCCTGAGGACATGGGAGAAGTCTTGCTATTAGTAGTCATGTGAATTTGGTATTCGCTCGATATTTTGATGAGATGTATGTTGTCTAGCCTCTAGTGGTGTTATGTGAACGTCGGCTACATAACACTTCACCATTATTTGGGCCTAGAGGAAGGCATTGGGAAGTAATAAGTAGATGATGGGTTGCTAGAGTGACGAGCTTAAACCCTAGTTTATGCGTTGCTTCGTAAGGGGCTGATTTGGATCCATATGTTTCATGCTAGGGTTAGGTTTACCTTAATACTTTTGTTGTAGTTGCGGATGCTTGTAATAGAGGTTAATCATAAGTGGGATGTTTGTTCAAGTAAGAACATCACCCAAGCACCGGTCCACCCACATAACAAATTATCAAAGTACCGAACGTGAATCATATGAACGTGATGAAAACTAGCTTGACGATATTCCCATGTGACCTCGGGAGCGCTTTTCCTATTATAAGAGTGTGTCCAGGCTTGTCCTTTGCTACAAAAGGATTGGGCCACCTTGCTGCACTTTATTTACTTTTGTTACTTGTTGCTCGTTACCATTTATCTTATCACAAAACTATCTGTTACCACTTATTTCAGTACTTGCAGAGAATACCTTGCTGAAAACCACTTATCATTTCCTTCTGCTCCTCGTTGGGTTCGACACTCTTACTTATCGAAAGGACTATGATAGATCCCCTATACTTGTGGGTCATCAGGCGGCGAGGCGGCGCTGGGGACGGCGGTTCGGCCAGTGGTGGCTGGCGGCTCAGGGGGGTGCAGGTTGAAGATGAATTGCAGGCCCTCCGTAAACTACATGTCAAGTGCCTCTCTCTGCTACCATTATGCTCGGCCGACAAAGAACATTCAGATTCCACAAGAAATTTCAGTTTCGATAGTTAAGTTCGAGTCAACAGTTTTACCTCATCTGTTGTAGTCGGTGGTTTTGGTGATGTAAATTTTACATCTATTTTACATCATCTATTGGAGATGCTATTAGAATCCCACTTGAGATTGACGATGTACATCTTGTCTTTGCTTCAGCCTTGACGTCTTACGGCTCACCGGGGCTGCTCCAACGATAGAACGATCCATCACAACAAAGCAGTGCCCTGGACGCCGTCTACAGATTCCTCAGATCTTCCTCCACACCTCCGACAGCCACCTCTGCCTCAACTGCTTCAGCGACCAACCCAATGATGCTGAGGTCGACACGGCTACGACAAAGAGGTTGTACACTTGTTGCATCACTTATTACTATACATTCATGTCGATCCATTAGGGCTATTTTGGTTCGACGAAAAAACATAGCAATAGGGAATTTTCCAATGACACTCTACTATTCAATTACTCATGCATTTTGTTGAAAGGAATGAAGCAAAACATCCACCTGGACCTACTTTTCAAAATCCTATGCATGAAAACAAGACCAAGTGCATTAGTGGCAGAATAACATTCTAACTGTACACGCTTTCATATGGTTTCACTTTATTCTGGCCATGTTTCTTTGCATTCCTCTGCTCTTCCAATTCCGGTAAACCAAATAGTAAAGCAATCATCATCTGTCTTTCTATTAAATTAAAGCAATCATCAGCCTGCTATCATTATTTTTGGATCCATCCACTGGTTGTTACCATCACTCTAAAAAATTTCGTATGCATGTCAGATATTGTACACAATCATGCTGAACATGTAGAGAAAAGAGAAGAGTTTTGCGTCGCAATACAATGTCATGCAGACATCGCTCCATGGTGGGTTCAATGGCAAACCCTCCCCACCCATCTCCAGACCAGAGGAAGATATCTGCTCGAGGCGGATTCGCACGCCACGACCACTCCTATTTACCCCCAAGGTGTTTGCTCTACCTTGGCATGATGATATTAGTCATATCATGCATATGTTGCCTTGCAGTGCCTACTTTTGACATCATATATGTCATCTGCTTAGTTTAGACATGTTCTGTAATGCCACCTGTTTAGTTTCTATATCATATATGGGAATTGTGCAGTCTCATGTATTTTAGCCAGCCATAATATACGTGAAATGTGCAATGCCATCCTGTTTAACCAGGCATCATATATTTGAATGATATCTTGCCCATCCTTTTCTTCATTACATTTTCATTTGTTGACAATGTTTGTACATTAAACTACTCTTCCTGTGAATCAGCCATTTGGGTGGGAGATTGAAAAATCTGGAGTGAAAACAAGGCCTTCAGCACAGACAGTGCTACCTATCAAAGCAGATCTCTTGTTGGGTCCCGATTGCTCCTCAGGGATGGATTCAGAGACAGATGACCAGTCCTATTCCCCCACTGAGGTGTATGCTCTAACTTGGCACGGTTATACTGCTCATATCATGCATATGGTGTCTTGCATTGCATAGATTAGACATCATATACACAATATTCAACACCAAGTTCTTAGTTCAGACATCATATCTAATGCCCTCTGTTTAGCATATAAATCACATATGTGAATTAGATGATGCGATCCTGATTACTTAGATAACATGTAGGTGAATTATGTCATGCGATCCTGTTTAGTTATTCATCATATCTTTGAATTATGCTATGCTATGCTATCCAGTTTAGATAGACATCATATATGTGAAATTATGTCATGCTATCCGTTTTAGTTAAACAATATACATGTCAACTATTTCATGCCCTCTTTTTTCCACACTATCT
The DNA here is from genome assembly GCA_021605145.1 of Aegilops bicornis. Lineage (NCBI taxonomy): Eukaryota > Viridiplantae > Streptophyta > Magnoliopsida > Poales > Poaceae > Aegilops > Aegilops bicornis. The sequence continues at coordinate 678,069,231 of CM038675.1, forward strand.
ATTGCATCTCTCTCTCATACAATGTATGTATATTCAACTATGTTTCATGTTTATCAGCCATTTGAATTGGAGCGGGTGATGTCAGCATCTAGTGGACTAAAAACACGGTCTTCAAATAAAACAGTGCTACCTCTTGGTGGAGATAGCACCCCGTTTGTGCATGCATGAGAACCAGCCCTACCACACATAACCCAAACTCTCGCAGATTGTACCCCTACTGCGATGGACAGAGAACCAGCTTCACCCAATCTAACCCCAACCCCAGCAGATAGTAACCTAGTTCCTGTTGACACAACACCATCTCCACCACAGAGCTCCCAAACAAGAGCAGTTAGTAAGGCAGCTCCAGTGCCCGAAGGGCCAGTACTACCACGCGAACCCCAACTCCACCAGTTAGTACGCCTATTCTTGTGGAGGAAGCACAACCAGCTAGTCGTAGTTTAGCATCTATCGCATTTGATGTTGTTAAATCATATATGCGTATCTTTCCATCTTGGAAATATTATACTGAAGATGAAGAAAAATGCCAGTTGCAGGTGTTTGTCCAGGAGTTATGTGTAAGTAATGTTATTCATGGCAATTACTTTGCTTTGTCCCATCCATCCTACCTCCATGATGGTTATAATACAACAAATTTTCTCATTTTTCTCTATAGAGAAGGACCGATTTGGAAACTCAGGATGAGGTAACCTGTGCTAATACCTCTGCTATCTTCAAGAATGCTTGGTGGCGATTGGAATTACTCAAGAAAACATACTTCACCGGCAAAGAAACTCATCAAATTCCCTTACATTCTCCTCGAGACACATTTCTTTGGACGATGATTTGGGAACGCTTGTTACATCGTCCCGAACCAACAATGTGGTAAGGTCTATGAGCTCATTTTCTATTTTAAGTACTATATTCTTGCGTCTTCTTGTACTCTGCTCATGTAGAACAAGTGCCTAAACCTGAAGAACAACTGTTCTAATTTAAGATTCCATTGCTATCATAGTTCAAAAAAGCGCTAGGCGTTAATTGTGCGTTTTGCCACCGCCTTGGGCTTTACTGACCAAAGCGCATGCTTATGCGCAGTTATGCATAGATTAAACGTAGTTATGCGCAATACGTTTCGCCAACGCCTAGAGCCTAGGTGCGCTTAAGCGCTCGCTTAGGCGCGCCTTTTTTAACTATGATTGCTATCGTGCATACTGCTTTGCTCTTGTATCACTGTATTTACTCATACAAACTTATTTTTAAATTGAAGGATCCAATCGAAACTTCAATGGCACAGCAGGTATGTTCACACATGTTTCTTTAACAGGCTTGCTCTTATCAATTGCTCTGTTGATTTCAATTTCAATTGTGTATACAGTTGACTTCTCATATCATGCACATTACTAGCATCACAACAGAGCCAATAGTGTTGTTGTACATGTAGACCCGTGGCACCCATCTGAAATCTTGTTGTGCCGTGTAGTTTCCCACGCTTTGTATTCTTTCACTGCTGCTTTGTCTTGAACTGACATGATTTGAACCGTGTCTCTATTTTGATTTGGCAAGACAATGCAGTGACCATAGGACATAGATATATGTTTGTTTGATGCTTTTATTATGTACTAGTACTTGGCAATAGAAGACTTGGTAGTTTAATCCTGTCCACCTTACTAATGAACTGGTTCACCGAAATGAGTTTCATATACTAGTACATGCTAAACTGTTATGTGTCTGCTTGTTTCTTCTTTTAGAATGCTGACAGAATATTGGGGAAGAGTGCCTTATTAAGCAATGGTAAAGGAAGCAATGCAGATAAGGTTCAGGATAGTGACACATCCTTGTTGGTCTCCAACAAAGCTGATAAAACACCTAAGGAAGACTATCTCGAAGATAGTGAGACAATCCCAAAGTCCTGTCTTGGTTTAGTGTTGGAGTTACTGGCCACTACCGCTTGCACAAGATATTCAAATTCACTGTCTGAATCAGTTCGGTTTCTTGAGTCTCAACTACAAGCTGAAAGACATCGATCAACTGTGCTGCGACAAGAAGCGGAAGGACTGCGGAAGTCCCTGGAGCATTCAGATGCATATTTTCTGGTGCAACAGCAAGCGTTGGAGGATTTTAGCGCCAAACAGGACAAAGCTAATAAGCTTGCTAAGCTTATTGCTAGCATGGTGGATACCACGTTTCTTTAGCTCTTATGAAGTTGTTTCAGTTATGCACTTGTTTTGCAGCCACGTTTATTTGCACTGGTGGCCAATTTTGACGGCTAGTGTATGTAATATGCTGCTTTGTTCCCTATATTTGCACTGGTGGCGAACTTTGATGCCCAATGGATGTAATATGTGTAATAGCGGTAATAGGCTAGCATTAATAACTTGCTTATTTATTTCCTTATTGTCTTGTTTAGTTGTTTGCTTGTAGTCACTGCAGTTCTTTTTCTGTGTTTTTCTAGTGGCCACAATAACCTATTTTTGGAAACTAGGCCAAAATAATCATGGCAACACACGGACTGTTGTAACCATGGGCCTCCTGCAGGCCGTATGATCCATGGGCCTTCTACGGGCCGTAGGATCCATTGGCCTTCTATACGGGCCGTAGGATCCGGGCCTTCTACGGGCCGTACGATCCATGGGCCTTCTACGGGGCGTATCATCATTTCGCCAATCATGGGACGTACTATTCATGGACAATAACGGGCTGTTTATTGGCCATATTTGATAACTCTATGAAAACAGCCCAACGGGTTTTTTTCGACATGAAAACGGGCTAACATATTAACGGGCCACAAACGGGCCGACTGTAACCACATGCTGAATTTGGCCCGCAAGCAGAAAATGACAGTAACGGGTCGTAAGTAAACGAATGTGGAAATGAGCCCAAGAATAAATGGGCCCCGAGAAGGCCGAAAAATAACATGAGCCGGAAACGGCCCAACAGAATAATGGGCCATTAATGGGTATAAAGTGATACACTATTCATTACGGGCCAGTTTCACCACAGGCCGTTAATGGGTATAAAGTGGTACACTGTTCATTACGGGCCAGTTTTACCACAGGCCGTTAATGGGCCGAGAGTAATAAGGGCCTCATATGGGCCGAAAGACGTCATGGGCCATACATGGGCCGGAAGTTAAAATGGGATGGAATTATATTTGACGGCCCAGATGACGCTACTGGGCCAAATTCGGTTAGGCCGTAAGTGGGCCCTAGGTTAGCGGGCTGCAAATGGGCTATATGCGAATAGGCCGTTATCAGGCTTGCCGTGGGCCTGCCCGCCACCTTTTGACCAAGTCAAACGGGCCGGCCTTTTCACAGGAATGGGCCTCTGTTGGGCCGTGCCATGTGTCGACGTATCATAGGCGCTTTGTGTCCAATGAGTGGATGACATCTGTCCCAACGGTGAGCCGACATGTGTTTCCTCCAGCCAATGATGATTTTACACGTGGAAAATCCCCATTGGTCGGTACGATAACGGGTTATCAGATCCAAAACCGGACCCGATAGCTTAATGGAGTTCCGTTACGGTGGATGCCACGTGTCGGTCACCCTTGACGAAAGCACTTCTGTGACGCGCGATTTATCGTCATGGAAGTGGACACTTCCGTGATGATAATTTTGGTAATGTCATTGTCGGAGTAATGGGCCACGGGTAGGCTAACCCGAGACCCAAGACCTTTCAAGACATCGGGGCTAACTGCGCCCCTCAAGACGACATGGCGAGGTGCCGCCTTCTGGAAGCCGACTGAAGGAGTGGCCGGCTTCCCATGGGCGGCCGAGTCCTGGATGCAAGGCCAAGTCAAGCCGACTCCAGCCCGGCGACTTCCAGAGAAGCCGACTCCAGAGAGTCGGCCCACGACACCTGCAGAGCACATGCCCCTCGTCGGGGAGGGACGGGCGGGAGTGGCTAGCTACAGATAGCCCATCCCTCCTCTAAATCGAGCAAAGCATGGCCACAAGTGCGTCTGCGGAGATCTCCGCCCGGTGCGGCACTGTTGCCACTGCTTCCCTGACATCACCCTGTATGGGCGGAGTCCTGTTCCCACGACGGCCTGTCTGTACGGCCCAAGGACGACGGGCCCCGCACGTCAGCGAGAGTCCAGAAGACGGCAAAGAGCCCTACCAATCGGACCCGGGGGAGGTCGGCCTCTAGGAGTCGGCCGGCCCCTCCCTCGGGGCCCACGCGCCATCAACCAGACAAGATAGGGAGTGGCTACAGTAATCGCCCGCCAGGCGGCGGGGCTGTAGCCATGACCTCCCGACCAAGCCTGCGTCATTAGAGACGCGGCTACAGTGATCAGCCGCCGACAAGCCCGGGAGCGGCGGGTACGGCCTGTCGGCCCGTACCTCACCAGTCGGCGGGCCCCAGCAGTCGGCGGAGAAGCCGGCACAAGAGAGACTGGCGGCCGGGCCCTACCCTGGCTGGATTACCAATGTACCCTTGGGGGTAGGCCTATATAAACCCCCCAGGGCTCCAATGCAAAGGGTTCCAAACCTGAGATAGTTAGACCAGATCATAGAGGAAAGGGAAGAGCTAGCCTTGCCTTCTCCTACCTCTAGCATACCGCTCAAGGAGCACTTGTGTATTCTCTGGAGCCATAGTGATCATGCGGAGACCCCGCAGAGCAGGAGTAGGGGTGTTATCTCCTAGGAGAGCCCCGAACCTGGGTAAAGTACACCGGCGTTTGTGTCTACGCCTCATCCCGCTTCCGGGCACCGCGACGTTCTACTCGCTCCCACCATGATAAGCCATCCTTTGGCATATGTCGCACCCAACCCCCGACATTTGGTGCCCACTGTGGGGCGAGGTGCACCGTCGTCCGGAGGCTGCTACTGACGGGAACCCTTTTCCTCCACAGCGGCGGCCAGCCCGGCATGCCAGACGGCGTCTGTGCCGACGCGCTGCATGGCACGGAATTGGCCTGCGCGGCGAGCTGCCTCGCTGATCTCGTTGGCAGAGTCCGCCTCTCTGATGAGCCCGCATCCGACGCGGGCACCGATGGCCCCGAGAGCCACCTCGCGGGCCTCCTCGATCAGCTCCATGTCTCCAGCGAGCCAGCTGCGGACTTGGAGTTTGTAGGCTCCACCGACCCAATGTTGGTTGACTCCGACACCGTGTCGCTCGACGCGATCCCCACCAACGTGGTGGTCTACGACGAGCCGCTCCCTCGCACGGAGAGCGGCGGAAGCACCGTCACGGAGGTTCTAGTCATCGGACACGGCGAGCACTCCGACAGAGGTGCTCGCGACCCACTCGACGCGGCGCTGCAAGACCTGTCAGCGCCCATTCCCGAAGACGGCGACGCCGAGACGTTGGAGGCACGCCGCCTCCAGCTCGTCGAAGGCGCCAAGAAGCTGGCCGGCATGAGATGCCTGTCAGAAGCCTACCAGGGCGAGATGGACCGCGCTGTGGGCGGCACGCCGGTTCCCACTGGGCCCAGCCGCCTTGGCATGGTCCAGCAGCGCGGCGTTGCCATCGCCAACCTGTTCGGGGCTGATCGCCCTGTCTACGCGACGCCTGCGGAGGACATCCGAGCCGCCCAGGCGACGGCAGAAGAGCTGGACAAGTTTAAGGGCGAGGAGCGTCGCCAGATGGCGGAACGCGTCCAGCGACTCTTCGACGCGGCCGCCGAGCAGCACGAAGCCGGCTGCCGCACCGAGGTGCCGCGCCGGCAAAACGACGATCTGCCTCACCGCCGAGATCAAGGTGCGACCTCTCGAACACCGACTGATGGCGTCCGTGCTAGAAAGGACAAGGGGCCGGCTGCCAGCCGCAGTCGGACTCGGCTCTCCATAGAGCGCGACCAAGACGGCCGCCCAAGAGCAGTGGAACGGCGGGATGACTGCCCGCCTCCTCCCCCTCGCAGGGAAATGCGCGTTTCCCTGCTGCCTGTTGATCACCTATTGCTCGGCGACCGCCTTGGCCGCCGAGAAGGAATCGGAGAAAACGATGCCCGCCACCGGATCAACCGCCTCAACCGGTCCCTGGTGCTAGAAGAAGAAGATGAGTTGGGTCCGCCTTGTTTCGGTCCCCGCATACGAGACGAGCCCTTTCCCAAAGGGTTCACGCTCCCAAGAGACACTCCCAAGTACACCGGCTCCGTGAAGCCGGAGGACTGGCTGGTCGACTACTCCACAGCCGTCAGCATAGCAAACAGCAACAAGCGAGTTGCCGTGAAATACGTTCCGCTCATGCTCCAAGGCACAACCCGGACATGGCTGAACAGCCTGAAGCCCCGAAGCATCAACAGTTGGGTCGACTTCACCGACGCCTTCGTCCGCAACTTCACCAGCACGTACAAGCGGCCGCCCAAGCCCCGCCAGCTCTCCTTGTGCGTACAAGGCCCCGACGAGTCGACTCGCGACTACCTCACGCGCTGGGCCGAGCTCCGCAACTCTTGCGAGGGCGTGCACGAGGTGCAGGCCATCGAGTACTTCACCGCCGGATGCCGAGAGGGCACCCTCCTCAAGCACAAGCTCCTCTGCGACGAGCCGGAAACCCTCGATGAGCTGCTAATCATAGCAGACAAGTACGCCATGGCCGACTCCTCCATGAAGGCGGAGATCCAAGTGAATGCATCTGGCAAGGTGGACCCTCAGGCTCCTAGAACTCCGGCTGGAGACGCCAATCGGCGTCAACAGCAGAACGACCACAAGCGCAAGCCCCGCAGCCGGCTTCCACCAGCCGACAGGTGGCGACAATCGAAGACCGCCGGCGGGGCGTGCTCCTTCCAAGCGGCGAAGGCGGCAAGCCCAATTGGCTGCCGGCTTTCTCATATGAGCAGACTCTGGATGCACCATGCAAATTCCATAGCAGCGCGAAGCCATCAAACCACACCACTCGGAAGTGCCATTGGCTCACCAGGATCGCCAAGGGAGACGGCCTCCTGCCTCCCCCGCCTGCTGGGCAGCAGCCTCCTCCTCCGCCCCAGCAGCCGGCGGCCAAACCAGTCGGACCCATACAGGACGAGTTTCTAGAAGAGCATGGAGCATACATCATATTCACCAGCGTGGCTGATGATCGGCGCAGCAGGCGGCAGCAATAGCAAGAGGTGAACGCAGTAGCAACTAAGGTCCCAGAGTTCATGCATTGGTCGGAGAAACCCATCAGCTGGAGCAGAGCCGATCACCCAGAGGTGATGCCCAAACCCTACTCCTATGCACTGGTTTTGGATGCCACCTTTGCCACGGACAGACGAGCTGCTCGTTTCTCCATGGCATAGTTCCTGGTCTTTCCTGCTCACCAATCGGCAAGATCTTGATAGACGTCCTCTTTGGGGACAAAGATCACTTTTGCCGAGAGCAGGTCTGGTTTGAGGTGGTGGACCTTGAAAGCCCCTACCATGCGCTGCTTGGCCGGCCTGCTCTGGCTAAGTTCATGGCGATCCCCACCACGCCTACCTCAAGATGAAGATGCCGAGTTCCAAGGGGATTCTCGACCATAGCCGGCGACTACAAGAAGTCGTCACCCGCTGCAGTAAAGCGATCGATTGGCCGAGTCCCTCGTGATCGCAGCTGAGAAGCGGCTCCTTGACCAGGTTGTGGCGATGGTTGGAAAGCGGCCGGAGATGTCGCCTGACCCCAAGGAGTCGGAAGCTAAGGGCTCGTTCAAGCCGGCCAAAGAGACAAAGAAGATACCCTTGGACCCAGAGCACCCGGAGAGGCACGCTGTCATAGGTACGGGCCTCGGCAAAGAATAGGAAGGAGAGCTCGTCGATTTCCTCCGTGAGAATCGGGACATCTTTGCATGGTCCCCCAAAGACATGCCAGGTGTTCCGACAGATTTCGCCGAGCACAAGTTACACGTCCGACCCTACGCCAAGCCTGTCAGGAAGCCCTTGCGCCGCCTGTCAGAAGAGAAGTGAAGAGTCGTTGGAGAAGAGATAGCCCGGCTGTTGGCAGCCGGCTTCATCATGGAGGTGTTCTTTCCAGAGTGGCTGGCCAACCCAGTCCTCGTACTGAAGCAAAATAAGCAGTGGCGTATGTGTATCGATTACACTAGCCTCAACAAAGCATGCCCGAAAGACCCGTTTGCCTTGCCAAGAATTGACCAAGTCATAGACTCCACAGCCGGATGCGAGCTGTTGAGCTTTTTGGATGCATATTAATGGTACCACCAAATCAAGCTGAATCCGACTGACAGACTGAAGACCGCCTTCATCACACCATTCGGAGCCTTCTGCTACCTGACCATGACGTTTGTCTTGAGGAATGCCGGCGCCACCTTTCAACGCTGCATGCAGAAGTGCCTCCTCAAGCAACTCGACAGGAACGCCCACATTTACGTGGACGATGTGGTGGTGAAGACGGAGAAGCGCGGAACGCTGCTAGAGGACCTCAAAGAGACCTTTGAGAACCTGCGCCGATTTCAAATCAAGCTCAACCCAGAGAAATGCGTCTTCGGAGTACCAAATGCCAGCTTCTCGATTCCTAGTCTCTGAACAGCGGCATAGAGTGCAACCACAGCGAAGATCAAGGCCATCGAGAGGATGGAAGTCCCCCGCCGACTGTTGGATGTGCAGAAGTTCACCGGCTGTTTGGCTTCCATCAGCCGGTTCATCAGTCAGCTGGGAGAGAAGGATCTTCCTCTATACCAGCTCATGAAGAAAACCACCTTCTTCGAGTGGAACGACAAGGCGGATGAAGCTTTCCTCCAGCTCAAAAAGATGTTGACTACTCCACCTGTCTTGGCGGCCCCGACTCCTAAAGAGCCCATGCTCCTTTACATCGCCACCACCAGCCGGGTGGTCAGCATAGTCATCGTGGTGGAGCACAAAGGGGAAGGCAAGGCACTACCAGTCCAGAGACCGGTGTATTACCTGAGTGAAGTACTGTCGACCTCCAAGCAGAACTACCCCCACTACCAGAAGATGTGTTACGGCGTACACTTCGCCGCCAAAAAGCTGAAGCCATATTTTCAAGAGCACCCAATCACTGTGGTCTGCATAGCTCCATTGGCCGAGATCATTAGAAGCCGAGATGCCTCGGGTCAAGTCGCCAAGTGGGCCATAGTTGGCCCCCTACACCATCTACTACCAGCCTCGCAACGCCATCAAGTCACAAGCGCTGGCCAACTTCCTCGCCGACCGGGCCGAGACCCAGATCGCCGCCAAATACCGACTCCACTCATTGGCGGATGCACTTTGATGGTTCCAAGATGCGCACCGGTTTGGGAGCCGGCATCGTCCTTACCTCTCCCAAAGGCGACAAACTCAAGTACGTGCTGCAAATCCATTTCGCCGCCTCCAACAATGTCGCCGAATACGAGGCACTCATTCACGGGCTCCGGCTTGCCAAAGAGCTCGGCATCCGTCGGATCCTGTGTTATGGTGACTCTGACTTGGTGGTCCAGCAGTCGTCAGGTGATTGGGACGCCAAAGATGCAAACATGGCGAGCTACCGCTTCCTCGTACAACAACTTAGTGGATATTTTGAGGGGGTGCGAGTTTCTCCATGTGCCAAGGAACGACAACGAGCAAGCAGACACCCTGGCAAGAATCAGCTCCACCCGTCAGGCAACACCGACCGGCGTCGCCCTTCAACGCCTCCTCAAGCCGTCTGTCAAGCCATCGCCAGAATCAGATTCTATCTTCGTGCCGGATCCTCCTGAAGCAGTCGGATCCGACTTGAGAGCTCCAACGGCCGCAAGACGGGAATTCTAGCAGCGGCCCGGGGCGCGACAATCGCACCCGCCCGGGACTTCGTAACCCGGCACTGGGACTGCAGCGGGCCAGCCCGGGGACTTCAGAGCTCGACCCGGGGACTACACCAATCGGCCCGGGGAGTTCATCGACCCAGCAAGCGGCTGCCGACTCCAACCGGCCGCCTCCCGGCCCAACCGCCCTCGTCCAAATTGTGGTCCTGGCAGTCGCTGAAGTCGCAGCACCTTCTTGGGCCCAGCCCATCCTCAACTTACTAGTGAACAAGGTGCTGCCGCCTGATGAGATCTCGGCCCGGCAAGTGCAACACCGGGCCGCGGCCTACACCATAGCCAACAGAGAGCTGGTCAGGCGCGGTGTCACTTGTGTTTACCAATGCTGCGTCGAACCAGAACAAGCCAAGCAATTCTCAAAGATATCCACCAAGGCGAGTGTGGCCACCACGCGGCTTCAGGAGCACTTGTCGCCAAAGCTTTCCGCCATGGTTTTTTCTGGCCGACTGCTCTAGAAGACGCCAAGGATTTGGTCCTGGAATGCAAAGGGTGTCAGATGTTCTGCTCCAAGCCACATCACCGCTTCGTGACTCAAGACTATCCCCATCGCCGGCCCTTTGCGATGCAGGGGCTGGATATGGTGGGACCATTCAAGACGGCCCGTGGTGGCATGACTCATCTGCTTGTCGCTGTGGACAAGTTTACCAAGTGGATAGAGGCAAGGCCAATCAAGAAACTGAATAGGCCGACTGCCGTGACTTTCATCACCGACATCACCACTCGGTACGGCATACCGCACAACATCATCACCGACAATGGCACAAACTTCGCCAAGGGCGCCTTCGCCCATTTCTGCGCGACACAGGGCATCCGACTGGACTTAGCGTCCATTGCCCACCCGCAGTCAAACAGCCAAGTTGAGCGAGCAAACAGCCTCATCCTGTCCGGCATCAAGCCCCGGCTGGTCGAGCCTCTGGAGCATTCGGCCGGCTGCTAACTCGACGAGCTGCCAGCCGTCCTCTGGAGCCTGCGCACAACTCCAAACAAGTCAACTGGCTTCACGCCTTTCTTCCTCGTTTACGGTGCCGAAGCCGTCATCCCAACGGACATAGAGTTCGACTCCCCTCGAGTCACCATGTACAATCAAGAGGAGGCGGAAGAAGACGACAAGACGGCGTCGATCTGGCTGGAAGAGGGCCGGCTGTTGGCACTCAGCCGGTCCAAAGCATCTACCAACAGAGCTCGCTACCGATACTACAACCGGAAGGTCAAGCCGAGATCTTTCCAAGAAGGAGACCTTGTGCTCCGGCTGATCCAAATGTAACACCGGCCAAAGACAAGCTCTCAACACCTTGGGAAGGCCCCTTCATCATCAGCAAAGTATTGGGCAATGACTCCTACTACCTGATCGACGCTCAGAAGCCTCGAGCACGCAAGAGGGACGACTCCGGCAAGGAGACGGAGCGGCCATGGAATGCAAATCTCCTCCGAAGATTTTACAGTTAATGCAGTATGTACCACGCTACCTTTTGTATTAAAGTACGAAGACTCCGGGTCCCCCGAGAAGAGCTTGGGGACTTCCCTCTTTTATCTGTATGGTAAAGGCTATGCCTGCAAGTATGTCACCTTTTAATTATGCCGTTTGGCACCGGGTTCGACTAGTCGACCCGGGGACTCACCGTCTGGAACTATGAAATGCTTCCTGCAGCCGGACAAGTAATGTGTGGCACTTAAGCCGTCTCCTGCCAGAAGCCGCAGCTCACAGAGCTACTGATTGGCGGGCAGGAGCAAGGTAGAAAGGGCGCCCACACGAAAAATGGCTAAGGACTCAAGGCATTGCATAGTTTCAGCCGGCTTCCAGCCTTTTTTTACAACCGACTGTTTAGCAGTCGGCTGGCCATTTCCCATTCAACTTGCTAAAACTCAAAAGCGGCTAAGTACTTGCCTTCCCAAGGTAGCCAGGAACTTGACCCAGCAACAGACCGCAGAGCGGCTGCTTGGCTGACAAGGTGGCAACCAAGGGAAGGCAGCAAAGGAAAAAGCCAAAGAGCGATAAAGCAAGAGGAGTCGGAACTCAGGAAAATATTTACATAATAAGGGCCCTTGGCCGATCTTCAACAAAGTTTAGATACACCCGGCGGGTGGAATTGTGCGAAATTAACAAGTTCATTCGAGACTAATAGACAGGCGAAACAAAAGATAAAGCGGCAGCCTAGGAAGCGGCAGAAGGATTCGGAGGATCGGAGGAGTCGGCGGTGCCAGTCGCCGGAGCGGCCGGCTGGTTGGTCTCTGCTTGATCGCCTCTGGCAGTAGCTGGCTCGGTCGGACGCGACTCGTTGCTGGAGGGGCGGTCGAGCTGAGGCTGGCCGTCCGCTCCGACCTCCGGCGCCTCCTCTTCGCCTTCCTCCTCAGACTCGCCATCCTCCTCGCCGAAGGAGTCGATCACCTCCGCCGAGTCCTCGCCGTCGGCCGGGTTCAGCCCGAACCATTCTGGCGGCGCCTCGTCACCGTTTTCAGCCCGCTCCAGGACGAAGATGCTGGTGCCGGTGTACTCGGCGATCGACGCCGCGCGCTTGACAAGATCGTCCTCCATGGCCGCGAACTCCGCCTGAGCCTCCTGCCGGAACGTGGCCAGCTGGGCTAGCTTCAGCCCAGGGTACCACGCCTTGACGAATTCCAAGGCCCGGCGCGCCCCAGCCTGGGCTGAAGAGCCCTTCCAGGCCTCAAGACGGCCGGCTGCTACCTCTAGCCAGTCGGCAGTCCTATGGGGAGTGCGCGGTGCCGGCATATCTGGCCACTGGGCGGCGACTGCCTAGGCGCCGACACGCTGAAGCCGACGCAGCATCCGGTGAGCCGGCCGAAGCCGAGCCTCAATGCTCAGGATCTGCTCGTAAAGGGATCGGGGGCGTTGACGGTGATCTTCGGACCGTCCGCCCTCCACCCTTCGCGGTCAGCTTCGATGGCCCGGTTGGCAGCGTCCGAGTGGCCAGGGAAGAAGTCTGCCAGACGGAAGCAAGGAGCAAAATTAAAGGCGAGAAGCCGGCTTGACCAACAGCCGGCGGCGCAAAGAAGAATGAGGAAGACTCACCATCGACTATGTCTTCGATCTCGTGGAAGCCGGAGGTCAGCATTGCCTCCTTGTCAGACCAGGAGGAGCGCTCGCTCGCGAATTCAGCAAGGAGAACGGACTCCTTGTCCTCCGCCTCCTTCTGAGCCTTCTCGAAGAGCTCCTTCTGCTCCGCCAGTTGCGCGGCCAGCCGGTCGTGCTCTTCAGCCAGCTGGCTGCACTCATTCTCCTTGGCACGGAGCGCGGTGTTGGCCTCATCTAGCTGCTCCTGTAGGGTGGAGTTGGCTTCTGCGAAAGAAAGAAGAAAGCAAGGCATTAGTCGCCAGAGTCGCCGGGGAGATCCGGCCGACTGCTCAACAGTCGGCCCAAATCTCGGGGACTACAACCCACGGGTGCGCTAGCGCGCCCCCGTGGAAAAAAGAAGGAGACGTACTCCGACTGTCTGACAAGTCGGCGGTCCGTTGAGCCAGCTCCTAGAGCTTGGAGTTGAAGGTGATCTCGCGGATATTGTGGTAATCCTGTGGCATAGAATTCAGACGAGTGTCAGTACTTTGAACTCGTCGATTAAAGTTTCGGGCCGCCTACTCAGCAGCCGGCCCAAAACTCGGGGACTACACCGAGAGGGTGTGCCGGCGCTCCCCCACCGAAAAGTACAAGAAACAAAAATGAAGAAGAGAACATACCCGAACGGCTTCCCGCGCTGCCAGGTGTGCCTTGTTGCAGTTCTTCAGGGCCTCGCTTTCGGCTCAGATCTTGGCTTGGACATCCAAGAGCGCTCGATTCAGCGGGCCCGACCCGCTTCCTCGCACCCACCCAGTGGGCGCGGCACTCGTCGCCTCGGTGTCCGGGATCGAGGAGCTCATAGTGCCGGTCTCCAGCGGGCGTGGCGCAGAAGCCGCCTTCACAAGACGGTGACGCGTTGGTGTGCCGACCCCAAGATCCAAGCTCGCCGCCACTTCTCCAGTCGGAGGCACCGGCGGGTCCGCCGGCTGCCCGCCCGGAGCGGCCCCTGCCGGCGGCGGTGGCGGCACGAGCACGTCCGGCATGGAGGTGTCGACGCCATCTCGTTCCTTGTTTGAGTTCTCACCGCCGGCCTCCCCGGTCTGCGCCGAGAACTCCAGGGCCGGCGGAGCAGAGTTCAGAGGAACGACGAAGATTGCCAAGTGGTGATGTGCGGCTTCTTCGGCCTGTTTCTTCTCCGCATCAGCGGCTGCGGCCTCCGCCAATTTCTCCTTGGCGGCGGCCTCCGACTTCTCGGCCCCCGCCTTCTTCAGGCGGGCGGCCTCCTGCTCTTCGCGCGCCTCCCGCGTGTTCCGCTCCCTCGCCTCCCGAAGGTCGGCGGCCGGGTCAATCCGCCGAGCCGTGGCGGAAGTCTCCGCCGACCACATGATGGAGGCGGCGGCTACCTTCTCAAGAGAGAGGGTAGCTCTGAACCCAAGGAAAACAAAGAAGAAAACTCAGAACAGATCGATGAAGAGAAGATAAGAATGCAAGGGAGGAAAGCACTTACGCAGAGACTAGTTGCGGCGTCTTCACCTCCCTACGGAAGCGGTTGGCCTTCGCGGCCGCCTCTTCCCGCTTGGTCGCCGCAGCTGAGCCCTTGGGCTTCTTCGGCCGGCTGCCGAACAAGCTCGGCACAGCCCTTTGCTTCTTCGCGCCGCCTTGGGCGTCCGGCGCGGCGGAGGAGCTCGCGCCTGGCTGGCCGGCTCCCGGTTGGTGTTGCGGGGCGACCTCCCCCGCATCATCGTCGGGCCAGTCCTCGAGGCTGGCCCTGAGCCTCGCGCCGCCTGCTCTGCCGCCTCCTCCCTCGGCGTTGTCTTCCGAGGCCGCCGCCCCCAAGTCGGGGTCGTCGACATCGCTTTCCGCCCTGTCAGGGAGGAACTCGCGGGCCGGCCCCGTGGTGCCGGTTGCTGGCTGGAGGAGAGGGCTCTGCCCGAAGACCGGTCGGTCAGATCTGACAAGACGAACTCGGCAACAAAGAATCAGAGGAACCGGAAAAAGTAACAACTCACCATGGGCGGAGGATGAGCGCCCGAATATGGCTCCTTGCCAAACTGCCACTCTTCCGAGAGCTTGCAGTTCGCAAGGTAGTTCACCATGTAGGCCACCTCTTCGTGAGGCATCTCCTTGGTGCACATCCGGCTTGGATCCCGGTGGCCGCTCATCTGACAGATCATGTGAGGACGGCCTTGAAGCGGGAGCACTCGGTGTGCCATGAAGGTGGCCAGCAAGTCGGGCCCGGTCGGGCCCTCCGACTGCGTCATCACCCAGAGTCGGGCGATGGCGGCGGCTCCAGCGGGCGTCAGCGTCTGGCCCGCGACCGGTTAGGCTGTCTCCCGGCCAAGCGCGCCCGGATAGGCCGGCAGGTTGACCCAGTCGCCCTCCGCGAAGACGCTCTGCATGTAGAAGTACGACCGCTGCCACATCTTCACCGATTTTATCAGCACGATGGGGCGAAACGGGTTGTCGGCCCCCATCCTCCGCACCGCGATGAACGCGCCGCATTGAGCCGGCATGCCTGCGACGTGGGTGCCAAGCTTGGTGTAGAAGAACTCCCCCATAGCTCGAGGGTGGGGAGGACGCCGAGGAAGCCTTCGCACAGAGTGACGGCGATAAAGCAGCACCACCGTATTCGGAGTGAGGTGGTGCGGCTGGAGTCCGTAGAACTCGAGGAAGGAGCGGAAGAAGCCGCTCGCCGGCAGACCAAGGCCGCGCAGGCAGTGCGAGCGGAAGACGACCCGCTCGCCCTCCTCCGGCGCCGGCGAGATTTCTTTCTCCGGCGCGAGGCGGACCTTCACGAATTCCTCGCGAGGCAGCCGACGCGTCTTGCGGAGGAAGTCGATGTGGTCTTCGTGAACCTCGGAGCCGTCCCACTCCCCGGAGCACACCGCGGGGGGCGTGACGGTGGAAGAGGAGCTGATCGGGAACGGGTCGCTGCGACGCTCGACGTAGCTTGGGGGCGCGGCGGCGAGAGGAAGAAGGAAGAGGAGGCAAGAAAGAGGAGGCAATGAGGAGGGGGACGCGCAGCATTCTCGCCGCCTCCCCTCCCCGCTTACTTATAGGCCCTCGCTGCGAAGCCGAGGGGCGGCGTGGATTAATCGCACTGCTAACCCATGCCCCCCATGATCCTTACCACGCGAGTTACTGCGCGCAGTAACTCCGTGGGAATCTCAACCGCCCGCCTCGGCCGCAGCGGATCCGCTCGAGAGCCGAAGAGGTAAGTGGCGGGCCCGGTCCAAAGACGTGTCCCATCGCGTGCGTAAGTGGGCAGACTGGCCCGGCCGCACGCCACCACGTGACAGGCCCGGGATGGGCGGTGGCACTAAGGCTTCGCTGGTATGCCACTTGGCTCCCGCCAAGGCGTTTGAAAGATTGGACAAGACGGGTTGGGGCGAGGCTGACTCCAACCAGTCAGCTTGGCAGAAGACGGACGAAGCTCCACCTCGGACGACAGGAGAAGGAAACTGCTGAGGCTCCTCGACCGATCGACCGCGGCACCTCACCAGCTTCGGGGACTACTATCGGAGTAATGGGCCACGGGTAGGCTAACCCGAGACCCAAGACCTTTCAAGACATCTGGGCTGACTGCGCCCCTCAAGACGACAAGGCGAGGTGCCGCCTTCTGGAAGACGACTGAAGGAGTGGCCGGCTTCCCATGGGTGGCCGAGTCCTGGATGCAAGGCCAAGTCAAGCCGACTCCAGCCTGGCGACTTCCAGAGAAGCCGACTCCAGAGAGTCGGCCCACGACACCTACAGAGCCTGTGCCCTCGTCAGGAGGACGGGACGGGGAGTGGCTACTGTATAGCCCATCCCCTCTAAATCAGGCAAGCATGGCCACGGGTTCTGCATCAAGTGAGATCTCCGCCCAGATGCTGCTGCCACCGCTTCCCTGACATCACCCCGTATGGGCGGAGTCTTGTTCTCATGACGGCCTGTCTGTACGGCCCAAGGACGACGGGCCCCGCACATCAGCGAGAGTCCAGAAGACGGCAAAGAGCCCTACCAATCGGACCCGGGGGAGGTCGGCCTCTAGGAGTCAGCCGGCCCCTCCCTCGGGACCCACGCGCCATCAACCAGACAAGATAGGGAGTGGCTACAGTAATCGCCCGCCAGGCGGCGAGGCTGTAGCCATGACCTCCCGACCAAGCCTGCGTCATTAGAGACGTGGCTATAGTGATTAGCCGCCGACAAGCCCGGGAGCGGCGGGTACGGCCTATCGCCGTGCAGACTCACCGGCCGGGCCCCCAGCAGCCGGAGAAGCCAAGCACAAGAGAGATCAAGGTCGGGCCCTACCCCGGCCGGATTACCAATGTACCCCTGGGGGGTAGGCCTATATAAACCCCCCAGGGCACCCATGCAAAGGGTTCCGAACCTGAGATAGTTAGACCAGATCATGGAGGAAAGGGAAGAGCTAGCCTTGCCTTCTCCTACCGCTAGCATACCGCTCAAGGAGCACTTGTGTATTCTCTTGAGCCTTAGTGATCATGCGGAGACCCCGCAGAGCAGGAGTAGGGGTGTTATCTCCTAGGAGAGCCCCGAACCTGGGTAAAGTACACTGGCATTCGTGTCTACGCCTCATCCCGCTTCCGGGCACCGGCGACATTCTACTCGCTCCCACCATGATAAGCCATCCTTTGGCATATGTCGCACCCAACCCCCGACAGTCATGGAACACTTCTACGACAGCACAGGTATGACTATCTTGATTTTGTCATAAATTTGTCATGGATGTACATGCATGACAAAAAACGCGACCTACTGTGACAAACACGTATCATCACGGAAGTGTCTTTTTTTGTAGTGCGCCTGGGGGAGCGGTACTACCGCCCACGGTGCGGTACTTCCGCCCGGGCGGTACTACCGCGATGATGCGCGGTACTACTGCGCTGTCGAGGGAGCGTGGGGGTTAAGAGCGGGCAGGGGGAGTTCCAACTCCCCCATACCCATTCGTCTGTTTCTCTCCATGCTCTCTCTCTCTCTCTCTCTCTCTCTCTCGCTCGCTCAAGAACGGCGTCGGAGACCCTCGCCGGATCTCCGTCTTCGGCCGCTCGCTCAAGAACCGTAGTACCGCCTCATTGTCATGGTTGTTCACAGATTCAGTTGTTTCGGATCTGACGCCGTGCGGTACTACCGCGTCTCAGGTGCGGTACTACCGCTCCTCAGGAGCGGTACTACTGCGCGAGATGTGGTACTAAAGCTCTATTGCCGCTCCGAGACCCGATACTACCGTGCCACCGCGCGGTACTACCGCGACTAGGAGCGGCACTAAAATTTTAATTCCGCACAGACAAGCGGTACTCCCGTTGTTGTCAAATCTTCTTCATGGCAATTACCAAGTGCGCGTTCTACTTGTTTCACCTGTTTTGCTGTGGTCTTTGTATTGATCCTTCTCACTTCTCGTGCGTGTTTTTTGTGTTTTGTGTCTTAGGTGGTGGCTCCGGTGCTCCTGCTCGCCGTTCCAATCCCAGCTGTGACACGGGTTCCAAGCGTTTGCGTATTCAACCCAAATTTATTGATTCGACACAAGGGGAGACAAAGAATATTCTCAAGTATTAGCAGTTGAGTTGTAAATTCAACCACACCTAGATAACTTAATATCCGCAGCAAAGTATTTAGTAGCAAAGTAGTATGGAAGTAACGGTAACGGTGGCAAAAGTAATAGTGATAGTTTTTTAGTGATGGTAACAGTAGCAACAGAAGAGTAAATAAGCGAAGAACAATATGTGAAAAGCTCGTAGGCATTGGATTGGTGATGGAGAATTATGCCGGATGCGATTATTCATGCAACAGTTATAACATAGGGTGACACAGAACTAGCTCCAATTCATCAATGTAATGTAGGCATGTATTTCGAATATAGTCATACGTGCTTATGGAAAAGAACTTGCACGACATCTTTTGTCCTACCCTCCCGTGGCAGCGGGGTACTAATGGAAACTAAGGGATATTAAGGCCTCCTTTTAATAGAGTACTGGACCAAAGCATTAACACATAGTGAATACATGAACTCCTCAAACTACGGTCATCACCGGAGTGGTCCCGATTATTGTCACTTTGGGGTTGCCGGATCATAACACATAGTAGGTGACTATAGAATTGCAAGATAGGATCAAGAACTCACATATATTCATGAAAACATAATAGGTTCATATCTGAAATCATGGCACTCGTGCCCTAGTGACAAGCATTAAGCATAACAAAGTCATAGCAACATCAATCTCAGAACATAGTGGATACTAGGGATCAAACCCTAACAAAACTAACTCGATTACATGATAAATCTCATCCAACCCATCACCGCCCAGCAAGCCTACGATGGAATTACTCACGCACGGCGGTGAGCATCATGATACTGGTGATGGAGGATGGTTGATGCTGACGATGGCGATGGATTCCCCTCTCCGGAGCCCGGATGGACTCCAGATCAGCCCTCCCGAGAGAGATTAGGGCTTGGTGGTGGCTCCGTATCGTAACACGCGATGAATCCTTCTCTTTGAATTTTTTCTCCCCAAACGTGAATATATAGAGTTGGATTTGAGGTCGGTGGAGCACCATGGGGCCCACGAGGCAGGGGGCGCGCCCAGGGGGTAAGCGCACCCCACCCTCGTGGACATGGTGTGGGCCCCCTGGCCTTGATTCTTTCGCCAGTATTTTTTATAAATTGCAAAATAATTCTCCGTTGATTTTCAGGTCATTCCGAGAACTTTTATTTCTGCACAAAAATAACACCATGGCAATTCTGCTGAAAACAACGTCAGTCCGGGTTAGTTCCATTCAAATCATGCAAGTTAGAGTCCAAACCAAGGGCAAAAGTGTTTGGAAAAGTAGATACGACGGAGACGTATCAACTCCCCAAGCTTAAACCTTTGCTTGTCCTCAAGCAATTCAGTTGACAAACTGAAAGTGATAAAGAAAAACTTTTACAAACTCTGTTTGCTCTTGTTGTTGTAAATATGTAAAGCCAACATTCAAGTTTTCAAAGAAAGATTATGAACTAACCATATTCACAATAACACTTAGGTCTCATGTTTACTCATGTCAATGGCATAATCAACTAGCGAGCAATAATAAAAAATCTCGGATGACAACACTTTCTCAAAACAATCATGATATGATATAACAAGATGGTATCTCGCTAGCCCTTTCTGAGACCGCAAAACATAAATGCAGAGCACCTTTAAAGATCGAGGACTGACTAAACATTGTAATTCATGGTAAAAGAGATCCAGTCATAGTCATACCCTGTATAAATTAATAGTAATGGATGCAAATGATAGCGGTGCTCTCTAGCTGGTGCTTTTTAATAAGAGGGTGATGAATCAACATAAAAGTAAATAGATAGGCCATTCGTAGAGGGAAGCAGGGATTTGTAGAGGTGTCAGAGCTCGATTTTGAAATAGAGATAAATAATATTTTGAGCGGCATACTTTCATTGTCAACATAACAACCGAGAGATGGCGATATCTTCCATGCTACACACATTATAGGCGGTTCCCAAACAGAATGATAAAGTTTATACCCCCCTTCACCAATAAGCATCAATCCATGGCTTGCTTGAAACAACGAGTGCCTCCAACTAACAAGAGTCCCAGGGGAGTTTTGTTTGCAATTATTTTGATTTGATTTGCATAAATCATGGGACTGGGCATCCCGGTGACCAGCCATTTTCTCGTGAGTGAGGAGGGAGTCCACTCCTCTTGAGAATAACCCGCCTAGCATGGAAGATACAGACAACCCTAGTTGATACATGAGCTATTCGAACATACAAAACATAATTTCATTTGAAGGTTTATAGTTTGTCACATACAAATTTACTTGAAACGGCAGGTAGATACCACATATTAAGGACAGTATAACTGAACCTAATCCGAGCTCTCTCAGCGATTCACGTTTTCGGCCGTCCGTTTTTTCGATCTGACAGTTTCTGGCCGTCAGATCACATCTGGGAAGCAATCTGCGCCGCACTGTACGATATCTGGCCCGACTGTCCTGTGGGCTGCTGCTCCAGGCGCCGAAACGAATGCCTCTGGTGAATTGGGCCGTCGGCCAGCCCATTCTAGGATCGTGCGGGGAGTTGCTAAAAAAACCGCCCAAGCGAGCCGCGCACAAGCGATAAGAGACCGCGTCCAGATTGATGCGAGGCACACGAGGAGCAGCCTATGTGTGTCCGTCGATTCAATCCACCGGATGTGCGGGATCGAGGTAACTCGATGGGCGGGCTGGGATCGACCGGTGCAAGGCGCGCACAGGAGCAGCCGATGTGCGTCGGTCGATTCGATCCACCGGAGGTGAGGGTCAGAGGCAAGTCCATGGGCGCGCTGGGATGGACCGGAGGAGCGGGATCCGGCTCCAGCCGACGGGCTCCAGCACGCGGTTGGATGCGAGGTGCGCGAGGGATCAGAGGAGGTGCGCGGGTGAAGAAAGGTGGGCGCGAGGGCAATAATGGCCGACGCCTCCTCTGCTAGAAACTGCTTCTTTCTCTCTTGAACCACGCAATCATGGCATTCATGGCTGGTAATGTGGCAGTTCTTTCCTATGCCCTTTGGTACTACTACTATATAATG
Source organism: Aegilops bicornis (assembly GCA_021605145.1). Taxonomy (NCBI): domain Eukaryota; kingdom Viridiplantae; phylum Streptophyta; class Magnoliopsida; order Poales; family Poaceae; genus Aegilops; species Aegilops bicornis. The sequence goes on from CM038675.1 coordinate 678,090,489, forward strand.
CTTTCTCCCCTGCCACTGTTTGCCGACGCTCTGTACTCCGGCAGGAACATTGCTATGGTACGTCTGGTGGATTGATTTGGGCAGATCCTGGAGCTTTGTGCTGTGGATTTTCTTGCTCACCAGTTCATAATCTCAGATGGCTTTCGGACAGGTAACTACACTGCCACCCTCTCAAGCCTTCTTCCTCTCTCGTTGGAATTCAAGTGTTTTATCATTTTTCCCGCAAAAAAAAGTGTTTTATCATTTATTATCCATGCTTAGCAGTTTTTCAGTTCACGCATGATGCACCTATGAGCGAACTCTGATGCATCACATGCATGATTTGTTGTGTTTCCCCTGATGTTGGTTGATGAACCAAATCAAATTTTCTCTTGATTAAATTAACACAAAGCCAGACACATGCAAAAACGATCGAAAAATTGCACGAGGAGGTCCTGAATTTATGATAGCTCAGTGTGTGCGTGTTAGTCGTGACTTGAGGATATTATAGCTTACTGTTCAGGTTGTTCTATAAATTAAGAGAGAGGACATATTCTCTTGCTTGTTGATTAATCCAGCATCATTGGAAAAACTATTTGTATACTGGTACTACGTACTGAATATTGCTTTCACTTATTGGTTTTAAGATGGAACATTCTTCAGAGCCCTCATCTCTAACGTGCACTCATGGAAACAATTGCCTGTTTTTTCCCCTCACATTGTAAAAACGGTGAAGGTAGCTGGTTTGCACAAGAAAGGTACAATAAATGGTTGTATTCCCATAGTGCATACATACTCGATCATTTGTGCTCCTTGACTTTTCATTCTGAAAATTATTGCAGGTTTTCCTATTTTTATTAGTTTTATTATTTCTTTGATACATGCTCTTGCTATATCTGAATGATCTTACAGTTGGTGAACTAGGACAAAATTCATTCATAGTATGTTTTGACATTTTGTTTCAGTTGCAGACCAACACTAGTCTTTACAAACCTGAAAATAAAAGGCCCGCGCAACATATTCTTAGAAATAGTGAAGCACAATGTGCTGAGTCATTCCTGTGGAGCTGCCTTCTAAAAATGCATTATTAGAATCTGCCTTTATTCCATGAAGAAGCATCATTATTTCATCCAACTAGGCTAACGAATATTCATGGTGTTCCTGAAAGTAGAGGAAGGGGTTAATAGTGTAAAAGTACATGACAAATCTGAAAGTTGCATATGAGGAACTCATGCTGACCTTCCAAATTGTGCTGAATGCAAAGAGAGCTTTGCATTCTGACCTTCCAAATTGTGCTGAATGCTGACCTGACTTGCTGCTATCCTGAGGAGAAAAGATAAGTGGCAAGAACAATGAACCGTGCTAACAGTTAGGATTTGGAGCATAATTACAGCAGAGATTAGCAAGGATACCATTAAAGAAGATTGGATAAATCAAGAAAACAAATCAAGCACATCCCCTGTAGAACACTTACAAGCACTCGATTTAGAGAAAAGGGAGAAAGAAAATGACGTCTAATATATCCTCTCGAGGGGACATTGTTCCAGTGCACGCAAATAACCCCGAGAGCGTAAATAATGTTTCACCGGTGAGAAGCATGGACTGGAAAATGTTGGGATTATAGGGAAAACAAAAGCATTTCGTTGATGACCTTTCAGGCTTCACGTCGATAGCGAGGCATTGCCCAGCTCCTTTGATTGTCGCAGACAGCAGAGGCCCTTGTACGAAACCCACATACCCAGCAACCCGCCAATTCATGAAGGAACCAACAAATAATTTTTACACAGGTGTTTCAGTGTAGCTATATGTATTAGGAAAGAACATTCTGAAATTTGGATGTGGACTACTATGTACGGTTTCTGGGCATGTCAAGTATAGTCTAGCACGTGTTGGGTAGAATTGTAGGTTAGGGATTATACATTTATTGTTTCATAGGTCGCAGACTCACAAGTTTGGCATTTATACTGCTGCAAGTTCTACTATTTCCGTACACCATTATCTATGTACTAGAATGAAAGTAATACACGACCTCCGTTATGAACATACGTGCACATCCGTGTCAAATATTGATGAGTATCTAATATTGATGATATACATGGTGCCCATAAACTGTAGTACATGCTTGCTGACGAGTATTGAGTGCAAACAGAGCATCTCATTATCTCATACAGTCACATAAACATGTAGCTAGCCGAATATCCGTACAGATATGTGAAACTATAGCCAATAAGTAATGTACCTATATAACTATATTATGATGATTGTTTGGGACCTTTTCCTTTCCTGAATATGCAGGTTATAGAAACTCATTTTCTGATATCGTAAAGCTCATCTTCAGGTTCATTACAGGTGCCAAATGGTTGCAACAATCTCCATTGTGGACAGTGCTTTGGAAATGGTGATAGATTTCTCTAGGGCTATAAACTGGATGCACTGCAATTTGAACTGTTCGAGCTTTGTTACAGTCAATGTTGATGCGGCCTAATTTTATCAAATATAGAGATAGATTTCAGAGCATGAATATGCTTATATTTCCAGAAGGAAAATTGCACCTATTAGAAATATCAAGGTGCTTCATGCTATGTAGTAGTATGAGATAAATCCCTGATTTTGAAAACCCTTGATGTACGATCACGAGATGTCAAGATGTGTGGTGCTCTGGCAGGAATTAGTTCAGATATCATATTATCTCCTCTTTTTATGAAGATATCTAAACATGAAAGAACTTAGGACTTCTATGAAATTGTAATCTGTTAACATCGTCTCATATATTTCATGAAGGGTGTGGCAGTTCATCATCGTGATGGAAGGGTGTGGCTGCCGATGACAAATCCTTGCTTACTACCGCACAACGTGCAAATCAACTAAAACTATCCATAATCTATTTCAAAAATAGACGGGCGCGGTAACGCGCGCCATCATGATCTAGTAGGAAGGTATGGTGGACTCATATGGAGTAACTTTGGGGTTTATGGAAGTGGATGCACAAGCAGTATTTTCGTTTAGTACAAGTGAAGGCTAGCAAAAGACTGGGAAGCGACCAACTAGAGAGCGACAACAGTCATGAAAATGCATTAAAATTAATAAACATTGAGTGCAAGCATGAGTAGGATATAATCCACCATGAACATAAATATCGCGAAGGCTATGTTGATTTTGTTTCAACTACATGTGTGAACATGTGCCAAGTCGAGTCACTCAAATCCTTCAAATGAGGATACCACCCCATCATACCACATCACAACCATTTTAATAGCATGTTGGCACGCAAGGTAATCCATTATAAACTCCTAGCTAATTAAGCATGGCATAAGTAACTACAATCTCTAATTGTCATTGCAAACATGTTCATTCATAATAGGCTGAATCAGGAACGATGAACTAATTATATTTACAAAAAACAAGAGAGGTCGAGTTCATACCAGCTTCTCTCATCTCAATCAATCCCTCATATATCGTCATAATTGCCTTTCACTTGCACGACCGAACAATGTGAATAATAATAATAGTGCACGTGCATTGGACTAAGCTGGAATGTGTGAGCATTCAATAAACAGGAGAAGACAAGGCAATATGGGCTCTTGGTTAAATCAACAATAATGCATATAAGAGCCACTCCAACATTTTCATCATGGTCTTCTCCTATCGACCTCCAAGAAAAGAAAAGAAGTAAAACTATTTACACGGGAAAGATCCCAACAAGCAAATAGAAGAATGAGAAATCTTTTTGTTTCTTTTAATTACTACTACAACATGGAAAGTGAACTAGCTAAAAGCTACAACTAATTTTTCTGTTTTTCTTAAGGTTTTTCAAACACACAAGAAGAAAGCGTAAAAATGAAAATAAACTAGCATGGATAATACAATGAAAGAGTATGAGCACCGACAACTAGCGCTCCCCCAAGCTTAGGCTTTTGGCCTAAGTTGGTCTATTGCCACGCTGGCCTGGCGGATATCCAAAGTTGTAGTTGGGGTCGTACTGAGATGCAGCGGCTATTGCACGATGGGCTGCAGCTTGAAGGAGCTGTCTCAGTCCTCCTCTAGTACTCGTTCGCCTCCTCCCTGGTTATAACATGTCGCCCTTTTGCCTGAAAGTCAAAGAAAGTAGGAGCAGGGAGAGCGACGTGATAAGTGCGTCGTCTGTCAAAGATTAGTCGGTACTGAAGGAACTGATCGTTCCTCTCAACGAACTGATGACGAACCATAGCCTCATAATCTAAATAAACAGGAGGCAACTCAACATCATACTCACGTATGGGTGTATCAAGAAAATTAGTTAAACGGGTTGCATAAATTACATCAAAGAAATCTCCATTAATTTTATTATTATGCAACCTACGTGCAACAATGGCTCCCAAATTATAATGTTTATCTCCTAATACAGCACTCCTGAGAACACTGAGGTCAGGGACACACATGTGACATGCTTCATCCTTACCATTTATGCACCTACCTATGAAGAGAGCAAAATAATGTATAGCAGGAAAATGAATGCTCCCTATGGTAGCTTGTGTTATATCTCTAGACTCCCCCACAGTTATACTAGCAAGAAAATCTCTAAATTCAGATTTGCGAGGCTCACTAGTGCTACCCCATTGTGGGATTTTGCAAGCAGTATTAAAATCTTCTAAGTCCATTGTATAAGAATTTTCATAAAGATCAAACAGGACAGTTTGAGAATTGCGTGATGAAGAAAATTCAAACCTTCTTACAAAGGAATCAGTGAGATAGTGGTACTGGCGGCACTTATCTGCCTCGAACCTCTCAAGATCAGTTACGCACATATGCGTTAAATTCTTCCTTGATTCCCGCTCGATCCATAAAGTCCTCTGAAGGCCATTCACAAGCCCGCACTTGAGCTTCCCTCGGTGGTTCATCGCCTCGCATCACAGACATGCGAGCCTGGGTCCTTGATTCCTTGAAGGACCACCTTGATACATTTTCCTAAACATATTTCTTCCTCTGAAAAATTTCTGATAATTTTAGTAACTCAAAATAAAAGTGAACCAAACTCAACAAAATTGATAGCAACTACTCCCACAAGTGCCCAGAGACTATATCATGCATTAGAACTACTTGGGACCAAATAAATTTGACATGCAAGCTCAAGAACAAACCTAGGCAGCATAAATTTGCAATGAATAAAGCAGTAGAACAAAAACTAATTGGACCATTGGAGGAGTCACATACCAAGGAACAATCCCCCAAAGCAGTTTTGTGAGTGGAGCTTTGAGCTAGGAGATCGAAAATCGCAGCAAAATGAGCTAGAACTCGTGCTTGAGCTAGTTGGTGATTTTTTTTGGGAGGAAGGAGTGTGTGGTTGCTGGAATAAGTGGAGGGGGGCCACCATGGGCCCACGAGGCAGGAGGGCGCACCCAGGGGGTGGGCGCGCCCTGGACCCTCGTGGCCAGGTGCCTGCTCCCCCTACTGTGTTCTCAGTGCCAAATATTCTCAAATATTTTAGAAAAAAATCATATTTCATTTTCGGGGCATTTGGAGAACTTTTATTTTCGGGGTATTTTTTATTGCAGATAAATCGTAAAATGCATGTAAAATACTATTTTTGCTTTATTTATTCTAAATAACAGAAAGTAAAATGAGGGTACAAAAGGTTGTGCTTTTTAACTTCATCCATCTCATTCTAATCAAAAGAAATCCATTAACAAGGTTAATCAAGTCTTGCTAACAAACTCATTCCGAATAACATGGAACCGGAGAAATTTTGAATAACACTATGTTACCTCAACGGGGATATGCACATCCCCAATAATAAGAATATCATATTTCTTCTTGACAAGAGGGAAGAGGAAATTCAAAACCTCCAATAATAATCGATGGAATTTTTCCAATATAATTGATACTGTGGACTTGAGGTTGTTTCCTCGGAAAGTGTACCGTATGCTCATTTCCATTAACATGAAAAGTGACATTGCCTTCGTTGCAATCAATAACAGCCCCTGTAGTATTCAAAAAGGGTCTTCCAAGAATAATAGACATACTATCGCCCCTCGGAATATCAAGAATAACAAAGTCCGTTAAAATAGTAACGCTTTGCAACCACAACAGCACATCCTCACAAATACCGGCTGTGTATAGCAGTTGATTTATCGGCCATTTGCAAAGATATTTCAGTAGGTGTCAACTTATTCAAATCAAGTCTACGATATAAAGAGAGAGGCATAACACTAACACCGGCTCCAAGGTCACATAAAGCAGTTTTAACATAGTTTCTTTTAATGGAGCATGGTATAGTTGGTACCCCTGGATCTCCAAGTTTCTTTGGTATTCCACCCTTAATTGTATAATTAGCGAGCATGGTGGAAATTTCAGCTTCCGGTATCTTTCTCTTATTAGTAACAATATCTTTCATATACTTAGCATAAGGATTCATTTTAAGCATATCAGTCAAGCGCATACATAAAAAGATAGGTCTAATCATTTCAGCAAAGCGCTCAAAATCCTCATCATCCTTTTTCTTGCATGGTTTGGGAGGAAAAGGCATGGGTTTCTGAACCCATGGTTCTCTTTCTTTACTGTGCTTCCTAGCAACAAAGTCTCTCTTATCATAACGTTGATTCTTTGATTGTGGGTTATCAAGATCAACAGCAGGTTCAATTTCTACATCATTATCATTACTAGGTTGAGCATCAACATGAACATCATCATTAACATTATCACTAGGTTCATGTTCATCACCAGATTGTGTTTCAAAGATCGTAAATAGAAATATCATTGGGATTCTCAGGTGTGTCAACAACAGGTTCACTAGAAGCATGCAAAGTCATATCATTTTTCTTTTTCTTCTTTTTAGAAGGACTAGGTGCATCTACATTAGTTCTCTGAGAATCCTGCTCAATTCTCTTAGGGTGACCCTCAGGATACAAAGGTTCCCGAGTCACTTTACCTCCTCTAGTTGCAACTCTAACAGCATAGTCATTATTATTACTATTCAATTCATTGAGCAAATCATTCTGAGCTTTAAGTACTTGTTCTACTTGAGTGGTAACCATAGAAGCATGTTTACTAATGAGTTTAAGTTCACCTTTAACTCTAGACATATAATCACTCAAGTGTTCAATCATATAAGCATTGCTTTTTAATTCTCTGCCAAAATAAGCATTGAAGTTTTCTTCTTTAACAATAAAATTGTCAAACTCATCTAAGCATTGTCTAGCAGACTTATAGTGAGGAATATCGCCTTCATCAAATCTATAGAGAGAATTTACCTTTACTACCTGTGTCGGGTTATCAAGACCATGTGTTTCTTCAATAGGTGATGAATAAAAACTATGTATTTCTTCAACGGGAGGTAAATTCTTAACATCTTCAGCTTTTATACCTTTTTCTTTCATCGATTTATTTGCCTCTTGCATATCTTCAGGACTGAGAAATAGAACACCCCTTTTCTTCGGAGTTGGCTTAGGAGTTGGTTCAGGAAGTGTCCAATTGTTTTCATTAGTCAACATATTATTCAGTAGAATTTCAGCTTCATCAGTTGTTCTTTCCCTAAAAACACAACCAGCACAACTATCCATGTGGTCTATGGAAGCATCGGTTAGTCCATTATAAAAGATATCAACTATTTCATTTTTCTTGAGAGGATGATCAGGCAAAGCATTAAGTAATTGGAGAAGCCTCCCCAAGCTTGTGGGAGACTCTCTTCTTCAATTTGCACAAAATTATATATTTCCCTTAAAGCATCTTGTTTCTTATGAGCGGGGAAATATTTAGCAGAGAAGTAATAAATCATATCTTGGGGACTACGCACACAACCAGGATCAAGAGAACTAAACCATATCTTAGCATCACCCTTTAATGAGAACGGAAATATCATTAGGATATAATAGTAGCGAGTTTTCTCATCATTAGTGAACAGGGTGGCTATATCATTTAATTTAGTAAGATGTGCCACAACAGTTTCAGATTCATAACCATAGAAAGGATCAGATTCAACCAAAGTAATTATATCAGGGTCGACAGAGAATTCATAATCCTTATCAGTAACAAAGATAGGTGAAGTAGCATAAGCAGGGTCATATTTCATTCTAGCATTCAGAGATTTTTCTTTCAGCTTAGCTAATACTCCCTCCGTCCCATAATATAAGAACGTTTTTGACACTAGTGTAGTGTTAAAAACGTTCTTATATTTTGGGACAGAGGGAGTAATTTCTTAAGATCACCTCTATCATTGCAGGCAAGAAAGTCTCTAGCAGTTTCTTTATCCATAACAGGCACAACAGGCAATTCATATCTAGGGGGAGAGTCTTCATCATCACTTTCATCAATATTATCAGTTTCAATAATTTCATTCTCTCTAGCCCTAGCAAGTTGTTCATCAAGAAATTCACCAAGTGGCACAGTAGTATCAAGCATAGAAGTAGTATCATCATAAGTATCATGCGTAGCAGAAATGGCATCATCAATAACATGCGACATATCAGAATTAATAGCAGAAGCAGGTTTAGGTGTTGCAAGCTTACTCAAAATAGAAGATGAACCAAGTGCAGAACTAGATGGCAGTTCCTTACCTCCCCTCGTAGTTGAGGGATACATTTTTGTTTTCTCGTCTTTCAAGTTCTTCATAGTGGCCAGCAGATATAAATCCCAAGTGACTCAAAGAATAGAGCTATGCTCCCAAGAACAGCAAGACCATAAAATAGTCTTGATAACCCACAAGTATAGGGGATCACAACAGTTTTCGAGGGTAGAGTATTCAACCCAAATTTATTGATTCGACACAAGGGGAGCCAAAGAATATTCTCAAGTATTAGCAGTTGAGTTGTCAATCCAACCAACACCTGGATAACTTAGTATCTGTAGCAAAGTATTTAGTAGCAAATTAGTATGGAAGTAACGGTAACGGTGGCAAAAGTAACAGTGATAGTTTTGTAGTGATTGTAACAGTAGCAACGGAAGAGTAAATAAGCGAAGAACAATATGTGAAAATATCATAGGCATTGGATCGGTGATGGAGAATTATGCCGGATGCGATTATTCATGCAACAGTTATAACATAGGGTGACACAGAACAAGCTCCAATTCATCAATGTAATGTAGGCATGTATTCCGAATATAGTCATACGTGCTTATGGAAAAGAACTTGCATGACATCTTTTGTCCTACCCTCCCGTGGCAGCGGGGTCCTAATGGAAACTAAGGGATATTAAGGTCTCCTTTTAATAGAGTACCGGACCAAAGCATTAACACATAGTGAATACATGAACTCCTCAAACTACGGTCATCACCGGGAGTGGTCCCGATTATTGTCACTGGGTTGCGGATCATAACACATAGTAGGTGACTATAGACTTGCAAGATAGGATCAAGAACTCACATATATTCATGAAAACATAATAGGTGCAGATCTGAAATCATGGCACTCGGGCCCTAGTGACAAGCATTAAGCATAGCAAAGTCATAGCAACATCAATCTCGTAACATAGTGGATACTAGGGATCAAAACCTAACAAAACTAACTCAATTACATGATAAATCTCATCCAACCCATCACCGTCCAGCAAGCCTATGATGGAATTACTCACACACGGCGGTGAGCATCATGAAATTGGTGATGGAGGATGGTTGATGATGACGATGGCAACGGATACCCCTCTCCGGAGCCCCGAACGGACTCCAGATCAGCCCTCCCGAGAGAGATTAGGGCTTGGCGGCGGCTCCGTATCGTAAAACGTGATGAATCCTTCTCTCTGATTTTTTCCTCCCCGAACGTGAATATATAGAGTTGGAGTTGAGGTCGATGGAGTACCAGGGGGCCCACGAGGCAGGGGGCGCGCCCAGGGGTAGGCGCACCCCCACCCTCATGGACAGGGTGTGGGCCCCCTGGCCTTGATTCTTTTGCCAATATTTTTTATAAATTCCAAAATAATTCTCCGTTGATTTTCAGGTCATTCTGTGAACTTTTTTTTCTGCACAAAAATAACACCATGGCAATTCTGCTGAAAACAGCGTCAGTTCGGGTTAGTTCCATTCAAATCATGCAAGTTAGAGTCCAAAGCAAGGGCAAACGTGTTTGGAAAATTTGATACGACGGAGACGTATCACTGCGCAACCAAGACGGAGCTCCAGAGGGCTCCAATGGCCCCCAACGCAGGACCAAGACCACCACCACCAAGCAGAAGGAGCCCTCCATGGGCATGGATGAGATACCACTGGTTGAGTTTATCTCGCGAAGGAGGATCAACCCTTATGTGAATCCTCGTGCCAACTTCAGAGGGAATGATCTGTTCATGACCAAGCAGCAGAATGTCATTTATTTGGATGTGATCAAGGGCAAGCAGAACACATATGTGGACGTGCACTGGATTGATATGAATCACATGAGGGAGGATAAGCACCGTGCCTACTTTGGTGAGGCCTTGAATCTCGTGGAGCAGTTTGCCATTGAGGATGTGATCTCTTTTCACCTGGACTTTGATCCTGAGCTTGTGGCCTAGTTCTTTGCTTCGGTTCACTTTCACACTGATGAGGAACGAAGGATGACCTGGATGACCAATGGACGTCAGCTGACTGCTACATGGAAGGAATTCATGAATTTACTCCGCGTACCTGATGAGGGGTTCAACACGCCCGTTGGTGTTCGCCCTCATGCCAACTCCGAGTCTGCTAACAAGAACAAGCTCCAGCAGTATTATGTTGAGAAGCTCCTTCCAAGTGGCAAGAAGGCGTGGGTTCTGAACCCTTTCCTTGACATTATGCACCGGATCTTCCGCAACTCTCTCTTCCCACACATTGGGGACAAGGACAAGGTGCATGCCTATCTTGTGGACATGATGCTCATCTGTGAGGAGGCGCGTCTCACCCAGACCCAACCTTTGGATGTCTCCCACATCATGTGGTGCGAGCTTCAGTTTGCGGTGTTCAACCGTAAGGTTCCCATCTATGGACCTTACATGTTTCTCTTGATCTCAAAGACATGGGAGAAGCTCTTCCCTCAGGATGAGTTTTTGGCCCCTGACTGGATCTGTCGGGAATATACCCCGCGGCGTAACCCGACCGAAAGTATAACCCGGCTGGACTTGGCGCTTCATCATAACCCGCCAGAGGACTGGTGATTCATGGGTCTGGCGGTTCACTGGTCGGACGATTTACGAGCCTGGCGACTCACGAATGACCCCGACGACGGGTCAGACGGATGACAAGGCCCAAGGCCCAGAAGGCCGGTTCATACTATGATGGGCCGGTTTACAAGGAAAGGCATAAGGAATATTTACCTTACAAGGAGTTAAGACCCGGAATTGTATCCGGTTTGTATTAGAAGGTAGGCTAGTCCTAATCCTAATAGGACTCCACATGTAACCCGCCCCTCTAACTTATATAAGGAGGGGCAGGGCTCCACAAAGAGGTACAAGCAAGAAGAAACAATCTCTAGGGCTAGACACAAAGAGCCGGTTTACCGACGACTCCCTCGTGATGATAATGAGACCTAGCCTCAAACAACATGTAGGGTTGTTACCGGATGATGTTTCCCGGGGCCCGAAGCTGTCTAAATCCTTGTCTTGTGTTGTGTCTCTCGATTCCGCTCAACCCCTCTCAAGCTAACACATAGATGCGTTGGCCTCACGACTAAGTCCTCACACTAGGACATCTGTCGTGACAACTCCATGACAGTTGGCACCCACCGTGGGGCTCGCACACGGTGGTGATGAGTTCTTGGAGGAATCTCTAACAGGGATTGAGAAGGTCGCAATTGGCCGGATGAAGAAAATTCGACAGGGATAGTCTTCGGCACAAGCCGGCTAATCCCATGGTTTGGAGTTTCTGTTGTGTGCCACCGACACAACGTGATCCGTCGAAGTCCGAAGTTAAGATCAATTTTTTTACAATCACTTGTCGCCAAGATTGGCAGGAATTATGCTGCATCCGCTGTGCGCTATGTCAGATCAATCAACAAACGTGTGTGCAAGCAAGGATCCAACCCCGAGGTGGTTTCGTAAAGAGATATGTTGTTATGGTTCAGAGTAGTATTACTTTGATTATGCTAATGTTCTCATGAAAGCGACACTAACAGCAAAAATACTCCACGGCGGCTGTTCGTATAAGGGGCTTGAAAGGTTCAGATTCGTTTTTAATCATTGCTTTGGTCAAGGTCAGCAACTAGCACTAGTACGTGAAGCTACTAGTAGTATTGGTTCAGTTTTTCAATCACCAAAAGGAAGACCACACACCGATCTATTCAACTGGGGTCGACCGGGAAACAGTCACGACCCGGGAGCGAGTTATCCATAGACACGGACTCCTACATTTGACCTGCCACTTCCTTGCACGGCAAAACGCCGCTGTTGTCGCGGTCCGGTTCAGAGTCATCCTTGACTTTTCCGCCTCACCCTGAGCCGCCCTCGGCTTCCGGCAGAAATCGCATATTTGGCCTGATGGCGAAATCAAATCACAAACTGACCTGCTTTCGAAACAATTTCACTCTGTTGACCCTTTCGTGTGGCGCCCGACAGCTAGGCGTCGCACACTAATATGCAGCACCCTTCCCTTGGGTGTCGCACCTCCTGCCAGCGTGGTAGCCCTGATCCAGTAGCGGCCCCACAGACAGCACTGCAGCGCCTAAGGCTTAGGCGCCACACTGTGTAAAGTGCAGCGCCTATCGCTTGGGCGTTGCACAATGACTTAAAGCACATCTGCCCAACCCGACCAGGCAGTTCTTCCCCCTCTCCGCTCTCTGGACAGCGAGCAGCGGTGGCGCCCCCATCGAATCCCCCCCCCCCACATACCTCTCAGATCTGAAGATTTGATCCGTGGATTCGATCTCCAATCCATCCTACTAGGTAAACTCCTCCATTCCCTTTCTTTTTCTCCGTAAATTTGTTGCCATTTTAGAGATTTGTCCAAGATTTGATGGAACTCTTGATTTGCTTGATTTGCTTGATTTAGGATGTGTAGTCATAGTGGTAGTACCGTATTGTTGTTGCTTAGTTCACAATATATGGTTCTTGTTAGTGAAACCCTAGATTGTTTAGTTTTTTTAGATATATATGAGATGCCTATTTTTACAGATAACTATGAGATGTTGAGTTTTGTAGACATATATGAGATGTTTGTTTAGATATATATATTAGATGTTGAGTTTATTTGAAATATTAGATGTTGAGTTTATTTGAACACATATGACATATTCATTGTGTGAGAAGGAGATGTTGAGATTCTTGTAATTGAACACATATTAGATGTTTAGTGTATACCGATATTTGAGATGAAGATGAACTCATATATGTTTATTGTTTGAACTTTGTAAGGATGGTTTGGCTTCTCGACGATGTCTACGACACGAAACACCGGGCCTACATGATGCGCGAGAAGGAGATGGTAATAACGAGTAATCTAAATATTTTGCAAATTTGCCTTAAGTTGAAATTTACATGCCCTAAGATTTGTCATTACTTGTTTTTTGCAGAAGCTTGAACCTTTGAAGATTTGGTATCACGGGGTCTCTGGTCCAGCCATGCCTTACGATGAGCGGTACACACCGTACATCAAACATGCGTACTCCCGTGGATTCAGTTGGTCAGCCGGTCCACGCCAAATCTGAACGCTCCACTGGTGTCTGCTCTTGCTGATCGGTGGAGGCCGGAGATGCATAGTTTCCATCTTCGGACTGGGGAGATGACCGTGACGCTCGAGGATGTCTCGTTGATCACCGGTCTTGCTATCGACGGGATGCCTCTCGTATGAGCACCGATTCCGATGGGTGGCGCGAGCAGATGATTGCTCTTATCGGTATGGCTCCTACCGAGGCTGAGGTTGATGTAGAGGAGGGAGAAGAGAAGAAGAAGAGGGAAAGGAAAGCAGCCAGAGCTGCTTTCACGTGGATTCAAACTCACTTTGCGATGTGCCCTTCGGATGCCACTGATGATGTGATCCAGACACATGCTCGTGTCTACATGTGGTATGTTGTGTCGAGTACTTTGTTTCCTGACTCCACTGGCAAGAACGCTCCATGGATGTGGCTAAAGGCGTTGACCGTCTTCGATAGCAAATGGAGCTGGGGTTCAACGACTCTTGCCTACTTGTACCAACAGGTAGTCGGTCTGTTTTGTGATCAACTCATTTCTTCATTAGGAATGCAAGCTTGCTGTCAAGTTAACATTGTTTTTCTTTCATATGCAGTTGGACGATGCGTGTTGCAGGATCACAGATAGTGCAGGCATTGGTGGTAATATGCTTCTACTTTCTGTATGGAGCTGGGAGCGTCTGCCTGTTGGACGCCCGAAGAGCGTCAGGTTTAATCCTTGGTATGAAGATGAAGATGACGAATTACGGCGCCCCACTTGGGCTTACAAGTGGGATGTGGTTTCCGAGATGACGAACGATGTCAATCTCATGTACCAGAAGTACGTTGCCGAGTTGGACATGATTACGCCTGAGCAGGTAACGCGGTCATTACTTCAGTCATTTCTCATGTTTGCCTGAAAAAAGTCACCAATTTTGCATTGTTGCCCTATTTCATAGGTGGAATGGCAGCCATATGGCGCCGATGATAGACTTGGGTACACCCCGGAGTTTACCATCAACCCGGTGTGCTTGCGGGATAGGGATCTCTGGCTTATGCGGTGCCCACTGATATGCAACTGGGCTGTTGAGTTTCATTTGCCACATCGCGTGTTTAAATCGACTTGGACTGTTCCAGCCTCACCCGCCGGAATGGGTGGATACGGACAAAGCACTTCATAGGTAAGAGAGCGTATTGACTAAGCATCGTCAGTCCTTCTTGATTTTGCTAATGTTTGGTATTGTACGATGCAGGTTGGACAGGAGAAGGCAGCGGAAGATAAAGGACTGGGACAAGCATCATGCTTCGTATGTTACCCGCTTCCAGCTTTGTGTGGAGCAAGCTCGTAGCAGTGCACGCGCCCAGCTTTGTGAGCATAACCCACTTGCTTTTGATAACTAACGATGGCTTCTTGAAAATACTCGAGTTGAGATATGCCCGCTGGCATATAATGAGGATATTCTTGAAGAACCTGTGAACTTTGAGGATCTATCAAAGGGGAAGTACAACAGAGATGTCAGGGTAGGGCAAGGAGTCCCTGCTGTTCCGGTGATTAACTATGTGGTAAAGTGTTCCTTCTTTACTTTCCTGTTGGCCGTATTACACATGTTTTAATGGCTAACGTGTTCATTCTTTCTCATCCACAGTGCACCGAGATCAAGAAAGCAGCTGATGAGAGCCAGTCTATTCTGGAGAAAAGACCGGTTGGAAAAGGCAATGATGATGGTTCACTACGAGCATTCCTCAAGGTACATGTCGCATTCACTATGAGAGCCAGTCTATGTTGCGGAGTTTGATATCTTCCACACTTGTTCATGTTACAAATGTCGGGCCGTGAAGTTAAGACGGTTATCGAATCTTCTCGGTTGCCGTGATCCCGAATTTGATGAACCATCTCGCCTGTGTCCGGTACACCATCGACCCCTCATCTCACCATCAGGGGGACGATGTGAGTTCCTCATATGCTTATCTGGATGATGAGGGTGCGGTCACCCAAGAGGTATGACTAATCCTTTAGATGTGATTCTCACTTGATTACGACGCCGGTCTTCACCATATTGTTTGATTGTGTGATAGGGCCATGACATTAATGATGACATGACTTTGGCGGATGCTCAACTTCGGTCCCCATATGTGTTCAAGCCTAGGCAGCCCAGACGCCGGTACACGCCCAATGACTTTGACAATAGAGGCAACCCAAAGGTGGTCGTAGGGACCTCACGGATGGCTAGCTTGGATGATGAGGCGGAGGCGGAGGCGGAGGAGGAAGTGCAGGAAGAGGAGCCTCGTCCACCCAGGAAGAAGAAGCTTGCCTCCAAGCGTGGCACCAGGAACACGCGCGGAAGGCATTAGGTCGATGAACTTGTAGCCGTTTCATTAGGTCGATGAATTTGTGAGGTTATGTTATATGTTGGTGAATTCTTACTAGTGTGGTATTTGTGTTTGCGAACTAGTAGTAATGTTGAATTGTCCTAAATGATGTGATGTTCAAGTTATTAGTTGTGTTTGTTCAGTATGTGCAGTCTACAGTAATTTTATTTATGTTGAAGCAAGTTATGTCAGTGCTGCATGAGGCCAAAATGACATCTATTTCTGCAGTTTGGCGATTATCAAAGATCAAGCGCCCAACAAATAGGCGCCAGATCAGATTATGCAGCGCCTAACGCCTAGGCGCTGCAGACAAAGGCAAATACTGCCCTCATAGGCGCAGCCGACTTGGGCGTGGCTATCCAGAGGGCCACAGAAGGCTTTCAGCACTGACCATCCACGAAAATTACCAAGTCATAGTGCAGCGCCCAAGAGCCAGGCGCTGCACTGTACTGTGTGACGCCATCCGTTGGGCACTGCATAGTATAGTGCAGCGCCAGTGTGCTGGGCGTTGCACGGCTGTTTACTGGAAAAACAGAGTTTACAACACATTCATTTCACCGGAACATCATAATACTTACAATGACTGCAGCATCACAGCAATTTGAACAAACACAAATTTTATGCCGATGAGTTCATAACTTAAGACAATTCAAACGTTACTACGACATGGTTCACGACACATTCATTACAAATGACAAATGGCAGCTTGCCCTAGAAGATAGTTCACCAACATCTCACATGCCCTCACAAGTTCACGACCCATTCATTAGAAGATAGTTGACGACGAGTGCACCGAAGCGAAGTCCCTACTGAGTAGAGCGAGGCCATTTCCCCTTCTTGTCATAGGCGGAGTCCTCCTCTTGCGCCTCGCGAGCCTTTGCAAGCTTTCGTGCCCTCTCCTCCTCACGAGCAAGTTTCGCTTGGCGAGCCCTCTCCTCCTCTCGTTTCTTCCGCTCCATCCTCTCCTTCTGACGACGCTCTTCCTCCAAGCCTCTTCGAAATGATTCTTCGAACCGCCATTGCTACCTAAGACAATCTTGGTATTGGTCCTTTTTGACATATTCTGGCACTTCAAGATCTATCCACGTGAAGTACTTGCATAGAGGAGGCGGTGACTGCATACAAATTTTTTGTTAGTGTTGACACACATTTGTGGTAACATTTTACTTCTCGAGCTTACGGTGGTTGGTCATAGGCGTTAGTTGGAAGTGCACGATCATAAGCATAGTTCGGGCATACAAAATATCTCCGCCCTTCCGTCCATGATTTATTTCGGTCGGTGGACACCTTCACTTTGCAAACATCTCCACACCAACATGGCGGGATGTTGACATCTTTCTCCTTCACCTTGTCCAAAGATGCGTCCTCCCACTTGTTCGGCATGTATTCTTGGTTAGCACACGGTGGCCTCGTCATGGAACCGGATGAAGCCATGCCTACAAAATCGAGAATTCTTGGTTAACCATAACCCCCACTTAACAATAACCACAATCCTAACCATAGCATAACCCTAACACCAACATCAAACACACATAACCCTAACCCTAGCATACTATGAAAGCCTAACCATACCAAATTAGCAAAGAAACATAACATCATTCAACACAAATTTGCAAATCCAAGCCAAAACTAGGGTTTCCCCAAAGTAGCAAGATTTGAGCAAATGTATGGATGAAAACGAGGGAATCGGAGGAGATTACCTTAAGGGAGGGGTTGGCTTTGAAATCCACGGTCAAATACTCCGGATCTGAGGAGGATTTGAGAGGGGGAGAGAGGAGGGCAGGCACTGAGCTTCGGGTTTGTGTGGGGGTGTGTGGGGTGGGGATGGGTGGGAGGGGGTGAGTGCAGCCTAATAGATGTCCAGATGTGCAGCGCCTAAGGGTGAGGCGCCACACACCACAGTGCAACGCCTTGCCCTTAGGCGCTGCACGGCCGGGACATCCCATCGAGAGAGCAATGTGTTGCCCAAAGAGGTTTCAGCCAAAAAATTGCTAAGTCAGTGTGCAGCGCCCAAGGGAGAGGTGTTGCACTGTACTGTGCAGCACCCAGCAGTTAGGCGATGCACATTACAGTGCAGCGCCTCTCCCTTAGGTGCTGCACACTGACTTATCAAATTTTCGGGCCAAAACCCACTGAACGCTTCGTTTCTAGACCGGCATGTCCAGCCGCAGCGCCTAAGGGAGAGGCGTTGCATTGTGGTGTGTGGCGCCTCTCCCATGGGCGCTGCACACCTGGACATGCCAGTCCAGAGAGCAACAGAAGTTTTCCAGTAGCTTTTGCACCCAAAAATTTGCTAAGTCAGTATGCAGCGCCTAAGGGAGAGGAGCCGCACCGTGTAGTGTTGTGCCTCACCCTTAGGCGCTGCACTATCTGCTGTTTTCAAATACAAAGTGCTTTTTATGTTTCGTGATTCACATAGATGGCACATAATCATATCCAAATCACATGTAGTAGTCCAAAAACACAGAAAGAAGACATAGCACATATAGTAGTACAAATCACATACTCATACACACACAAAGAATAGAGTAGTCCAATCACATAGTCATACACAAACATTTAGCCAAAAGACATAGTCATTTACGCCTCATAGCACATAGTAGCACACATTTTGGTTCATAAGAAGGTCACGGTCCTTGTCCCTTCTTCTTCCTCTCTTCTTCTTCTTCTCCCTCCTCCGACCACCAAGGAGCTCACCTTCCCGTGTCCTCCACCCCCTTCATTGTTTCCATACCTATGAAAATGGCAATATAATAGTTAGTCACACAATGCAAAATGACAACACAAGCATTGAGCCAAAAGAACAAGATCATAGTAAGTCACATAAGACAATGGTCCATCGAGCCAAGTGATCACTCCTCCACCACGACCTCTACCATCACCATGGCCTCTACCACCACCACGGCCTTTGCCGCCACCATAGCCTAGACCACCACCACGGGCTCTACCACCACCAGGGCCAAGACCCTCACCACGGCCTAGGCCTTCACCACGGCAAGGACCATCACCACGGCCTCTCCCACCATCACGGCCAAGACCCTCACCACGGCCTAGGCCTTCACCACGGCCAAGACCATCACCACGGCCTAGGCCTTCACCACGGCCAAGACCATCCCCACGGCCTAGGCCATCACCACGGCCTCTACCACCACCACGGCCTCTTCTAAGACCTAGTTGACTCCCTCTTTGTTGCCTAGTTCCTCGTTGGATTGTTTGACTTGGTTGGCTACTACTTGGTTGGCTATCATTTGCTTGGCTTGTGCTTGCATCATTTTTCTTTGATCTTTTTCTTGGTTTGGGACAAGTTCTTGTGTTGTGTCCCTGATGACTGCAGTCCCCACAACGGGATTGCTCACGAGGCTCTTGGAATTGGCCGGTGTCGTATTCTCCACCGCCACCATGGCCCCATCCGTCCATGTCACCTCTAAGACGCTTTGTCTTACGTCTTCCCCATCTAACGACCTTCAATTCCGGGTATGGCCATAGTTGAACTCCATGGTACTCCGGCCATTGTGATTGGTCCAAGTATGGCTGAAACCGGGGAGCCCATGTATTCTTTACCGTCATGATTGAGAACTCAGACTCCCTCACGGTAAGAGGGTGATTGACGTCCACATTCCTAACACGGGATGCATTTAACAAGTGCGAGCATGGGAGATGAAGCAATGATGGCCTCATGCAGCTGCAATCACACCGTGTTAGGGAGACCTTGAAAGTGCGGCCTCCGTGTTGGTGGCCATCGTTTGTGGTTCCTCCAGGCTCTTTCACCTCATACTTCCACTCGTTTTTGTCATATAGTACAGCTTCTTGGGAGTCTGACTTTCGTGATTGAAAGTCCAACCATTCTTCAACCTTTGGTGGGAAATAGTACTTGTGCTTATCCTTGTTCTCACCAGCAATCTGCTTATCCGTCTCCATTGAGTACTTTAAAAAGTATCTATTCATCTTGTCAGATGTGTATTGAACTATTGCCGTCACGGGTAATGCACGTACACCCTTGAGCACCTTATTGAAGCATTCTGCCATATTGCTTGTCATTTGACCGCATTCTCCGCCATCTTCATCGAAAAGCACGTGCCCACATATTCCTTTCGACAATGTTCTTATAGAGAAATTCAAGACCACCGGGGTCAAGTTTCTTGTGTCTGAGCAATGCATTGAACAATGTGGCAAACCGCTTGTTGGTGAAAGCGAGACAACAATCTTGAAGATCATCGGCCAACTCCTTGATACCACATGCCCTATAGAAGTTTGCACAAAAGTGCCTCATGCACCATCGATGGTGCAACTTTGTATGTCCGGGAATGTCAACCACCACCGCGTTTAGAATTCCTGGATGGTGATCCGATATGAGACAAATTTCCCTTTCAGATGGTAATACCCTTGTTCTCAATTGACGCAAGAACCACTCCTAGTTATCATTGTTCTCCACCTCAACCAAAGCAAAAGCCAAAGGCAACACCCGGTTATTGGCATCACTTGCTATTGCAACCAATAAAGTGCCCTTGTATTGTCCGGTCAAGAACGTGCCATCAATGGCGATGACGGGCCGACAATGCTCAAAAGCCCTCACGCATTGCTCAAAGGCCCAAAATGCACGGCCAAATACTCGGACGGTCCTCCCATTATGAATCAATGTTTGGTGCCCATGAGGCTCAACCACGTGAACCATGTCTGGGTTTGTGGCGGACATAGCTAACAACAACCTAGGGAGTCGGTTGTAAGCTTCCTCCCAATTGCCATACAACATCTTGAATGCGGCTTGCTTCGCCTTCCATGCCTTGCCGTACATCACCTTGTAATGAAAGATGGCTTTCACAAGGTCAATGACACTCTTGATGCTCATTATTGGAAGTGTGGATATTTGGTTGGATAACATGTAAGCAATGAACTCAGACGTGAGTTGTTCAGGTTGTTGGTACACAAGCTCGCCATCCGCATTCTTGTGCCGCACATGTGAGTTGGTAGACAACTCACTATGCGCCAAGTGGGACCTCCTTTCCATGGCCTCGCACGCACAATCCATGGATATCTTGGCACTTCACATTTGACTGTGTAACGCACATTGACGTCCGAGTTGGCCACTTTATGTGGACGATAATGTGTAACCGAATAGTTGTCGAGCCACATCTTCAATTCCAAGAAGGATTCAAACTCACAACCGGGATATATCTCGTTCTTGCCGTCTTCCAAATCATGGTGAGAACTTGGCCTAGCTCCAAGAGATATTCATTTGCCACCATCCACAACGGCTTCATCCGCGAGACTAAGATCCTTGAACAATGGTGTCTTGTGATCCCGCCCGAATACCTTCTTGAATGCTTGGGCCTCCTTCCGCGTGAACCCCTCCTCATCAACTTCTTCATCGGGACCATCGTCATTCGAGTCCGATGCATATGCACGGGAAAAAGGGATGGATTGGTCCATTGTCTCTTGCACATGATATTGGTCGAGATCACCCACATTGTTGTCATGGAGATCAACTTCGTTGTCATCCTCCTCGTACTCATCATTCTCCTCTTCAAAAGCTTCATTTTGGTTGTTTGGAGTCGGGCTCAATGTTGGCCAATCTTGTTGCATGAAATGAGGTTCACTCATTTGATCTTGGTTAATGGGTGGGGGAGTGCTAGCAACCAACGAGGAGGGGTTCCGGTTCAAGTCCAGATTCAAAGTAGACTCAACCTTCTTGGAGGCAAATAACTCAAGAGCCTTGTCTAGAGATTCGGCAACCGTCTTCTTGTATGCAACCCAACGTTGCTCGGAGTTCACACGCATTGTCTTCCAACGGATGTGCATTCCAAAACCAACATTATGCCTTCCCTCGAACTCAACAACGTCACTTGGGTCCATCCAATTCAAATCCTTCCTCACTTGGTCCAAGAGCTCCGCATAGCTAGGACTACTCTCAAACACCATGTCAAGATCATCCGGGTGCGGCTCAACATTGCCTTTCAAAAAGGCCTCTTTATCCACATGATGAACATAAACACATGTTCTCCCCGTCCCTACAATAATCAAAAACACACATATATCAAGTAAGTACTTAACAAAAATATTTGCACAAAATACATATGCCATAACATATATATGAATTAATAACCATAACCCCACTTAACAATAACCACAATCCTAACCATAGCATAACCCTAACACCAACATCAAACACACATAACCCTAACCCTAGCATACTATGAAAGCCTAACCATACCAAATTAGCAAAGAAACATAACATGATTCAACACAAATTTGCAAATCCAAGCCAAAACTAGGATTTCCCCAAAGTAGCAAGATTTGAGAAAATGTGACAATTCCTATGGATGAAAACGAGGGGATTGGAGGAGATTACCTTAAGGGAGGGGTTGGCTTCGAAATCCACGGTCAAATACTCCGGATTTGCAAGATTTGAGAAGGATTTGAGAGGGGGAGAGGGGAAGAGAGGAGGGGCGCAAGTCTAAGGATTTGGGTGGGGTGGGGGTGGGAGGGGAGAGAGGGTGGGGCCAGCCTAAGTGGAACACAGACTGTGCAGCGCCCAAGCGATAGGCGCTGCACTTTACACGGTGTGGCGCCTAAGCCTTAGGCGCCTGCAGTCTGTCTGTGGGGCCATCGACCAGGGCTGCCACGCTGGCGGGAGGTGCGACGCCTAAGGGAAGGGCGCTGCATAGTAGTGTGCGGCGCCTAGGTGTCGGGCGCCACATGAAAGGGTCAGCAGAGTGAAATTGTTTCGAAAGTAGGTCAGTTTGTGATTTGATTTCGCCCTCAGGTCAAATATGTGATTTCTGCCTCGGCTTCCAATCTTCCTTGGCCGCTGCGGCGCCTCGAGCTGCCAGATCGCCTGCTGCTGCGTCACTTCTGCCTTGGCACGAGTCTCCGTGCCAAGTCGCTCCTGCAACATGCCGCTACGGCTGTGCTCCGGCCTCAGTCTCCGCCCTCCTTAGTATGGCGATACGAGAGCTCCATGAAAACAGAAACCATCTGGTCAGAAGAAATACAAAGAAGAAGCGGCCAGGCTAGCCATGTGACGTCAAGCAAATGTGCTTCTCACGTCCCATCAGATTGGCGTTTACATATGTTGTTTCTACATCGTGCCTGTGTCTAGCATTATCCAAAATCAACATCCACGGTCATCCAACAAATCATCAGGTGATATCCTTTCTAAGTATTTTTCAGCAGGTATTTTGTTTGAGAACAATTACTCTGGTCTATGATATTTTTCGCATGACCATTATTCCTTACAAAGGTGTCGCATAAAGGGTGCGCGCCAGCACTATTTGTGCAAATCCGCGCCCCCGCTACATCCGCACGCGTGACCGACTCATTGTCTGCATCCACGTTTGTCTCGCCCGGGTCCGGGCCGTTTCCAACGCTGTGGCCGTCTCTCGCGACCGCACCGGATTACAACGCCACGGATGACTCGCTCGTCCGCTCTCGCGGCCGGTTCACGCGCCCGCGCTGGCTTACAACGAGGAGGACAAACTTGCTTGTCCGCACCGGCTTACAACGCTGCAGTTGGTTCATTCGTCTGCTCCCGCGGCTGACTCGCCCGTGGTGATCATCAACTCCGCGGTGGATAATTTCTGGCCTAACATATCAAGGAGCAATTGTCGTGTCATGGATGTATAGTTCGCACCACCATTATAATGCGCTAGCATCTGACCACACCATCAAGCTCGGTGAATATATCCGCAAGCCGCCATTCTGCAGACCGGTCTACATCAACTAGCCGGGACTGCGCCTGTGATTGACTCGCGCGTCCGCACCGGCTTACAAAGCCACGGACGACTCGCCCGTCCGCTCTCGCGGCCGGTTCACGCGTCCGCACTGGTTTACAACAAGGAGAACAACTTGCTTGTCCGCACCGGCGTACATCGCCGTGGCCGACTCATCTATGTAGCCTCTGATGCTGCGATCGTTTTTACCGTCCATCTCTCGCGGCCTGGTCTACATCAACACACCGGGCCGCACCTATCTGCATGAGCTATTTTATTGAGTATGAGCAAGTCACAGCTTGGGTAGCCCGGTTTTCTTTCAACAAAATGGAGGCAAAATATCATATACTATCAACCATCGTCTGCGTTGGGTGGTTCAATGGGCAGGCGCACAAGTCGCCGCCACTACAGTCTGATTAACTTCAAATAGCCAGTTGGAAAGAACCATTGGCCAAGTTGCTGACCGGCTCATATGGGATCATTTATAACCCGCCGCAGTCACCTCAACCTTCTGTGGATTCACATCGTGCTATCAACACCAAAGAATACAATTTATGCCGGTTTATATCACGGTCAAATATGGAGAATCTCAAGCCAACTCCTCGAGTCACCAAGAGACTTGGGGGCTACGATGACATGACTCAGCAAATCTTGCCGGTTTTAGCAAATTTAAGAACCCCACCCGGTCCCAGAGGCTACTGTTATATTGATGAAAATTTAAAGGTCATCAGAAAGTTTCCGACTTAGAAAGTGTATGACAGTTAAAAAATCCCGGGTCAATAAAGAAGTTCTAGGTCATCAGAAAGGATTTCGGTTTACAATCCGGTTCAAGGGAAGTCAGTCTCACTGAAGTTCTCAAACATCCGGTTTACAATCCGGTTCAAGGGAAATCTGTCGCGGTCTTACTCTGTCGCCCACAAAGCTCTGAAGCTCTCAAATCCGGTTTAAAAATGTCCGGTTCAAAAAGGAATTAACTTCTTGCAAGTTCGAGTTTAAAGGCCGTCAGAAAATTTCCGGCTGAAAATGAAGATTCTGGTTTAAAATCCGGTTCAAGGGATAGATGTCTCCCACAAAGCTTTGAAGCTCTTAATATCCGGTTTAACATTCGGTACAAGAAGAATTCATCTCTCGCAAGTTCGAGTTCTCAGAAAAATTATAGGGACCAAAGAGAGTTTGTTGCACAGCACAACTCAAACATAGGCACCCAAGCAGCACAATTTAAATATATCACTTGGGGGCTTGATCATATTCGAACCATAGCTACACCAGAAAACTACTTAGGGGCCAAAGAGAGTGTTGCATAAGAACAACTCAAACGTAGGCACCCACTGAGCACAGCTCAAAATGTTACTTGGGGATTCTTTGTTGTCGCAATGAACAAAGAATCTACACTTGTAATAGGCTATCAAGCCACGGCTTGGAAGCCCGTGTATACACCTAAAACCCGGGTTAGCCTGCCTTTTTAAGTAAGTCACTCCGCCCAGGTAAACCTGGTATGACCCGTCGAACTTTGACAAGTTACTCTGATAAGACCCTGAACTTGTCAAGTTAAAACGACGATTGGTTAAGGATTGAGGACCATCTTAAAAGGCTTTGCAAAATGGTTTAACTCAGTGGCCTGGCAGCCCATGAAAAGCCTCGAATTTGGGGCCTGGCAGCCCATGAAAAGCCTCGACTACAAGTTTTCATCTGCTTTTATTTGCTAAGTTTTTCTCCTTTGCTGAGATTTGTGATGTTTTTGTAAACCGGCGTTCATCAACCCGGCTCGGCTTTCAACTACAAGTTGTCAGTACATGATCAGTTATAATCCGGCGATTATTAACCCGGTCTGGTTTCGACTACAAGTTGTCAGTGTTATATATGGATAATCTGGTGTTTATCACAACCCGGTACGATTTTATCATAAACCGGCACAATATGGAAGGAGTTATCAATACTCAAGATTGGGGTTATCACCCTTACTACAAAAATTTGGTAAACCAACGATGTGATTTAATGTCACAGGTATGATATATTTCATATTTGATTATTCTTAAGTGCAGCCTTGGTTATAAACCCAGGTTATATGTTGGGCATTATGACCCGTCCGACGGTAAACCGCCAGGACACTTTAAACTTGTTGTATGCAGAAACAAGTTGAATAAAGCATGATTATAAATCACCGGCGTTTATTAACCCGACCTGGCTTTCGACTATAAGTCGCTAGTATGATGATAAATTATCTAGTGTTTATTAACCCGGACTGGCCTGGGATTATAAGTCACCGGTATATATATTTGGATTGCGCCATTGGAATCATGCGCTCATAAATCATTTGATTATATTATTCAAATCTTCAAATAGCCAACATGGCTGGATTTTATTATGGTTATCAATAACCAGTATTATGATTAAGGTTTTCAAAGTCGCTTTAGCGCAATGGCTATTATATTTAGATATGATTTGTTCTACAATTGAAGGAATAGTCCCGAGTAGCTATAGGCTTACGACCCGGCACTTGGGGGCTACATTATTCAAGTTGAGATTACATCAAATATGCAAGTCCCATGTCACTGCTAGCATGCACCATGACACTTGGGGGCTAATGCAAAGTCATTTTTACTGGCCTTATTGAAGACCCGACTCATCATATCATAAATGAGTCGGCCCTTGGGGGCTACCAATTGCCCTCACAACAATTCAAGGTACACAAGTTTTAATCTATTATATTGAAGGATCTACTCCTCAATTGGTAAAGCACAAAGCTCTTAATCTTGTGGACGTGGGTTCAAGCCCCATGATGGGAGTTACATTATATGATCTTATTTTCAAAGAAGTATATATAAAGTCCCAGCTCAATATTATCTTACTGAGCCGGCCCTTGGGGACTACACGTTGTTGTTCAAAGTCTGCATGATTATATTTACAAAGTCCCTGCTCATTATTGCATAATGACCCGGCCCTTGGGGGCTACATTGGTTGAAGTTTTTATGAGTATATATAATTATAAGTCCCAAAGTTGTCGCAAGCATGACAACCCGACACTTGGGGGCTACATATATGGAGTATTCAGTTTTTACTAGTGACTGACATGAACAACATGGATTTCTTCAAAGTGGCAGTATTTATATTGAAGTAAGTCTTAAGTCATCACTTTGTTCTGCTCAAGACTTGGGGCTATAGGTAACACGGATATAAGGAGAAATATTTTCAAAGTCTCAGTTTTAAGCAAACCAGATTAACCCGGCGTCACCAATCATTATGAGCCGGTGTCTGCAACAATCATAACCCGGCGTCATCAAATCATGAACCGGCGTTGGTAACAATCATGAACCGGCATTGGCAACAATCATGAACCAGCGTTGGCAATAATCATGACCCGGAATTATTAGTTTTTATAATTCGGCAATTTTGGAAATCATAGATCGGCAAGTTCTATATTTTCAAGCCGACTGAATATCAGTTGAATATTTGAAGACCAATATTTTTGTCAAGTCGGAGCATTGAAGGCCGATTCAAATGGATTCTTTATTTACAAAATATCTTCTGCAAGCAAATTGATTATGAAGCTGGTCTATTGACTCGGATTTTTCAGAAGGAAGAAATGACAAGGACTTAAGGATGATCAAGTGCCGGTTTATAAGAATATTTAAACCGGAGCACAACCCGACAAAGTTGTTCTTGTGTTTATAGCAGATCAGTTTAACATGGATAAATCCAAATTAAATCGGGGCTAATGTCGAGGATATACCTCATGGGCGTAATCGGACCTAAGTATAACCCGGCCGGACTTGGCGCTTCATCATAACCCGCGAGAGGACCGGTGATTCATGGGTCTCAGCGGTTCATCGGTTTGACGATTCTACGAGCTCGGCGACTCACGTAATGACCCCGAGGACGGGTCAGACGGATGACAAGGCCCAAGGCCCAGAAGGCCGGTTCATACTATGATGGGTCTGTTTACAAGGAAATGCATAAGGAATATTTACCTTACAAGGAGTTAAGACCCGGAATTGTATCCGGTTTGTATTAGAAGGTAGGCTAGTCCTAATCCTAATAGGACTCCACATGTAACCCGCCCCTCTAACTTATATAAGGAGGGGCAGGGCTCCCCAAAGAGGGGCGAGCAAGAACAAACAATCTCTAGGGCTAGACACAAAGAGTCGGTTTACCGGCGACTCCCTCGTGATGATAATGAGACCTAGCCTCAAACAGCATGTAGGGTTGTTACCGGATGATGTTTCACGGGGCCCGAAGCTGTCTAAATCCTTGTCTTGTGTTGCGTCTCTTGATTCCGCTCAACCCCTCTGAAGCTACCACATAGATGCGTTGGCCTCACGACTAAGTCCTCACACTAGGACATCTGCCATGACAATTCCACGACAGGATCCGTCATGACCTCATCAGACTCCGCATCAAGCCCCAGTGGGCTAACACCACTACTCGTGCTGAGGCAGCAGCTGCTCAGATGGATGTTGATGAGGAGGAGATTGAGGAGGAGGATGCAGATGAGGACAGCTCTGCTGGGTATGTCCCTTCCTCCACTGAGCCCTCATGGGCTAAGAAGCTGAAGGCCTTGTTCTGCATGCAGGCAAAGGGGCAGTAATGGACTCACGTTGCCTCCAAGGAGAGTCTCCGCCACGACAAGAAGATCATGAGGGTTTTTGGAGAGGAAGTTTCCGGCGGCTCCGAGGAGCACATCACTCCAGAGGCTGAGTGGATAGCAAAACAAGGCTACAAGTGGACTGATTCTGAGGAGGAGCCCATCCCCCCTACCGAGTCTGACGAGGAGCGTGCGAGTGATTACTCGGCTTGAGCCACCACTGATGTGGTAGGTGTCATCTCTGCCTTTTTGGCGCCTCGATGCCAAAGGGGAGAGAGTGTAGGATTTATGAGTCGTTTATCGTGGTTTGTTTCGCTTGCTTTTGTTCCGCTGAACCTCGTTTGCTTTGGTTTGGTTTGCGTTTGTGAGACTTATCTATCATATGGTGTAAGACATATGCACTCTATCGTACCTTATTGAGCTTATGCTATCTTGTGCTATTTATATTATGCTCATATTTACTATCTTGCTTAGTGTTAGCCTTGTTGTTGCAAGATATGCCTTGTCTATAAAATATAGGGGGAGTGTTGATCCTAGTATGTGTGTCGTGCAGTCCAAAGCACTTATCTAGATAGCACACATCTAGGGGGAGCCCGTCGATATTTTATAGATGTGGGGTTTGCCCATGTTCATTTTATCTCCTTTTGTGCAAATCCCGTGTTGTCATCAATCCACCAAAAAGGGGGAGATTGTTAGGGCATATTTATCCCTTAGTTGTTTTGTCATCAATCCATCAAAAAGGGGGAGATTGTAAGGGCATATTTATCCCTTAGTGATTGATGACAATGCTTTTGCGGATTAATCGTGTGCGTTGAGTATTTCAGACATCTTATCACTACGCACAAGACGATTTGGTGCCCCTCGAAGATTATTGAAGACGACGTTTCTCTACGTTTCTTTTCGGTGGATTTGAGTCGTAGGAAAGTCGTACTATTAAAAGGGGGTCCGCTTTAGAAAGGTTTGGGAGGAATCATCACGTACACGTCTACTCCATTTGCACCTCCTTCCCTTTGGCACTTTGAAGCATCCTCCGTCTCTTCTCGTCTATGCATATTGTCTTGTTTGCTGAGCTTGGACTTGCGGTAGTACTACTCCTAGGAGCGGTAGAAGACCGCCCTTGCAGAAGTACTGCACCTGATGCGGTAGTATCATAGCGCCACGGTAGTACCGCTCCTTTCGAGTCAGTAGTACCGCGGTCCCTGTGCCGTCTTCTTGCGGCAGCAATAGTAGGGGCGGATGTAATTTTTTACATCCGCGCCCTACGCGATAGTACCGCGCCCTGTGCGCGGTAGTACCGTGCGGTCTGGCCTGGCTCAGCAGCGGCGCGGTAGCACCGCTCCTGATGTACAGTACTACCGTGCCGGATTTTTGCATAGGTCCTGATGTGACCATAAGTAATGCTAGAGTTTTCAGTGATCAGAAGGCTTTGCAACTAGTCAATGATTTAGAGGCCCGAGATCTGCATGCTGATACAGAGCACACGATGAACGTCGGAGGAGAAAAAGAACACGTAGACGCTCACGGCAACATGGGCGTTACTTCAGGACTTGACATGCATGCAGCCGTGCAAGAAGTAAAGTCAAGAAAACATGGGATGGAAACCAGCTTATGTTATTCCGGTTTCTTTTCGGAAGGAAAAATCTATTCAATGCATGCAACCATGAATTATGGCTATTTAGTTGTACATATGAAAGGAGATAAAGGAAGCATTAAAGAAGGATGCGACTAGGGAGCAAACATGTGCTCCCTGACGTTCCCTGGCACACACCCCATTTAAAGAAAGATTCCGCCCGTCCGTCCAGAAACGAAAAAAAGAGGAAAGTCCAAGCACTTGGCCCCCCTGTCCCGCGTAGCAACCCACACATCCCCGCCTGGATCCCTTGCGGGAAAAGGACTGAGATCCCTTTTCCTTCCCATGCCTCCGTCCTCCCAGATCTCGATCTGGATGAAAGCTCCATCTCGCGCCCGTCTCCTCTGATGGCCATGACCATGCATCCAGAACTGCAGAAAACAAAGAATGAACTCTCAACAGTTTCGTGTTTGCAAACTCAGCAGTAAAAGGGAAAATAAAAATCCACCCCCCCCCCCCCCCCCCTCAGCAATATAAGGGACAGTAAAAATCCTAAGAAAAAAGGTTCTAATTATTCAGGAAAAACAGTAATCCAGCAACAAAGGTTTGCCTAAAATAACCAAAATCCTAGTAAAATGGTTGCGATACACTTTTTGCTAGATTTGCATGATACTTTTGTGTGGCTTTTTGGTTAGAAAAGTTGTGTCGTGTTGTAGGCAATTTTCATAATGCTCGCAAGCAACTTCTGTTTTTGAAAAGAAAAATCAACGGTAGGATAGTGTTTTGGGCTGTTTTTTGCTCGGGCAAGTTGTGCTTGTGGTGTAGGCAAATTTTAAGACTTAAAACATATTTATGCAGTCAGCTTATTAGTTTGTTGCCAAAAAAGGGAAATCAAAGGCAAGTCTTCCATATAGGTTTCTGGCAACTCCCTTTTTTGCTGAACGAAAAAGCTAACAACCACCTACTGGGGATGCATAAAAACATGTTGAAAAGCTCTGGGGATTGTGCAAAGTTTACTTGGAAGTTGCTGGTGAAAAAATTTTGCTTGCGAAAAAGGGGGGCGGGGGCCAGAAAGCAAGTCTTGATGTGATGTAGGCAATTAGCATATAAGTTTCAGGCAATGCCCTTTATTTGCTGGAACAAAAAAAAGCTAACAGCCAGCTACTGAGGAGACAGAAAAACCTAGTTGGAAAGCTATTGGGG
The DNA here is from genome assembly GCA_021605145.1 of Aegilops bicornis. NCBI lineage: Eukaryota > Viridiplantae > Streptophyta > Magnoliopsida > Poales > Poaceae > Aegilops > Aegilops bicornis. Next base: position 678,121,415 of record CM038675.1, read on the forward strand.
CTGTGTGAAATTTATCTGGAAGTGGCTAGCAAAGCTTCTTGTTTGCAGAGAGGAAAAATAAAATGCAAGTCCTGTCGGAATGTAGGTAAAATGCATATAAGTTTGAGGCAACTCCTCTTTTTTTTGCTGAAACAAAGAAGTTGGATAGCTTTGTGCGAAGCTTACCTGAAAGTGGATGTTGAAGCTTCTTGCTTGGGCGTGTGCATAAAACCTCAAAAATAATGCCTTGACATCGTTTTAGAATTTAGTGAGGCCCTGCAAAACAAAACAAACAATTTGTTTAGGCAAGAATATCTACGAAACCACATTTACAGAACTTAGGTGATTTAGGCAATTACTATTTACATGTAGACAACTTATCCTAGTGGAAATAACAACTTTGAGCAAATAAAATCAATTTTTGCTACAAAATATCTCTAGGCAATTCACGCCAACTTCTCTAGCAATTAACTACCAAATCATGCGTTGGGCAAGTTTTGGGCGAAATAAAACCCAACGCTTCTCGGGAGCGGATCTTTGGGCAACTCACGCCAGCATCTCTAGCAACTAACTATTATGTGTTGGGCAAGTTTTGGAAACTTTCGGCTCAAATCATAGACGATTCCAGCCGCACATCTCGAGAGCGGATCTTTGGGCAACTCACGCCAACATCTCTAACAACTAACTATTATGTGTTGGGCAAGTTTTCAACACTTTCTGCTCAAATCATAATAGACGATCCCAGCCCCCACATCTCGAGAGCGGTTCTTTGGGCAACTCACGACAGCATCTCTAGCAACTAGCTATCATCCGTTGGGCAAGTTTCAGACACTTTCGGCTCAAATCATTGACAACATCTCGAGATCGGATCTTTGGGCAGCTCGCGCCAGCATCTCTAGCAACGAATTATTATGTGTTGGGCAAGTTTTGGACACTTTGGGCTCAAATCATAGACGATTCCAGCCCCCACATCTCGAGAGCAGATCTTTGGGCAACTAACGCCAGCATCTCTAACAACTAACTGTTATGTGTTGGGCAAGTTTTCAACACTTTCAGCTCAAATCATAATAGACGATTCCAGCCCCCACATCTCGAGAGCGGGTCTTTGGGCAACTCACGCCAGCATCTCTAGCAACTAGCTATCATCCGTTGGGCAAGTTTCAGACACTTTTGGTTCAAATCATTGACAATTCCACCCCCACATCTCTAGAGCGGATCTTTGGGCAACTCGCGCCAGCATCTCTAGCAACTAGCTATCATGCACCGGGCAAGTTTTGGGCACTTTCGGCTGAAATCATTGAAAATTGCACCCCCACATCTCGAGAGCGGATCTTTGGGCAACTCAGCCCAGCATCTCTAGCAACTAGCTATCATGGGTTGGGCAAGTTTTGGACACTTTCGGCTCAGATCATTGACGATTCTAGCACCCGCATCTCGGGAGCGGATACGCCAGCATATCTAGCAACTAGCTATCATTTGTTGGGCAAGTTTTGGACACTTTCGGCTCAAATAAGAGACAATTCCAGCATCCGGATCTCAGCAGCGGATCTTTGGGCAACTTACACCAGCATCTCTAGACACTACCCATCATGGTTGGGCAAGTTTTGGACACTTCTGGCTCAAATCATCGACGATTCCAGCCCCCACATCTCGGGAGTGGATCTTTGGGTGTCTTTCGACAACATCTCTAGTAACTAACTATCATGTGTTGGGAAAGTTTTAAACACGTAAGTCTAAAATCATAGACGATTCTAGGCCCCGCATCACCAAGTCGCAAACCACCCCCGCGCTCAAAATCATCGATTCACCCAAAAACATGCATGGGACCCGCTTACCCCACCCCTCTTCAACCTCCCTATACCGCCTCTATCATATAGAGTCGTAGATGTGAGTAGAAAAACCCATGCTTATGGGGTTGTTTTCGAGATAATTACCGGTGATGCGGTCCAGTTCCTCGATCACTCGTGACAATGTTTCCCAGATCTAGCGCCACCCTGCTAGGTGGTCGCGGCGCACGGATGGCGCTGCCCCCTTCGCTTTTCCTCTTGCTTCGCTTGCTAGTCGTCGATACTCCGATACCTCTCTCCTCCCCTCTGCTGTCTAGTTGCCGCCAATCATATGCCAAAAAAAGATATTGCAGGCAACTTTCTGACATTATTAGGCAAGTTAGTGTAGAAATCATTGACTAGAAGAAAGCATGTTTTTTGGCTGAAACTCAATGTGCAAAAAGGTTATAAATTGACTAGAAGAAAGCCTATTTTTTGGCTGCTGACTTTCTCCGTCTAAAGGACAGTCCACAGCTTCTTAATTTTGCTTGCTTAGTGTTGTACTAATGGAAGACAGAAGTGCTGACAGGGGAATTGGAAACAGCTCCAATTGAGGAAGGAGAACTGGTGAATTGATCAAAAAGATGGAGTTGTCAGTGCACACATCAAAGCAATATCATGTTGTTAATTGCATCTTGTGTGTGGCATCAGCGACCACTGAAAGACAGAGAATCTTTCATTCAGATGTAGTGTTACTTTCCCCTAGGATTTTACTTATTATGTATACTAAAAATAGCATAACAACAATGCTATGTGCTAATCCTTTGTAAAATCAATGTGATTCTGGCGACAGTATTCAACAAGCACTAATGTGCTTCTACTTGTACACATATCTTGTTGTATTAGACCCGATGGAGTTGTAAATATATAAACCATCCAAGCAGCCTTTCTCATTATTGAACTGATGTGTTCATGTACAAGTTACAATACACATATCTTGTTGTATTAGAGCCGATGGAGTTGTAACTATATAAACCATCCAAGCAAACCTTTCTGATTATTGAACTGATGTGTTCATGTACAAGTTTCAGTAAACATATCTTGTTGTATTAGAACCGATGGAGTTCTAACTATATAAACCATCCAAGCAGGCCTTTCTAATTATTGAACTGATGGGTTCATGTACAAGTTTCAGTCTATCTAATATTTATACCATAATCAACGGAAATGTTTAACTAGGCAGACATGCATATCAGGCAACCAACTAACAAAAACATTAGGCAAGCAAATCATTAGGCTGATATGGATACCATAACTAGCAGAAATGTTTAATTATCCAAGGTTCCAGTATGTTACTTGCTAGTTCAGACATATCAGGAAACTAACAAACAAAATAATTAGGCAAGCTACAGAAATACAAAATCATTAGGCAAGCTACAGGTATGTAACTAGGATAGTTCATATCTCCATGAGCTGGTGTGCAACAAAATTTCTAGGTTCTGAGTAATCAAAATTTCGTTGATAAGATGGCAAATTGATGAACATTTGAGGCAACTACAAATAAATAGTCAGGCAAGTTTTTGTACGACAAAAAAAGACAGGTTCTGTGGGGGAGGATCTGGCAACTACTCATATGGCAAACTCTAGCAATGCACCACACCTCCGTGCAACACGTGCTCAGCCCATGGCAACTCAAACACACACGCTTTGCCAAAATCAAAAACTAGTTCAGAACGGCTCACTCTGTGGATGAAGAGCGGGAGGGAAATCTACTGTAAGGTACTGCACCACATCCACCTCGATGTGCTTCTCGCCGTCGTCCACATGACCCCTACAGGCAACGCTGTGGACGAGAGGATCCTCCCTGTACTGCGTGGCCAGGGAGTTGAACTGTAGGGGATCTCCGAGGGGCGCGCGAGCAGAGGGGGCGTCGCTAGTTGGAATCTGCGGGGGGCGGCCGGAGCAGCCGCCGTCTTGTTTTGTTGTCGTTGTTGGACGAGAAGGGCCTGGATCTGACAGGAATTGAAGGTCCCAGTCGCGGGATGCATCGACCCGGCGAGGAATCGACGCGGCGGGGCGCGGGACAACGCGGGGAGGGAGAAGCAGGGCGCGGGGCTGCATCGCTGCCGGTCTGGGGCAGGGGGCGCATCGCTGCCGGTCGAGGCGGGCGCGGCGGATCTCGCCGGGCCATGGAGGAACGGAAGTGTGCACGGGGGGAGGGAGAAGCGGCTCAGATTCTCTAACTTGCTTATAGCAAGTCAGAGGCAGCCTTGAGGCAGCTGGATGCCGTTTCTTTTCCATCGTGTGTCCCCTGCTCTGTTTCATGTTTCCTTCCCTCACACAACACAGTTCAGCCAGGCCAGCCCACATAAGCGACAAGGGAGGCCCATTCGGGAGCAAACAGCCCAGCTGCAGCGACAAGTGCATCTATGGACAGTTAACTGAATGTAAACAGCAGAATAGAACAGAACATATTCAGACTGGATAGAAACCTGTAAAAATACTCCGTTTTCAACCAGAATTCAACCAAAATCAACCAGAATACAAAATATAGTACTAGAGCTGCAGGTTCTACACAAAAGAACACCATTTTGCAGTGTTTTTCACAAATTTCTTCAAGCTGAACATATTCAGGCCAAAAGAAGAAGATGGACTATCTTCTTCTTGTCATGAAATAGGAACCTAAAGAAGATCTCCAAAATCCATATCATCAATTCCATTAGAACCCTGCAAAGAAAGAGGATCAAAATGAAACGTTGGAATAGAATAGTAGTTTAGAGAAGATACAACAACATTTAAAGTACCATTAGCAAGTCTGTAGCTCTGAATGCATTGCTTGGCATTATTAGCATTTTCAGTTGTTGCTTGAGTTTCTCCACCAACTTGATTCTCTTTCTCTTGTTGCTGCACAAAGAAACCCAACAAATTTATATATGATGTAATAATAAATAAGTACACTAAATTGCAAGAATTTTCAGCAACATACGCTAGATTCATTTGGGTCTTTCTTTTTGTACTTATGCGTGTCTTCTCGATCCAAGGTTTATGTCTCTTTGAAATTTTCGGTTGAACCTCTTTTTCTTGAGGCGTGCAGAACTAAGCAAACCCTCATCTTGTTGAACATTAGGCTGCACATTAGAGGATTCACTCAAAATACTTCTAGATATCCTCGCTTTTTCCGTACTTGCTTGGCAAGGATGTCCAATGCATTGTCCACCAACAAGATAAATTCCGGATCGCTATGGCTTCACTTGCAAAATCATGAAATTTGTGAGAAACAAACTTGTACCGCAACATAGCATCCAATTTTGGATCTTCAATTATATCCCTTCCTTTGGTATCTTGTATAGTTCCAGATTTTGCTTCTCGGGTCCATCTCTTTAAAAGATAATGGTTTGGCAACAACTTGATATTCATCAAGTCAAGAACTTTTAAAGCATGCGCACACAATAATCAGGACCTTTTAAAATGAAAACAGCTACAAGAAGCCGTTTGCTCCAAAGGATCACCGACAACTATGCGCTCTAGTTCGAACTCAAATCACCATTAGCCCTCACAATTGTAACAAGATATGTATTATCTCCATCCAATGCTCTACTACATGCAGCCATGGATCTTCTATATTCAGATTTGAATGCTTCAAATATGGTCGGTGTGTAAGCTTCGCTTGTTTGCAACAACATAGGAGTCTCCTGTTGGTGAACGTTGCAGAAAATAAAAGTTTTCCTACGGTTTCACCAAGATCCATCTATGAGTTCTACTAAGCAACGAGTCAAGAGAGGGAGTTTGCATCTACATACCATTTGTAGATCGAGTACAGAAGCGTTCGAGGGAGTGGTGATGATGAAGACGTTCCCAACGTGATTCCGATCACCGATGACCAAGTCTTTGAACGGACAAACACCTCCGCGTTCAACACACGACGGACGATGGCGTCTCCTTCGTCTTGATCCAGCAAGGAGGAAGGAGAGGTTGAGGAAGACAACTCCAATGGCGACGACGACGGCGTGATGCAGATGGAGGATTGTTCTCCAAGCAGGCTTCGCCAAGCTTGCGTGGAGAAAGAGAGGTGTTGGGGAGGAGGGCTGCGCCTTCAATGGTGTTTGCAGCCCTCCCCCACCCCTCTATTTATAGGAGGAGAGGGCAGGGGGCCGGCCATCTAGGGAAACCCTAGATGGGGCGGCGGCCAAAGGGGAGGAGGGAGGTGGCTTGCCCCCAAGCCAGGGCGCCTTTAGGTTTCCCTCCCCATGCCCTAGCCGCATGGGCCTAGGTGGGAGGTGCGCCCAGCCCACCAGGGCTGGCTCCTCTCCCACTTAGCCCATGTGGCCCCGAGGGGTGGCCCTCCCGTGGACCTCCTAACTCTCCGGTGGCCCCAGTACATTACCCAGTATACCCCAAACTTTCCGAGTCCGCTTAACCACTTTCCATATATAAATCTTTACCTCCAGGACCATTCCGAAACTCCTCGTGATGTCCGGATCTCATCCGGACTCGAACAACATTCGGTAATCACATACTTGTCTTCCTATTAACCCTAAGCCACCGAACCTTATGTGTAGACCCTACGGGTTCGGGAGACATGTAGACATGACCGAGATGCTCTCCCATTAATAACCAACAGCGGGATCTGGATACCCATGTTGGTTCCCACATGCTCCTCGATGTTGTCATCGGATGAACCCACGATGTCGAGGGTTCAAACAACCTCAGTATGCTATTCCCTTTGTCGACGGTATGTTACTTGCCCGAGACTTCGATCGTCGGTATCCCAATACCTCGTTTAGTCTCATTACCGCAAGTCACTTTACTGCATCAGAATGCATGATCCCGTGACCGTATTAATTTGATCACTTTGAGCTCATTATGATGATGCATTACCGAGTGGGCCCAGTGATACCTCTCCGTCATACGGAGTGACAAATCCTGTCTCGATCCGTGTCAACCCAATGTACACTTTCGGAGATACCAGAGTGCACCTTTATAGTCACCCGCCATTCGTTGTGACGTTTGGTACACCCAAAGCATTCCTATGGTATCCGGGAGTTACACGATCTCACGGTCTAAGGAAGAGATACTTGACATTGGAAAAGCTCTAGCAAAACGAACTACACGATCTTGTGCCATGCTTAGGATTGGGTCTTGTCCATCACGTCATTCTCCTAATGACGTGATCCCGCTTGTCAATGACATCTTATGTCCATAGTCAGAAACCATGACTATCTCGTCAATTAACGAGCTAGTCTACTAGAGGCTCACTAGGGACGTATTGTGGTCTATGTATTCACACGCAGTATTACGATTTCCGGATAATACAGTCATAGCATGAATAAAGACAATTATCATGAACAAGGAAATATAATAATAATGCTTTTATTATTGCCTCTAGGGCATATTTCCAACAGTCTCCCACTTGCACTAGAGTCAATAATCTAGTTTACATTGTGATGAATCGAACACCTATAGAGTTCCGTGTTGATCATGTTTTGCCCATGAAGAGGTTTAGTCAATCTGATCTGCGACATTCGTGATCCGTATGCACTTTACAAATTTCTATGTCTCCATTCGAACATTTTCATGGATGGAGTTGAAGCGACGCTTGATGTGCTCGATCTTCTTGTGAAACCCGGCTCCTTGGCAAGGGCAATAGCTCCAAAGTGTTGTCACGTAAGAGTTTGATCGGCCCCGACGCATTGGGTATGACTCCTAGGTCGGTGATGAACTCCTTCACCCAAATTGCTTCATGCGCTGCCTCCGAGGCTGCCATGTACTCCGCTTCACATGTAGATCCCGCCACGACGCTTCTCGCTTGCAGTACCGCACCAGCCATCGCTCCACCATTCAACATATACACGTATCCGGTTTGTGACTTAGAGTCATTCAGACCGTGTCGAAGCTAAGCGTCGACGTAACCCCTTTACGACGAGCTCTTCGTCACCTCCATAAACGAGAAACATGTCCTTTGTCCTTTTCGTGTACTTCAGGATATTCTTGATCATTGTTCAAAGTGTTCCTTGCCGGGATTACTTTGGTACCTTCCTACCAAACTTACGGCAAGGTTTACATCAGTGCAGTACACATGGCATACATAATAGATCCTATGGTCGAGGCATAGGGGATGACGCTCATCTCTTCTTTATCTTTTGCCATGGTCGGGCATTGAGTGAGCTCAATCTCACACCTTGCGACAGCAAGAACCCTTTCTTGGACTGATCCATTTTGAACTTCTTCAAAATTTTATCAAGGTATGTGCTTTGTGAAAGACCTATGAGGCGCCTCGATCTATCTCTATAGATCTTGATGCCTAATATATAAGCAGCTTCTCCAAGGTCCTTCATTGAAAAACACTTATTCAAGTAGGCCTTAATGCTGTCCAAGAATTCTATATCATTTCCCATCAAAAGTATGTCATCTACATATAATATGAGAAATGCTACAGAGCTCCCACTCACTTTCTTGTAAACGCAGCTTCTCCATAAGTCTCAAGATAAACCCAAACGCTTTGATCATCTCATCAAAGCGAATGTTCCAACTCCGAGATGCTTGCACCAGCCCATAAATGGATCACGGAGCTTGCATACTTTGTTAGCTTTCTTAGGATCGACAAAACCTTCCGCTGCATCATATACAGCCTCTTCCTTAAGATGCCCATATGAACGCTGTTTTGACGTCCATCTGCCATATCTCATAATCATAGTATGCGGCAATTGCTAACATGATTCGGACGGACTTAAGCTTCGCTACGGGAGAGAAAGTCTCATCGTAGTCAATCCCTTGAACTTGCCGATAACTCTTAGCGACAAGTCGAGCTTTATAGATGGTGACATTACCATCCGTGTCCGTCTTCTTCTTAAAGATCCATTTGTTTTCTATCGCCGCCGATCATCGGGCAAGTCACCAAAGTCCATACTTTGTTTTCATACATGGATTCTATCTCGGATTTCATGGCTTCTAGCCATTTGTTGGAATCTGGGCCCGCCATCGCTTCTTCATAGTTCAAGGTTCACCGTTGTTCAACAACATTATTTCCGTGATGTGGTTGTCGTACCACTCAGTGCGGAACGTGTCCTAGTGGACCTACGTTCAAGAGCAACTTGATCCGAAGCACCTTGATCATCATCATTGATTTCCTCTCCAATTGGTGTAGGCACCACAGAATATTTTCCCGAGCTGCACTACTTTCCTGGTTCAAGAGGTAGTACTTCATCGAAGTTCTACTTTCCTCCCACTTATTTCTTTCGGAGAAACTCTTTTTCCGTAAAGGATCCGTTCTTGGCAACAAAGATCTTGCCCTCGGATCTTAAGTAGAAGGTATACCCCTACGGTTTCCTTAGGGTATCCTATGAAGACGCATTTTCCGACTTGGGTTCGAGCTTTTCGTGTTGAAGTTTCTTGACATAAGCATCGCATCCCCAAACTTTTAGAAACGACAGCTTAGGTTTCTTCCCAAACCATAATTCATACGGTGTCGCCTCAACGGATTTAGACGGTGCCCTATTTAAAGTGAATGTAGCTGTCTCTAGAGCGTATCCCCAAAATGATAGCGGTAAATCGGTAAGAGACATCATAGATCGCACCATATCCAATAGAGTGGGATTACGACGTTCGGACACACCGTTACGCTGAGGTGTTCCAGGCGGCGTGAGTTGTGAAACGATTCCACATTTTCTTAAGTGTGTACCAAATTCGTGACTTAAATATTCTCCTCCACGATCCGATCGTAGGAATTTTATTTTTCGGTCACGTTGATTCTCTACCTCACTCTGAAATTCCTTGAACTTTTCAAAGGTCTCAGACTTGTGTTTCATTAAGTAGACATACCCATATCTACTCAAGTCATCAGTGAGAGTGAGAACATAACGATACCCTCCGCGAGCCTCAACGCTCATTGGACCGCACACATCGGTATGTATGATTTCCAACAAGTTGGTTGCTCGCTCCATTGTTCCGAGAACGGAGTCTTGGTCATCTTGCCCAAGAGGCATGGTTCGCATGTGTCAAATGATTCATAATCTAAAGACTCCAAAAGTCCATCAAGATGGAGCTTTTTCATGCGCTTGACACCAATGTGACCAAGGCGGCAAAGTGCCACAAGTATGTGGGACTATCGTTATCAACTTTACATCTTTTGGTATTCACGCTATGAATATGTGTAACATTACGCTCGAGATTCATTAAGAATAAACCATTGACCATCGAGCATGACCATAAAACATGTCTCTCATATAAATAGAACAACCATTATTCTCGGATTTAAATGAGTAGCCATCTCGCATCAAACGAGATCCGGATACAATGTTCATGCTCAAACTTGGCACCAAATAACAATTATTAAGGTTCAAAACTAATCACGTAGGTAAATGAAGAGGTAGCGTGCCGACGGGCGATCACATCGACTCTGGAACCATTCCCGACGCCAAGATCGTCACCTCGTCCTTTGCCGCCTCCGCTTATTCCGCAGCTCCGCTGTGAGTTACAAATATGAGCAACGGCACCGTATCAAATACCGGGAGTTACTACGAGTAATCGTAAGGTACACATCAATTACATGTATATCAAATATACCTTTGGTGTTGCCGGCCTTCTTATCCGCTAAGTATTTGGGGCGGTTCCGCCCAAAGGACCCTTCCCTTGCAATAAAAGCACTCGGTTTCAGGCTTGGGTCCATTCTTTGACTTCTTCCCAAGAACTTGCTTACCGGGCGCAGCAACCTCCTTGCCGTCCTTCTTGAAGTTCTTCTTACCCTTGCCCTTCTTGAACTTAGTGGTCTTATTGACCATCAACACTTGATGTTCTTTCTTGATTTCAACCTCGGCTGACTTCAAGATAGAGAACACTTCAGAATGGTCTTTACCATCCCCTGCATGTTGTAGTTCATCACAAAGCTCTTGTAGCTTGGTGGAGCGATCGAGGATTCTGTCAATGACCGCGTCATCGTGAGGTTAATATTCACCGGGTCATACGGTTGTGCAACCTGCACATCTTCGTAATGTGCTCACCGATGTAACTATTTTCCTCCATCTTACAACTATAGAACTTGTCGGAGATGTCATATCTCTCTCGACCCGGCGTGAGCTTGGAAAACTAGTTTCAGCTCTTCGAACATCTCATATGCTCCGTGATGCTCAAAACGCTTTTGGAGCCCGGTTCTAAGTCAAAGCATGCCGCATCGAACGAGGGAGTAATCATCAAGACGAAGTTTGCCAAGCATTCATAATGTCTTGGTTCTTCAGAGGCGGAGCGTCACCTAGCGGTCCTTCTAGGACATATTGTTTCTCGGCAGCTATGAGGATGATCCTCGTGTTCCGGACCCAAATTCCGTATAGTTGCTGCCGTCATCTTTCAAATTTTGGTTTTCTAGGAACGCGTTGAAGTTCAAGTTGACATGAGCGTTGGCCATTTGATCTACAAGACATATTATGCAAAAGTTTTAGACTAAGTTCATGATAATTAAGTTCATCTAATCAAATTATTTCAATGAACTCCCACTCAGATTAGACATCCCTCTAGTCATCTAAGTGTTACATGATCCGAGTCGACTAGGCCGTGTCCGATCATCACGTGAGACGGACTAGTCATCGTCGGTGAACATTCTCATGTTGATCGTATCTTCTATATGACTCGTGTTCGACCTTTCGGTCTCCGTGTTCCGAGGCCATGTCTGTACATGCTAGGCTCGTCAAGTTAACCCTAAGTGTTTTTGCGTGTGTAAATCTGTCTTACACCCGTTGTATGTGAACGTAAGAATCCATCACACCCGATCATCACGTGGTGCTTAGAAGCGGCGAACTTTAGCAACGGTGCACGCTTAGGGAGAACACTTCTTGAAATTGTTGTAAGGGATCATCTTATTTACTACCGCTGCTCTAAGTAAACAAGATGTATAAACATAATAAACATCACATGCAATTATATAGTAGTGACATGATATGGCCAATATCATAAAACTCCATTGATCTCCATCTTCGGGCTCCATGATCATCTTGTCACCCAAGATGGCACCATGATCTCCATCATCGTGCCTCCATGAAGTTGTCACGCCAACGACTACTTCTACTACTATGGCTAAACGCGTTTTAGCAATAAAGTAAAGTAAGTTACATGGCTTTCTTCAATGACACGCAGGTCATACAAAAATAAAGACAACTCCTATGGCTCCTGCCGGTTGTCATACTCATCGACATGCAAGTCGTGATTCCTATTACAAGAACATGATCTCATACATCACAATATGTCATTCATCACAACTTGGCCATATCACATCACATGTCAATTGCTGCAAAAACAAGTTAGACGTCCTCTAATTGTTGTTGCATCTTTTACGTGGCTGCAATTGGGTTCTAGCAAGAACGTTTTCTTACCTACGAATAACCACAACGTGATCTTGTCAACTTCTATTTACCCTTCATAAGGACCCTTTTAATCGAATCCGCTCCAACTAAAGTGGGAGAGACAGACACCCGCCAGCCACCTTATGCAACTAGTGCATGTTAGTCGGTGGAACCGGTCTCACGTAAGCGCACGTAAGGTTGGTCCGGCCGCTTCATCCCACAATACCGCTGGAAGCAAGATAAGACTAGTAGCGGCAAGTAAGTTGACAAGATCCACGCCCACAACTAAAGCGTGTTCTACTCGTGCAAAGAGAACTACGCATAGACCTAGCTCATGATGCCATCACAGTGAACGTTGCGTAAAATAAAAATTTTCCCACGGTTTCACCAAGATCCATCTATGAGTTCTACTAAGCAACGAGTCAAGAGAGGGAGTTTGCATCTACATACCACTTGTAGATCGAAAGTACGGAAGCGTTCGAGGGAGTGGTGATGATGAAGACGCTCCCAACGTGATTCCGATCACCGATGACCAAGTGCTGAATCGGACAGCACCTCCGCTGCTCAACACACGTGACGGACGATGGCGTCTCCTTCGCCTTGATCCAGCAAGGAGGAAGGAGAGGTTGAGGAAGACAACTCCAATGGCAGCACGACGGCGTGATGCAGATGGAGTGACTGTTCTCCAAGCAGGCTTCGCCAAGCTTGCGTGGAGAAAGAGAGGTGTTGGGAGGGAGGGCTGCGCCTTCAATGGTGTTTGCAGCCCTCCCACCCCTCTATTTATAGGAGGAGAGGGCAGGGGCCGCCATCTAGGGAAACCCTAGATGGGGGCGGCGGCCAAAGGGAGGAGGGAGGTGGCTTGCCCCCCAAGCTAGGGGCGCCTTTAGGGTTTCCTCCCCATGCCCTAGCCGCAGGGGCCTTGGGGAGGGGCGCCCAGCCCACCTGGGGCTGGCTCCCTCTCCCACTTAGCCCATGTGGCCCCCCCGGGAGGGGTGGCCCCTCCCGGTGGACCTCCGGAACTCTCCTATGGCCCAGACATTACCTAGTATACCTCAAACTTTCTCGAGTCCGCTTAACCACTTTCCATATATAAATCTTTACCTCCGGACCATTCCTAACTCCTCGTGATGTCCGGATCTCATCCGGACTCAACAACATTCGGTAATCACATACTTGTCTTCCTATTAACCCTAGCGCCACCGAACCTTATGTGTAGACCCTACGGGTTCGGGAGACATGTAGACATGACCGAGATGCTCTCGGTCAATAACCAACAGCGGGATCTGGATACCCATGTTGGTTCCCACATGCTCCTCGATGTTGTCATCGGATGAACCACGATGTCGAGGGTTCAAACAACCCCGTATGCTATTCCCTTTGTCGACGGTATGTTACTTGCCCGAGACTCGATCGTCGGTATCCCAATACCTCGCTTAGTCTCGTTACACTGCAAGTCACTTTACTCGCATCGTAATGCATGATCCCGTGACTGCACACTTGATCACTTTGAGCTCATTATGATGATGCATTACCGAAAGTGGGCCCAGTGATACCTCTCCGTCATACGGAGTGACAAATCCTCGCCTCGATCCGTGTCAACCCAATGTACATTTTCGGAGATACCGTAGTGCACCTTTATAGTCACCCGATTCGTTGCCAGGACGCTTGGTACACCCAAAGCATTCCTACGGTATCCGGAGTTACACGATCTCACGGTCTAAGGAAGAGATACTTGACATTGGAAAAGCTCTAGCAAAACGAACTACACGATCTTGTGCCATGCTTAGGATTGGGTCTTGTCCATCACGTCATTCTCCTAATGACGTGATCCCGTTGTCAATGACATCTTATGTCCATAGTCAGGAAACCATGACTATCTGTTGACCAACGAGCTAGTCTACTAGAGGCTCACTAGGGACGTATTGTGGTCTATGTATTCACACGTGTATTACGATTTCCGGATAATACAGTCATAGCATGAATAAAGACAATTATCATGAACAAGGAAATATAATAATAATGCTTTTATTATTGCCTCTAGGGCATATTTCCAACATCTCCATCCCTATTCTAGGCAGTTTTTTAGTAGCTTCAAATTCTGCATCTAGCTCCTTGTTTCTTTTTCCTTGCACAACCCTTTCAAAATGTTTTAAGAAGCGAATGATGTCAAAATCTGATTTGAGATGTTTTTTCAAATCACTATTGAAACTCTCACTTAATTGTGTGCTTCTCATTCCCAATGTGAAAACATCCCTCATGTAACATTCAGTCCACTTTTCTTTTAACTTGTAGATGCTATCTAGCCATGAGGCCTTCTTCTTATCCACCTTATTTCTCATGATGTCAAATGCCTCTTCAAAGGCTGCCTTGTCCTCAATATTATACATACAAGCTGAAATCTAAGAGGATATGAGGTTCTTCATCTTCCTCTTTTTGATTCTTCAACTTTGCTATTGCACAAGTGCTTGACGGCATTTTGCATGATGTGGTAGGTGCACAAGCCATGCCATGCTTGGGTGAAAACATCCCCAACAGCCAATCCCATTGCCGTGTCTTGATCGGTAAATATAGCTCTAGGTTGCTTTCCGTTGTGTGCCTCTACAAAAGCCTCAAATAACCATTTGAAAGAGCCACGTGTTTCATCAAACAAAAGAACAAAGCACCAAAAATAACGGTCTCTCTAAAATGATTGAATCCGACGAAAACACCAAAAGGCCTATATTCTTTGTTTGTGCCAAAAGTAGTGTCAAAGGCGATAACATCTCCAAAGTGTGCATAATCAATGCACATTTTTGCATCAGCCCAGAATATAGTACTTATTTGTTCTTCGGAATCCAATTGTAAAGTATACTAGAAAGACGGATTCTCACCGCTTTTGTTGAAAATACTTCAACATGCTTCCCTTTGACCATATGCTAACTCTCTTTGGCGCTTTGCTCTGCAAGTGATTTTTGTGATCACGAGGCGTGTAGCTGAGATTCATTGGCCCCCCAATAAGGCGACTAGCCAAGTCATGTGCATGCCTTGGCCTAATTCCAGAGTCATCAGCAGCCTCAATTTCAACGGCTTGTAATTCTGAAATCCTCCGTTGTGATGACATCAAATGGAAAGTTTGTGGTAAGTAGACACCATGATTGTGAGCAAGCACTACCTCCACCACTTCATAATGTCCTGCCACTCGATCTAATGAAAGACACATATGGACATCACAATCTGTTCTTGTTTCACTCTAGGGTTCTTTGTGAGATGATCCTCTTGTCTTGTACTCGACGACCCTCCTTTGCACACACATATCTACATGAAGTTACCACTCCATCAATTTTACTTTTCCAGCTTGACCTTTTTCTCGACCTCAAAACCTGCCCGGCCTCCATAGTTAACCCAAAATGACCATGCCTCAGCCAAGTCTGTGAATTTCGACCAACTTGAGGTAAGGACGTCATTTAATCACATTCTCCCTGCACCAAAATAAATATATAGGTAATTCCAAAGTGTAAGCCTAACTTGCTATAGATCTAGATGTCGAAAGGAATTCCGGTGTAAGCCTAACTTACTTGTTGGTTTACGCCATTATCTCTTAATTTGAAGACATGAACTCAATAATTACTGCAGGAATCATGAACAAATACAAGTAAGAAAATTTCCAATGTGAAGAAAATACAAGAAACAGAGCGGAGAATTGTGGTTGCTACCTGTAATCTGGAAGGAGGAGGAGCAGGAACGTTGGCTGGAATCGATCGCCAGAAGTTTTCCTCGATCGGCCACCGATTTCCTTGGAGTTGCCGCAGCGATCGCCTAAAGTCGAGATGCCATGACAGAGCAGCAAGCAGACACGCTTCCCGCCAAAATCCTCTCGTGCTCCCGCCAAGTTTTGTTTTCCCTCCACCGTGTTGAAGTAGGCCTTTAGGTGGGCTATGAAATCTGGGCTGGGCTGCTTATTTTAGGCTGAGTGAGGGATCGAAAGAAGCAGCCGACCGATCGAGAACAAGCGGCATCTGGCGTGCGCTGGGCTGCCTCTGACTTGCTATAAGCAAGTTAGAGAATCTGAGCCGAGGGAGAAGGTGAGACAGAGAGGAGTGGTTCGTGGGCTCCACAAGGCAGAGAAACGGGGTGGATTCCTTTGTTTCGGCCCGACCGCCCACCACCTGAAGGCCGCGATTTTGATCGGACGGCTGGGAAGGGTGTGTGCTCGAGACGTCTAAATAGCAAAGCTTTGCTTTTAAGAATTTAGGAAGAAGGATTTATGTTCCTATTTTTGCTACACAAGGAACATGTACGGGAAGGAGGTGTACGTGGTCATCTATCTCTCAAGGACATGGGCTGGGGTCCACCTACAGTGAAAATAAATACATGGTCGATGGTGTTTGTTGCTAAGATGTAAAAGGCGACTAATTAAATATATAGTATAGAGTCCAGAATAGATTGAAGTCTTAGTTTTCTTTTGACTTATGCGTAGCATGTAGAGATAGATTACTTGTACCTAAGGGTCAAGTTTAGTTGGGGCTGCTATAAGTAGTAGAGGATGCGATCATGTATAGCAGGTTATTTTATAAAATACACATGATGTGTTTTTAAAGGCAGACATCCGTATCAAGTTTTAGGGGATTTTTAGAAAACCTCTGTGTTGCGATTTTTTTGAAGAAATTGTTTTTTGCGCGTGAGTATCATCGTCGAGATTGATTTTCTTGTGCCGAGCCGCAAGGTTCAAACCTCAATTTCATGTACATCGCGTGCGCGGGCGAGAGGCTAGTGCTGCTGAAGGTGGAGTGTCGTGAAAGGTCGGGCCACAACAACCGATCGGATCTCACCACGAGGTTCGGTCCATAGCAGGTCCTAACTCAGCGGAAGTTGCCACGGATGTATTTTTATATGTTCGTGCCCTTCCAATATCCAGTCCATCCCTGCCTTGCGGTAGTACCGCAAGGGGGAGCAATAGTACCGTGCCAGCGGTTCTACCGCCCTCAGCTTTCTTGCTTCTGGGTTGTTCTGGTTTCAGCCGCACGGGCGGTAGTACCGCGTGGCCCTGCGGTAGTACCGCATGACCTTGCGGTAGTATCGCGGCCCTGGCGCAGTAGTACCGTGCTACGCTGGCTGGGTTGCTGGATAACGGTTGGATTTGTTCTTTCACTATATAAGGGGTGTCTTCTTCCCCGAGTTGACTTCCTCTTCCCTCCCCAAGCTCCATTGTTGCTTCATTTTCGTCCGATCTCTCTCCCTAGCCAATCAAACTTGTTGATTTTCTAGGGACCGGTTGAGAAGGCCCCGATCTACATTTTCACCGAGAGAAATTTGATTCCCCCCACTAATCACTTGCGGATCTTGTTACTCTTGGGTGTTTGAGCACCCTAAGATGGTTGAGGTCACCGCGGAGCCATATTCCATTGTGGTGAAGCTTCGTGGTGTTGTTAGGAGCCTCCAATTAAGTTGTAGAGATTGCCCCAACCTTATTTGTAAAGGTCCGGTCGCAGCCTCTAAGGGCACCAATAGTGGAATCACGTCATCTCGCATTGTGTGAGGGCGTGAGGAGAATACGGTGGCCCTAGTGGCTTCTTGAGTAGCATTGTGCCTCCACGCCGCTCCAACGAAGACGTACTTCCCCTCAAAAGGAAGGAACTTCGGTAACACATCCTTGTCTTCACCGGCTCCACTCTTGGTTATCTCATACCTTTACTTGTGCAAGCTTATTTGTGTTATATCCCTTGCTTGCTTGTGTGCTTGTTGTTGTTGCATCATATAGGTTGTCCACCTAGTTGCATTTCTAGATAACCTACTTTGATGCAAAGTTTAAATTGGTAAAGAAAAGTTAAAAATTGTTAGTTGCCTATTCACCCCCCCCCCCTCTAGTCAACTATATCGATCCTTTCACTATTTGAATCGATTCGAGCTAGCTAGCTCTAGCTGAATCGATGCGTGGCTAGCTAGCTCGCTACGGTGAACGGAGGAGTCCGGCCGCCTTGGCCTCCGCCTGCGTCTTGAGTGGTTGCCTGCGTCTTCCTCGTCGCCGTCCACGGCCGCGCCTGCGTCTTCCTCGTTCGCCTGTCTGCCGGTGGCCGCCCCGCGTCTTCCTCGTTCGCCCGTCCGCCGACGGCCGCCCCGCGTCTTCCTCATCCGCCGGTGGCCGCCCTACCCTACGGTATGTGCCAATTTCAAATTAGCGTGAGGAAGAGGACGACCAGAAAAAAAAGATGGGCTAGTTGTGGACATGTTCGGTATATTCAAAGAATATGCCATTTTACGGGTTGATTATACGGATCTGTTCGGTCACAACTAAAATCGGCCCTTAAAGCACGTTTTTCTCGGTCCTTATAATGATTTTAAGGGTTCGTGATGTCTGCTAGAGATCATGTCCTAATCTCAAATGTCGATCATGCTCCAACTAAAAAAAAAGAAACAGCACGTCATGTTATTCCCGTAAAAACGTGCCCGAAGCCCCGAATCTCTGGGCAGTAATTCGCGATGAATTGCAGCCTGATTCGCTCTTGATTGCATGGAACCGGTGGATCAATGTATCCATGCATGTATCCAGAGCCTGCCAATTTTCATCTTTACTGAAAAGGAAAGAACCATTTCTTTTTTGGAACGAGGAAAGGACCTTCTGATCGTGCCCATATAAGCCGGAGTGCTGGCGCCGGGTCACGGGACGAAACCGACCGAGTCTCCACGGCCGCCGGAGCAGCGTGCCCTGCCGGTGCCGGAGAAGGCGGTGGCGCGCCTTTCCACGCAGCCAGCGCGTAGACAGCCAGGGGCGGCTCTACGAGGCACACAACACAACGGTCAAAAGCCCCCAGAGGCATCCGAGGTGGAGCGGAGCTGGGAAAGGTGGTCCGGGGCTCCACACCACGCGCCGGACGTGACAAAACGGCACCGCGCCCCCTCCTCCTCCCTCGCCCACCAAATTCTCCGGCCCAGACACTGACCGGCCGCGCCCACGCCCGCGCCGCACCCCACACTCTTTCTTTCACACTCCTGCGGAGCTCAGTCCTGATCCCCACCTCGCGGCGCCGTCGGGTCAGGCCATGGCGTACTCCAAGGGAGCTGGCGGCGGCGGGATGTCGGCGGTGGACGCCATCCTCGCGGAGGCGGCCGACCTGGTCGCGCTGGAGCAGATCGCCAGGCTCAACACGGCGCACCTCGCCGGCCTCGACGACTCGGCGCTCCCCTCCAGCCTCGAGTCCCGCTTCCGCAAGCTCAAGTCCCTCCCCACCGCCCCCGCGCCGCCGCCACCGCCCGCCAAGACCCTGGGCCGCAGCTCCACCGCGCCGCCCCAGCGCCACGACGATCCCGCTGCCGGTTCGCCCCCGCTACCACACGCGGACCACCCTGCGCCGGTCGCCCCGGCGAGCCAAGAGGCGAAAGAGCAGAGCCCTCCGCCGCGGCCGCGGGCTGATCCTCCTAAGAAGAGCGTCCCGGCGGTTCGGGAGGACGACGAGGAGGAGGAGGAGGACCTGGAGCGGCTCTTCGGGCTAGGGCGCGGCCGGCCGACGCTGAGGGAGCGGAACAGGGGCAGGGACGACGACGGCTCCCTGTCGCCGCCGCCGCCGCGCCAGGCGTGCTGCTTCCCCTTCTCGCCCAAGAAGGCCCTGCAGAGGGCCCCGACGGCGAGGAGCAGGAAGGACCGCGTGGGAGGAGCGCCGGGCGACGTCCTCGGCATCGACGCCGGCGAGTGGGGCGACGAGAACAGGAGGGTGGTGACGGAGCTCAAGGAGCAGCAGCGCAAGCTCAAGAAGGCGCTTGAGGAGCAGGTCAAGGTCAGCAGGGAGACGGCCAAGATGGCACGGTGGGTCAAGCAGGCCTCCGCGCGCATGACGCACACGGACGCCATTGACGACCTGCTCAGCGACATCGACGACGACGACGAGCTCAAGTGAAGAGAGATCTGCTCTGCTTTCCTTATGTTCCAAAGCTTCTGCTTCATCTTTTTGGAAATTTCCCTGGCTTGGACAAACTATATATATATATATGAAGATGTTTAGGCTGCAATGCATAGTAGCTATATATATATGAGTTGGACTTCAGAAAGAAGGATATAAATTCTGCTGTTTTAGACGAACAGAGGTGTATGTATGATCTTTTGTTCTTGTTTCGTACTACTCCCGCCCTTCCTAAATACATGTCTTTTTAGAGATTTCAAATACGGACTACATGCAGAGCAAAATGAGTGAATCTACACTCTAAAACACATCTAAATGTAGTCTGTATTTGAAATCTCTAAAAAGGCTTATATTTGGAAACAGAGGGAGTACGAGTTATGTCTAAAATCACAAACCATAGCCACAATTACATGCACCAAGGTAGGTACAGAACTTGACAAGGATATAATCTGCATATTAGTAAATTCAGTACAAGTACAAGTTGGGCGTAAGAATAATACCGGAGAATTCAAGAGATTGCGGCACACAGACAAACACAGGGACAGTGACACTTAACCTAATTATTTGATCCTATTTCGAGTTCACAGTCTATTGGCAGAAGCAGAGGGAATGTAAAGTGAAGACAAAGAAGCAGCTCTATGAAAATGGTGACAGAGAATCATCTGAGCTGTCAACTTCGGAAAATGATTGCTTTCATAGCAATCCTGATATACATAAGTCAATGCCCAGTAGACCTAATATTCTGGAAACCACCACGATGCAGTGTGGTTCAGGAAGAGGGCAATGAATGGAATTCCAGACTTATGGTACACTTCACCATCTTTTTCCTTGTCCAGATCCCCGAAAGTCTCTGTTTCCTCGACTACGAAATCTGAACTCCAGCACAAAGGCAAGCACATATCAGGTGATCCTCCGTCGTAAATGAAGGTAATAGCGATGGGCTGTTTGTTTGTTTGCATACCTGCATTGTGGAGCCAGAAATATGCAGGCGCCGAATGATATGAACTTATGCTCGACCTCAGAGCTCCAGTCTTAACTAAATCTGAGGAAGAATCACTGTTGTTCTGAATCTTGTGATTGCTGGCCCCATTATTATTCCACAACAAACGATCTCCATTGGAGAAAATGCCAGAGGGAGATTCTCCAGATTCCATGAAACGCAGTACTCGGACTAGAACTTTCTGTGTGCAAAGTACTTGTTGTCTCATGTTCTGCCATTTTAAAAAGGGCCAAAGTGTGAGAACCATACCTTCAAATATGAAAATGAGCAAGTGATAAATGAACATCTGCACAACACTTATTATACTTCATAGAAGTTGAAGCCGTTCGAACACCTTTTGTTTCAATTCAAAGAAATCAGGAGCGCAGGAGCTCCTCAATTTGAAACATAGTATTAAGTTGACGCCTAACCTTCCTTGTCCTAATCAAGGCACTATTTAAGCTGTTTTCATCCTATTCAGCAAGCAACTTATATAAGAAAATAACCACGTGACACATGTGGTAAGCAATCCAAACTATTCAAAAAAAAACTTATATAAGAAAATAAAAAATATATAAAGGGGCAACTTCATGCAAAAGGACATCTTAAGTGTTACGAGATTAGTAGAGCCGAAGAACCATTTATATGCCAATTTCGGAGTAAATACAATCAGCACACTTACATTTTACTTTTACAAGAGATCCATCAAGCATATGCTAGCAAAGTAGGGGTTCTTGTAGTTATAGACATTAACACAAGAGCCACTTCAGAGCTGCTGGGGTTCCAATTTCAATAATCTGGCAAAGCATGCGTCAACCAATACATCCTCGAAAACCACAAGAAAACAGCTGCAAAAGTGCAAATGAAACACTTACATCCCATTTGATCCATTGTAACAGACGCATCATGCAACATTTCCCTAGCTTTTCTATCCGGGGTACAACCAGCACGCTCCATTTCACTATATATTTCTGAAACCTATTCAAGAAAATGAGAAAACTATTTCAAGCTCGTCAAATTATCCAGGCAGGTAGATTTCTCTAATGGTTCAAAATATCAATAATACATATAATCATAATTGGCACCGTATCAAGAAAATTAAATCTTCATTAGCTAAGGACAGAGTTGCAATTGCATGTCACCAAAAAGAACTCTTCTATAGTTAAGAGTTAATAGCTGAAAAAAACCCATAGTTTTTACCAAGTAAGGTTTTCTGTCGGCAACAAAGCATATGGATATTTAAGCAACTGAAGTAATAAAAACTACAAATACAGCAAGCGGACCTTCTCATATCTTTTTACTCTCATGAAAGCCTTCATTAGAGTAGTGTAAGTCACAACATCTGGGCTCATACCCTGAGAAAGAATAAGTAATGGTAAGAGAGTGCGAAGAAAGTAAAATCATGGCACCCAAACAAGAACCAAAAAAATAACAGCATTCTCATTCAGGAGAAAGTACATACACTGTCCTTGATATGCTGGAATACAGCTAGATGCCTCCATGTGCCTTCCAGCCGCATTTCAAAAGCATTGATTAACAAATTCAACATAACAAGATTTGGTTCAATTCCTTCTGCCTCCATCAATTGAAGAACACTTACAGTTTGTTCACACAAACCCTGAAATGGGAAAGCCAAAGCAATATGATGCGCACAAGATGAAAAGGACAGACAGGAATTGATGGTTTTGAGATCAGCGAAAAGGCGACTAAACTGACAAAACTCAATATTCATGCAAAGTTTCAGTCAAAATAATTATTCATGCACAGTAGCAAGCTATGCCAAAGTACTCACTCACAGGTAGCCCTGAATCAGCTAAATCGCTAAACTAGATGGAAAATAGTTCATGTAAATCAGCTCAAGGTAACACAAAATGCAAAATCTACCTAGCAAATATAGTTGCCTGTAATGGTACTGTAATTTCTCGATGTAACTTCCAGAATGTCAAGTGCTAAGAGGCATATATATATTGATGTTAACGGTACCAATTAAGCTTCTTTTGAAGGAGAAAACAACTACAATGGCTATATTTCAAGATTTTATACTATTACAACCATATAGTAGCAAGTAATGCCAAACTACTCTCTCTTGGGGCATCCTGTTTTGGATAAGCTAATGTACCACATGGCAAAAAAGAAGTTGCAAGTTGGCTCACTTATGTTTCTGCATAACACAAAATGCAAAATCTACCTAACAGATGTAATTATTTACCATGGCAATCTTATTGTTTGATGTAACCGATTTAAGCAGAAAAAGTTGGACTTCCAGTGAATTAATTATAGCCGATCACTATTCTAGGACCAGAACTACGGTTTATGTTATTAATTCTTCTGGAGACTAACATCATTGTTTTGACAGGAAATCTTAGCATGCACTGGAAGATATTAAAGAACATATCATTTCACTATGAAATTGGTTTGCTCCATTTCCAGTAGCACTTACCTGTTGAGCATAAGCGTTCGCCAGGACGCAGAAGATACTAGGCGAAAGCTGCAGGTTTTCAGCTTTAAGAGCAGCTACACATTCCTGGGCATCGCGAAAATGACCATACTGACCGTAAATGTCGACCAAAACTGCATATATTGCACCACTCTCCTTGAACCCTCGATTCCTCATTTTATCAAACAGCTCTTTGAGCTCATCCCACTTCCCTTGCTCCCCCAACCTGCTGATGATCGTAATGAAGATCTTCGGGTCTGGGTACATCCCTTCCTCCTGCATAGCAGCAAGGAATCGCAGAGCACGCTTCATGTTCCCAACCCGACAGTGCCATCGAATCAAAGCGTTCCACGTAGCAATATCCGGCTTGATCCCCTGCCCACGCATTTTCTCAAACACCCTGCGCGCATCGGCGAGCTGCCCGTACTTGCCGAACGTGTCGATCAAGCCGTTGTAAATCTTAACGTCGAGCTCCACCCCGAGCTCCTGCATCTCCAGGATGAGGTCGGTGGCCTTCTTCCACATACCGTTGTCCCTGTAAAGCCGCACCAGCGTGCTGTACCCGGCGGTGCCGAGCCGGACCCCCCGGCGCTTCATCTCGCCGAGGACCCACCACGAGTCCTCGAGGCGGCCGGCGCGGGCGTAGGCGTCCAGCAGGAGCACGTAGGTGCGCCGGTTCCGCGCGACCCCGTCGTCGGCCATCTGGAGGAGGAGGCGGTCGGCGAGGCGGAGGTGCGCCCTCGCGAGGAGGCCCTCGAGGAGCGCGTTGTAGTGCGCGGCGTCCGGGCGGAGCCCGAGGTGGCGCATCTCGAGGAGGAGCGCCTCGGCCTCGAGCGTGCGGCCGGCGCGGGCCAGCGCGCGGATGAGGCGCGCGTAGGCGGCCGCGCTGGGGCGCATCCCGGCGGCCTGCAGGTCCGCGAGGAGTTGGAGCGAGCGGGCCCGGTCGGAGCCCGCGTGGGGCTGGATGTCGCGGTCGTAGGACTCCACGGCCGCTCCCGGTGGTGGTCCGGCGGGGTTGAGCAACAGGCGACGGCGATGGTGACGCCGCGGCGGCGGAAGCGGCGGCCGAGAGTAAGACGCTGGAGGGGACGAAGCTGCAGCGGTGGGTGAAGATGCCGGCGGCCGAGGCAGCTGGCGTCCATGGATATTGGAGCGCGCGCGCGTGCTCGCTCCCGCTGTGGTTGGGTTGGAGCCGACCGGGGAGACGAGTGTTTTTTTTTTTTTTTTTGAGAAATGGGAGAAGAGTGATGGACCGGGGAATATTCCAAACACAACCTTGCCAAATGGGCCGGCACGGCCCGAACTGGGCTATACGTGCCAGGCACAGCACGGCCCACCCAGGCACGCCATTTTTTGTAGGGGGTATAACGATTCTTTATTCAAGCTAGTTCAAAGGAATCGTTACAAATTCATGTGGTTGAAGGAACCACACATGCCTTCCAACATCTAAAGAACAAGCAAATTTAGCTAAGCTATCAGCCTCAAAGTTTTGAGATCTTTTCTCATACTCCAAAAAATCTAGCTTGCTAGCACAAATCTACTGGACAATAGCTGAATGTCTCCCACCCAGTCACGCCAACTACACGGGCCATTTCGGGTAGGCATATGCGTTGCGCTCCCTGGCCTAGGCATGACCCCCTTATTACACGGGCCGGTACGGCCGGACCGCATGGCCCATCAAAGCACGTCTCGTCAAAATATCTCCAAAAAAATGCTGAGAAACTTAAAAAGACAAATTTCAGGCCTGTGAGGAAGTTTGAAACAAAAATTGATGTGGTTTTGTCTTTTCTGGCACGAACTCCTCGAATGTCGTTTGCCTACGAATTTTTGCACGCACGCGCACTTAAGCATCTTTCATGCAAAATAATAATCAGATTTGTTTGAATTTTTTACTACTTATTTTGATTTTACTGTTCACCGGGTGTAGATGAGCCTAGGCTCTAGATTGAATTATCGTCACACACACACACACACACACACACACACACACACACACACACACACACACACACACACACACACACACACACACACACACACACACACACACACACACACACACACACACACACACACACACACACACACACACACACACACATATATATATATATGATTTTTTTTGCAAGGAAACATATATATGATTTTATTGCTCTATATAATCTTCTTGGCGCAAATATAATTCATCTAACATAATGTTGGACCAACAATTGTCCAATTACAATAGAAGATGGAAACATTTCAAAAAAAAAAGGAGTGTCCTAATAGAAGATGAGGATGTTGGGCTATCAGATGAACGGAATTTTTATAAAATCTCTAAGAATTTTGAATGATGCAACAATTAATGATTTTATGGTCGTAGAAGAACACACAAAATCATTTAACAAATTATTTTTCTTAATTTTCTGCATCGGTAAAAGTAGTTTTCTTTGATATGCTCCTAATTAAGTAATGTTCTTTTGAGGCAATCGACATCTAGCATAATATTTTTCCACTCCCGGGCATAACATTTCATAGTTTGAAGCATTGCTTTAGTTTTCAATCTTCAATGATATTTGAGATGAGACTTCTTACTTGGTAAGCATTTTACCTGAATCTAGTCATGTTTGATCATAAAACTTGTTAACATTATATGTATTATAGTCTTAATATTATACGTATTATAGTCTGAGATTACCCCGCAAAAAATATAGTCTGAGATTGACATGTATGTAGCACACGGGACATCGAGACATTGTTGTCTTGGGTCCGCCCCTGATGTTGAGTGAAGAGGCTTGGAATCTTTGATATGCATTTGGTGGCAAAATAGTTAGATTTGCATATCTCTGGTCCCGAGACCCAACAATATTTAACATCAAAGTAGTCTAGACACCTTCCCCACAAAAAAAGTACTCACTAATGCAGAACCAGCCTTTTAGCGCCGGTTAACGGCTAGTCTTTCTCCAATCAAGACTAAAGAGTGAATAAGCGACCTCCCTTTAAGTACCGGTCATTACGAACCGCTTAAAAATCTTGAACACGCCAGACGAGCCAGTGCCACAGAGATAGTACCGGTTGGTAACACCAACCGGTACTAAATGTTTGAGGGTTTTTGCTTTATTTTCCATTCCATTTTTTTGTCTCTTATATTTCACGATACTACAAATTGTACACGTTATGCATATATATAAATAGATTTTCTCAGACGTATAGAACTGCATATATATATATATATATATATATATATATATATATATATATATATATATATATATATATATCATCGAATGTCTCACAACCAACACCATTATTCACACATACACATGTATATACATATACAATTTCTACTACATATGTTGCCTTGGTGCCTCCGGAGCACGATGACAAGTGGTTCATGGGGGCGGTAGCGGGTAATAATATTCTCCTTTGGGATTTATGACCTGGTCGAGCAAAAATCCGGTTATTTCCTCTTGAAGTGCTAGTATGCGGCCCGATGGTAGGAGCTTATCCCGCACCTCTCTGAACTGTTAAGAAGGAGATCAATATGCATGTGTGTTAGTTGTGTGACTAGATATCGATAATGGTGTGAATAGTGTTCTGACAAACGTACCCAGTCCTGTCTATCAGATCTGTTCCTTTTGGACGTCATCATGCGAATGTTCTCCCAAACGTAGAATGCACACAGATTATTCCCCGGCGCCTGCTTCAGGGCCTTTACGAGAATGGAATTGAATCAGTTAATGATTAATCAAGCATGATAATTAATTAATGATATTGAAACAAGAATTAAAGAGATGGTAGCTAGCTAGTACTACTTAATTACTTACCTTTGGTCGATGCCAAAACAATTTTTGTTTCCATTCGCCTGGAGTCACCTTGATGAACTTTGCCCATGCCCTGCCCGCCGGCAGAGAAAATTAATAAAGGGGTTATTAAATAGTTCATATCAGGAAATGACGAACTAATAATAGGCCGAGATATATATAGTTAATAATGATTGAAATTACCTGTTGACTATCCCTTCACGATGGTGAAGTCACTTTCTTCTTTTGTTAGTGAGTCCAAGAATTCAACTTTTCCTTCCTCAACTTTAATGTCTATCAAGACCGGTGCCAACTGCATGCGCTGCGTTTGCATGTCTTAAATAAGCGGGCATGTGCATAAAATTAATCAACTACCATAAACCGTATACACTTAATTATTAACATCTAGCTAGCTAGTAAGCAAAAAACAGAATTTGTAGTACAA
Source organism: Aegilops bicornis (assembly GCA_021605145.1). Lineage (NCBI taxonomy): Eukaryota > Viridiplantae > Streptophyta > Magnoliopsida > Poales > Poaceae > Aegilops > Aegilops bicornis. Next base: position 678,149,002 of record CM038675.1, read on the forward strand.
GACAGTGTGACTCACGGGAAGTTGTAAGGAAGTAGTATATCTTCATTGCTATTGAGGCGCTTCAAGAACTCTACCATGCTTTCCTCTACACCTGCTTGATAAAATGGAAACTTCCATATGTCCTCATTAATGGTATTTGGGTCAATGAACCCAATGCCATAGCGTCCAGATTTTTTCATTTCATACATCTTCATCCTGCATATAATACCACAGAAAAGAATATAGTGATAATTACATGTAATGATTGATCAAAATTATCACTACATAATTAGCTTGAGACTTAAATTACAGAAAGAAATCACTTACGTGCATAATAGCAACTCGATTTATAGACTTGTCGAGTGCGTCTTGATTGTATAACTGAAAAAGTTCTGTATACTCAATGGACAGAGCTTTCTCATGGTAATAATGCTCTTCTTGACATTCATCATGAGGGACACTCGATTGGAAATCTTGATAATGTTCATGTACCATTGATGCAATTCATACATTCTCGTTGGGAGGTCCTTGACCTTGTCTGGATAGACCAAAGGTTGGCCCCAGGCATATTTCCATTTTCTTTCCGATTCTTTAAGCGGAGACATGGGCTCGACTTCGAGGAGTTGTCCAACAGAGATCTTGAGCATTTTAGCCTGCATTATATGCTCCTCCGTTATTACCACATCGCCTCATTGGGAACGCTTACGGTTTGCCCACAATAATATTTGGCGCGCGTACTCCTCTCATGTGTTGTTGGCACAACAAGCGGGGATCGCTTACTACTGTTCTCCCAAATTGGGAACGGTTTTCCCAAGATTTTTCCAAATTGCTTGTTGCCTCGAGCTCGAGCTCGCTTCCTTCTTTAGCCGTTCTCGATGTAATTTCCTGATTTGGCGCTCATAGTCCGAGTCAACAGGCTTGGGAGCTGGTTCTCTAGCCATACGAATGAAGTGGTGAATTACTTTCTCAGGCACTTTCTCCTTTGGCGGCGGTGCAGTTTCGTCCAAAATGGGCGCCCACTTGGGTTTGCACTATGGCTGTGTTTTGCTCCTCGGTCATGTCGTAAGGCCTCCGAGGAAGAGGAGCGAGGTTTGGACCATATTTGTATCGCTTGTCTCCTTTGTACTTCTGAACTACCTCGACTGCGTGCCGCTCGCACCAAAGCTGCGGCATGTCTCTTCTGCGATTCTTTGAGGCAGCGGAGGCAGCGGAGGCCGACGTGGAGTTGGACCAGAGAAGTGGCTGACGATGTGCCGGACTTGAAGCAGGAGGTGTGGCCTGACACGGCGCCGGACTTGAAACCGGAGAAGTGGCATGACGCTGTGCCGGACTTGAAACTGGAGGAGTCAGCTCACGCGTTCGGGGACTTGGAGGAGGTGGCGGACTTCGAGGAGAAGTCGTCTCACGCGTTCGTGGACTTGGAGGAGCGGGAGTCTGCTGACTCGGTGGCGGACTTCGAGGAGTCGGCAGACGAGGCGGTGTCGGTGGACTTTGAAAGATGATGCAATCCTTTCTCCATAGGATGATACGATGTATGGCCTCTCCCGTGTCGCCGTCTTCACTTCCAGGAATGTCAAGCGTTAGCCCCGAATATGGGTCCACCACTTCATCAACCATGACACGAGCATAGCCCTCTGTAATTGGGATGCGATGGTAGGTTGCTTCGGGGGTCACTGGAAAAGCAACGTCGTCCGCCACCTTCATGGATATGTTTTTCATTTTGGAGTGTAGCTCATAGTTAGTGTTCTCTATGATGTCATCCACAGGGTATGTATCCAGCAGTGTGTCACCCGAGGCAGAACCAACGCTGCTTCTCGGCATGGATGGGACGGTGCTATCCAATGCTGGACGATCATCCGCTTGTCGCCGCCACGCCGAGACCCCCTTTCCGGCTAAGTGAGTCGATCTGCTTCTTCTTTGGAATTTGAGTGCCAGTCCGTGTGCCTTGCTTCTAGGCCTTGAAGGCGTTACGCATCCTGCTTCCTCTACTCCTCCTCCAGCTTCCTCTTCTTCTCCTCCTCCATCTTCTTTCTTGCACGAGACCAGAGTCGCTATTCCAAATCGAAAAGCCCTCATACCAGGGAATAACGCCCATGCCTCGTGTTCTTCCCGGGTGTTCAGGATTTCCCAGGGCGCACGTAAGCTCGTCGTTCTCTCTGTTGGGCGTGAACACCCCCACTCGAGCTTCTTCTTTTGCGTCAAGTATCTTTTGTTCGGCTCCTTTTAGACTTGCCTTCTTCGAAACCAGGCCTGTCTTCGGGTCCAACGCCCCCATGCGCATAGAACCAAGTTACGCACTGGGGCCAGCTCCTAGTAATCGGAGTGACCCTGCACCCTCCATCTCTTGCTCAGACTTATCCCACTTAGGCAATCCCACCGCGTAGCCACCGGACCCAGCCTATGGAATCGCATCATTCTTGCGGCATTTGCCTTGTTTTTCATCGACCGTTCCTTAGATAATTCTGAATCCTTGAAGGTCACGAAATCGTCCCGATGTTCTCTTTGCTTCTCCGGTGTTCCCTTGAAATCTGGAGTCTTCCTTTCATTAGCTAGGTAGTTGGCCCATACAGTTTTCTTGTGGGTGTTGAATGCAATTGCCATCTTCTTAAGAGCAATGACCTTGACTTTCTCCACATCTCGCTTTAGTGAAATGATCTGGTAGGGTGAAATGTTCCATCAAAGATTTCACCAGTCTTTTTGGCCCTCACATCGACTCCAAGTAACACACGGACGTTTAGTCTTTGGCTCTTTCCATTCTTGAATGGACATCGAGTTTGTCCTTCACAAGAACTCCGTGACCGACGAGTCCACTTGTCCGCAACGTTCTTAGGCGTTAGGGGTTCGCCACTAAGTTTGGTGGATTTGATGTGGTACTTTACACCATCCTTCAACAATCTGCCCGGGCCTCGCTTTGTCTTGCTATCTGTAGAAGCAGATATGCTCGATCCGGAGGGCTGAAAGAAGAAAGATCGATTCGTTAATATATCTTCAATAAAAAAACATGTGATGATCACCAGGATGCATGCTTATATAAATATACCTCGCCGGAAGTCTTTGTTATTTGAAGATCAGCATTGTCTGTGTCATCACAAACATTGTCTGTGTCATCATAATCATAGTTCATGACTTCATCAGCTCGGTCGTCGAGATCGAATATCTTTTCATCACCCTCTCCGGTATTGTTCAGATATTGGGAGCCGTCATCTTCATTCAGATCATATAGCCTATGAGGGCTGCGTATGATGTCGAACAATTCCTCTTCTCTCTCTCTGCCGGTATTGTCCGCCATAGCTTTTACTTTACTAATTAATACAGAAGAAATATAAAACAATTTAGTATTCAAATTATAATGCATGGATGCAATTAATCAATAAGGAAAAATTGAATCTCGAATACATCGTCTCGAATATATAATCTCAAATACATCATCGTCTTAATATATATAATCTCGAATACATCGTCTCGAATATTATATATCGAATACATCACTGGCTAGGTACATAATAAATATTGAGTACTACAAAAGAATCTAGTGCGCCACTCGCGGTTCACAGGGCGCCAGCGGTGCACACCCAAAGAGAAGGAACCATCACAGATCATATCTCCGGTCATCTCGCCAAAGAACCCGCCAAGTAGTGGAGTACTGACGTCGTCCATAGCAGCCATGTAGCGATGGGCGTGCTCATCTTCCTCCCTAAACGGCGACGCACCACCTCCGGCAGGGCCGGGCTGCCTTCTGCACGAATGTGGCCCACGCTAACGCCACCAAAGAAGATCGGGGTTGACGACGGACCCGAGGTCGGGTTCCTCACCAAGCGGCGCGCCTCCGTGTAGCACCTCCAGTGCCAGCCGGCCGGAGCCAGTCCGGACATGGGTCCTCTCAAGGTGACGCCGTCATGAACGGGTCGATGGCGAGGATGCGGGCCGGGCATATCATCGAGAACAAATATTATATGCCCGCATAAAAAGTAACATTTTTAAATGATTGGATTGTGATAACTAAAATTCTATATATATGCAAATTCTAACAATTTGACATTAATCTAATTCATCTAACTAAAACTAATTCTAAAATTTCCTGATTATATAACTAACATTTCTATAACAATTCTAATATTTATATAACTAAAACAGAAAAATTGCTAACATTTCTATAAATATTTCTATAACTAAAAAACAGAAAACATTTATAACATTTCTATATAACTAACATTTCTAATATTTATATAACTAAAAAACAGAAAAAGTTTTAACATTTCTATAACTAAAAAACAGAAAAATTTATAACAAACAAACTAATAATGTGTGTGTGTGTGTCGTGTGTGTGTGTGTGTGTGTGTGTGTGTGTAGTGTGTGTGTGTGTGGACATGGCGGCCGGGGCGAGCTCACCGGCGAGGCGGATTTACGCGGCGAAGGCGGCGACGGACGGGCGGCGGCGACGACGGGCGGGAGCGGCGCGGCGACGGGACGACGGAGACGGGACGGCCGGGCGGCGACGCCGACGGGCGGGACGAGGGGCCGGGTCGGCGACGAGGGGCGGGGGCGGCGACGTCGACGGGGACGATGTCGATCGGGGCAGGGCGGCGCGACGGAGGGAGGAAACAGAGGGAAGAAACAGAGGGAAACTGAATTTTTTTCAAGTGTTGTATATATAGGATGGACCTTTAGTACCGGTTGGAGCCACCAACCGGTACTAAAGGTCTGTTTTGGCCAGGCCAAGTGGCGGGAAGCGCCCCTCTTTTAGTACCGGGTGGTTGTTGGGGAACGCAGTAATTTCAAAAATTTTCCTACGATCACGCAAGACCATGGTGATGGCATAGCAACGAGAGGGGAGAGTGTTCGTCCACGTACCCTCGTAGACCGAAAGCGGAAGCGTTATAACAACGCGGTTGATGTAGTCGCATGCGTCTTCACGATCCGACCGATCCAAGCACCGAACGTGACGGCACCTCCGAGTTACGCACACGCTCATTTCGATGACGATCCCGGACTCCGATCCAGAAAGTGTCGGGATGAGTTCCACAAGACGACGGCGTGGTGACAATGTTGATGCTCCACCGACGCGGGGCTTCGCCTAAGCTCCATGACGATATGACTTCTCCGTGGCAGGCTTCGCCTAAGCTCTCTGACGATATGACCGAAGTGGAATATGGTGGAGGGGCACCGCACACGGCTAAGGAACGATCCAGAGATCAACTTGTGTAGCCTGGGTGCCCCCCGCCTCGTGATATAAAGGAGCCAAGGGGAGGTGGCCGCCCAAGGGGGCGCGCAAGGAGTCCTACTCCTCCCGAGTAGGACTCCCTCCAATCCTAGTTGGACTAGGATTCCTGAGGGGGAAAGAGAGAGAGGGGCCGGCCCACCTTTCCTAGTCCTAATAGGACTAGGGAAGGGGGGGCGCGCCACCTAGGGCTGGCCCTCTCTCCTTTCCACTAAGGCCCACTATGGCCCATGTAGTTCCCGGGGTTCCGTAACCTCCGTACTAAGAATTCTCGATTTCACTCGGAACCCTTCCAAGTCCAAACATAGGCTTCCAATATATCAATCTTTATGTCTCGACCATTTCGAGACTCCTCGTCATGTCCGTGATCACATCCGGACTCGAACAAACTTCGTGCATCAATACTTATAAACTCATTATGAACCGTCATCGAAACGTTAAGCGTGCGGACCCTACGGGTTCGAGAACTATGTAGACATGACCTAGAACCATTCTCGGTCAATAACCAATAAGCGGAACCTGGATGCCCATATTGGTTCCTACATATTCTACGAAGATCTTTATCGGTCAAACCGCATAACGACATACGTTGTTCCCTTTGTCATCGGTATGTTACTTACCCGAGATTCGATCGTCGGTATCCAATACCTAGTTCAATCTCGTTACCGGTAAGTCTCTTTACTCGTTCCGTAATACATCATCTCACAACTAACTCATTAGTTGTAATGCTTGCAAGGCTTAAGTGATGTGCATTACCGAGAAGGCACGGAGATACCTCTCCGAGCAATCGGAGTGACAAAACCTAATCTCGAAATACGCCAACCCAACAAGTACCTTTGGAGACACCTGTAATACTCCTTTATAATCACCCGATTCGTTGTGACGTTTGGTAGTACCCAAAGTGTTCCTCCGTAAACGGAGTTGCATAATCTCATAGTTACAGGAACATGTATGGGTCATGAAGAAAGCATTAACATACTAAACGATCAAGTGTTAAGCTAACGGAATGGGTCATGTCAATCAGATCATTCTACTAATGATGTGACCTTGTTAATCAAATAACAACTCCTTGTTCATGGTTAGGAAACATAACCATCTTTGATTAACAAGCTAGTTAAGTAGAGGCATACTAGTGACATATTGTTTGTCTATATATTCACACATGTATTATGTTTCCGGTTAATACAATTCTAGCATGAATAATAAACATTTATCATGATATAAGGAAATAAATAATAACTTTATTATTGCCTCTAGGGCATATTTCCTTCAGTCTCCCACTTGCACTAGAGTCAATAATCTAGATTACAAAGTAATGATCTTAACACCCATGGAGTCTTGGTGCTGATCATGTTTTGCTCGTGGAAGAGGCTTAGTCAATCTGGTCTGCAACATTCAGATCCGTGTGTATTTTGCAAATCTCTATGTCTCCCACTTGGACTTGGTCCCGAATGGAATTGAAGCGTCTCTTGATGTGCTTGGTCCTCTTGTGAAATCTGGATTCCTTTGCCAAGGCAATTGCACCAGTATTGTCACGTAAGATCTTCATCGGTCCCGATGCACTAGGTATGACACCTAGATCGGAAATGAACTCTTTCATCCAGACTCCTTCATTCGCTGCTTCCGGAAGCAGCTATGTACTCCGCTTCACATGTAGATCCCGCCACGACGCTTTGTTTAGAATCGCACCAACCGACAGCTCCACCGTTTAATAAAAACACGATCCGGTTTGCGATTTAGAATCGTCCGGATCGGTGTCAAAGCTTGCATCGACGTAACCATTTACGACTAGCTCTTTGTCACCTCCATATACGAGAAACATATCCTTAGTCCTTTTCGTGTATTTCAGGATGTTCTTGACCGCTGTCGATGATCCATTCTGGATTACTTTGGTACCTTCCTGCCAAGCTTATAGCTAAGCATACGTCGTGTCCGGTACACGACATTGCATACATGATAGAGCCTATGGCTGAAGCATAGGAACATCTTTCATCTTCTCTCTATCTTCTGCTGTGGTCGGGCATTGAGTCTTACTCAATCTTATACCTTGCAACACAGTGCAAAAACCTTTCTTTGCTCGATCCATTTTGAACTTTTCAAAATTTTATCAAGGTATGTGCTTTGTGAAAGTCCAATTAAGCGTCTTGATCTGTCTCTATAGATCTTGATGCCCAATATGTAAGCAGCTTCACCGAGGTCTTTCATTGAAAAACTTTTATTCAAGTATCCTTTTATGCCATCCAGAAATTCTATATCATTTCCAATTAATAATATGTCGTCCACATATAATATCGTAAATGCTACAGAGCTCCCACTCACCTTCTTGTAAATACAAAGCTTCTCCAAAAGTCTCAGATAAACCCATATGCTTTGATCACACTATCAAAGCGTTTATTCCAACTCCGAGAGGCTTGCACCGCACCATAAATTGATCGTTGGAGCTTGCACACTTTGTTAGCACCTTTTGGATCGACAAAACCTTCTGGTTGCATCATATACAACTCTTCTTCTAGAAATCCATTCAAGAATGCAGTTTTACATCCATTTGCCAAATTTCATAATCATAAAATGCGGCAATTGCTAACATGATTCGGACAGACTTAAGCATCGCTACGGGTGAGAAAGTCTCATCGTAGTCAACCCCTTGAACTTGTCGAAAACCTTTCGCAACAAGTCGAGCTTTGTAGACAGCTACATTACCATCGGCGTCTGCCTTCTTCTTAAAGATCCATTTATTTTCAATGGCTTGCCGATCATCGGGCAAGTCAACCAAAGTCCAAACTTTGTTCTCATACATGGATCCCATCTCAGATTTCATGGCTTCCAGCCATTTCATGAATCTGGGCTCACCATCGCTTCTTCATAGTTTGTAGGTTCGCCATGGTCAAGTAACATGACTTCCGAATAGGATTACCGCATTCACTGGTGCGTATTTTATTCTGGGTCGACCCTCTGAGGTTCGAGAGTAACTTGATCTCAAGCTTCATGATCATCATCATTAGTTTCTTCACTAATTGGTGTAGTTGTCACAGAACCATTTCTTGTGATGAACTACTTTCCAATAAGGGAGCAGATACATGATTATCTCATCAAGTTCTACTTTCCTCCCACTCACTTCTTTCGAGAGAAACTCTTTCTCTAGAAAGGATCCAAATTTAGCAACGAAAATCTTGCCTTCAGATTCTGTGATAGAAGGTGTACCCAACAGTTTCCTTTGGGTATCCTATGAAGACACATTTTTCCGATTTGGGTTCGAGCTTATCCGTTGAAGTTTCTTCATATAAGCATCGCAGCCCCAAACTTTAAGAAACGACAACTTTGGTTTCTTGCCAAACCACAGTTCATAAGGCGTCGTCTCAACGGATTTTGACGGTGTCCTATTTAACGTGAATGCGGCCGTCTCTAAAGCATAACCCCAAAACGATAGCGGTAAATCGGAAATAGACATCATAGATCGCACCATATCTAGTAAAGCACGACACGACGTTCGACACACCATTTCTCTGTGGTGTTCGGGTGGCGTGAGTTGCGAAAACTATTCCACATTGTTTCAAATGTAAACCAAACTCAGAACTCAAATATTCACCTCCACGATCAGATCGTAGAAACTTTATTTTCTTGTCACGATGATTTTCTACTTCACTCTGAAATTCTTTGAACTTTTCAAATGTTTCAGATTTGTGTTTCATTAAGTAGATATACCCATATCTGCTCAAATCATCTGTGAAGGTGAGGAAATAACGATACCCGCCACAAGTGCCTCAATATTCATTGGACCACAAACATCAAGATGTATGATTTCCAACAAATCAGTTGCTCGCTCCATAGTTCCGGAGAACGGCGTTTTAGTCATCTTGCCCATGAGGCACGGTTCGCAAGTACCAAGTGATTCATAATCAAGTGATTCCGAAGCCCATCAAGATGGAGTTTCTTCATGCGTTTTACAATCGATATGACCTAAACGGCAAGTGCCACAAATAAGTTGCACTATCATTATCAACTCTACATCTTTTGGTTTCAACATTATGAATATGTGTATCACTATCGTCGAGATTCAACAAGAATAGACCATTCTTCAAGGGTGCATGACCATAAAAGATATTATTCATATAAATAGAACAACCATTATTCTCTCGATTTAAATGAATAACCGTCTCGCATTAAACAAGATCCAGATATAATGTTCATGCTCAACGCGGCACCAAATAACAATTATTTAGGTCTAAAACTAATCCCGAAGGTAGATGTAGAGGTAAGCGTGCCGACCGCGATCACATTGACTTTGGAACCATTTCCCACGCCAAGATCGTCACCTCGTCCTTTGCCGGTGCTCGTCTATTCCGTAGTCCCTGCTTTGAGTTGCAAATATTAGCAATGTAACCCGATCAAATACCAGTGCTACTACGAGCTCTAGTAAGGTACACATCAATAACATGTATATCACATATACCTTTGTTCACCTTGCCATCCTTTTATCCGCCAAATACTTGGGGCAGTTCCGCTTCCAAAGGTCCGGTCTGCTTGCGGTAAAAACACTCGATTTCAGGCTTAGGTCCGGACTTGGGTTTCTTCTCTTGATCAAGAACTTTCTTGCTGTTCTTTTGAAGTTTCCTTCTTCTTCCCTTTGCCCTTTTTCTTGAAACTAGTGGTCTTGTTGACCATCAACACTTGATGCTCTTTCTTGATTTCTACCTCCGCGGCTTTTAGCATCGCGAAGAGCTCGAGGAATTGTCTTAGTCATCCCTTGCATATTATAGTTCATCACGAAGCTCTTGTAGCTTGGTGGCGTTGATTGGAGAATTTCATCGATGACACTATCATCCGGAAAATTAACTCCCAAATTGAATTAAGTGATTGTTATACCTGCACATTTTGAGTATGTGTTCACCGACGTAACTATTCTCCTCCATCTTGCAGCTATAGAACTTATTGGAGACTTCATATCTCTCAATCCGCATTTGCTTGAAATATTAACTTCAACTCCTGGAACATCTCATATGCTCCATGACGCTCAAAACGTCGTTGAAGACCCGGTTCTAAGCCGTAAAGCATGGCACACCGAACTATAGAGTAGTCATCACCGCTCTGCTTTGCCGCGTTCATAACTTCTCGCTCAAGATCTGCAGCAGTTCGCTACCCACGGTGCTTCCGGGGACGTAATTTTTACGTGCAGCAATGAGGATAATCCTCAAATTACGGACCAGTCCGTGTAATTGCTACCATCATCTTTCAACTTTGCTTTCTCAAGGAACGCATTAAAATTCAACGGAACAACAACACGAGCCATCTATCTACAAGAAACATAGACAAGCAAAATACTATCAGTACTAAGTTCATGATAAATTTAAGTTCAATTAATCATATTAAAAACTCCCACTTAGACAGACATCTCTCTAGTCATCTAAGTGATCACGTGATCCATATCAACTAAACCGTGTCCGATCATCACGTGAGACGGAGTAGTTTCAACGGTGAACATCACTATGTTGATCATATCTACTATATGATTCACGTTCGACCTTTCGGTCTCCGTGTTCCGAGGCCATATCTGTTATATGCTAGGCTCGTCAAGTTTAACTCCGAGTATTCCGCGTGTGCAACTGTTTTGCACCCGTTGTAGATGGACGAGAACTTATCACACCCGATCATCACGTGGTGTCCGGGTACTACTGAACTTTGGCAACGGTGCATACTGTGGAGAACACTTCTTGATAATTTTTAGTGAGAGATCATCTTATAATGCTACCGTCAATCAAAGCAAGATAAGATGCATAAAGGATAAACATCACATGCAATCAATATAAGTGATATGATATGGTCATCATCATCTTGTGCTTGTGATCTCCATCGCCAAGCACCGTCATGATCACCATCGTCACCGGCGCGACACCTTGATCTCCATCGTAGCATCGTTGTCGCCTCGCCAATCTTATGCTTCCACGACTATCACTACCGTTTAGTAATAAAGTAAAGCATTACATCGTGATTGCATTGCATACAATAAAGCGACAACCATATGGCTCGCCACGATTGCCGATAACTCGGTTACAAAACATGATCATCTCATACAATAAAATATAGCATCACGTCTTGACCATATCACATCACAACATGCCCTGCAAAAACAAGTTAGACGTCCTCTACTTTGTTGTTGCAAGTTTTACGTGGCTGCTACGGGCTGAGCAAGAACCGTTCTTACCTACGCATCAAAACCACAACGATAGTTTGTCAAATAGACTCCGTTTAACCTTCTCAAGGACCCGCGTATGCCACACTCGGTTCAACTAAAGTTGGAGAGACAGTCTTCCGCAAGCCATCTATGTGCAAAGCACGCCGAGGGAACCGGTCTCGCGTAAGCGTCTGCGTAAGGTTGGTCCGGATCGTCTCGCCCAACAATACCGCTGAACCAAAGTATGACATCTTTGGTAGGCAGTATGACTTGTATCGCCCACAACTCACTTGTGTTCTACTCGTGCATATGACATCAACGCATAAAACCAGGCTCGGATGCCACCGCTGGGGAACGCAGTAATTTCAAAAATTTTCCTCACGATCACGCCAAGACCATGGTGATGGCATAGCAACGAGAGGGGAGAGTGTTCGTCCACGTGCACTCGTGAACCCGAAAGTGGAAGCGTTATAACAACGCGGTTGATGTAGTCGTCGTCTTCACGATCCGACCGATCCAAGCACCGAACGTCACGGCACCTCCGAGTTCTGCACACGTTCAGCTCGATGGCGATCCCGGACTCCGATCCGGCAAAGTGTCGAGGATGAGTTCCACAAGACGACGCGTGGTGACAATGTTGATGCTCCACCGATGCAGGGCTTCGCCTAAGCTCCGCGACGATATGACTTCTCCGCGCAGGCTTCGCCTAAGCTCTACGACGATATGACCGAAGTGGAATATGGTGGAGGGGCACCGCCTGACACGGCTAAGGAACGATCCGTAGATCAACTTGTGTGTTACGGGGTGCCCCCGCCTCGTGATATAAAGGAGCCAAGGGGAGGTGGCCGCCCAAGGGGGAGGCGCAAGGAGTCCTACTCCTCCGGGAGTAGGACTCCCTCCAATCCTAGTTGGACTAGGATTCCGGAGGGAAAGAGAGAGAGGGGGCGGCCCACCTTTCCTAGTCCTAATAGGACTAGGGAAGGGGGGGCGCGACCACCTAGGGCTGGCCCTCTCTCCTTTCCACTAAGGCCCACTATGGCCCATGTAGTTCCCGGGGTTCCGTAACCTCCCGGTACTCGATAAATTCCGATTTCACTCGGAACCCTTCCAAGTCCAAACATAGGCTTCCAATATATCAATCTTTATGTCTCGACCATTTCGAGACTCCTCGTCATGTCCGTGATCACATCCGGGACTCGAACAAACTTCGTGCATCAATACTTATAAACTCATTATGAACTGTCATCGAAACGTTAAGCGTGCGGACCCTACGGGTTCGAGAACTATGTAGACATGACCTAGAACCATTCTCGGTCAATAACCAATAGCGGAACCTGGATGCCCATATTGGTTCCTACATATTCTACGAAGATCTTTATCGGTCAAACCGCATAACGACATACGTTGTTCCCTTTGTCATCGGTATGTTACTTACCCGAGATTCGATCGTCGGTATCCAATACCTAGTTCAATCTCGTTACCGTAAGTCTCTTTACTCGTTCGTAATACATCATCTCACAACTAACTCATTAGTTGTAATGCTTGCAAGGCTTAAGTGATGTGCATTACCGAGAAGGCTGGAGATACCTCTCCAGAGCAATCGGAGTGACAAAACCTAATCTCGAAATACGCCAACCCAACAAGTACCTTTGGAGACACCTGTAATACTCCTTTATAATCACCCGATTCGTTGTGACGTTTGGTAGTACCCAAAGTGTTCCTCCAGAACGGGGTTGCATAATCTCATAGTTACAGGAACATGTATGGGTCATGAAGAAAGCATTAACATACTAAGCGATCAAGTGTTAAGCTAACGGAATGGGTCATGTCAATCAGATCATTCTACTAATGATGTGACCTTGTTAATCAAATAACAACTCCTTGTTCATGGTTAGGAAACATAACCATCTTTGATTAACAAGCTAGTTAAGTAGAGGCATACTAGTGACATATTGTTTGTCTATATATTCACACATGTATTATGTTTCCGGTTAATACAATTCTAGCATGAATAATAAACATTTATCATGATATAAGGAAATAAATAATAACTTTATTATTGCCTCTAGGGCATATTTCCTTCAGTGGTGGCTCCAACCGGTACTAAAGGGGGGGGGGGTCTTTAGTACCGGTTGAAGCCACGACCCGGTACTAAAGGGGTGCTACTGCTCTAGGCGGTGCTAAGTTTAGTCCCACCTCGCTACCCGAGGGGCTACCGCACTAGTTTATAAGCCTCGGTCTGGTAGCTCTCTCGAGCTCCTCTCCCAAGCAGCCCACTGGGCCTACCTGTCCTCTTCTACCACAGCCAGGCCTCTTGGGCCTTCTTGGGCCTGCATCCCGCCCAACTAAAGATTGTGTTACTAGTCGATGCACCGCTTTGGCCCAAAGAGGCGGGCTTTTTATTTTCTTAATTTTTTTCGCTTTATTTATTTTTGTTTTATTTATTTTTGAGTTGTTTTTGCTGTATTTAGAGTTTCTTTGTGAATATTTTTGCTTTAGGTACAAAAAATTACAAACTTTCTGTTAGTGCCGGTAGTTTTCAAATTTGAATAGTTTAAACTTTGAATTATTTGAAATTTGTGTGAATCGCTAGTTTGTGAATAACTTAACTTTGAAAAAAGTTTTTTCAGCGATTCTTTTTTCTTATGTTTAATATTAGTGTGTTTTATCATTATATTCAATTTGGTAATGCTTAGGTTATTTAAAAAATGAAATGCCTTTGTAACAGTTCAGTTTTGGTCGGAAACCGTGATACTTCGAAAGAGATTGTCCATTTTGTACACGAAGTGTATCCAGTTTTTTTCGTAACCCTCTCTACTTTTTTGCACATGCTATTTGTATGAAATTATGATACCATGCCAACTTTCAACCTTTTCTGAGTTCATTTGAAATGCTTTTCAATTTCAGGGTCATTTAGCTGGAAAAAATCAAGAATGCATGAAAAGAATTTGTTTGCACATAAAATTTCTTCGCGTTTCAAATGCCAAAACACATAATTAACTACCCTAACTATTACAGACATTCCCTCCGGGTGTGAAACACGGAAGAAAGTGATGATAGTGAAGCCGATCACATCCTGCATCTTTGGGTGTGAAACTTTTTCTTCAGCGTGTGTCCCTTTGCGCGTATTCATGGAAAATCTTCATCATTTAACTGGATGCTCGGGTCAATATTCACCGTGAATGGAGCAATTTCATCAAACTTTTCATAATCTTCGACATGTCCTGTCTTGTCATCCACTCCCATGATGTTTCTTTTTCCTGAAAGAACTATGTGGCGCTTTGGCTCGTCGTATGATCCATTCGCTTCCTTATCTTTTCTTTTTCTCGGCCTGGTAGTGTAAGTGCATCTAGTGCCCCTTAGTGATTTTGGTGTATTGAAGACTTATAGGTTAAGAGACTAATGTGTTTATGAGTGCACACAGGTCTATAAGTCTATGAGGAGTTTGATATTTACAGAGAAAGTCGACCCCTAAAAATGAAGTTCTTCGACTAAAGACTTTGATATTCTGAAGACTTTGAAAGTGAAGAAATTGGTGTGACCTTGAAGACTTGGTATTCATTTGAGGAACATGAAGCGTGAAGACTTTTGTTTTCGTTGTTTCGCTTTTCTCTTTCTTGAGTCATAGGAAACACCGTCTTTGTTAAAGGGGTCGAGGAAATACTAAGGAAAAATTTCCATGTGATGCTCAACTCAAAATCCTACACCTACCAATCCCTTCGAGTGAAGCCTTTGGAAATCTCATACAAGAGAGTCATTTTCTTCGATGTGAGACGAAGTTCTTCCGGTCGCCGAGGGATTTGTTCGACTAAGGAGTTAGGAATTCGCCAAAGGTCGGATTGCCTACATAGTGAGGAACATGATAGCCCCGAGGAATTTGAGATTCAAATTTCCGACCGTTGTTGTCTTCTTGGCACCTGTCCCAAAATATCTTATCCACCTAACGGTCATATCATTGAAGGGCATTTATGTCTTATCATGTCGGGCTGCTCCCTAGGCTATAAATAGCCGCCTCCTACAACCACTATGATGTAGGGCGGAACCCTACGTGGATGATCTTTCACGTTGGAGCGGATCCTACGGGGAATCACGAAGAACACGCGGAAGAACAAGAGGGAAACACGGAGGAAACGAGAGAGATCGCTAAACCAACAAGGAATCAATCACACAAGTGCTAGATCATCTAACACAAAGAGGTACATATGATCCACAATCAACAAAGGTAAGGATACACGAGTAGCCGATCTTCTCCGAGAGGAGGTCTTGATGGGGTCCACCCTAGAAGGGGTCTTGAATCCGCTTGGGGATCTTCTCCCAGAGGTCCCGAGCTCCGAGGAGAAGTAACCAAGTGGATGAGCAAGGCTCTCACACAAACATGAGCTAAACCTAAGCTAACCCTAGAAAGAGGAAAGGGAACAAGTATATATAGTCTCGGCGAAGGGTACAAGGGACAAGGCCACGAGGCATGATGGCAGTGGGGAGGCCGGACGTCAGGCGTCGGGCCGGATGTCCGGGCCTTGAGGCGCCGGATGTCGGGCTCTCGGCCGGATGTCCGGGCTGGGGCGACCGTTTCAGCCGAATCGGGAAAGGGGCGCCGGATTTCCGGGCTGGGGCCCGGATATCCGGGCTGGGGGCCGGATGTCCGGGCTTGGACGCCGGATGTCCGGGCTTGGACGCCGGATGTCCGGGCCCTGGAGACTTGGCCAGATTGGATCCTGTTGAGGTAGAAGCTCCAGGGGCCGGATGTCCGGGGCCATGGCCGGATGTCCGGGGCCTGGAAGGTGTTCTTGGCCTTCTCCATTGGTTCTCTTCATCCGCGGACTTGGTGGCTTGTCCATCTTCACGTGCATCCTCGGGAGGTTCCCTTGACACCTAATCATGCATAGCATATCGGACTTAGGTAGTAGCCATGTCTCGAGTGGATCATATGTGATATCAATAAGGAAAGAGGTCACCTCGTTCTCGAGAGCTCTAGCTCTAGCTCGTGTCATGGGTCCTCTTGGCTCTTGATGAGACGGTTGTAAGTCCATGGGGATGATCGTGGGATGCTCCGCATCATCTCCCCCCCCCTTGGGAGAGATCCGACCTCGGATCAAAAGCTTCATCTCCATGGAATGGTGCGAGGTCCTTGACGTTGAAGATGTCGCTCACGTTGTATTTGTCTCGAGGTAGGTCGATCTTGTAGGCGTTGTTGTTGTAGCGTGCTAGCACCTTGAAAGGTCCATCGGCTCGAGGGAGAAGCTTGGACTTTGCGTTCTTTGGGGAAGCGGTCCTTGCGAAGGTGTAGCCACACGAGATCAACAATGTTGAAGACGATGGGTTGCTTGTTGGCGTTGAGCTTGTTTGCTTGACGTTGTACTTGGCGCTCAATGGTGTGCCTTGTGTCTTCGTGCATCTTCTTGATGTAGCTTGCTCGTTCACTTGCATCCATGTTGGTGCGCTCGTGGAGAGTAAGTGGTAGAATATCCAATGGGGACAAGGGGTTGAAACCATAGACGACCTCGAAGGGGGACTTGCCGGTAGTTGAATGTCTTGCACGATTGTAGGCGTACTCGGCGATGGGTAGACATGCTTCCCATTCCTTGATGTTCTTCTTTATCAAGACACGAAGTAGAGTGGATAGTGTGCGGTTTGTCACCTCCGTTTGGCCATCGGTTTGAGGATGGTATGACGAGGAGAACAAGAGCTTGATTCCGAGCTTGGCGCATAGGGTCTTCCAAAATTAACTCAAGAACTTGACGTCACGATCGGAGACGATTGTCTTTGGTACGCCATGGAGTCGCAAGATTTCCCTACAAAAGAGAGTGGCAACATGTGAAGCATCGTCTATCTTGTTGCAAGGTATGAAATGTGCCATCTTAGAAAATCTATCCACAACAACAAAGACGGAATCCTTGCCATTTTGAGTCCTAGGCCAACCAAGTACAAAATCCATACTAATGTCTTCCCATGGTTGATATGGAATAGGGAGAGGCATGTAAAGACCATGCGATTGAGCTTTAGACTTAGCTTTGCGACATGTATAGCATCGGTTGGTGAAGCGTGAGACGTCGCGGAACATCTTGGGCCAAAAGTAGTTGGTGGAGAGCGTGGCGAATGTCTTGTCGTGTCCAAAGTGTCCCATGAGTCCGCCTCTATGAGCCT
The DNA here is from genome assembly GCA_021605145.1 of Aegilops bicornis. Lineage (NCBI taxonomy): Eukaryota > Viridiplantae > Streptophyta > Magnoliopsida > Poales > Poaceae > Aegilops > Aegilops bicornis. The sequence continues at coordinate 678,166,512 of CM038675.1, forward strand.
CTTGCAAAAGGAGCAAACGAAGAGAAGACTCGGGAATGCAAAGTTTGTTAGCTCTCATAAGGTAACCATCCTTGATGCAATATTGTTCCCAAGACGTATGCGTGAAACACTTAGCATAAGGAGAAGCAAAAGATGGATCATGCTCATACAAGTCTTTTATATGCTCAAAACCAATAACATTCAACTCAAGTTGAGTGACAAGCATGCATATGCGTGAAAGCGCGTCGGCAACTACGTTTTCTTTAACCTTAATGTACTTGATCACATAAGGAAAAGATTCAATGAATTCACTCCATTTTGCATGACGATTGTTCAATTTAGTTTGACCTTTGAGGTACTTAAGTGTTTCATGATCGGTATGGATGACAAACTCATGAGGTCTAAGGTAATGTTCCCAAACATGTAGCACACGCACTAAAGCATACAATTCTTTGTCATAGATGGGATAATTAAGTTGAGCACCGGAGAGTTTTTCACTAAAATAAGCAATGGCTCGTTTTACATGCATCAAAACTCCACCAAAACCCGTACCACATGCATCACAATGAACCTCAAAAGTTTTGTCAAAATTGGGCAAAGCAAGAATCGGAGCATGAGTAAGCAAAGACTTGAGCTCATCAAAAGCGGTTGATTGCAAAGTTCCCCAAACAAAGGGAGTATTCTTCTTGCTCAAAGCATGCAAAGGAGCGACAATTGTGCTAAAATCTTTCACAAAGCGACGATAGAAACCCGCAAGACCAAGAAAACTTCGCACTTGTTGCAAATTGGTGGGTTGGGGCCAAGTTTTAATTGCTTCAATTTTAGATTCATCAACATGGACACCCTTTGAGGAAACTACAAAACCCAAGAAAACCACTTTGTCAACTCCGAAAGTGCATTTTTTCAAGTTTGCATAAAGGCTTTCCTTGCGAAGAGTTTGCAACACAGATTTTACATGATTGATGTGCTCTTTCATGGTTTTGCTAAACACAAGAATATCATCAAAGTAAACCACAACAAAGACTCCAATATAAGGACGAAGCACATGATGCATAAGACGCACAAAAGTACCGGAGCTTCCGAAGACCCATAGGCATCACTAACCATTCATATAATCCAAATTTGGTTTTGAAAGAAGTTTTCCATTCATCACCCTCTTGTATGCGTATTTGATAATAGCCACTTTTAAGATCAATTTTTGAGAAAAAGTTGGCTCCACTAAGTTCATCAAGCATATCATCTAAGCGAGGAATGGGATGCCTATATCGAACGGTGATAGCATTGATAGGTCTACAATCGGAACACAAGCGGAAACTTCCATCGGGCTTAGGCACAAGAATAACGGGAACGGCACAAGGGCTTAAGCTTTCACGTACATGACCGTTGTCGATGAGTTGTTGTACTTGTCGTTGAATCTCCTTGGTTTCTTGCGGATTGACTCGGTATGGAGCTTTGTTTGGTAGAGGTGCTCCGGGGATGAGGTCAATTCGATGCTCTATCCCTCGAAGAGGAGGTAGACCCGGAGGTAGCTCATCGGGAAAAACATCTTGAAATTCCTGCAAAAGAGATTGAAACACCAAAGGTAGCTCGTGAATGGTGTTAGTTTTTGGTTCTCCATCCTTGCACACAAGGACAAAGTGCATCACACTCGATGGGTTCTCACACACTTCTCTCATCTCACTTTTGGTGGCAAATAGAATGAGGTTTTTCTCTAGGCTAAGAGTCGCTCAAATTTGGCTTGTGGCTCTCACTCACTTTTGGGTGGATCACTTTCTCACTCTTTTCTCTATGATGTGTGGCTTGCTTGTCGGCTATCACTTGAGTAGGAGACATAGGTCGTAGCACATATTCCTTCCCTTTCATCTTGAATCTATAGTGATTGGTGCGCCCATTGTGGATGACACCACGGTCGAATTGCCATGGTCGACCTAGAAGTAGGTGGCAAACGGTCATTGGGACCACATCGCATTCCAACGTGTCTTCATAAGCACCAATTTTGAAGGAGACTTGGACCGTATGCTCGACTCAGATAGTGCCGGAGTCACTTAGCCATTGAACCTTGTAGGGTGCGGGTGCTTCCTCTTGACCAATTGGAGCTTGGAGCATAGTTCTTCACTTGCCAAGTTGTGGCAACTACCTCCATCGATGATGACCTTGATGGACCGTCCATTGATGCCGGCTTTTGTGTGGAAAATGTGGCATCGTTGGTCTTCTTCTTGTTGATGTTGAAGAGTCAAGACCTTGGAGACAACGAGAGCGGGGCTCGAATCCTCATCACAAAAGACTTGATCATCTTCTTCTTCGTTCACTTGCCGGTGCATGGCCACTTGCTCAAGAGCTTCCATCTCCTCTTCACTCCTGGAATCATATGTGCCATCGCGTTGAGGATCATGGTGCGCTTGTTGGTGCATTCAGATGACTTGTGGCCTCGGCCGCCGCAAGTGAAACACTTGAAGGAGCTTGTCTTGATGGTCTCATCGGTCGGAGTAGAGGATGAAGCACGCGGCTTGATGTTGCTTGTAGTAGGAGGAGGACGACTTGAACTCGCTTGAGCCTTCTTGTAACTTGACTTGTCGTCATTTCTTGAAGAGAGCTTGGTTGATGTAGATGTTGAAGGAGTCGTTGGCGCTTGGTTGTTGGAGAAGCCGTGGGTCGTGGATGAGTACTTGGCGTACGTGAAGTCATCTTGCACTTGGCGTTCCGCCTTTGTAGCTTGATGCACGAGCTCAATGAGGGATGAGTATGGTTGGAAGTCGGCGATCTTCTTGATGGGATGATTGAGTCCATTCAAGAAACGTGCCATAGTTTGCTCATCATCTTCCTTGACATTGGCTCGAATCATGGCTATCTCCATTTCCTTGTAATATTCTTCAACGCTCTTTGTTCCTTGCTTGAGTAGTTGGAGTTTCTTGAAGAGGTCGCGGTTGTAGTAGGTTGGCACAAAACGTGCTCGCATGACATCCTTCATTTGAGCCCAAGTGGTGATTGGAGGTTCACCTCTTGCTTGTCGTCAGCTCAATGATTTGTTCCCACCATATGAGCACATAGTCTTGGAACTCAAGTGATGCCATAGCGATTTTCTTCGCTTCATCGTAGTTGTGCAAGCGGAAGATTTTGTCAACCTTCAATGCCCATGAGAGGTAGTCTTGAGGTCATTGCTTCCATTGAACTTGGGCATGGTGAATTTTAGCTTGTCAGAAGCGTTGCTCTTCATTGTGTTGTTGGCGATGTTGATGATGACATCCTTGGCGTGGATTGTATTCGTCTTCATGTTGCTCTTGGCGTGGAGGAAGACCATGATCAACTTGCCCTTGTTGAACTTGAGGTTGAGGTGGAGCTTGACGAGCTTGTGGAGGAGCTTGAGGAACTTGTCGTTGAGCATGAGGTTGGTAGCTCCTCTCTTGGATTTCTTCTCGAAGGGCTTCCTCTTGATTGCGCCGTTCGCGATTGCGGTTGGCGAAGGCTCTACTTGATTCTTGAAGGGCACGTTGCGCCTCAAGAGCTTGCGCCTCACGTTGTTGTTGTTGAAGACGTTGAGCCTTGGCGTCTTGTTCGTCTTGGTGAAGACGTGCTCGTTCTTCCTCTTGTTGGCGGCATTTAAGACGTTGTCATTCTTGAGCTTGAGTAAAAGCCTCTTGGTTTGATTGAGGACGAGGAACTTGATCATCAACTTGCTCTTGTGAATGCTTGTCATGTAGCGGGTTGCGAGATGCATGACGGTCTTGGCGCGCGGCTCGTCGAAGAGTGTTCGATGACGGTGTACTTGAGTCGTAGAAGGTGTCGTCGGAATGACTCGAGCGGCTCCGTCTTGATGATGAAGAAGTTGAATGATGCCTGTTTCTCATCAAAGCGCGGATCTCGTCCATTCTTGCATCATTCTCTTGCTTGTGAGCCTCGAACTTGTTGTCGAAGTAGTCTCTTGTACGTTGCTCGGAGAGTCGCAAGTCGGTGGCGAGGTTGTCGATGCGATCGCTCATTGCTTGTTGTTCTTGGTGCAACGCTCGTTGTGCACCAAAGAGGTGGTTCTTGGTGACATATGAAGACATGTCGTCGTCTTTCTCGATGAAGAGTGGGTTGGTTGAAGAACTTGGCCTATCCATCATTCCAAGCAAAATGTGAGTGGTAGAACGGAAAAGAACTTATACCAATGTACCTTTGACCGATGTTGAAGATGAATCAAGTTCACTCAAATGCGGACAATGAAATAGCACTCTTGGTACCGATTCTTGTCGGTTCTCACACCTACACAAATAAAAGCTTATGGTGGAGCTCGGTTAGGATGGTGGCACAAAAGTTGATGCAATTGTAAGTGAGACTCAATAAAGTTGGAAATGATTCACAAATTTGCAAATGCAACAAGTAGATCAATAGCAAGATAAGGTACATGGAAAAACACACGCAAAAGATAATATGGGGTTATGCAACCAAGGATGAGCCAAAATGTGGAATTCACCAAGATGCTCTTGTTGCACAACACTAGAGAGACGCTAGCACGATTGCACAATAGGCGGATCTGAACTTGTGCACAACCTACTAAGCAAAATGCAACGACTTCTATCCCAAGTATGCTATATGTATTGTGTTTCGATGTGTTGATCCAAGATGATCAAGTATGACAATCGTAATGTTGTATGATGCTATGGTTCTTGCTCATAAGCTCTTTGCTTATCTTTCTTTCTTTGCTTAAAAGCTTGAATGGCTCTTTCTCTTTTGAGCTCTTTTCTCATGCAAAACTTCACGAACCAAGATAGCAATTGTGTATGTGATGACAACTTTGTGACACACAAGTGGATGGTAAGATATGCACCACTTTGGTATGGTATGTATGCTATGGAGTATGATCACTAATGTGCACAAGTCACGTTGCCGGCAATACTCAATGGCTAGTCTCGATGGGTAAGCAACGCAAAAGATGGGTTATGATGGTTATCAATGCAATTGCAAGTAATGACAAAGGTGTCTACGATGTTACCGTCCTTGACGAAGATGAGCGGTGGTGATCTTGATGTTGAACCGTACATAGATAGCCGAAACACAAAAGGATACGGAAAACCACAACTCAAATTCTCAAGGGAAAAGTTGGCAACATTGTCGGAATTGGAAGTGGGAAAGGCTATTGTGGTGTTATGCGGAAGTGGTGGAGGTAAGTGGAAGTGTATGTGGGCACGGGACAAAATTTGGCGAAAGTTAGGCGGTGATCGGGATGGTGGAAGGGATTGTTGCTACCAGGGGCCGGAAATCCGGGCTGGAAGCCGGATGTCCGGGGCGCCGGATGTCCGGGCTGATCGGGCCGGATGTCCGGGGTGCCGGATGTCCGGGCTGCTCGGGCCGGATGTCCGGGCTTGATGAACACCGCGGGGGAAGGTGGGATTCGGGGCAAAATTCGGGCGATTTTGTGGATGGAAATTGTGGGAATGGTGGGGGAAAGCTAGATCTACCTGCAACACACGAAATCCACGGATCAAATCCAACAAAACTTCATCACACGAACAAATCACAAAAAAAATTTAGGGCTATTTTTGTGGGGAATTTTTTGGAATTAGGACAAAACAACCAAAATCAAGCTAGAAAAGAGGGGTAGGGGCTCCAATAACGTGATCAACGTGGCTCATGATACAATATATGATGTAGGGCGGAACCCTACATGGATGATCTTTCACGTTGGAGCGGATCCTACGGGGAATCACGAAGAACACGCGGAAGAACAAGAGGGAAACACGGAGGAAACGAGAGAGAGTTCGCTCAACCAACAAGGAATCAATCACACAAGTGCTAGATCATCGAACACAAAGAGGTACATATGATCCACAATCAACAAAGGTAAGGATACACGAGTAGCCGTTCTTCTCCGAGAGGAGGTCTTGATGGGGTCCACCCTAGAAGGGGGTCTTGAATCCGCTTGGGGATCTTCTCCGTAGAGGTCCTGAGCTCCGAGGAGAAGTAACCAAGTGGATGAGCAAGGCTCTCACACAAACATGAGCTAAACCTAAGCTAACCCTAGAAAGAGGAAAGGGAACAAGTATATATAGTCTCGGGCGAAGGGGTACAAGGGACAAGGCCCTGAGGCACTGCGCGCAGGCAGGGGAGGCCGGACGTCCGGGCGTCGGGCCGGATGTCCGGGCCTTCGAGGCGCCGGATGTCGAACTCTCAGCCGGATGTCCGGGTGGGCGACTGCTTCAGCGAATCGGGAAAGGCGCCCGGATTTTGAGATGGGGCCCGGATATCCGGCCGGGGGCGGATGTCCGGGCTTGGGCGCCGGATGTCCGCCCCGAGACTTGGCCAGATTGGATCCTTTTGAGGTAGAAGCTCCAGGGGCCGGATGTCCGGGGCCATGGCCGGATGTCCGGGGCCTGGAAGGTGTTCTTGGCCTTCTCCGTTGGTTCTCTTCATCCGCGGACTTGGTGGCTTGTCCATCTTCACGTGCATCCTCGGGAGGTTCCCCTTGACACCTAATCATGCATAGCATATCGGACTTAGGTAGTAGCCATGTCTCGAGTGGATCATATGTGATATCAATAAGGAAAGAGGTCACCTCGTTCTCGAGAGCTCTAGCTCTAGCTCGTGTCATGGGTCCTCTTGGCTCTTGATGAGACGGTTGTAAGTCCATGGGGATGATCGTGGGATGCTCCGCATCACACTAGCTGGTTGGCTGCTCCGAGAGAACTTGACACTTGTCATTTGAGAGCAACCCATCCTCCGAGGACTTTGAGCGAAAATCATCGAGTGAGGAAAAACCCAAAAACCAAACCCCTACAAACCCAAAGTGATTGAGCATCATCAAGAGATTGATCCTGCGTGGATCCGACGCTTGTTACCTTTGAAGACTGTGCTTCTTCCAGACGGTTAGGCGTCATGGTCTAGAGCATCCAAGAGGAATTGTGGATCGCCGAGTGACCAAGTCTGTGAAGGTTTGGAAGTCGCTGAAGACTTGCCATGAGTGGTCGGACGAGGTCTCAGGTGACCTTAGTTCAACGAGAATACGGTGAGGACTTGGTGTCCCGAGCTGCGTGCTCGAGATCGGGTGTCCGGACTGTGTGTCCTCGAAGTTTAAATACTCAGCCGCTCCAACCAGACGTACAACCGAGACAGCAGTTGGAACTGGTCTACCAAATCATTGTCTTCACCAACCTAACTGGTTCTATTTCCTCAACTCTTTCATTTCCTCATTACTGTGTTGAGTGTTCGTTCATATCTGTGTTTGAAGACTTTGACTGAAGACTTTCTCAATTTCCCCAGTTCAATTTCTTCAGTCTGTTTGTCTTCATCTTGTGCCATCCTGTGTTTACGCTTTACGCTATCTGTACTCTTTGATTGTCTTCATTTCATCATGATGACCATGCCCGCATTCTCTTATGCTTACTTCTGAGTACTTATTCCGCTGCAAGTAGTTCTTCACTTAGGAATTTCCTCACCGACAAATTCCTCATTGAGGAATTCATAAAAATCGCCTATTCACCCCCCCTCTAGTCGATATAACACACTTTCAATTGGTATCAGAGCAAGGTACTCCCTTGTTCTGTGTGATTTTGGTTTAACCACCTGGAGTTTTAGTTATGTCGACCGCAGGTATGATCAAGGTCTCAGCTGGGTGTCCTACCTTTGATGGGGCAGACTACCCCTACTGGAAGAACAAGATGCGAATGCATCTTGAGGAAATTGACAACGATCTCTGGTATGTTGTGGAAAATGGTGTTCCCTCAGTCACACCTTCTCTGAATGCTGCTGATGTGAAGAGATTCAAACAACTCAATTCTCAAGCGAAGAATATCATATGTGGCCATCTGAGTAAAGGACAGTATGGAAGAGTGAGTGCTTTGGAAACTGCTAAGCTTATCTGGGATAGGCTGTCCAAAGTAAATTAAGGAGTCTCAACTCAGCGTGACTCCTGAGTTGATGTTCTTCGAATCTCTTCAACCGCTTCAAAAGACTCGACAATGAAAATGTTCAACAAACCTTCGATCGCCTCACTGACATCTCAAATGAGCTTCAAGCGCTTGGTGCCACTGACATCACCGACCATGAGGTGGTGAAGAAATTGTTGAGATCACTTGATTCCTCATTTGATACTCTGGCACTGATGATACAGATATCCTCGACAGGCTAAATACTCATGAGTTCCAGCTTGCTGAAAAGAGAGATCTCTATGGTTCTAGCTATGGAAAACCACGTGCCCTGAAGGCCAAGGCTGTGTCTGAATCTGATTGTGAAGACTCTGGTAGTAGCCTTGGAGATCCTGAAGAATTGATCCAGGAGCTAGCACTGCTCGTGAAGAAATTCCAGAAGTTCTCAAGACGTGGTCGCTTTGGAAAATCCTCAAGGAGCAGTGATTCCTCATCCAGTGACTATAAGAGAAGACATTGCCACAAATGCAAGAAACCTGGTCACTATATTCAAGATTTTCCTCAGTGGGAAAAGGAATTAAAGAAGAAGAAATATAAGGATTACAGTTCTGATGACGCTAAGAAGAAGAAGAAATCGTCAAAATCTTCATCATCAAAATCCTCGAAGCCTTCTTCTCACAAGAAGAGCAGCTCCAAGAAGGCTCGAGCATTCATTGGCAAGGAAATGGACTCTGAAGCTGAATCTGAGGAACATGAGGAAGAGGAGGCATCAGAAGAATCCGAGTCTGGTGTGGCTAGTCTGGCTCTCACTATTGCTTTCGTGAGCAAGTCCATCTTCAACTCTGAAGAAAATGAACTCACCAACAATGCTGATGAAGATAGTGATGACTACACTCCCACCTTTTGCTTCATGGCAAAGGGTGCCAAGGATGATCAACCCAAAGCCAATGAGTGGGTTCTCGATAGTGGATGTACAAATCACATGACTGGTGACAAGAATCTATTGATGGATGCTCCCTTATCACCGTCACATCTGAAGCATATCATCTTTGCTGACAAAGGCAAAAGTCAGGTATTGGGTCTTGGTAAGGTTGCGATCTCTAAGGACATACACATGGACAAAGGCATGCTTGTTGAGTCCTTAGGATACAATCTTATGTCAGTCTCAATGCTTTGTGATCTTGATATGGTTGTTGTCTTTGGCAAGTATCGTTGTGTTGTGATCATGGAAGTTTACAATTCCAAAGTCTTGAAGGCTTTAGGAGAGGAGACTTGTATATTGTTGATTTCTCTACAGACCACAACCAGCCATGTGTCTACTTGCAAAAGCTTCGAAGGTGGCTATGGCATCGACGACTTGGTCATGCAGGCATGAGGAATTTGCACACGCTTGCGAAGAAGAAGCATGTCATTGGCATTGAGAATGTCAAATTCTGCAAGGATCACTTGTGTGGAGCCTGTGAAGCTGGAAAAGTGACCAAGGCCAAGCATCCAACAAAGACTATCATGACCACTACTCGTCCATTCGAATTGCTTCACATGGACCTCTTTGGTCCTAATCATTACTCGTGATCACTAATGATGCATCTCTATATGGCTTTGTTATTGTTGATGATTACTCTCGTTACACATGGGTACACATTGTTACTTACAAAAATGAAGTGCGTGAAGTCTTCAAACGATTTTCCTCGAGGGCTTCAACCAACTTTGGTGTGAAGATCGGGCACATCAGAGTGGCAATGGAACTGAATTCAAAAATTCGGTCTTGATGCCTATCTTGATGAACTTGGTATTACTCATGAGTTATCTGCTCCCTATACTCCTCAAAGAAATGGCGTCGTGGAGCGCAAGAACAGAACTCTTGTTGAGATGGCTCGCACTATGCTTGATGAATACAAAAGCGCCTCCTCGTTTTGGATTGATGCAATTGATACCGTGTGCCACATCATCAGCAGAGTATATCTTCACAAATTCTTCAAGAAGATCGCCTATGAACTCCTCAACGACAAGAAAGCCAATGTGAGTTATTTCAAAGTCTTAGGTGCTAAATGCTGGATTAGAGATCCTCATCACAATTCTAAATTTGCACCAAAAGCACATGAAGGTTTTATGCTTGGTTACGGAAAGGACTCGCACACCTACAGAGTCTTCAACATCGCTCTTCACAAGATTGTTGACACTGTAGATGTGCGGTTCGATGAAACTAATGGCTCGCAAAGAGAGCACCTACCTTATGTGTTAGATGAACCAAACACCGAGGAATCTATCAAGTTCAAGGCAATCGAGGATGTCATTCCTCTTGAAGAATCTGTGAAGAATTCATTCCAAGATGCGAAGAACGCCGAAATGATGCACCTGAGGATAATCTTTGAAGAAAATGGTCTTTGAAGAAAATGCTGATCAAATTCCTCGACGACAACCAGCTCATCCTCGCGTTGCAAAAGAAGTGCAAGTTGACAAGATCATCGATGACATTGAAGCGCCGAGGTCCTCTCACACGCTCAAAAGCTTCACATTTATCTAACTTTTGTGGGCACTATGCTTTTGTCTCTATCACAGAGCCCACTAAGGTAGATGAAGCATTTTGAGCCCGAGTGGATTCAGGCCATGCAAGAAGAATTACATCGATTCGAGCTCAACAATGTCCGGGAACCGTCAAATGTCCGGATCCTCGCAAGCATAATATCATTGGCACAAAGTGGATCTACCGCAACAAGCAAGATGAAAATGGCCTTGTGGTGAGGAATAAGGCACGACTTGTAGCTCAAGGCTACACACAGGTTGAAGGAATTCATTTCGATGAAACTTTTGCACCTGTTGCTAGACTTGAGGCTATTCAGATATTACTTGCTTATGCTAACCATCATAATATCACTTTATATCAAATGGATGTGAAAAGTGCATTCCTCAATGGTAAGCTTGAGGAAGAAGTATATGTTGCTCAACCCCGTGTTTTGAAGATCCAAAGAATCCCGACAAAGTCTTCGTGACTCAATAAGGCCCTCTATGGTCTCAAACAGTTCTACCAGGCGTGGTATGATACATTGAAGGAATTCTTCGTGAAGAACGGCTTCACACCTGGTTCACTCGATCCTACTCTCTTTACTAAATCATATGATGGTGAACTGTTTGTGTGCCAAATATATGTTGATGATATTATCTTTGGCTGTACTGACCAACGTTATAGTGATGAATTTGCCTATATGATGAGTGAAGAATTTCAATTCTCCCATCATAGACATTTGATATTCTTCTTAGGTCTTCAAATTCGTCACCAACACAATGGCATATTCATATCTCAGGAGAAATACCTCAAAGATGTCCTGAAGAAATTCGGCATGCAAGATTGCAAAGGCGTCAAAATTCCTATGCCCACAAATGGCCATCTATGCATCGATGAAAATGGTATTGACTTGATCACAAGGTATACCGCTCCATGATTGGTTCTCTATTGTACTTATGTGCATCTAGGCCAGATATAATGCTTAGTGTTTGCATGTGTGCACGATTTCAAGCTACACGAAGGAATCACACCATAAGGCTGTGAAGCATATTCTTCGATATCTAGCTCACACACCAACACTAGGATTATGGTACCCCAAGGGCTCTACTTTTGATCTCATTGGATATTCTCGACTCGACTATGCTTTGGTGATCGTGTGGACCGCAAGTCAACATCTGGTACTTGTCATTTCCTCGGACGATCTTTTGGTCTGTTGGTCCTCGAAGAAACAGAACTGCGTATCACCGCTTCATCTGCGGAAGCTGAATACATTCTTCTTGGCTCTTGTTGTGCTCAATTGTTGTGGATGAAGCAAACTCTCAAGAACTATGGCATCAACGTGAAGAATGTGCCTCTCTCTTTGTGACAATTAGAGTGCCATCAAGATTGCTCACAACCCGATTCAGCACTCGAAGACAAAGCACATTCAAATTCGTCATCATTTTCTTTGTGATCATGTGTTGAAGGGCGACATCTCCATCGAAAGCATGTGAAGATCAAGAATAGCTAGCTGATATCTTCACAAAGCCCTTGGATGAGAAGAGATTTAGCAAGTTGCGGTGTGAGCTAAATATCTTAGAATCTTGAATGTTCTTTAAAAAGGACACACATCCGACACTTATGCAAAATTGATGACTTAGATGTGCAACACATGAAGAAACGTTTTCTTCAATCAATGAAGAATAACACTCTAAGTGTGAAGAAATTAATGAAGAATTTGATTCTCGTAACCCTCGACAATTGTACGCGGTGTCTGAAATCATCATTCTTATACGGTGGGTCACGCCACCACCAAAGTTGAAAATCTTCAATTTGAGTTTTTCCTCAGTTTTTGAAATTCTTCACTTTTTCAAGTTCTTCAACTTTGCAAAATCTTCACTGATTCCGTCGTTTTTCTTCATTGGCTATATATATATATGGGTTTATGTCCTCTACAGCATTCACTTATGGCTAATTCTTCAAGTTGCTTTTTCTGCTAAGTGAATGTGATCGGACCCTTCCCCCTCTATGCTAATACTCAACCCAATCTATTCACAAATTCTTCATGTGCGTTCTATTTGAAACTCGTTCAAAATCTTCACCGTGTCCTTGTCAGCTGAAGAAATTGTGAACGGAACTTTTAACTTATCTTATCCAAATTTTTCGGTTTTGCCGCTCAAACCGTTCCGCATCCCACGATAGACTTATCTATTCACCCACGATTTAACACGATCTCCACTTTTCAGTACGTGGGTGACACATGTCAAGCGAATGAGAAGGGTCAGGGGCACGTTCGTCCAAAATCTTCGGACGATCGGTTTTTCACCGTGGCTATATATACCCCCTCTCCCCTTCCTCACTTCCTTTACTCCGCTCGACCGCTCTCTCTCTCGCTCGAGCTTCTCAAACCCTTGCGCCGCTGCTACTCCATCGTCGCCGGTGAGGAAGAGCTTCACTTCCTCGACCTCGTCGCCGTCGTACTCGCGCCGACTGCGGAAATCTTCACTCCGCCGCTGCTGTAGCTGTCTTCCTCTGCCGAGTTAGGGCGTGGAAGATCTAACCCGACGAACTTCCCAACTGTTCTTCTCAGTTCGTCGTGTTCTTCAGTTCGGGTAATTAAAAGTTACTTTTATTACTCGCTTTGATTCTCAAACCTTCCTAAAAATCTTCAAAGGTGTTTATTCTTCAAATCTTCACACATATGAACACCTCAAACGAAATATGCTCTTGATTCGTTTCTCTAAGCAATGATTTTTCTTCAAGATTCCTCAATTGTGTGGATCCTCGATCTATACAACTCTGGAACCTAAGACAAAGATCGCTTAGTGAAATTCTTCAAGGCTCATCTCACAAATTCCTCAAACTAGTTCTTTTGAAAAACCTTCCGAGAACACATATGACCTCTCCAAATTCCTTGCAACTATACTGTCACAGTACTCATGTCCGCTGAATCACTAGGTTCTCATCAACTTAACTCATTTGCAGCGTTCCTCGAAGAAAAGTTGCATACTTCTTCAGAGAATTCGATTGTTCAAATTCCTCAACTGAAGAATATAGCAGAAGGAAAGAAGCCACAGAAAGGAGGAAAGAGGCCTGAGGTCATGACTGCGTTTGAAATTCCTGAGGACATCTATGCTGATTATTGCACACCTGATGAAGCCGAGTTCGGCAAAGAAAACAAAAATCAGCGCAAGGTGCGCATTCAAAGGATTGAAAGGAGATGGGCAAGGGAATGGAGGGAGTACAGATATGTTACTCCAAAGTACATGAAGAAATTCGCTCTCAATCCTCCATGCCCAAGACCTCCTCCGCACACTGGTCAAGAAGTCGACCTCACCAAAGATCAAGCGTGGTGAGGACTTTCCTGAAGAATGGGCCAAGCGCCAAGCCAAATTGGCAAGACAGGCCAACGAGGCAGTGAGGAAATTTAATGAGGACTCTGCTACTGCTGCTACCACTGAGGCTTCTGTCAAGCAAAGAAAATCTATGGCAAAGAAGCCCGCACACAAGCCAAGTGCTTCACCAACAGTGCCCTCACGGCCAATTCCTCATGCTGCTCCTGCTCCTCCCAAATCCTCAGCTCCTCCAATGTCCTTAGCAACTCCTACAAAGTCCTCAGCAGTTCCGACAAGGTCCTCAGCACCTGTGCATCTGGCCACGTGCCAAAGGACTGCAGGCATCTCAATTGCCTCTGGTGTTTCAAAGAAGTTCCTCACCGCACCAAATTCTTCATCTAGGCCAACTCTGCTGAAGACTAAGGCCACAGCTGGACGAGGTCCTCGGCCAAGTCCCAAGAAGAAACAGGTCGCATTCCAAGAGCCACCTGAAGATGATGAGGCTGATGATGATGAACTTGCGGAAATCATCAGAGACCGACAAGAAAGGCCCGCTAGAGCCAAAGGCACACTGTACATCGCCATTGGATCCAAGAGCGATCCTAGACTACATTGTTCTCTCGCACAAGGACCCAAACACTCCTATGCTCGACTTCAAGTTGACACTGGCCAAAATCACATGCCGACTCATTTCATCCAAGAGGAGAAATGGAAATTTGATCTGACGGAGAGATCAAGAAATCGCAAAGATGTAAAAGAGAAACCGATGAAGAAAAATGTTGTCAAGATGACAACTGAAGAACTTATCAAGATGCAAGCTGACATCAAAGCCCTCAGCGACAAATTTGACTCATATTATGCTGATTGGCAAGGAGCCAAAGTCAGATTTGTCACTCGGACAAAGAAGTTCTCAAATGTTGCAGCCCCAACGCAACAAGAAATTCCTCAGCCGGAGCCTCACTCGATCGTGAAGAACATGCCAAGACCACCGATGAAGTTCAGGCTTGAAGACAATGCTAGTTCCAGGTGATGATTCCATTCCAGCCGAAGAAATTGCGGTGGCATCCACTAGTGGTGCGCTGAAGAAAGCTGAACAAGTCGTGGCAATCAGATTGCGCCATGCTTGAGGAAAATCAACAAGATTCCTCGGCTCCTCCTGCCAACACCAACTCCAATTCTTCCATCTCGCATCCGATGTGAAGAAGACCAAGGCTGCAGAACGAGCTGCAGTGAAGAAACGGAAAGCACCTGCTGCGTCAAATTCTTCGGCTGCGAAGAAAATGAAGCCAATGACGAGCTCTTTTGAAAATCCTATTGATGCTGTTCCAATTTCCTCTATTCCATCAAAGGACCTTGTTCCTTTTGGTGAAGATTATGAGATCCCAAGCGGATCTGATGAAGAAAATCACCTGCTTCGTCGAAAGCAGATTGATGAAGAAATTGAAGTGGAAGCAATCCCTTCAACCCCAATCATTTCCTCGCCTATGCCTCGGTTCACAGTGAAGAGGCTGGTGTTGAGGAAATTGAAGAAGATGTGGATATAGGAAGCACAACGCCGGTGATGAATGATGACTTTTGGGAAAGTCAAGATCCAAATTTTCCACTCTTCACCCCAATCCAACAGATTCCTCACCCCCGCTCCAACAGTTCAAATGGGCTCAAGAAACTCATCCCACTTCATCCGTCCATGAAGAAATTCGAGCCACTAGCGTTGATGAACTCCTTTGCTGATCCTCGGGTGCACATGTAGAGGAACCATAAATTCCTCAGCCTAAAGAACCTGAGATTGCGATTCCAGAGGTCGTGATGCAACTCACTGACACTCCACTGCCAAAACCAAAGAATCAATTCTCAACGAAGCAAAAGTTCAAGGATAAAGACTTCTTTGGCGAGCACGTGTTCTTCACGGATTACAACCCATACGACTCTGCTCGCATAAGGAAGAGGCGTATTCTGGACTGCTAGTCAAGCCAACTTCTATTCCTCTGTGCTCTTCAACAAAGACAAGGTCTTCGATCATGCACATATTCCTCATGTGGACATGGTCTCTCTGCCAGGCTTCGAGCCAATCCTCAGTGTTCTTCACGATGCAAGACTTCTGAATTTCTGCACTGACATCTGTGATTGGAATGAAGAACTCATTCTTCAATTCTATGCAACGCTGCACATCACCGGAGACGCTGAAGATGTGAACTCATGGGTGTTGGACTGGATGTCTGAAAATACTCACTACAAGGCACCATCAACTGAATTGCTTCGTGCCCTACCACTCAGCCCTCCCCTTGATGGCGCTCGTTGTATCTACAACGAACCTGAGCTTTCAAATCACTACATGCAAGTGCTGATGAAGCCTTTGAAGCCAGGACAGGCACCTCGAACCAAATTCCTCGTCAAGGAATTACTATATGTGCCTCGGACTGTCTATCGGATTCTGACGAAGACAATGAGTCCTATCAAAGGCCACAACTCAAATGATGAAGAAGTCGTTGGCATCATGAAGAATATGCTTTTCAATATCATTCATGGCGTTCCCGTCAACTTCCATGATTTCTTCATGAGGACTCGCAAACATTGCTATGTCACCTTTTGAGCTGAAGCCTTATGCACCATGGATTATGAGGTTCATCGGGACAAGGTCTTCACTCAATTACAAGGCTGATACTCGAACCACTTGCAACTACTTGCCTCCAATTGAAGTCCTCAAGCGGACATTTTCCTCAGCAGATGACAAGGGCAAGGCAACTGCTGTGATAGATGAAGGCATTCGTCCATTGGATGGTCAATTTCGCAAAGCTGCATCCTACTCCACCAATGATGACTCTGCCACACATGACTCTGTAGCGATGGACGTGCTCATCTTCCTCCCTAACACGGCGACGCACCACCTCCGGCGGGGCCGGCTGCCTCTGCACCGAATGTGGCCCACGCGAACGCCACCAAAGAAGATCAGGGTTGACGACGGGACCCGAGGTCGGGTTCCTCACCAAGCGGCGCGCCCCTCCGTGTAGCACCTCCCAGTGCCGGCCGTGAGCCCAGTCCGGACATGGGTCCTCTCAAGCAGGGCGTTGTCGTGAACGGGTCTCTGGCGAGATGCGGCCGGGCATATCGTCGAGAACAAATACTATATGCCCATAAAAAGTAACATTTTTAAAATGATTGGATTGTGATAACTAAAATTCTATATATATATATATGCAAATTCTAACAATTTGACATTAATCTAATTCATCTAACTAAAACTAATTCTAAAATTTCCTGATTATATAACTAACATTTCTATAACATTTCTAATATCTATATAACTAAAAACAGAAAAATTGCTAACATTTCTATAAATATTTCTATAACTAAAAACAGAAAACATTTATAACATTTCTATATAACTAACATTTCTAATATTTATATAACTAAAAAACAGAATAATTTCTAACATTTCTATAACTAAAAAACAGAAAAATTTATAACAAACAAACTAATAATGTGTGTGTGTGTGTGTGTGTGTAGTGTGTGTGTGTGTGTGGACATGGCGGCGAAGCTCACCGGTGAAAGGCGGCAGAAGCTGACAGGGCAGGCGGCGGCGGGCAGGCGACAGGGGCGACGGAGCGGCGGCGACGGCGAAGCGGCAGGCGGCGGGGCAGCGGCAGCAGGGGCAGCAGGGGCAGGGGGACGGCGGCGGCGGCGTCGGCAGGGGCAGCGACGAGGGCGGAGGCCGGGTCGGCGGCGAGGGGAAGCGGCGGCGTCGGCGGGACAGCGTCGATCGTGGCGGGCGCGACAGAGGAAGGAAATAGAGGGAAGAAACAGAGAGGAAACTGAATTTTTTCAAGTGTTGTATATATAGGATGGACCTTTAGTACCGGTTGGAGCCACCAACCGGTACTAAAGGTCTGTTTAACCGAACCAGCGGCGGAAGCGCCCCTCCATTAATCTTGGTGGTGGCTCCAACCGTACTAAAGGGGGGGTCTTTAGTACCGGTTGCAGCCACGACCCGGTACTAAAGGGGGTGCGCTGGCTTCAGGCGGTGCGCAAGTTTAGTCCCACCTCGCTACCCGAGGGGCTACTGGTTTATAAGCCCAAGTGCGGTAGCTCTCTCGAGCTCCTCTCCTAAGCAGGCCTACTGGGCCTACCTGTCCTCTTCTACCCTGTGGGCCTACTGGGCCTTTGCGGGTCTGCATCCTGGCCCAACTAAAGGTTGTGTTACTAGTCGTATGCAGGTCGCTTTGGCCCAGTAGGCGGGCTTTTTTATTTTCTTAATTTTTTTCGCTTTATTTATTTTTTTTATTTTTTTTTGAGTTGTTTTTTGCTGTATTTAGAGTTTCTTTGTGTATATTTTTGCTTTAGGTACAAAAAATTACAAACTTTCTGTTAGTGCCGGTAGTTTTCAAATTTGAATAGTTTAAATTTTGAATTATTTGAAATTTGTGTGAATCACTAGTTTGTGAATAACTTAACTTTGAAAAAAGTTTTTCAGTGATTCTTTTTTCTTATGTTTAATATTAGTGTGTTTTATCATTATATTCAATTTGGTAATGCTTAGGTTATTTAAAAAATGAAATGCCTTTGTAACAGTTCAGTTTTGGTCGGAAACCCTGATACTTCGAAAGAGATTGTCCATTTTGTACACGAAGTATATCCAGTTTTTTTCGTAACCCTTTCTACTTTTTTGCACATGCTATTTGTATGAAATTATGATACCATGCCAACTTTCAACCTTTTTTGAGTTCATTTGAAATGCTTTTCAATTTCAGGGTCATTTAGCTGGAAAAAATCAGTAAATGCATGAAAAGAATTTGTTTGCACATAAAATTTCTTCGCGTTTCAAATGCCAAAACACATAATTAACTACCCTAACTATTACAGACATTCCCTCTGGGTGTGAAACACAGAAGAAAGTGATGATAGTGAAGCCGATCACATCCCAGACCTTTGGGTGTGAAACTTTTTCTTCGCGTGTGTCCCTTTGCGCCGTATTCATGGAAAATCTTCATCATTTAACTGGATGCTCGGGTCAATATTCACTGTGAATGGAGAAATTTCATCAAACTTTTCATAATCTTCTGACATGTCTGTCTTGTCATCCACTCCCATGATGTTTCTTTTTCCTGAAAGAACTATGTGGCGCTTTGGCTCGTCGTATGATCCATTCGCTTCCTTATCTTTTCTTTTTCTCGGCCTGGTAGTGTAAGTGCATCTAGTGCCCCTTAGTGATTTTGGTGTATTGAAGACTTATAGGTTAAGGGACTAATGTGTTTATGAGTGTACACAGGTCTATAAGTCTATGAAGAGTTTGATATTTACAGAGAAAGTCGCCCCTAAAAATGAAGTTCTTCGATCAAGACTTTGATATTCTGAAGACTTTGAAAGTGAAGAAATTGGTGTGACCTTGAAGACTTGGTATTCATTTGAGGAACATGAAGCGTGAAGACTTTTGTTTTCGTTGTTTTGTTTTCTCTTTCTTGAGTCATAGGAAACACCCGTCTTTGTTAAAGGGTCGAGGAAATACTAAGGAAAAATTTCCATGTGATGCTCAACTCAAAATCCTACACCTACCAATCCCTTGAGTGAAGCCTTTGGAAATCTCATACAGCTCACCATTTTCTTCAAAGGATGTGAGACGAAGTTCTTCCAGTCGTGAGGAATTTGTTCTGACCGAGGAGTTAGGAATTCGCCGGTCTGATTGCCTACATGAGGAACATGATAGCCCCGAGGAATTTGAGATTCAAATTTCCGACCGTTCTTGTCTTCTTGGCCACCTGTCCCAAAATATCTTATCCACCTAACGGTCATATCATTGAAGGGCATTTATGTCTTATCATGTCGGGCTGCTCCCTAGGCTATAAATAGCCGCCTCCTACAACCACTAGCTGGTTGGCTGCTCGAGAGAACTTGACACTTGTCATTTGAGAGCAACCCATCCTCCGAGGACTTTGAGCGAAAATCATCGAGTGAGGAAAAACCCAAAACCAAACCCCTACAAACCCAAAGTGATTGAGCATCATCAAGAGATTGATCCTGCGTGGATCCGACGCTTGTTACCTTTGAAGACTGTGCTTCTTCCAGACGGTTAGGCGTCATGGTCTAGAGCATCCAAGAGGAATTGTGGATCACCGAGTGACCAAGTCTGTGAAGGTTTGGAATTCGCTCAAGACTTGCCACGAGTGATTGGACGAGGTCCTGTGTGACCTTAGTTCAAGGAGAATACGGTGAGGACTTGGTGTCCTGAGCTGCGTGCTTTCGAGAGATCGGGTGTCCGGACTGTGTGTCCTCGAGTTTAAATACTCACCGCTCCAACCAGACGCATAACCGAGACAGCAGTTGGAACTGGTCTACCAAATCATTGTCTTCACCAACCTAACTGGTTCTATTTCCTCAACTCTTTCATTTCCTCATTCTTGTGTTGACTGTTCGTTCATATCTGTGTTTGAAGACTTTGATCAAGACTTTCTCAATTTCCTCGATTCAATTTCTTGATCTGTTTGTCTTCATCTTGTGCCATCCTCTGTGTTTACGCTTCTCTGTACTCTTTGATTGTCTTCATTTCATCATGATGACCATGCCCGCATTCTCTTATGCTTACTTCTGAGTACTTATTCCGCTGCAAGTAGTTCTTCACTTGGGAATTTCCTCACTGGCAAATTCCTCATTGAAGAATTCATAAAAATCGCCAATTCACCCCCCCCTCTAGTCGATATAACGCACTTTCAGGTAGACATGTCTTCCACATAAAAAACCTGCGCCACATCATTGGCTAGGACGAATGGTTCGTCTGCATACGCAAGATTGTTGAGATCCACTGTTGTCATTCCGTCATCTGCGGGTCTTCCGTTACCCGCCTCGTGTCATATTGACCCATTTGCACCAAACAAAGGGACCTTCAAATCACACGATCCATAGTTAAGTTCCCATATGTCCTCTATGTAACCATAATATGTTTCCTTTCCGTGTTGGTTGTTGCATCAAAGCGGACACCGCTGTTTTGGTTGGTGCTCTTCTTATCTTGGGCGATCGTGTAAAATGTATTCCCATTTATCTGGTACCCTTTGAAAGTCATTATATTCAAAGATGGTAATCGGGACAATGAAATCTGGTCATTTTGAATATCGCCATCATTCAGGGCATGTTTACGCAACCAACCGACGAAAGTCCTCGTTTGTTCGCGTGTAATCCAGATCGCCGAGACTTCTCCGGTGTTTGGACTGTAGAAAATTCTTGTGTTCCTCCATATACGGAGCCACCAAGGCGGAATTATGTAGAAGCGTAGTGTGCTTCAAAGTGAGAGAATGCCCATCCATACATATTATTTGATGCCCTCCTAGCGTGCCTTTTTCTTCCGATGCGCCCTTATGCCACGATTCAGAACACCAATCGGCTTAAGGTCGTGAATAAAGTCAATACAAAACTCAATGACCTCCTCATTTTCATGGCCCTTCGAGATGCTTCCTTCCGCCTAGCACGGTTATGAACATATTTCTTCAAGACTCCCATGAACCTTTCAAAGGGGAACATATTGTGTAGAAATACAGGACCCAAAACGTTAATCTCTTCAAGAAGGTGAACTAGGACGTGCGTCATGATGTTGAAGAAGGATGGTGGGAACACCAACTCGAAACTGACAAGACATTGCACCAAATCATTCTGTAATCTTGGTATGATTTCTGGATTGATTACCTTCTGAGAGATTGCATTGAGGAATGCACATAGCTTCGCAATGGCTAATCGAATGTTTTCCGGTAGAAGCCCCCTCTATGCAACCGGAAGGAGTTGCGTCATAACCACGTGGCAGTCATGAGACTTTAGGTTCTGGAACTTTTTCTCTGCCATATTTATTATTCCTTTTATATTCGACGAGAAGCCGACGGTACCTTCATGCCGAAAGGCATTCAAGAAGATTTCCTTCTCTTCTTTGGTAAGAGCGTAGCTGGCCCGACCACGATGTATGCCGTCTTTTCCGTGCATACGTTGCTGGTCCTCCCGCGCCTACGGTGTATCTTTTGTCTTCCCATACACGCCCAAAAAGCCAAGCAGGGTCACGCAAAGATTCTTCGTCACATGCATCACGTCGATTATGGAGCGGACCTCTAGGTCTTTCCAATATGGCAGGTCCCAAAATATAGATCTCTTCTTCCACATGGGCGCGTCCGTCGGCGTCCTTCGAACAGGTTGTCCGCCAGACCCTTTCCAAAGATTACCTTCAAATCCTTGACCATATCATGTACATCAGCACCAAGACGGGTGGCGAGGCTTCGTCCGGTGATCCGCCTCACCTTTGAAATGCTTGCCTTCCTTTCTTCACGGGATGCCTTGTCGGAAGAAATCGATGATGTCCTGTACACATTCTTCCTACAACTATCCAAATATATCTTGTCGGTATCATCCAAGCAGTGCGTGCATCCGCGATATCCCTTGTTTTATGCATCACGAAGGTTCTGAGAGCAGGCTAATCATTGATGGTCACGAACAGCAATGCCTTTAGGTCAAATTCTTCCTGTCCGTGCTCATCCCACGCACGTACACCTGTTCCATTCCATAGCTGTAATAGTTCTTCAACTAATGGCCTTAGGTACACATCAATGTCGTTGCCGGGTTGCTTAGGGCCTTGGATGAGCACCGGCATCATAATGAACTTCCGCTTCATGCACAACCAAGGAGGAAGGTTATACAAACATAGAGTCACAGCCACGTGCTATGGTTGCTGCTCTGCTTCCCCAAAAGGATTAATGCCATCTGCGCTTAGACCAAACCATACGTTCCTTGGGTCACCCGAAAACTCCTCCCAGTACTTTCTCTCGATTTTTCTCCACTGCGAACCGTCAGCGGGTACTCTCAACTTTCCGTCTTTCTTACGGTCTTCTGCGTGCCACCGCATCGCCTTCGCATGCTCTTTGTTTTGAAACAAACGTTTCAACCGTGGTATTATAGGAGCAAACCACATCACCTTGACAGGAATCTTCTTCCTGGGGCGCTCACCCTCGACATCACGGGGTCATCGCGGCGGATCTTATAACGCAATGCACCGCATACCGGGCAAGCGTTCAAATCCTCGTACTCACCGCGGTAGAGGATGCAGTCATTAGGGCATGCATGTATCTTTTGCACCTCTAACCCTAGAGGGAAGACAACCTTCTTTGCTTCATACGTACTCTCGGGCAATTCGTTGTCCTTTGGAAGCATATTCTTTATCATTACCAAAGAACTTTCCAAATCCCTTGTCGATACACCATTCTACGCCTTCCATTGCAGCAATTCAAGTGTGGTGCCCAACTTTTTTGTCGACTTCGCAATTGGTACAACAATTTCTTGTGATCCTCTAACATGCGCTGCAACCGTCCTCTCCGGATCACTTCTTGCGGTTTCTCTTTGCATCGGCAATGGCTTGACCTAGATCATCGGTGAGCTCATCTGATGCCTCTTCTTGACTTCTTCCTGCATTGCCGGCTCAGCTTCTTCCCCCATTGTTGTATCATCGTATTCAGGGAACCCATGGCCAGGATAGCCGTCGTCGTCCTCTTCTTCTTCGTTGTCTTCCATCATAACCCCTATTTCTCCATGCTTGGTCCAAACATTATAGTGGGGCATGAAACCGGACTCAAATAGGTGGATGTGAATGGTTCTTGATGTAGAGTAACTATGACCATTCTTATAGCCAGCACATGGACAAGGCATAAAACCATCCGCCCGCTTGTTTGCCTCGGTGACAAGCGTAAAAGTATGCACGCCACTAATGAACTCGGGAGAGCATCGGTCATCATGCATCCATTGTCGGCTCATCTTCATTACACAACACCGAATAGACCAAATTAATACAAGTTCATACATAAAGTTCATATACAACACTTAATTAAATGCAACATACAAATAACTCTCTAGCTAAAGAATTTAAATGCAACAACAAATGCGATGAAGATCGCAACTAAGGTAACAATTGATCCAACAGCATAATGATACCAAGCCACACTATCAATGGCATATTTTCTAATCTTTCTAATCTTCAACCTCATTTTCTCCATCTTGATCTTGTGATCATCGGCGACATCGGCAACATGCAACTCCAATTCCATCTTCTCCCCTCAATTCTTTTCAATTTTTCTTTCAAATACTCGTTTTCTCTTTCAACTAAATTTAACCTCTCGACAATAGGGTCGGTTGGAATTTCCGGTTCACATACCTCCTAGATAAAAATATCTATGTCAACTTGATGGGCATAATTTGTCATAAACACGAAATGCAACAACTAGTTTTAAAAGAGAATATACCACATCCGAATCATAACAAGGACGAGGGCCGTGAGGGGACGGATATCAAAACCATGGCACTATGTATAACAAACAACGTATGGGTAAGATAATTATACGAGTAACTATATATCCAAATCACACAAACATCAATTTGGTAATGTAAAACATTCATGAACAAGAGCCTCACCACAAGGTGGTGCCGGCTGACAGAGACGGTCTTGAGGATCGGCGGTGGTTACGACGGAGATTTAGAAGGCACTAAGTAAACCACACCTACATATGCAAACTAAGTGTTATTTTTGACCTCAAATTGCATATAAATCAAATACTAGCAAATATAATTCCTCCCAAATTAATCACTATACAAAGCATTGCAAGAGCTAATCTAGCAATGAGAGTTGAAAGGACAAAGTTGCTAACCTTTGTGATCATTTGAATGGATGGGGGCCTTCAAATCTTGACAAATTTTGGGCAAAATTTGTGAGGAGCTCGAGGAAGAGAGGGAAGAACAGAGGAAGTGAGGGAAAGGGGAAGAAACGAGTGGCTCGGGTGGGCGAAGGGTTTATGTAGGTCGACCTTTAGTACCGGTTCGTGCCACGAACCAAGATACTAAAGGTGCTGGAGGGCCCTGATCGACAACACCCTGCCACCACTCTCTTTAGTACTGGGTTCGTGGCACGAACCGGTGCTAAAGGTTCGCCACGAACCGGTACTAATGACAACGGACGGCTAGCCGTTGGAACCGGCACTAATGGACACATTAGTGCCGGCTCAAAATCAAACCAGCACTAATGTGTCTCATATTAGGTCCTTTTTCTACTAGTGACTCTAGACACCTATAAACTTGCATATCCTGCTCATCACCAAACCAGGTCACAAACCGGCGAATAGAACTACACTGCGTTTGGATGTCCGAATTAAGGTGCCTGAAATGGATTTGGTATTCCCTGATTACAATTCAGCTGTTTGGTTGGACCGTGAATTACCGCTCAGAAACGAAACCAAATTCAGCCCCGTATTCCCTCCTACCAAAACTTCCCTCCAACGATACGGAGCCTTGGTGCTCCAATTTCCTCTGAATTGCCCCTTTCCCGCAAAACGTACCCCTTCGCTGCCTTATCCCCTCGTCCTCGAGGAGAAAAAGAAAAGAAGGAGACGCAGGGAGGTCGGCGTCCACCACCAGGGACCTCGGCGGCCACCCCCAGGTTCGATTCGGACCCACTCCCTGCTCCTCTAACCATCTCCTTCCCCGCTCCCTCCTCCTGTTCCTATCGCTGTCCTTGCGCATCTCCGGCGGCCACCATGAGGACCTCACCGGCGAGCACCAGCAGGACCGCGGCGACATAGGCGCAGGTTACCCGGTCCGCTTTTGCCCCGTTCCATCCTCCTCACCCTTTCCCCGTCCCCAGTCTAGGTCGCATCTCGTCGGCGTCCAGAAGGACCACGGCGACCACCAGCAGGGTTGCGATGGCGGAGGTGCAGGTCTCCTCTGGCCACGGGCGCTCTGCCTCGGGCCTTCTCCCTGTCCGCCACGCCCACCTCCTATACCCATCTCCTGTCCTACACCAGCCCATGGCGCCCAACCACTGTCTTGTATCTGTAACTTGGTTTATGTGAGGACCTTTTTGTTCTCTAGTATTTACCAATTTTTTGTTTATGTATTGTGCAGATTTGTGAACTGTCCGTCAGATTTTATTTTTGAGTCATGTAGAACAAGGTATAACCTGGTAATGTAGTTGCAATTCCAAAGTTTGTCACCCAAACAAGATTCAGTATTGAAATCTCAGAGGCATTTCAAGGGCCAATTCACTGGACAACCAAACAGGTGAATTCGTATTCATGCCATTTCAGTTTCCTCCCTGATTTGGAATTCATACCAATTCAATACGGAGCTCTCCAATGGAGACATCCAAACGAAGCGCTATTGTATTTTACCAAGTCAGATCATGCAGAGGGACGAAGGAGCAACGACCGGCGAACATCATATCCACGTCAGCACGTGTCACTCCAGCAAAAAATCCTTTTTTGATCAATGATGGGGTGGGATTTCCACACAAATTCCTGTGGAAAATTAAAATCCCATCAAAAATTAAAATGTTCTTTTGGCTTTTGGCCAAAAGAAGCATTTTGACAAAAGATAACTTGATGAGGAAAGGATGGAAATGACCAAAAGAATGTGTGTACTGTGGAAAGGATGAAAACATAGTTCACTTGTTTTTTGAGTGCTCGGCGGCCAGATTGGTCTGGAGCCTGATCAAATGTGCTTTTGATCTTAGACATATCCCAGTTAATCTCAATAACTACTTGGGAGGGTGGCTAAAAACCTTTAAGAAACCAGAGAAAAAACTAGTCTTGGTGGGGAGTGTTGCAATATTCTGGGCTCTCTGGAAATGCAGAAATGATATTATCTTCGGATAGAGAAAAATATATGATCCAATGATATTCATTCGCCTTATGTGCAACTGGATTGTTGATTGGTCGGTTTTGTAGAGAAAAAAGCCGAAGAAAAAACTACTGCAGCTGGGAGCAAAACTAATCGAGCGGGTGGCAAGTGAGATATACAAGGCGACGCAGGGATGGAGACTGGAAGTTCAGCGGCTGGAGGGCTGAGACCAGCGAAGAAGACAGGCATTCATCTCTTTGTTGTTCGGCTTGTAATCTTGAACTTGTGAGAGATAACTCTCTGGCGAAATGATGTATGCGATGCATCTCTTTTGTATTCCCATGCGCGGTGGGGTAGTTCTTAGCTTTAGCGTAGCTTCGATGCGACTGTGATAGAACCTGATGAAACTCGTTCATGTGTGTTTGCTTTTGGTTTCATTAATGAAATCAGAGGAGAACCCTTTGAAGGAAATATGCCCTAGAGGCAATAATAAAGTTATTATTTATTTCCTCATATCATGATAAATGTTTATTATTCATGCTAGAATTGTATTAACCGGAAACATGATACATGTGTGAATACATAGACAAACATATAGTCACTAGTATGCCTCTACTTGACTAGCTCATTAATCAAAGATGGTTATGTTTCCTAACCATAGAAATGTGTTGTCATTTGATTGATGGGATCACATCATTAGGAGAATGATGTGATTGACATGACTCATTCCGTTAGCCTAGCACTTGATCGTTTAGTACATTGCTATTGCTTTCTTCATGACTTATATATGTTCCTGTAACTATGAGATTATGCAACTCCGTTTACGGAGGAACACTTTGGTGCTACCAAACGTCACAACGTAATCGGGTGATTATAAAGGAGCTCTACAGGTGTCTCCAAAGGTACATGTTGGGTTGGCGTATTTGGAGATTAGGTTTTGTCACTCCGATTGTCGGAGAGGTATCTCTGGGCCCTCTCGGTAATGCACATCACTATAAGCCTTGCAAGCAATGTATCTAATGAGTTAGTTACGGAATGATGCATTATGTAACGAGTAAAGAGACTTGCCGGTAACGATATTGAACTAGGTATTGGATACCGACGATCAAATCTCGGGCAAGTAACATACCGATGACAAAGGGAACAACGTATGTCGTTATGCGGTTTGACCGATAAAGATCTTCATAGAATATGTAGGAACCAATATGGGCATCCAGGTTCCGCTATTGGTTATTGACCGAGAATAGTTCTAGGTCATGTCTACATAGTTCTCGAACCCATAGGGTCCGCACGCTTAACGTTACGATGACAGTTTTATTATGAGTTTATAAGTTTTGATGTACCGAAGTTTGTTCGGAGTCGCGGATGTGATCACGGACATGACGAGGAGTCTCGAAATGGTCGAGACATAAAGATTGATATATTGGAAGCCTATATTTGGATATCGGAATGGTTCCGGGTGAAATCGGGATTTTACGGAACACCGGGGGGTTACCGGAACCCTCCCGGGGGATAATGGGCCTTAGTGGGCCATGAGGGAGAAGAGGAGGGCCGGCCAGGGCAGGCCGCGTGGCCCCTCCCCCCTAGTCCGAATAGGACAAGGAGGGGGGGCGCCCCCCTTTCCTCTTTCCCCTCCCCCCTTTCCTTCTCCAACAAGGCAAGAGGGGGGAGTCTTACTCCCGGTGGGAGTAGGACTCCTCCAGGCGCACCCCTTGGGGGCCGGCCGCATCTCCCCCTCCCTCCTTTATATACGGGGGCAAGGGGGCACCCCAGAACACACAAGTTGATCTACGGATCATTCCTTAGCCGTGTGCGGTGCCCCCTCCACCATATTCCACCTCGGTCATATCATCGCGGAGTTTAGGCGAAGCCCTGCGCCGGTAGAGCATCATCATCGTCACCACGCCGTCATGCTGACGGAACTCATCCCCGACACTTTGCTGGATCGGAGTCCGGGGATCGTCATCAAGCTGAACGTGTGGTGAACTCGGAGGTGCCGAACGTTCGGTACTTGGATGGGTCGGATCGTGAAGACGTACGACTACATCAACCGCGTTGTCATAACGCTTCCGCTTACGGTCTACGAGGGTACGTGGACAATACTCTCCCCTCTCGTTGCTATGCATCACCATGATCCTTGCGTTAATGCGTAGAATTTTTTGAAATTACTACGTTCCCCAACAGTGGCATCCGAGCCAGGTTTTATGCGTTGATGTTATATGCACGAGTAGAACACAAGTGAGTTGTGGGCGATACAAGTTATACTGCTTACTAGCATGCCATACTTTGGTTCAACGGTATTGTGAGATGAAGCGGCCCGGACCGACATTACACGTACGCTTACGCGAGACTGGTTTCACTGCTGCGAGCACTCGTTGCTTAAAGGTGACTGGCGGGTGTCTCTCTCTCACTTTAGTTGAACCGAGTGTGGCTACGCCCGGTCCTTGCGAAGGTTAAAACAGCACCAACTTGACAAACTATCGTTGTGGTTTTGATGCGTAGGTAAGACCGGTTCTTGCTCAGCCCGTAGCAGCCACGTAAAACTTGCAACAACAAAGTAGAGGACGTCTAACTTGTTTTTGCAGGGCATGTTGTGATGTGATATGTTCAAGACGTGATGCTATATTTTATTGTATGAGATGATCATGTTTTGTAACCGAAGTTATCGGCAATGGCGAAGCCATATGGTTGTCGCTTTATTGTATGAAATGCAAACGC
This sequence comes from Aegilops bicornis, assembly GCA_021605145.1. Lineage (NCBI taxonomy): Eukaryota > Viridiplantae > Streptophyta > Magnoliopsida > Poales > Poaceae > Aegilops > Aegilops bicornis. Next base: position 678,195,482 of record CM038675.1, read on the forward strand.
CATGTAATTGCTTTACTTTATCACTAAGCGGTAGCGATAGTCGTAGAAGCAATAGTTGGCGAGACGCCAACGATGCTACGATGGAGATCAAGGTGTCGCGCCAGTGACGATGGTGATCACGACGATGCTTCGGAGATGGAGATCACAAGCACAAGATGATGATGGCCATATCATATCACTTATATTGATTACATGTGATGTTTATCCTTTATGCATCTTATCTTGCTTTGATTGACGGTAGCATTATAAGATGATCTCTCACTAAATATCAAGAAGTGTTCTTCCTGAGTATGCACCGTTGCGAAAGTTCTTCGTCTTTGAGACACCACGTGATGATCGGGTGTGATAGGCTCTACGTTCAAATCAGCGGGTGCAAAACAGTTGCACACACGGAATACTCGAGTTAAACTTGACGAGCCTAGCATATACAGATATGGCCTCGGAACACAGAGACCGAAAGGTCGAACGTGAATCATATAGTAGATATGATCAACATATTGATGTTCACCATTGAAACTACTCCATCTCACGTGACGATCGGACATGGTGTAGTTGATATGGATCACGTAATCACTTAGAAGATTAGAGGGATATCTATCTAAGTGGGAGTTCTTAAGTAATATGGTTAATTGAACTTTAATTTATCATGAACTTAGTCCTGGTGGTATTTTTTAAATTATGTTGTAGATCAATAGCTCGCGTTGTTGCTTCCCTATGTTTTTGCTTCCCTATGTTTTTATATGTGTGTTCCTAGAGAAAATTGTATTGAAAAATGTTAGTAGCAATGATGCGGATTGGATCCGTGATCGGAGGTTTATCCTCATTGCTGCCTGTAAGAATTATGTCCTTGATGCACCGCTAGGTGACAGACCTATTGCAGGAGCGTATGCGAGATGTTATGAACGTTTGGCTAGCTCAATATGATGACTACTTGATAGTTTAGTGCACCATGCTTAACGGCTTAGAATCGGGACTTCAAAGGCGTTTTGAGCGTCATGGACCATATGAGATGTTCCAGGAATTGAAGTTAATATTTCAAGCAAATACCCGAGTTGAGAGATATGAAGTCTCCAACAAGTTCTATAGCTAAAAGATGGAGGAGAATCGCTCAACTAGTGAGCATGTGCTCGATTGTCCGGGTACTTCAATCGCTTGAATCAAGTGGGAGTTAATCTTCCGGATAAGATAGTGATTGACAGAATTCTCTAGTCACCATCACTAAGTTACTAGAACTTCGTGATGAACTATAATGCAAGGGATGACAAAAACGATTCCCGAGCTCTTCGTGATGCTGAAATCGACGAAGGTAGAAATCAAGAAAGAGCATCAAGTGTTGATGATTAACAAGACCACTAGTTTCAAGAAAAAGGGCAAAGGGAAAGAAAGGGAACCTCAACTAGAATGACAAGCAAGTTGTCACTCCCGCGAAGAAGCCCAAAGCTGGACCAAAGCCTGAAACTGAGTGCTTACACTACAAAGGAAATGATCACTGGAAGCAGAAATACCCTGAATATTTGGTGGATAAGAAGGATGGCAAAGTGAACAAGAGTATATTTGATATACAGATTATTGATGTGTGCCTTACTAGTGTTTATAGTAGCCCCTGAGTATTTGATACTTGTTCGGTTGCTAAGATTAGTAACTCGAAACAGGAGTTAGAGAATAAAGAGAGACTAGTTGAAGGGGAAGTAACGATGAGTGTTGGAAGTAGTTCAAAGATTGATATGATCATCATCGCACACTCCCTATACTTTCGGGATTAGTGTTAAACCTAAATAAATGGTATTTGGCATTTGCGTTGAGCATGAATATGATTTGATCATGTTTATTGCAATACGGTTATTCATTTAAAGTCAGAGAATAATTGTTATTCTGTTTACATGAATAAAACCTTCAAATGGTCTTACACCCAATGAAAATAGTTTGTTGGATCTCGATCGTAGTGATACACATATTCATAATATTGATGCCAAAAGATGCAAAGTTAATAATGATAGTGCAACTTATTTGTGGCACTGCCGTTTGGGTCATATCGGTGTAAAGCGCATGAAGAAACTCCATAAAGATGGATTTTCGTAATCACTTGGTTATGAATCATTTGATGCTTGCGAACCGTGCCTTTGGGCGATATGACTAAAACTCCGTTCTTCGGAACAATGGAACAAGCAACAAACTTGTTGGAAATAATACATACTGATGTATGCGTTCCAATGAGTATTAAGGCTCGTGGCGAGGTATCGTTATTTTCTGACCTTCACAGATGATTTGAGCAGATATGGGTATATCTACTTGATGAAACATAATTCTGAAATAGTTGAAAGGTTCAAAGAATTTCAGAGTGAAGTGGAAAATCATCGTAACAAGAAAATAAAGTTTCTATGATCTGATCGTGGAGACGAATATTTGAGTTACGAGTTTGGTCTTCATTTGAAACAATGTGAAATAGTTTCGCAACTCACGCCACCGAACACCACAATGTAATGGTGTGTCCAAACGTCAGAATCGTACTTTACTAGATATGGTGCGATCTATGATGTCTCTTATCGGTTTACCACTATCGCTTTTGGGGTTATGCATTAGAGACAGCTGCATTCACGTTTAATAGGGCACCATCTAACTCCGTTGAGACGACACCGTATGAACTATGGTTTAGCAAAGAAACCTAAGTCAGTCGCTTTCTTAAAGTTTGGATTTGCGATGCTTATATGAAAAAGTTTTTCAACCTGATAAGCTCAAACCCAAATCGGAGAAGTGCGTCTTCATAGAATACCCAAAGGTAACTATTGGGTACACCTTCTATCACAGATCCGAAGGCAAGTTATTCGTTGCTAAGATGGATCCTTTCTAGAGAAGAAGTTTCTCTCGAAAGAAGTGAGTGGGAGGAAAGTAGAAATTGATGAGGTAATTGTACCTTCTCCCTTATTGGAAAGTAGTTCATCACAGAAATCAGTTCCAAAGTGATTCCTACACCAATTAGTGAGGAAGCTAATGATGATGATCATGAAGCTTGAGGATCAAGTTACTACCGAACCTCGTAGGTCTTCCAGAATAAGATCCACACCAAAGTGGTACGGTAATCCTATTCTAGAAGTCATGTTACTAGACCATGATGAACCTACGAACTATGAGGAAGCGATGATGAGCCCAGATTCCGCGAAATGGCTTGAGGCCATAAAATCTGAGATAGGATCCATATATGAGAACAAAGTGTGGACTTTGCTTGACTTGCTCGATGATCAGCAAGTCAAGTTAAATAAATGGATCTTCAAGAGGAATACGGACACTGATAGTAGTGTTACTATCTACAAAGCTCGACTTGTCACAAAAAGGTTTTCGACAAGTTCAAGGTGTTGACTACAATGAGATTTTCTCAACTGTAGCGATGCTTAAGTCTGTCCGAATCATGTTAGCAATTGCTACATTTTATGAAATCTGGCAAATGGATGTCAAAACTACATTCTTTAATGGATTTTTTAAAGAAGAGTTGTATATGATGCAACCATAAGGTTTTGTCAATCCTAAAAGATGCTAACAAAATGTGCAAGCTCCAGCGATCCATCTATGGACTGGTGCAAGCATCTCAGAGTTGGAATACATGCTTTGATAAGTTGATCATAGCATATAGTTTTATACTGAGACTTGCGGTGAAGCCTGTATTTACAATAATGTGAGTGGGAGCACTACCACCTTTACGATAAATATATGTGAGTAACATATTGTTGATCGAAATGGTGTAGAATTTTTCCGAAAGCATAAAGGAGTATTTGAAAGGAGTTCTTTAAAAGAAAGACCTCGGTAAAGCTACTTACATATCGAGCATCAAGATCTATTGAGATAGATCAAGGCGGCTTGATAAGTTTTTTCAATAAGTACATACCTTGTCAAGATTTTGAAGTAGTTCAAAATGGAACAGTCAAAGAAAAGTTCTTGCCTGTGTTGCAAAGGTGTGAAATTGAGTAAGACTCAAATCCCGACCATGGCGTAAAATAGAAAAGAGAATGAAAGTCATTCCCTATGCCTCGATCATAGGTTCTATAAAGTATGCTATGCTATGTACCAGACCTATTGTATACCTTGCTCTGAATTTGGCAAGGAGTACAATAGTGATCTAGGAGTAGATCCTTTGGACATTGGTCAAGAACATCCTTAGTGAGGACTAAGGAAATATTTCTCGATTATGGAGGTAATAAAAGAGCACGTCGTAAAGTTACATCGATACAAGCTTTTTACACCGATCCAGATGACTCTAAGTCTCGATGCGGATACATATTGAAAGTGGGAGCAATTAGCTAGAGTAGCTCCGTGCGAGCATTGGAGACATAGAATATTTGCAAAATACATACGGCTCTGAATGTGACAGACCCGTTGACTAAACTTCTCTCACGAGCAAAACATGATCATACCTTAGTACTCTTTGGTTGTTAATCACATAACGATGTGAACTAGATTATTGACTCTAGTAATCCTTTGGGTGTTGATCACATGACGATGTGAACTATGGGTATTATCACATACAGATGTGAATATTGGTGTTAAATCACATGGCGATGTGAACTAGATTATTGACTCTAGTGCAAGTGGGAGACTGAAGGAAATATGCCCTAGAGGCAATAATAAAGTTATTATTTATTTCCTCATATCATGATAAATGTTTATTATTCATGCTAGAATTGTATTAACCGGAAACATGATACATGTGTGAATACATAGACAAACATATAGTCACTAGTATGCCTCTACTTGACTAGCTCATTAATCAAAGATGGTTATGTTTCCTAACCATAGACATGTGTTGTCATTTGATTGATGGGATCACATCATTAGGAGAATGATGTGATTGACATGACTCATTCCGTTAGCCTAGCACTTGATCGTTTAGTACATTGCTATTGCTTTCTTCATGACTTATATATGTTCCTCGTAACTATGAGATTATGCAACTCCTGCTTACGGAGGAACACTTTGGTGCTACCAAACGTCACAACGTAATCGGGTGATTATAAAGGAGTACTACAGGTGTCTCCAAAGGTACATGTTGGGTTGGCGTATTTGAGATTAGGTTTTGTCACTCCGATTGCTGGAGAGGTATCTCTGGGCGCTCTCGGTAATGCACATCACTATAAGCCTTGCAAGCAATGTAGCTAATGAGTTAGTTACGGAATGATGCATTATGTAATGAGTAAAGAGACTTGCCGGTAACGAGATTGAACTAGGTATTGGATATCGACGATCAAATCTCGGGCAAGTAACATACCGATGACAAAGAGCACAACGTATGTCGTTATGCGGTTTGACCGATAAAGATCTTCGTAGAATATGTAGGAACCAATATGGGCATCCAGGTTCCGCTATTGGTTATTGACCGAGAATAGTTCTAGGTCATGTCTACATAGTTCCCGAACCCGTAGGGTCCGCACGCTTAACGTTACGATGACAGTTTTATTATGAGTTTATAAGTTTTGATGTACCGAAGTTTGTTCGGAGTCGCGGATGTGATCACGGACATGACGAGGAGTCTCGAAATGGTCGAGACATAAAGATTGATATATTGGAAGCCTATATTTGGACACTTCCTCGGTTCCTAAATAATTGTTTTTCTAGAGATTTCTACAAGTGACTACATACGAAGCAAAATGAGTGAATTTACACTTTAAAACATGTATACATACATTCGTATGTTGTAGTTCATTTAAAATGGCTAGAAAGACAAATATTTGAAATGGAGGGAGTATAAGTTAGAGCATGACACCCGTGTGGTGATGGCCTAACGATTCTCCGACCTTCGGTATTGGAAAAGAGGTAGGTTCAAATGGTCAAAGATGCAGTCACATTTCACCAACCAGGATACCACTTTCTCTCGAATTTTATATCCCGCGGGAAGACTTGCAGCACAATGCTGGCCACTTAGCCACCAGTAACTGCCAGTCGTTTCCTGTTGTTTTGGTGCATGTCGAATTAAGAACAACAAAATGACAGGACCAACAAAATGCCAGTTAGGCGCACAACGTACGTATACTTTGCCTTTGTCTACCAACGAAATTGCTTCACACACGATACAGATGAACGGTCTGCGAACGATGCGTTTTTTTGGGCGTGATTGTGTTGTTGCCCCAGCCGTCGTATTTGCTATGGTGTTTGGATGTTTTTTATGGCGTTTGGATATTTGTTTTATGGATGCTTGCTTTATTTATAAAGCGGGGTGGAAGGTGTAACGCTCCGAGACCAATGCTCGAGAAGACTTCTAGCTATTCCGAGTTTCGTCGTGTGTTTCTTTTGTGCTTGCTCTATTTATTGTTGCATTCATCATGTCATCATGCCATCATCTCATAAATCTTTTGCAACTCAACTAAATAAATGGCATGGATCTTTGATCCATTTAAATCGAGGGATTCACATGATGATTTCTCTTTATAACATATTAAAGCCTCTCAATATTATTAGGGAGCTATAATAAAATTATTCCATTGTTTGGTATCACCATAACACACTTGCAAATAATTCTCCATGCCTTTGTTATCTCATTTCTTGGTCTCCAACCTTGCCCATAAATTATTTCGTCATTTTCCGGAGCTCCACCAAAAATCCGAACATTTTGGACCTTCCTTTTATCAAGTCCTAGTTCAAACCCATTTGAATTAAATTCAAATGAGTTTGAATTTAAATCTTTCAATCATGGTCCTTCTATTTTTCTTGGTTCCAACTCAATTTTGCGAGTCCGGGAAAATTATCCCCATGCGCAAATCTTTCCCTAACCCTCTCTTTCTTTTCCTCTCTCTATTTATTTTCTGCTAGAAAATTAGAGGGAGAGAGAAGAGAGAGACAGCCCAGCCGCCACTTGTATCCATCTAGGCCAGCCGCAGCCCACTACCTAAGCCGGCCAAGGCCCAGCCGCGCCTCTAACCCTAGTGCTCGCCTCCTCTCCTCCCGATCCCTCGCTCTCTCCCTCGTTCCCCTTGCTTGCGCCGCCAGGAAGAGCCTCGGCTCGATCCCCTTTCCTCCACTCGTCTCCCTCCTCCATCAGCCAGCCACCACGCTCCTCTGGGTCCCTCGCCTCCCCGTCGTTTACGCCTCGCCCGGCCTCCTCAAGCCCATCGCTAGCAGCAGCCAGATCGTCCGTGGTGTCGGCCGGACCTCAGCCTCCGCCGCCTCAAGCTCCAGATCCGGTCGGCCCCATCGCCCATCGGCCGTCCTTCTCCTTCCCCATGACGTCATGGGCATCGAACTCGTCGCCCCGCCTCCAAGTTCTCCGTCGGCGTCGACCTCCTGCCCCGCCGGTCTACCTCCCCACGCCGGCAGCAAGCCTCGTCGCCACCGCTCTTCACCAAGTCCCAGCTGCTCCCCTGCATCGCCGGGAGCTCCTCCAACTACTGCCCTGTATACCGCGTTGCTGCTGCCACTGGATCGCCGAGACCGATCCTCTGAGGAACCCCGTGTTCAACTACACAATGAGCGGCAAGTACCACTACGACCCGGTGTTCGACCACGTGGATTCACCAAGTACTTCTTCGGATACACCAAGTTTGACTACACCGCAAGACCCGTGCAGGACCGTCAATCTTCTCCGAGAATTTTGCCAAGTACCACGATGATGCGTCGAGTACCTCTACCCATGACCCGGGAACGTCTACGACCCGTGAAAAACTACCGTCGCCGAGACCGCAAGTACCACGACAACCCCGGAGACATCGGATGCGTCAAGTCCCTGAGATGACACCCGCGGACGAATGCATGTTGTATGAGATACTCATGTTCAAACCGTGTCCGAGTTGTTCCTTGCGCATTCTGCCTCGGTTGCCATGCCGTCGACCCATGGGAACCGGGTAACCGGGATCACCCACCATCTTTTGCATGTTCCGCACGTCCACACTTTCTTTTGCACCGACATCTCGACGAGTTGTCGGATCATCGGAATGTTGCCGTGGCACCATTTCTGTTGTCGTTGCCGTGGCACCCCTTTCGTTCCGCCATGGTGACAAATGCTTCATAACATGCTCATGTCAACATTTTCATAAAATTGCTTAAAACTTGCACATGTCATCTGCATCATGATAACAACATTTAAATGTTTAAAATTGTTGTTGCATCAATTTGCTAAATGCATATGGGGATTTACCGGATTTGTTGTTTGTTATATCCGGAGTTGTGAGGATTCGCTCGACTACGTTCGTTTGTCTTCCTCATGGACTCGTTCTTCTTCCTTGCGGGATCTCAGGCAAGATGACCATACCCTCGAAATCACTTCTATCTTTGCTTGCTAGATGCTCGCTCTTTTGCTATGCCTATGCTACGATGCCTATCACTTGCTTATCATGCCTCCCATATTGCCATGTCAAGCCCCTAACCATCCTTTCCTAGCAAATCGTTGTTTGGCTATGTTACCGCTTTGCTCAGCCCCTTTTATAGCGTTGTTAGTTGCAGGTGAAGATGAAGTTTGTTCCATGTTGGAACATGGATATGTTGGGATATCACAATATCTCTTATTTAATTAATGCATCTATATACTTGGTAAAGGGTGGAAGGCTCGGCCTTATGCCTGGTGTTTTGTTCCACTGTAGCCACCCTAGTTTTCGTCATACCGGTGTTATGTTCCTTGATTTTCCGTTCCTTACGCGGTTGGGTGATTTATGGGACCCCCTTGACAGTTCGCTTTGAATAAAACTCCTCCAGCAAGGCCCAACTTTGGTTTTACCATTTGCCACCTAAGCCTTTTTTCCCTTGGGTTCTGCAGACTCAAGGGTCATCTTTATTTTAACCCCCGGGCCAGTGCTCCCCCGAGTGCTGGTCCAAATTAGAGCCACTTGCGGTGCCGCCCCGAGGCAACTTGGGGTATCTTCGGTTGCCGTACGTAGTGTTCATCCGGTGTGCCCTGAGAACGAGATATGTGCAGCACCTATCAGGATTTGTCGGCACATTCGGGCGGCTTTGCTGGTCTTGTTTTACCATTGTCGAGATGTCTTGTAGTCCGGGATTACGAGATCGATCGGGTCTTCCGGTAGAAGGAATATCCTTCGTTGACCGTGAGAGCTTATAATGGGCTAAGTTGGGACACCCCTGCAGGGTATTATCTTTCGAAAGCCGTGCCCGCGGTTATGAGGCAGATGGGAATTTGTTAATGTCTGGTTGTAGATAACCCAAAGTTGACCTTAATTAAAATACATCAACCGCGTGTGTAACCGTGATGGTCTCTTCTCGGCGGAGTCAGGGAAGTGAACACGGTGTTGGAGTTATGCTTGACGTAGGTTGTTCTAGGATCACTTCTTGATCATAGTTGTTCGACCGTGCTTTTGCCTTTTCTTCTTGCTCTCATTTGCGTATGTTAGACACCAGATATGCTAGTCGCTTGCTGCAGCTCCACCTCACTACCTTCTCCTACCCATAAGCTTAAATAGTCTTGATCTCGCGGGTGTGAGATTGCTGAGTCCCCGTGACTCACAGATACTTCCAAAACCAGTTTGCAGGTGCCGATGAAACCGTGCAGGTGACGCACCCGAGCTCAAGGAGGAGCTCGATGAAGATCTTGTTCATTGTGTTGTTTCGTTTCAGTTGATCAGTAGTGGAGCCCAGTTGGGATGATCGGGGATCTGTGTAGCATTTGGGGTAGTCTTCTTTTATTTTGGTTCCGTAGTCGGACCTTGAGTGTAACCTGGATGATGGATGTTTATTTATGTATTGTGTGAAGTGGCATTTGTAAGCCAACTATGTATCTCTTTCCCTTATGTATTACATGGGTTGTGTGAAGATTACCTCACTTGCGACATTGCTTTCAATGCGGTTATGCCTCTAAGTCGTGCTTCGACATGTGGGAGATATAGCCGCATCGAGGGCGTTACAAGTTGGTAATCAGAGCCATCCCCGACTTAGGAGCCCCCTGCTTGATTGAATCGCTGACTTTGTTGAGTCTAGAAAAAAATGTTTTGAGTCTTAGGATTTTATATATCGGAGAGTAGGATTCTTTTTACTCCTCAGTCCCTTCGTCGCTCTGGTGAGGCATCCTGACGTAGAGTTTTGACTCTTTCTCTTCTCAAATTTCACTAAATTTTTTTAGGATCACGCGGGTATCTTGGAATCGTTCCGATGGTTTTGTGACGAGAACATTGTTCTTGGTGCCTCCTGACATTTAGGGGTTGTGGCAGTGTCCTGGGGAGTTGAGCTCCGAGGTGTTGTCGTCACAATTTTATCGTTGCAGTTCTGGAATACCTGAGCTTTGCCGACATCGAAAATCTCTTTTATGCAGTTGTTGGTGAGATAACCTCGATAACCCAGTACAGGGGCGAGTTCGGGAGTATTGCCATGACTCGTATAACGGATGCTTTTCGAAGGTTGAGGTAAACGATTTCCGAAGGTTTCTTGGTTATGTGTTGAAGGATGGATACAGCTGGATCTAGGTATTGTTAGTTTGGGTGATATATTTTGTGTCCCCTGTATCCTCAACACCTGATTGCATAACCAGAAAGTTTCGAGAGTTTATAGGTGGGAATTCAAGTATCTCGTAGATTATCTTTCCAACAGACACATGATACGATATGGGATCTATCATATGTTTGTTTCCGGCTTATTCCGCAAGCCAAATCCTTTGTTTTTGTTTTAAGTTGTGGTATTCGAGTTGCTTCAATGTCAAGTGTTGATTCCATACCTTATTCTAAATGGTGTTCTCATATTTCTATGTGAATACTAATCCTTCTTGATCATCGAGTTTGTCATCTCAATTTCTTCTCGCCGGTGCGCTTCTCTTCAAGATGATCCCATCATTCTCCCCATTCATGAGATCAATTCTCGATTCTTTTGCAACGGTGCTTGCTTCATCCGACCCAAGTTGCCTTTGTTTTCCCACCCTCCCACCCTTTTTCTTCAAGGACTCAGATTTCTTAATCAAGTATCCATTTTATTGAGTGAAGTTTCTTCATTCTTTTCCTTTAAATGTTTTATCCGGTGATTTCTCATGAAGACGCTAAGGAAGCTTCAACCTTATCATTGTTCCATTCTAATTTTCTTCTCCGGTGGATTTAATTCAAGATTTCGGTGTTGATCTTATCCCTTTTCCTCTTGTCACAATGATTTCTCATGCCGGTGTATCTCCTAATCATTCACTTCTCGCTATTCATTTGGTTGGGAGTGATGAAGATATCTCAGAAGATTCGTGTTTCCATTCTTAATCTGTTCAAGTTATTTCGAGATTGTTATCTCATTCAAGCCATTTAAATCAACCGTGCAACCTCCCTTTCAAGCAATCGTTCAACGGTGGTTCTTTTGAGTGGGCCCTAACCCACAGGTCTTTTTCCAGGATCTTACCTGACTCTGCTAATTCTTTCCGAAGTTATTCTCAAATTCTTTTCAAGTGTGACGTAAGAATGAATCTTCATCAGTCACATGCCTTCTCCAAGGTAGCTTTCAATTTTTTTTCTCTCATCTTTGGCTCAACCTTTCCTCTTTTAATCCTTCCGGAGTTTCTCAACAATTCAAGGTGGTGTTTCTCGTCGTCATTATCGAATTTTGAAGACCAAAGAAGAGTTTCTCTTAAATCTTGCTCCATTCTCTTCAAGATTCATGGTTCTAGCTTGATGCCATCCTCTCATAATTATTTTTGATTGTGAGAATTCTTTTAACCCACCCGGAGCATTTCAGGAGTCTTTTCAGTTTGATTCTTCTGAGCCCATCATCTCGTAATTATCCATTCCAGCTTTCAGCTCTTGTTCTCCAGATCTTATCGGTGCATCGTTCAAATATCGTCTAATCAGTTCATGATCTCTTCATTGTCATGTATCTAAATCCCTTCAAATATCTTCATTTGTTTTCCAATTCTTCCCGGTGAATTGTGCCTTTGCTACTTTCATTTTCAATTCTTACGGTGGTTCGTTCAAGAGTTCTCTTCCTTCGTTATTATATAGATTCATTCGTTCTTCCCAAATCCTACCGGCGGATCATTGAAGACCTTCCCAAGTTGAGCAATATCTCTCTTCAATCCTTTTTCAACGAGAATAAGTAGTATGCCTAATCCGTTGCTTGTCATCAATCTAAATTGGTGAAGGATACGCATAACATAATTCTTGTTCTTGTTTCATCCAAGTGATTGATTCATTCTTCCGGAGTTTGTAATGGTATCAATTTCTCAGTTCTAAGTTGTTCATCTCTTCTTTCCGGAGTTTGTTCATCATATCACATTCTCGGTCTGAGATGCTTCATCTTTTCTTTCCGGAGTTCCAAGTTTTCTCGGTTATATCATTTCAAAGCTTCATCTTATCCCAGCAAGGCTTCACCTTGTGTTGTCAACTTCTCTTCCTTTTTATCATACTTTTATTTACAGGAGTTCTTCATGGAGGCTCTACATGGTGCTTCACAAGGATTCTTTTCATTCTTCAGTTGTTCATCAGGATTTCTCTCGGAGTTAAGATCCGTCAAGCCATACTCTAAAATAAACATGGTGTTCAACACATGTTTTGTCTTGAGGAGTTCAAGCATTCTTCATCTTGCATTCCAAAGTGCAATTCTTTCTATCATTATCTTTTGAGGTGGTGTTATGTCATTCTTGACAATTTCCCTTCGTGTTTCTTGATTCACAAGTTGTCAGGAATGAGATATTTAAATCCATCATTTCTCTTCGTTCACGAGATCTTTTCAACCCAACAATGTATTCGTTGGTGTTATCTTGGTATAGATTTCACTTAAAGCCTCCCCTAAGGAATGTTGCTATTATGGTGTTTATCAATGATCCAAGTTTTCCTCCTATCCTCTAAATGAAAGAAGTTTTCATCTTCTTGTTGATCAATCCAATCATTTGTTTCCGTTGGTGGCAGAAGCTCACCTCATAATGTTGAGATGTTTCCATAAGTCCACTACAAGGTTATTCTTTTCGTTGTTGGTTTTCCAACAACTCCGTTCTATCCTTCTTTTTAAGGGTGCTTTCCAAACTCATTTGTGGTAGAAGTTGTCATTTTCTTCTCCATTCCTTTATTCCAATGATCTATCTTCAATTTTTCTTCCGGAGGCATTGTGATGTTGCTCTCTTCGACCCATCATCTTGTTTTGTCAAGACCATGTTCTTTTCATGCTTATCCATTTAACCGGAGTGTTGTGTCATTTCTTCAAGTTCTTTTCATCTTATCAAGTTTTCCTTCTTCTTTCAGTCGGAGTGCTGCCCAAATTATATCAATCTTATTCCTTCTCTATCTAGTTTTAACCGGAGTGGTTTCAATATCTATGTTATCACTAAACCTCTTGGTTCTCGTCGTATCCCATGTTCCTCTTTTCTAACCGAGTGTTTTCAACTTTGTTCATCTTCGTTGTTTTCTTTCTTTCATTTTGTTCAACCTCTCAAGGTTCTTTGGTTTCACTCGTTTGTCAAAGAAGCAACTTTGTTTTACCTCTTTCTCTTCCGCTTTTCTCCGGTGCCATCCTAGATCTCGGGACGAGATCCTCTTGTAGTGGTGGAGTGTTGTAACGCCCCGAGACCGATGCTCGAGAAGACTTCTAGCTATTCCGAGTTTCGCCGTGTGTTTCTTTTGTGCTTGCTCTATTTATTGTTGCATTCATCATGTCATCATGCCATCATCTCATAAATCTTTTGCAACTCAACTAAATAAATGGCATGGATCTTTGATCCATTTAAATTGAGGGATTCACATGGTGATTTCTCTTTATAACATATTAAAGCCTCTCAATATTATTAGGGAGCTATAATAAAATTATTCCATTGTTTCGGTATCACCATAACACACTTGCAAATAATTCTCCATGCCTTTGTTATCTCATTTCTTGGTCTCCAACCTTGCCCAAAAATTATTTCGTCATTTTCCGAGCTCCACCAAAATCCGAACATTTTTGGACCTTCCTTTTATCAAGTCCTAGTTCAAACCCATTTGAATTAAATTCAAATGAGTTTGAATTTAAATCTTTCAATCATGGTCCTTCTATTTTTCTTGGTTCCAACTCAATTTTGCGAGTCCGGGAAAATTATCCCCATGCTAAATCTTTCCCTAACCCTCTCTTTCTTTTCCTCTCTCTATTTATTTTCTGCTAGAAAATTAGAGGGAGAGAGAAGAGAGAGACAGCCCAGCCGCCACTTGTATCCATCTAGGCCAGCCGCAGCCCACTACCTAAGCCGGCCCAAGGCCCAGCCGCGCCTCTAACCCTAGTGCTCGCCTCCTCTCCTCCCGATCCCTCGCTCTCTCCCTCGTTCCCCTTGCTTGCGCCGCCAGGAAGAGCCTCGGCTCGATCCCCTTTCCCCTCCACTCGTCTCCCTCCTCCATCACCAGCCACCACGCTCCTCGGTCCCTCGCCTCCCCATCGTTTCTGCCTCGCCCGGCCTCCTCAACCCCATCGCTAGCAGCAGCCGTCGTCCGTGGCGTCGGCCGACCTCCTCAGCCGCCGCCTCAAGCTCCAGATCCGGTCGGCCCCATCGCCCGATCCCAGCCGTCCTTCTCTCCTTCCCACGCGACGTCATGGGCACAGAGCTCGTCGCCCGCCTCCAAGTTCTCCGTCGGCGTCGACCTCCTGCCCCGCCGGTCTACCTCCCCATGCCGGCAGCAAGCCTCGCCGCCACCGCTCTTCACCAAGTCCCAGCTACTCCCCTACATCACCGGGAGCTCCTCCAACTGCTGCCCGGTATACCGCGTTGCTGCTACCACTGGATCGCCGAGACCGATCCTCTGAGGAACCCCGTGTTCAACTACACAATGAGCGGCAAGTACCACTACGACCGGTGTTCGACTACGTGGATTCACCAAGTACTTCTTCGGATACACCAAGTTTGACTACACCGCAAGACCCTGCATTTGGACCGTCAATCTTCTCCGAGAATTTTGCCAAGTACCACGATGATGCGTCGAGCACCTCTACCCATGACCCGGGAATGTCTACGACCCGTGAAAAACTACCGTCGCCGAGACCGCAAGTACCACGACAACCCCGGAGACATCGGATGCGTCAAGTCCCTCTTCGAGACGTGTACCACTACTTCCACTACCGTCGCCCCGAAGATGTTGGATTCGTCAATTGCCTCTTCGAAACGAACGTGTACAACTACTTCCACTACTACCGTCAGCGAGAACGACTACTTCCACTACGACCATGAGTACCACTACTTCCTCGGCGAGATCGAACCACTCCGAAATGCACGCTTGAAGGTATAACCCTGAGATGACACCCATGAATCTAATGCATGTTGTATGAGATACTCATGTTCAAACCGTGTCCGAGTTGTTCCTTGCGCGTTCCGCCTCGGTTGCCATGCCGTCGACCCATGGGAACCGGGTAACTGGGATCACCCACCATCTTTTGCATGTTCCGCACGTCCACACTTTCTTTTGCACCGACATCTCGACGAGTTGTCGGATCATCGGAATGTTGCCGTGGCACCATTTCTGTTGTCGTTGCCGTGGCACCCCTTTCGTTCCGCCATGGTGACAAATGCTTCATAACATGCTCATGTCAACATTTTCATAAAATTGCTTAAAACTTGCACATGTCATCTGCATCATGATAACAACATTTAAATGTTTAAAATTGTTGTTGCATTAATTTGCTAAATGCATATGGGGATTTACCGGATTTGTTGTTTGTTATATCCGGCCTCATTTAAATTGTTTAGATGGTATAGTTTTGTTATGCTTCACCTCTTGCCATGTTTAACAACATTTAATATTGTTGTGTTCCTAAACGAGAGAGAACTAAATAATTGATGTGGTGTTTCGTCAATATGCAGCCCGTTGCATATTGAGCTCCACTTAATTTGTAGGATTGCTTGTGCTCTTTTGCCATGCCATGCTCATTAAATCGGACATGCATCATACTTGATTGTGCGTCATGTCGTGTTTATGTGATGGTTGTTTACTAGGTTGTTTGCTTCTTTCCGGGTTGCTTCTCTCGTTAGCTTCGGTTGCGTTCCGGATTTGTGAGGATTTGCTCGACTACGTTCGTTTGTCTTCCTCATGGACTCGTTCTTCTTCCTTGCGGGATCTCAGGCAAGATGACCATACCCTCGAAATCACTTCTATCTTTGCTTGCTAGATGCTCGCTCTTTTGCTATGCCTATGCTACGATGCCTATCACTTGCTTATCATGCCTCCCATATTGCCATGTCAAGTCCCTAACCATCCTTTCCTAGCAAACCGTTGTTTGGCTATGTTACCGCTTTGCTCAGCCCCTCTTATAGCGTTGTTAGTTGCAGGTGAAGATGAAGTTTGTTCCATGTTGGAACATGGATATGTTGGGATATCACAATATCTCTTATTTAATTAATGCATCTATATACTTGTAAAGGGTGGAAGGCTCGGCCTTATGCCTGGTGTTTTGTTCCACTCTTGCCGCCCTAGTTTTCGTCATACCGGTGTTATGTTCCTTGATTTTGCGTTCCTTACACGGTTGGGTGATTTATGGGCCCCCCTTGATAGTTCGCTTTGAATAAGACTCCTCCAAAGAAGGCCCAACCTTGGTTTTACCATTTGCCACCTAAGCCTTTTTCCCTTGGGTTCTGCAGACTCAAGGGTCATCTTTATTTTAACCCCGGGCCGGTGCTCCTCCGAGTGCTGGTCCAAATTAGAGCCACTTGCGGTGCCGCCCGAGGCAACTTGGGGTATCTTCGGTTGCCGTCGTAGTGTTCATCCGGTGTGCCACGAGAACGAGATATGTGCAGCTCCTATCGTGATTTGTCGGCACATTCGGGCGGCTTTGCTGGTCTTGTTTTACCATTGTCGAGATGTCTTGTAGTCCGGGATTCCGAGATCGATCGGGTCTTCGGTAGAAGGAATATCCTTCGTTGACCGTGATAGCTTATAATGGGCTAAGTTGGGACACCCTGCAGGGTATTATCTTTCGAAAGCCGTGCCCGCGGTTATGAGGCAGATGGGAATTTGTTAATGTCCGGTTGTAGAAAACCCGAAGTTGACCTTAATTAAAATACATCAACCGCGTGTGTAATCGTGATGGTCTCTTCTCGGCGGAGTCAGGGAAGTGAACACGGTGTTGGAGTTATGCTTGACGTAGGTTGTTCTAGGATCACTTCTTGATCATAGTTGTTCGACCGTGCTTTTGCCTTTTCTTCTTGCTCTCATTTGCGTATGTTAGACACCAGATATGCTAGTCGCTTGCTGCAGCTCCACCTCACTACCTTCTCCTACCCATAAGCTTAAATAGTCTTGATCTCATGGTGTGAGATTGCTGAGTCCCCGTGACTCACAGATACTTCAAAAACTAGTTTTGCAGGTGCCGATGAAACCGTGCAGGTGGCGCACCCGAGCTCAAGGAGGAGCTCGATGAAGATCTTGTTCATTGTGTTGTTTCGTTTCAGTTGATCAGTAGTGGAGCCCAGTTGGGACGATCGGGGATCTGTGTAGCATTTGGGGTAGTCTTCTTTTATTTTGGTTTCGTAGTCGGACCTTGAGTGTAATCTGGATGATGGATGTTTATTTATGTATTGTGTGAAGTGGCGACTGTAAGCCAACTATGTATCTCTTTCCCTTATGTATTACATGGGTTGTGTGAAGATTACCTCACTTGCGACATTGCTTTCAATGCGGTTATGCCTCTAAGTCGTGCTTCGACACGTGGGATATAGCCGCATCGAGGGCGTTACAGAAGGCCATTCCGAGAAGCACATGAAAAATACATGAACTTTCTTGTGGTATTATGAAAAATACAAAAACTTTCCTATAGTATTGGTTATCATATCATAGTCTTAGAGGGGGGAGGGGGGGGGCAAAAAAAAAGAAAAAGAAATGTACTCCTCGTATGGAATTCCTTCAACCATGCATGTGCTTCCAGTGATTAACACTTTACTTACTGACGATATGGTTTTTAAGGTGCGCAAGCGTGAAGAAAGATTATGCTTAAGTTGGATTTTCATACATTGGGCCTGTTCTACCCATTATATGTACTAAGCTTTGTTAAACAGTCGAGCTTAGTTTCGGCAAAAATTGCAATGGCAGCTCAAGTTATCTCTTAGATTAGAAGTTCTTCTTTGATATTTATGTCACCGTGTTATCTATAGGTTAACGAAAGATATTTAATTAAACTACATGCTTGTTTAATTAAGATAACTACGTGAGGGACTGTACAGAAGGTACATTCATCACTTATTTCTTGAGTGTGTCATGGCATAGGTTTGCTTGTTTGATCATTTGTCTTTCATTTACTACCGACCCCTACTGGATGTTGTCATGGGCTTTGCTAGAGCGGTTGGGCTAACACAAAGAAGCCAGTGGACTTTGTGGCAAGAAGTTGGAGTGGCTTACTTTAGTCGTTCATTTTCTTTTTTGTGACTGTAGCGTTGATCCACTCCCCCTCAAAGTAGATATTGTAGTAGCACACACCTTTCATCCTTCCTTTTCCCCCTTTTGCCAGAAGGACATCTTTCATGAACGTGGAGTTTCTGCACCCGAGCTCATATGAGCTCGGGTAAACAGTAAAATCAAAAAAAAAAAATCAAAAAAATTTTAAAAATTCCAAAAAAAATTGATAGAAACATTGACAAAATTTTTAAGTGCTTGCAAAAATTCGTCATGAAATCACATTTCTAGAAGGCGTGGCAAAAAAAACAAAATCGATACTCTAAAAATGCTACTTTCAAAAGCATTTTGGTGTCTGAATTTGTTTTTTTTTTGCCACGCCTTACAGGAATGTGATTTCATGATGAATTTTTGCAAGTACTTAGAACTTTTGTCAACGTTTCTCTGGGTTTTTTTCGAAAATTTTTAAATTTCTTTTGAATTTTTTTCTATTTTACTGTTCACCGAGCTCGCTCAAATGAGCTCCGGAGCAGAAATGCACTTTCGATCTTTCATTCCTTACTAGTAGATCCAGTAAATCACATACAAGTACTATAATTTTTTTTGCATGGAAATTACGTACAAATTGTTGGACAGTATTAGATCCACACGTGATATGTTAGGACGTATGTTTTGTATATGCGGCTACACCAGGACGAGTACGTACGTAGGCAGGTGGTCGATCGCGCGCAGCTTACATCTCGGCGGTGAGGCCTTCCACCTCGAGCTGGAACTTGTCCATGGCGTCCTTGGGCAGGCTGATGGGCACCACGGTGCCCTCCTCCCCCTTGCCGTTCTTGGACCTGGAGAAGTAGTTGGTCACGCCGGGGATCGGCCCCTCGCCGCCCTTGGCCGGCCCGCCGTACACCGCCTCACCCCACCCGAAGTCCACGCTCTTGAACCCGGCGTGGCTCACGTCCGACACGATGTACGTCCGGGACAGCGCGAACAGCGGCCGGCCCCGGAGCACCATCAGGTCCGCCACCGACAGCAGGTAGTCGTACGTCACGGCCGACTTGGCCTTCTTCACCAGCTCCAGCGCGTAGCCCAGCCCGCCCGCACACAGCTCCCCGGCCGTGGTCGCCGCCACGGAGTAGGCGAACGCGTTCCCATAGAAGCCCTCCGGGAGCGGCACGTCGCGGAAGCCGCGCGCGTTCACGATGAAGGACAGCCGCACCTCCTCGTCGGCGCCGTAGCCGAGCGCCGCCGTGCGGCCCAGCCAGATGCACGCCGCCACCAGCTCGAACCGGGAGCTCCTGCTCATGTGCGGCGGCGCGCGCTGCCGCAGCCCCGCGATCTCACGGGGCCCGAAGAAGAAGGGCACGCGCGCGATGTCGCCCGGGGGAGTCGTCAGCATCCGGTCAACCGCCCCGCCCGCTGGCTCGCTGTACTCCAGGTGCGGGTACGACGGCTGCGGCGGCTGCCTCGCCATGAACATCTCCCTGCCCCATGACGGCGTGATCGACGGCGCGGCGGCGCCGCACGCCAGCTCGCAGACGGCCTTCTCGAACTGCATCCCGCCCGGCGCGTCCACCACGCAGTGGCAGAAGCGCTGCCCGAAGATGAAGCCCCCGCACTTGAGCCTCGTCACCTGCACGACGCCGAAACAACATCATTAATAAAAACTACAAAGAAACAACTCGTGAATCGGTCTCACGTGACAGGGACACGTGCACGTTTACGTACCTGGATGTAGAGCAAGGGGCGGTCGATGACGGGCTCGACGCCGGCGACGGTGGTGCTCTCGAGGATGAACTGCTCGAAGCAAGGGAACGGGGGGCTCTGCACGTCCCCAAAGTCAGCCGCGGTGAGGTCGACGTCGGCCTCCACGAACATGACGCCCTGCGCCTCGCAGTCCACGACGAGCTTCCTCCCGGCCTCCTCGCGGAGGCGGCCGGCGAGCGGGTAGTAGGGCACGAGCGCCCTGGCCAGCGCCTCCCTGATGACGGCGGCCGGGTCCACCCCCTGCTTGTCCGGGTTGGCGCGGTACAGGTGGATCCCCGAGCTGTAGAACCGCATGCCCTCGCCGTCGTCGATGTCGGACAGCGTCTTGGTCTCCCGCGGCGTCTGCTCCGCCGGGGCCACCAGCACCGGCTCGCCCCGCCGCACCGTGAACGCCGGGAGGAGCGACGACGCCATCGATTCGAAGCGAGGTAGCTAGCTAGTCTCTGTGTGTACGTACGAGCGTGTGTAAAAGCCGTGGGAAATGCAGTGCGTTGTGAGAGGACGTGGAGTGGAGTGAGTGTGCTCGGTGACCATGGCCGCGTTTTATAGGAGGAGATGTTGGGGTTGGTGCCATGGCCATACGGCCATTTGGTCGTTGGAATTCCGGTGTCTGGCCAGTAGGTGGGCTGAGAATGAGATCGGTGGTCGTGTGGTGGGGGTTGGTTAGTGGATCTCGCCAGTGGCCCACACAGGCTAAGCAAAGACCCGACACGCACGCGCGGGCGCGCGCAGGAACGGATTAGGCAGGAAGCAATGATAGCAAGCACGTACGTACTACTCCATTAGATCTCGTGCGTGATCAAAGTCACGCGGAAAACCGTAAACAAATTCCCGGCGAGAAGGCCGTGTGAACTGTTCGACGCCACTCCTGGTCGAGATTCAGGTGCGCACCTGCATGGTGAGTGGCGTTTGGTGGCCGTTTTGCCCGGGGGCGACCTCGGGTCGCCGGGCACGGTTCAGACGTGGAGATCGTGGTGAGAGCCTTTTTGACCGGGGGAAAGCATCTCCGTGCCTTTGTTTTCTACGCGGTATTATTAGCCGGTGCCACCCAGCCGTCAATCAAATCAAATTATAGTACTACGTATAAATGCCGGCTCGACTAATGGCGCGCATGAGGGGACATATATGAAATCAATTGAATAACAAGTTTTTTCACGTCTACTGTGTTTATTTTGACGGTTTGTCACATTTATATTTTCTTTTGAAATTCACATTTTTTTTGAGTGCTCGTGTTTAGATAATTGTACAATTACATACAGTACTTTTCAAAAATATAATAGCTTTTGATTTAGGAAAAAAATTGCGGGAGAAATACTTGTATTACTCAGTCGATTTAGGTAATTTCCTTCATACATTATTCATCAAAATTAATATTTTTAACTTTTGCAGCAACACACGAAAAGATCACCTAGACTCTCTAGTTTTTTTTTGAGAGAGAACCTTGATTCTCTAGTTAGGCCCTGTTCGGTAATCACCCGCTCTCGAAATATGCGGAGTGGAGAAACTGCAACTCCTCCTTTTTACACTACAGCTCCGCCAACTCCGCTCCCAGAGTTGTGGAGCGGAGTGGTACCGAACATGACCTTAGTAAGCTACTCCAATTTCTTGCCACAGACTCCACTGGCTTCTTGTGTTAGCCCAACCGCTCTAGCAAAGCCCATGACAACATCCAGTAGGGGTCGGTAGTAAATAAAAGACAAATGATCAAACAAGCACACCTATGCCATGACACACTCAAGAAATAAGTGATGAATGTACGTACTGTACAGTCACCCACGTAGTTATTCTAATTAAACAAGCATGTAGTTTAATTAAAATATCTTTCGTTAACCTATAGATAACACGGTGACATAAATATCAAAGAAGAAATTTTAATCTTAAGAGATAACTTGAGCCGCCGCTACAATTTTTGTCGAAACTAAGCTCGATTGTTTATCAAATCTTAGTACATATAATGGGTAGAAAAGGCCCCAATGTATGCAAATCCAACTTAAGCATATCTTTCTTCACACTTGCACGAGCTCAGTGTCTGGCACCTTAAAAACCACATCATGATATGATAACTAATGCTATAGGAAAGTTGTTGCATTTTTCGTAATACCACAGGAAAGTTCCTGTATTTTCCATGTGCTTCTCGAAGGTTTTCGCCTGCTTTAGACCGTCCATACAATCAACATCCAAACGTCATAGCAAATACGACGACCGGGGCAATAACACAATCACGCCCAAAGAAAGCATAAGAGAAATAAGAAGAAAAAGCCACTGAGTAGCGACCAACATGCGGCCCTACAAAGAAGATAACCGACGCACGGTAGCCAGAAACACATCCAGCATGAGCCCGAGCCGATCCCGGTCGCGCTGCCTAGAGAGCAGGTGCCAATGCTGGAGAAAAACAAGGAACTTGAAGGAGGAGTCAGAGGCCTGTTGCGTAAAGGCCCGCTCAATCACCATTTTATTACATGTCGTCCACAACGTCCACGACATTGCCGCAAAGATCAGTTAGGATAAGTAGCGATGCCACCCAGGTTGGGTAGCTCTGGCCTGAAGGAACCCCGTAAAGTCCAGGGCCTCCCAGTCGGGCCCCGGTGCCTCGCGAAAGTCCAGAGTACCCGTGCTACCGTGCACGAGGATAGGATGTGGTTCCCGGTTTCCAGGCCCGCACAAAGGGGGCAAATGCCATCACCCAGGCCATGCCGCTTAAGCACCTCGGTCCTCGAGGGGGTGCGGTCTCGTTGCAATTACCACATAAAAATCTTTATCTTCAAGAGCAATGGTGCCTTCTACAGAGGAGAAAGGCAGAGGATGATGGGCGACCGGCATAGTGCCTGATATGCCGAGCTCACTGAGAACTCGCCCAAACATCCTCTATTGTTGATTCTTGTGTTTTCAGTTCATGTAGGGTTCAACATAGCATCTCCGTCCTTCCAATATTATATATTTTTTCTATCCCGCATTTTTAAGAATTCCGGGGACCCCAAGAATTGAAAACATGCAAGAGAGCGAGGATCAGTCCGCATGCATTGACTAATCCTCACTCCCACACATACGGAAACAACCCAGAAGCACATGTACCTACGACCATGCAGTATACGAACAAATACTCATACGACATTGACTAGCTAATCGACCCACGGTTTTGTTGCGCGTGGGTATTTCTACAATGCTAGTACTAGCGATGGTCTTCATCTTCACGCGCGTGCGGATGGACAAAGTATTTTAGATGTCACAGGCTCACAGCACCACCTGCTCCACAATTCACACGATACTATAATCCATGCTTCGCCCGTTGTGCACCGCGAGGTGCTAGCTGATCGATCTAACGGACGTCATGGGGCCGCACGAGTGCATGCATGGCTAGGCTAGGATAGGATAGGAGGTGGCAGCAGCAGGTCAATTCGTTGCACCAACCCCTTCCTACCCTACCATAGCAGGCACCGCCTGCACGTAGTACGCCAAGACGAAACTCTCCCGACTTTTCACACGTCTCTCCTATGACAATCGGTTGCTTCAGCCCTGTCCCCACTGAGTTATTACAGTAGCTAGCTAGCTAGCTAGGATTGGAGCCTGTCCGGTGGTTGATGGAGCTTGTTTGGTAGACAAAGGCAGAGTATACATACCTAGTACGCCTAACTGTCATTTTCTTTTTCTTTTTTTTCGCAGGGGGGGCTCCAGAATACTGTAACTACGAAGACGATTGTTACCTAGTCCTACTCAACCTCAGAGGATGATTAAGCATGCAATTGTTCTTAATTGGGCATGCACCAAACCAACAGGAAACGACTGGCAGTTTATTACCGGCGGCTAAGTAGTGACCAGCATTGTGCTGCAAGTCTTCCTGCCGGGATATAAAATCCTCGAGAAAGTGGTATCCTGGTTAGTGAAATGTGACTGCATCTTTGACCATTTGGACCTACCTCTTTTCTGATAACGAAGGTGGGAGAATCGTTAGGCCATCACCACACCGATGTCATGCTCTAGCTTTTGCTAGTACTCCTATAGTTTCTCACGCTGTTCTTTGATTGTGCGACAATGGCGCCGGGCTCCACCACCGTCTTTTCACACACGTGCTCAGGGACGCAAAGCTAGAGTGACACCTGCTGACGTGGATATGATGTTCGCCGGCAGTTGCTCCTTGCTCCCTCTGCATGATCTGAATTGGTAAAATACAATAGTTGTATTCGCCGGTTCGTGATCTGGTTTAGTGATGAGCAGGATATGTAAGTTTATACTAGATGTCTAGAGTACTTTAAGGTTAAATATTGTCGGGGCTCCGGATCAGAGACATGCAAATCTAACCATTTCGCCACCAAATGCATATCAAAGATTTCAACCCTCTTCACGCGACATCAGGGGCGGACCCAGTGTCCTGTGTACATATCAATCTCAAACTATAATATGTATAATGTGACGATAATTCAATTCAAAGCCCGGGCTCGTCTACACTTGATGAACAGTAAGTTGAAATAAATAGTGTAAAAAATTCAAACAAATCTGATTTTTTTTTCATGAAAGATGATTGAGTGCGTCAGGTGCGTGCAAAAACTCGTGGGCAACCAACATTCAAGGAGCTCGTGCCAGAAAAGAAAAAATCGGCTACGAGTAGCTCATTTTTTTCAAACTTTCTCACTGGCCTGAAATTTGTCTTTTTAAGTCTCCTAGCATTTTTTGGAGGTGGACGTGCTTCGGCCGGCCACGGACCTCCGGTCGTACCGGCTCATGTAGTAAGGGGGCTGTCCCTGGGTCAGGGAGTGCAACACATATGGGCGTACTGAGTTTGGCTCAGTACTGGGGAGGTAAAAAAAACTGAAAGGCGAGCTAGACGTACTGCGCGCACATGCAGTGAGGTCCGGCCCGTCTCATTTGGAGATTAAAATAGCAGACCGTCTTGTCAAGCTCTATCATCGGGAAGAGATGTTATGGCGTCAGAGAGCAAGGTTAGAGTGGTTGTCTCATGGAGATAAGAACGCGTACTTTTTTCACCTACGAGCTAGCCGAAGGAGGAAAAACCAAACTAAAGCTCTGACACGTCCGGATGGTAGTCTAACCAAGGATGCACATGAAATGTTAGACCTCACAAGCGCCGTATTCTCAGAACTGTCCGGATGGTATTCTCAGAAGGAGGTGAAGGATGCTCTTTTTCAAATGTTCCCCATTAAAGCACCCGGACTAGACGGATTCCCGGCTCACATTTTTCAGCGTCATTGGGACGTGTATGGAGATGAGGTAACGAAAGTGGTACTACGTATCGTTGAAGGAATGGAATCTGCAGAGTGTATTAATGAGACTATCCTTGTATTGATTCCAGAGGTAAAGAACCTGACCCAGCTATATCAGTTCAGACCTATATCACTTTGCAATGTTCTCTATAAAATAGCATCCAAGGTGATCTCGAACCGTCTCAAGCTAGTATTGCCTGATATTATTTCCGCTGAACAGTCTGCTTTTTGTCCCTGGGAGATTGATCACTGACAACATAATTGCAGCTTATGAGTGTCTTCATTTCATGAAAAGAAACATGGCAAAGAAACATCAACACCGTGCTCTTAAACTAGACATGATGAAAGCCTATGATAGGGTGGAGTGGTCATATCTAGAAGCTATCATGTTGAAAATGGGATTCACACAGAGATGGGTGGAGATAGTTATGGGCATGGTGACGACGGTCAAGTTTTCAGTCATGTTTAATGGCAGCAAACTGCAACAGTTTACTCCGCGAGGAATCCGGCAGGGGGATCCAATCTCTCCGTACTTGTTCTTGCTAGCAGCAGAGGGCCTTTCGTGCCTATTAAAAATCTAAAGTTGAGTCATCAAACCTTGGTGGTCTGCAAGTGTCACCTTTGGCGCCACCGGTGAACCACTTATTATTTGCAGATGACAACCTGCTGTTCTTCAAGGCCAATGCTATGGGTGCAGATGAGATCAACCAGTTGTTTGAACATTATTGTGAAGCAACGGGGCAGAGAGTCAATTACGGGGAATCCTCTATCTTCTTCGTAAGGAAGTCCCGGAAAATCTCCGAGCAGAAATCAAAGACTTGCTACATGTGCCTAATGAGACCTTGAATGAAAAATACTTGGGAATGCCATCTGTCGTTGGTTCATCAAGAAATGGCACCTTCAAGTTTCTCAAAGACCGTCTGTGGAGTAAAATCCAGGGCTGGATTGAGAAGTCTTTGTCCACCGCAGGGAAGGAGGTACTAGTCAAATCCGTGGCTCAAGCGGTGCTCGTTTTTTCAATGTCTTGTTTCAAACTACCAAGAGGCCTCTGCGAACACTTAAATATGTTGGTACGAAAGTTCTGGTGGGGCTCAAAAGATGGCCGCTGGAAGCCTCATTGGGTTTCATGGAAGGACATGACGCGAACCAAATCTTGGGGGGCCTGGGTGAGGGAGTCCTGGACTAGGGGGCCCTCGGGTGTCCGGGCTTTTTAATATGGGCCGGACTGATGGGCCGTGAAGATACAAGCAGAAGGCTTTTCCCCCGTGTCCGGGTAGGACTCCTTTACGCGTGGGAAACAAGGTTGGTGTCCAGATATGTTGTTTCCTTCCCCCACGAACCAACTCTGTACAAACCTAGGCCCCCTGGTGTATATAAACCGGAGGGTTTAGTCCGTAGAGGTTATCAGAATTCTCATAGGCTAGACAACTAGGGTTTAGCCATTACGATCTCGAGGTAGATCAACTCTTGTAACCCCTATACTCATCAAATGCAATCAAGCAAGACGTAGGGTTTTACCTCCATTAAGAGGGCCCGAACCTGCGTAAACATTGTGTCCCACTCGTCCCTTATTATCATCAATCCTTAGACGCACAGTTCGGGACCCCCTACCTGAGATCTGCCGATTTTGACACCGACATTGGTGCTTTCACTGAGAGTTCCACTGTGTTGTCGATAGAAGGATCGATGGCCCGCCTTATCATCAACGATGATATTACTTCTGGAAGGAACCTAACTTCAGGACAGGTCCTCCAGCTCGGCAGTTTCACCATGGGAGCACGCAAGGCCGTTAAGCCAACGTCGGCCCCTACAATCGCCAAACATCACCTCCGCATCGGCCTCGAACACTCTAAAAAGATGGATCCGGCGGATATCTCATCCTTGAACGAGCTGCTAGATCGCATCACCGCCCCGAGGCTTGCAATAGACTATGATCGGATTGGGCTCAAACCCGATCAGAGGGAAATCAAATCCCCACTGATCACCCATCCGGTAGCGGTCCTCGAGGAACGAGCCGAAAACACTTCTTCCCCCAAGTTAAAAACCAGCTATGTCCGGATCTCTAAGCCCCTCGAGCCGGACACCCTCCCTCCGGATGAGACTTCACATCCTCCGAACCCAGGGTCGGACATAGAATCCGAAAAGCACCTAGATCTTCCCAGACCCGAACTGGTGACCTCGGAGATTTTTCAAGCTCCAGATTCAGTCTTGGGTCAGGATTCGGGTTTTAACCCACCCACCCACCACAATCAATACTATCCAAGTAATTCAGGCCCTCAGGACATATGTGTCCTAATGTATGTACGGCAGCAACCTCAGGAAACGGTCCATCACTTCTGGGCCAGATTCCTCCTTGTTAAAAACAAGATCAAAGATTGTTGCGGCGACGAAGCAGTTTTGGTTTTTTATCGTAACTGTACAGACGAGGGAATCCTGAACGCCCTAAACTGCCGCCGCATACAGACCTTCACGGAATTATCACACTTAGTACAGAAGTACTGTGCGATGGAGAGCACATGGAAGGCCCAGAACGCCCGGTTGGAACCTGCTACCTTTAAGCGGTCCACCAAAAGGGCAAAACAGATACACCCCTATGAGGTATCCGATCACAAGCCCGTCGGCAAGAAAAACAAACCCCTCATAGGGCACAGAACAGTTCTTGACGAACTCCTCGACAAACCCTATCAGATACATGTGACGGCGAGTACCAAACCAACTCACAGCCTGCAGGCATGCTGGGTACTCCGGCAAGTGGCTAAAAGCGGTGAGGCTAACCTCACCAGTATCACTCCAGAAAAGCATTCTTCGGAGGGTGATGATCTCAACATCTTTACGTCTTTGAGACATTCTCTTCAAATAATCGGCGCAAAAGGGCGCTCCGCGACCTCGCCGACGTCAACCAAGTGATCGCATGAACCCTTGGAACGACGCGACCATAACTTTCACCGCCGCCGATGAACCAAGGGCCCGATTAGTCCGAGCACCAGCCGCCTTGGTCTTAAACCCGATCGTGGATGGCTTTCGACTCACCAAGGTGCTCATGGACGGCGGTAGCGGACTTAACCTCATTTATGAGGACACGGTCGACAAAATGCAAATTGACAAGACCCACATCGAGCAAAGCAGTACCACCTTTCGAGGCATCATCCCCAATCGAGAAGGACGATGTTCGGGGAAAATCAAACTCGATGTAGTATTTGGCACGCCTGAGAATTACATATCCGAAGAGTTGCTCTTCCATGTTGGACCCTTCAACAGCGGATATCACACCCTTTTGGGGCGGGACGCCTTCTCACGCTTCCAAGCCATACCCCATTACGGGTACATGAAGCTCAAAATGCCGGGGCCCAACGGAATAATCACTATTACCAGTTATCCGGATATAGCACTCCGCGCTGAAAACAAAACCGCATCCTTAGCCCTCAAGGCACTATCTGAAGCCCTTACGGCCGAAGAACTGACCACCTTGAGATCCACGATGGACAAGGACGATGTGATCCTCGATAAGAGGCCCAAATCTACCTTTTTTAACCTAGCATATGAAATAGTTAAATTTCAAGTGCACCCGACGGATCCCAACAAAACATCCTCCATTGGAGCATAGCTGGATCCAACTGTCGATGCCGCTCTACGAGCATTCCTGCGTGAAAATTGGGACATCTTTGCCTGGGATCCCACGTAGATTGGCCGAACATAGCCTCAACATAATCAAGGGGATCAAATCAGTCAAGCAAACGCTACGGCAATTTTCCGAACCCAAACGACAAGCTATGGGGGAGGAGCTAGCTAAGTTACTCGAGGCCGGGTTCATCAGAGAAATCAAACACGCGGATTGGCTAGCCAACTTGGTCATAGTGCCAGAGAAGGATAAATCCTAGCGCCTTTCTGTTGATTTTAAAGACCTCAATAAGGCCTGCCCCAAGGACCCTTTCCCATTGCCCCGCATTGACCAGATCATCGATGCAACCGCATGACACGACTCTTTGTGTTTCCTCGATGCTTATTTCGGATACCATCAGATTAAGCTGAAGGAGTTCGACCAGGCTGCAACGACGTTCATCACCCCATACAGGCCTTTTTGTTTCAACACTATACCTTTTGGGCTCAAAAAACGCTGGGGCCACTTACCAACACATGATTCAAACTTGTTTGGAAAAACAAATCGACAAGAAAGTGGAAGCATATGTGGACGATGTGGTCATCAAGACTAAACACGTCGAATCATTGGTGGACGATTTACGTCTCACATTCCACAACTCAGAACATATGACATATGACTCAATCCAGAAAAATGTGTTTTCAGCGTTCCAGCTGAGAAACTGCTCGGGTTGATTGTTTACAATAGAGGAATTGAAGCGAACCCAACCAAAATCCGAGCCCTGTCACAATTGGCCATGCCAACAGACTTAAAGCAGGTCGAAATACTAGCTGGGTGCATGGCAGCCTTAAGCCGCTTCATCTCCAGATTGGGAGAAAAGGCATTACCACTTTATTGACTGCTCCGACGCACTGATCACTTTGAATGGACGGATGCGGCTATAGCCGTATTGGAAGAAATAAAAACCTTGTTAGCAGGCAACCCAATCCTAGCCGCCCCAGGTGTTGGCGAGCCTATGTTGCTCTATATATCCGCGACTCACCAGGTTGTGAGCGTTGTACTCGTCGTCGAATGAGAGGAAGAGGGACACAAATTCCCCATCCAGAAACGAGTATACTACGTATCATCGGTCCTTACACCATGCAAATCCCGATACCCTCACTATCAGAAGATAGCTTATACGGTCTTTATGGCATCCCGAAAGCTGCGACACTACTTTCAAGAGTGTTCGATCACGGTGGTATCCGAAGTACCACTCAATGACATTATAAATAATCGGGATGCCACCGAGCGGATAGCCAAATGGGCCATCGAGCTCTTACCATTTGAAATAACATACAAGCCGCGCTGAGCCACTAAATCTCAGGTGCTGGCCAACATTGTCACCGAGTGGACGGAAGCTGAGCTCCCTAAAGAATACAGTACATACTCCAATTGGATCATGAACTTTGACGGCTCTAAAATGCTAGATGGACTGGGGGCCGGTGTCATTTTGACATCCCCTATGGGGGACATAGTCCGCTACATACTGCAAATCATGTATACAGACTCCAATAATGCAGCCAAATACGAGGCTCTCTTACACGGCCTCCGAATGGCTATCTCCATGGGCATACAACGCCTAGAGGTGCGTGGGGATTCAAACCTTGCGATATCCCAAATAAATGGAGATTTCGGTGCAAAAGATCCTAAAATGGTGGCATATCGAAATGTCGTACTCAAAATATCGGCTCGGTTCGAGGGGCTCGAGTTCCATCATGTTGCTCGAGATAGTAACCAGGCAACAGACATCCTCACTTGAATGGGCCCCAAACGCGATCCCGTCCCGCCTAACACCTTTGTGGAAAGGCTCTTTAAGCCATCCGTGGTATGGCAGGACGAGAGTGGAAATACTAGTCCAGGCCCGATCATACCCCCAGCAACCAAACACAATACATATATCATCGGGGGTTCGGCCACCGAAATAACACCCTCTGCCCATGTAATCATGGCTGTTATTGCTCCATGGACCGAACCCTTCTTGGCCTACCTTAATAGGCAGGAGCTTCCTGATGATCAAAATGAGGCTCGTCGCATAGTTCGATGTTCTAAGGCCTATAAAGTTCACGAAGGTGAACTATACAAGAAAAGTACTACTTGAGTCCTTCAGGTGTATCTCTAAAGAGGAGGGACGGCGGCTCTTGGCTGAAATACATGCTGGTCTCGGTGGCCATCACGCCGCAACTCGGGCCCTTGTAAGCAAGGCCTTCTGGACAGGTTTTTTCTGGCCCACAGCCCGAGCAGACGCACAAGCCCTTGTGCAACATTCCGTAGGATGTCAGCTTTTCGCCAATCAAAGTCACATGCCTCCCACTGTTTTACGAACAATCCCCATCACTTGGCCTTTCGCGATGTGGGGGCTAGACATGGTCGGACCCCTTAAAGGGGGAAGCCATAAAAAGAATTATTTACTGGTCATGGTGGATAAATTCACTAAATGGATAGAAGCCAAACCAATAAAAATGGCTGAAGCAGGGCCAGTGATTGACTTTATATCCGGCATGCTACACCGTTATGGCGTCCCGCACAACATCATCACTGATAACAGATCCAATTTCACAGCCGATGAGGTGAAAAACTGGTGTGCCAACTTGGGCATTAAGCTCGATTATGCATCTGTATACCACCCTCAAACAAACGGACAGGTTGAATGGGCTAACGGCCTCATAATGAGCGGCATTAAACTGAGACTGGTGCGCTCAGTTAGATAAGCATTGGGTTGAGGAACTCGATTCCGTGCTCTGGGGGCTGCGAACTACGCCTAAACGCACTACCGGATACACACCTTTTTTATGGTGTACGGTGCATAAGCTGTCTTGCCCTGCGACATTATTCATGACTCTCCTCGAGTGCGCATGTATGAAGAGAGAGAAGCCAAGCTCGATCGGCAGGATGCCTTGGACGACCTTGAAGAGGAGCGCGATATTGCACGAGCCTGTTCCGCATTTTATCAATAACATGCCAGGAGATACCAAAGCAGAGAAGTGCGGGCCAAGACTTATAATGTCGGCGAACTTGTTATGCGCCTCCCTGACAAGAAGAAGGATAAACTCAAACCAAAATGGGAGGGCCCCTTCATCATAGACGAAGTTCGCACAAGAGGATCCTATCACCTTCGTAATGCATCGGACAATCGCCTCGAGCCGAATCCTTGGAACGATGCTTGGCTCCGAAGATTCTACGCATAGTTCGGCCACATCCTTCTCTTTGTCCTTTTGTTTTCTTTCTCTTTCTCTTTTCTTCCTTTTTCTTCTTTTCCTATATCCTTCCCAGTGTATGTTCGGATATGCCGAACTATTAGGGGTACACATATTTAAATGTATACACCCCACTATGACTGGGGGCTTCTTTGACGAAGCTTGTTATTAAAAGCTTGGAGCTTACTTTAAATATGTCGTTTGTTATATACACCTTTTGCCATTATATGCACCTCTATGACTTAAATTTTTGCCAAGCTGGGTTGCCTCGCTCCTATGTTTATACCCTACGTTCCCGATTGTTCGGCTAGGGTGTAAAGGGAGCACCTCTTCAATTGTTACAACCGGGTAATCCGGACCTGTACCTCAGATGGGTGAAGCTGAAAGCTAGCGTTCTTAAGGGAATAATTGGTTGGCAAGCAACAACCGAACGTATATGTCTCTATAACTCTTCTCGGAAGGGAAAATATATGGGGTTGGCTCCCCGTAGTTTGGATCAAAGCCTAGGCACGCATAATTAAGCATGCCAACCCATGGAAAGGAACCCCTAATGGTACTATTTTTCTTGGAAGATGTTTCTTACGGTAAATAAAGTAATATAAGATAAGTACCCGAACAAAAATTGATCTGTTTGAGCAATATGGCCGGACTGCTTGGTTGCCGGACAGATTGCATGTTTATTTTGCATTCCTACATAATATCCGGAAACACTCCACCTTCCTGGTTCGGAGGTTAAAGCCGAAGGCCTGCGATGACAATTTTTGACATGTTCGGCTAGAGATAAGGTTGATCATAAAAGTACGTTGATACATTGAATAAAAGGCCTACTCCTTATCCATATCATCTATAAGACTTTCTAAACTACAGTCTTCTTGCGAATATTTTGCAGCTATCATTACTTGGTCATACACCAAGTTCACCGGAATTTCTTTCCCATCTGGTCCCTGCGGTCCCACTCGGGCCATATGATTCGGATATAGCTGTGTAAAACGTGTTATCACCATCGCCCAGGCTTCTCATGCACCTTCACAACATGCGGACGCCTTCCATAGATCGAAGCAGCGCCGGGCACCTTTGAACAGGCTCGCCAAGCCCTCGATACTTTCTGGAGGGGTATCGGATGGCCATAAAGCCTTGGCCATACTTCTCATGGCTTTCCAGGCTCGCTCATGCACCACGGACAACTCCTTCAGCACGTCACCTTGAAATCTGGATACTTCTTCCTCAGGACGACCAGTTAAAAGACCTGTAGCAATAGAGTTATGACAATCCAAATTATGGAATAATATGAATCTCTCTGATGGTTCTAAAGGTCATACCGAATATGCCACCTCTCAATTTCTCATTCTCTTTTCGTGTGGCCGATAACTGAGCTTTTAAGCTCTTTATCTCTTTGAATTGTTGTATTTTTCCTCCTCATGTTTGTTGTTTTGACTAGTGCTCATTGTGGCCTTTTTCATCTCTGCAAGTTCTGCGGTGATGACAGTCAGCTGTGTCTGGTTTGTTTTCAGTTCCTTGGACAACATGTTGTTCTGTTCCTTGAGAACCTGCAGGTCATATCGATCCTTAAATCGGTTGGCCGAACCGCTTCAAGTCTTGGGGGATACTGGCATATATCTATTGAATTTGCATAAATCCTTACATGCATATCCTTGGAGAATAGTTGAGTAACTCCGGCAAGTCCATCTCGAGCGGCTCGGATATATGCATCCACGGAGCTGAGTGTGGTGAATTCTTGCTCAGAAAAAGCTGGGGCAGGCATGGCCTCTTTCAGTCGACAGTGATTCATCATGCTCTCCACCTCGGAATTCATGACGGATACGTCATCCGAATCCTCATGAGGGGGTGGATCTGGTGCTGCATCAACCCTCATCCTGGTCGACGAGTCTGGTGCCGGATTGGCTGACATTCAGCTAGCAGGGCATTTTCCCACTGTCTGTCGCGTGCTCCTCCTGAAACGAAGGTAGAAGAGAAATTTAACAATCCGAACTCATGCTCAGGCACATATCAATGGACATACCTCTTTGAGGATGGAGGGGGCTCTGCAGCACTCCCGGTCTCCTTTCGTTTTGAATGATTACCCTGTGGAGAGGCCGCCCTTGAGGTAGTGCGGCTTGTCGAGCGCCGATCCAATGAAGTACAACTTAGTACAAAGAATAAGGTGCGAGTATGGGGTTCTTTTTGAAGAAGCTTTTTGAATACTTGCGATGGAGAAGAAATAAGGACGAGGGTAGTCGGCCGTAATTGCCACTTCCGCACCGTCAAGACTCGCCTGATAAAATACTCCATCATCGAACTCTATGTATATATCCGGATCCTCGCAGAAGCCAGGGTCTTCATTGCGATTATGATCCTCTGGTTGTGGGGAAGGATAGTGAACGCCCTCGATCATCTTCCTCCATGACTGTTTTAAGACAACAAAGAACAATTTGATTAGTGTGCCACGATAGCAGTAAAGCAGCACCGATAATCAAAATCTTACCGATTCAATGGGCCTATACATGGAATAGCCTTCTCGACAGTTTAAGCGGAGGAAGTCTTCTTTTCCCCCCTTATATAGATCGGCCAGGATCATGGCCAGTTCGGCTAGGGTATCCGGACCCTTGCGTCGATAAGGAGATGCGTCGTCTTCTCCGTTGTAACACCATAAAGGAGTTACTCTGGATTGAAGGGGATGAACACATCGTTTTATTGCAATGGCCATGACCTCGATTATCAAGAGCTCGGTGTGAGCTAGTAATCTGACCTTGCTGACCATCCTTTTTATTTCCGCACTGTCTTCCTCCTTGGGACTCTGGGGACGCCAGTTGAGGCGTTTCTTTAAAGGAGCACTAGAAAATTCGGGGAGTGTTGGGGATGTAACTACTGAATATAAACCGCCCAGAAGGGGCCGGTTTACCCTCGGCTATAATTGGGGCCCATGAAGACTCAGAAGGAGGCAATTACTGTAGAGTTTAGAGGCCCGGAGCCCGAGGCGAGTTAGGGCCCATAATGGTAAAACCGCCATAACCATGTAACTTGTGTTGTAAGATAAGAGAAAGAAGAGACCGAGCGGACACTTGTATGAGCGGCCTCGGGACTCAGAGACCGCTGAACGTCAACCCGTGTATATAAGGGGACGATCCGTGGCGGTTTAGGGACAGACAACGACAATTCGAGGCTTAGGCGAAGCTATTGCTCCCTAATCGCCGAAATCACATCAATCCCATCACAAACTAGACGTAGGCTTTTACCTTCATCGAAGGGGCCGAACTAGTATAAACTCGCGTGTCTTTGCATCCGCTTTAACCCCTTTAAGTTAACCCGTACGATGGCCTCACGACTAAGTCCTTTCATGAGGACATCTGCCGTGACAATTCCACGACAGTTGGCGCCCACCGGTGGGCCATCGCACGATGGTTTGATGATCTTAGAGGGCAAGTTCGAAGGACTCGAAGGCTATCTTTGTGGGCGGATGACCAAGAGTCGTCATGGCAAGCTCTACATCGACGATGCAGGCTGGGGCCCGAGGCCGGCTCGATTGAGTCTGGTACCGGGTCCCCTTTGGTGGCATACACGTGTTCATCGGCAAGATCGGTGAGCCAGGGCTGGGCGGACATCTGCACCGACCTCGCCGAGACGGCTCGTGAGCGAAGAAGAATCCTGCCCTGGCTAAACCGGTTGTCGAGCGTGCTTTTCGTGGGAGTCATCCACAGAGGAGACTATGAGGCGGATCGGCATCTGGTGGCGAAACCGTTGTCTACTCGATGACGAGTCGTCGACCGGGAAATCGAGTCTCCGTATCACCGCAAGATGGCGGATCGGGGCTGTTTCGACGATGAGAGTATTCCGGACCCTTTGATCTGCCCAACCGGGTTGGAATATTCATGGCGGTACACAAGTGGCGCTTCACTCTTCGACCGCCGCGCCAATGGTCGCCCGGTTCAACAATGACAATGGCGGTAAGGCGGGGAGGCCCCTGTCGCCCCGCCGGCTCAAGTTTTATCGTAACTATTTGATGCATTGGCTGTGCTCATGGCGAGGCTAACCCGGCAGATCAAGACCTGCATAATGCGGAGATTGCAAAGGTGAAGGAGCAGATCACTCGGGCTAAAGCGGATCTGGCAGCCGCAGACGTCGAGGATGATGGCGGAGCAGGCCGCTTTGGATCTTGCGCAGCTTATAGGCTCATCTTTGGATCGTAACGCGTCGCATGAAGTCATGAAAAGAAAGTACAGATCCCGTTTGCCCTCGGTTTTCGAGGGAAGAGACCTCTTCAACACCCGAGCAGGGACCAGTAATCCGCCGCCAGTGGTGAGCCGGGCGGAAGCACCTGGGACGGGCGCGCCGATTCAGCCCCGTGTGATAGATCTGCCTCGCCATCATGCCGGCGCGCCTCAGGCTGTGCTAACACCTCCAGGTCACTACTCCAACCCGATGGATAACCTTGTTGCGGCTGCGGCGCGGTTGGAGGCGATTCCAATCGAAGGCGATTCACCACAGCCGGAGGAAACACGCAGGTCAAAGAGCTCCCCGAGGACGGCCCTCGCCCAACAGAAGCGTACTCATACCGCGTGATCGGGTCCACTCCACCCCCGCCTAAGCCGGAGTTATAGCCGTCACACGTATGAATCGGCCGTGTCAAATGTCTGCGCTGAGGCACCTCGCGGCAACAACCCGACGGGTGGCTTTGAAAACGCTCAAGAGGTGGTGGACCGGGCCAGGGCACGAAGGGAGGCCGAGTTAGCAGCACAGCATGAGGATCATCAGCTTGCACCGGTTCGACCGACCATCTTCGAGCCCGGGGTTACATCTGGCTCTTTGGGGGTGCCTTGCCTCGGTCCCGCTTTACGCAATGTACGCTTGCCCAAAGACTTCAAGGGGCCACGCAAGGTGCCCAATTATACCGCCGATCTGGCTCCAGAGGCGTGGATAGAAAGCTATGAGATGGCCATGGAGATGCTGGATGTGGATGAAGCTGCATGTGCAAAGTATTTTACCATGATGCTTGAAGGCACGGCCCGTACTTGGCTGAAAAACTTGCCACCCAATTCCATCAGTTCATGGACCCGATTCGCGGACCGGTTCATTCGTAATTTCAAAGACACTGTAAGCAGCCCATGTCCGTGGTGGACTTGGCGGCTCGTGTCCACGCCGAGGAGAATCCACAACCCATTGGGTGCGCCGCATTTCGAAGTTCTACATTCTTGAGACCAGATCAACACCGATTACGCAATCTTAACCCTAGAGAGCAACTGCGGTTCGAACCTTTAAAATTGAAGCTGGGTCGCATGAAGCGTTTTTGCAATGACATGGGCACTCTCATGGGCGTTTTAGTGAAGTACGCTGATTCTGATAGTACCAAGGATCCCGAGTCCGAGGAGGAGGATGGAACAGGGAAGGGAAAACAGAACAGCAACTCCAGAAGCCAGCAGCATCACTCGGCAGGTAACGGAGGAAACAAGCGTAAGGCGAATGGTAACATGGGCTTCGTAGCCAACACCAATGTGCAGGACAAGGGTCAACGGCGCAAGGGTAAACATCCGAACCGAGGTGGTGCGCCTAATCACAATCTGGACCGGTTGAATTATCTGCTGAACCAACCCTGTCCGAAGCATGGGACAAAGGAGGCGCCAGCAAACCACCTCTGGAAGGATTGTTACATTATGCAGGAGTTTAAAAGTTCCAACGCTTTCCGGTATGATCAAGGCCCCGGCGGCGGTTCAGGGTCCGGCCCGGGTTACGGTGGAGGAAATTCTGGTCCGTAGTTTAATGGTAATCCGGCGGGCGTAACAATCGTAACAATCGTAACAACCAAGGTGGTTACAATCAGCAGCAGCAGCAGTCGGGTTATCAAAGCAATCCGAAGCAGTTGAATGGTGGACAGTATCACGTCTTCACCACTAGTTTGGACAAGAGAGACCGGAAACTTCAGAAGCGGGCAGTCAACATTGTTGAACCGGCCGTGCCGCATTACCTACGCTGGACAGAGCAGCCTATTGTGTGGAGTAGAGAGGATCATCCTCCCCGGGTTGACAATCCGGGTCAACTAGCCCTAGTGGTAGCGCCTCAGGTGGGAGGATACAAGTTCACCAAGGTGCTTATGGACGGAGGGAGCAGCATCAACATCCTGTATTATGAGACCTTCCGTCGTATGGGGTTAATGGATAAACATCTCAAGCCGTCCAATACAGTGTTTCATGGTGTGGTGCCTGGCAAGTCAGCATATCCGGTTGGTAAAATAGCTCTGGAGGCGGCCTTTGGGGATGAACATGACTCCAGATCGGAAACATTGACATTTGAAGTAGTGAAAATTCAAATCCCTTACCACGCCCTGTTTGGGCGGCCGGCTTATGCCAAGTTTATGGCGCGACCTTGTTATGTTTATTTGCAGCTAAAAATGCCGGGTCACAAAGGGACGATAACGGTTCATGGGAGCCGCAAGATCGCTTTAGAGTGTGAGGAAGGTGATGCGGCTTACGCAGAGTCGGTTTGTGCCACGGAAGAGCTCAAGTACTATAAAGACAAGGTTGATCCGGCGGATATGACCCCGTTGAAGAAGCCAACTACAGAGCGCGATCCGGATCTGAAGTTTAAGTCGGCAGCTGAGACTAAAATTGTTGACTTTGTGCCCGTGAATCGTCCCAAGCAGTTCATCATCGGTGCTAACTTGGATCCTAAATAGGAAAGCGCTCATCGAGTTCATCCGTGAGAATCGGGACATTTTTGGATGGAAGCTTTCGACATGCCGTGTACCGAGGGAACTCATTGAGCACACTCTTAATGTTGATCCCAAGTACAAACCGGTAAAATAGTTCCTTCGCCGGTTTAACGAGGAAAGGCGTAAGGCCATTGGAGAAGAGGTTGCCAGGCTCTTAGCAGCAGGGTTTATCGTTGAAGTTTTCCATCCAGAGTGGCTTGCTAATCGGGTGCTGGTCCTTAAGAAAAATGGCACTTGGCGCATGTGTGTGGATTACACAGATCTTAACAAGGCTTGTCCAGCAGATCCTTTCGCCCTTCCCCGCATTGACCAGATTATTGATGCTACGGCGGGTTGTGAGCGTTTGAGCTTTTTGGATGCGTATTCTGGATATCATCGGATCAAGATGGCGGTTAAGGACCAGGAGAAGACATCGTTTATCACTCCCTTTGGAGCCTTCGCTATGTGTCTATGCCTTTTGGGCTCAAGAGCGCCCAAGCAACTTATCGCTAGTATGTAATTGCTTGCATGAACAGATCGGCCGCAATGTACATGCTTATGTGGATGATATTGTGGTTAAGTCAAGGAAGAAGGAAACACTGATTGAGGATTTGAAAGAAACCTTTGACAACTTGCGGGTGTACAAGATGATGCTTAACCCGGCCAAATGTGTTTTCGGTGTTCCGGCAGTAAATTATTGGGTTTCCTTGTGTCCAACAGGGGATTGAAGCTAATCCGGAGAAGATTACAGCTATCACCTCCTGGCTAAGCCAAAGTGTATCAATGATGTCCAGCGATTGGCGGGAGACGGATTGCCGCTACCGAGCCGGTTTATCACCGCCTCGGAGAGAAGGCCATTCCTTTGTACCGTGATGTCAAGAAGACGGATCGCTTTGTCCGGAGTTCAGCCGCCCGATGAAGCATTGGAGGATTTAAAGCGACAATTGGCCAACCGCTGTTCTCGCCGCTCCCATTGACAAGGAGCCGCTTACGCTATATGTTCTTTGCTAATGCCAGGCGATTAAGCGTAGCCATTGTGGTAGAAACGGAAGGAGGCAGGGAAGGAGTATCCGTTCAACGTCCGGTTTATTACATCGCCGAGGTGCTCATTGAGTCCAAGCAGTAGATATCCGCATTTGCGTAAGCTGGTGTATGGAGTTTTTATGGCAAGTCGGAAGTCAAGCAGTATTTTTAAGGGCATCCCATCACGGTGGTCAGTTCAGCTCCCTTGGGTGATATCATACAGAACCGGGAAGCGACTGGCCGGATTGCTAAGTGGGCCATAGAGCTTGGGCCGCACGATTGAAGGTATGTGCCTCGGACGGCGGTAAAATCCCAGGCACTTGTGGATTTCATTAATGATTGGACGGAGTTACAAGCGCCTGAAGAAAAGCCGGATCATACCTATTGGACCATCCACTTTGATGGGTCCAGCAGTTGGAGGGCTCGGGCTGGAGTTGTGTTAACTTCCCCACGAGGTGAAAAGTTTTGTTACGTCCTCCGCTTAATGTTCCCTTGTACTAACAATGCAGCTGAGTATGAAGCCTTGCTCCATGGTCTTGGATGGCTAAGGAGATGAATTTAAGCCGGGTTAAGTGCTTGATGACTCGGACTTGGTGGCCCAACAGTGTCGTGCACTTGGGATTCCAAAGACCCACTCATGGCTGCATATCGTCGGAGGTGGATGTTGTTGCAGGTCATTTTAAAGGCTATCAGGTGGACCATGTGGATCGTCGGAAGAACGGCGGCGGACGCTTTAAGCGGTTGGGCTCTCAACACAAACCGTCCCGCCTAATGTCTTCCTTGATGTACTGCACAATCCGTCAATCAAGCTTCCTGATGAAGTAGATTTGGCTATTCCTGATCCGGAGGCTCAGTTGGTGGCAGCCCTGCATGTCATTCCGGATTGGACGCTCCCTTATTTGGCGTACATGAGCTGGGGCGATTTACCAGAAGATGAGACGTTGGCCCGACAGATAGTTCGGCGGTCTAAGTCTATGACCATTGTTAATGGCGAGTTGCATCATTGCAGTGTGTCAGGGGCGTTTCAGCGTTGTGTGTCCCCTGAGGAAGGCAGTGAAATATTGCGTGAGATCCACGAAGGGGACTGTGGTCACCACGCCGGTTCAAAATCCTTGGTGGCTAAGGCGTTCCGCCATGGTTTTTATTGGTTGACCGCCCATGCCGATGCGGAAGATCCGTCGTACGATGTGATGGTTGCCGAAGTTTTCTAGACGTGCTCATATACCGCCCAAGAATTAAGGATGATTCCAATTACTTGGCCGCTTATGCGACTTGGGGCTGGACATGGTAGGACCTTTTAAAAGGTCCAAGGACAAGACGACACACTTGCTGGTAGCAGTCGACAAATTTACAAAGTGGGTCGAGGCAGAGCCTGTTAGCAAGTGTGATGGGCCACGGCGGTTCAGTTCATTAAAAGGGTGATCTTCCGGTTTGGGTTTCCACACAGTATCATCACAGATAATGGTACCAATTTGTCCAAAGGTGCCATGAAGGAGTTTTGTGAACGTGAGCACATCCGGCTTAACGCTTTCTTCAAAGAGCTCACCCACGGTCCAATGGTCAAGGTAACGAGCTAATCAGAGATCCCGAGAGGTATCAAACCCCGCTTATGGTCCCTTTACAGAGGACGCCGGGCTGTTGGGTAGAAGAGCTACCATCGTGTTATGGAGTATCAATACTACCCCTAACAGATCCAATCGGATACACACCGTTCTTTATGGTCTATGGAGCGGAGGCGGTTCTCCCCAGCGATATCCGTCATGACTCGCCTCGTGTGGCGGCCTATGTTGAGGCAGATAATGAGGCAGCACGGCAAGATGCTTTGGATCGAATGGATGAAGAATGAGATATGGCGGCTGCTCGCTCGGCGATTTACCAGCAAGATCTTCGTCGGTATCACAGTCGACGGGTCAGAACCAGAACCTTTCAAGAAGGAGACTTGGTGCTTCGGCTCATTCAAGACCGCATAAATATGCACAAGCTATCCCCACCTTGGGAAGGGCCTTTTGTGGTCAGCAAGAATCTGCACAACGGGTCATACTATCTGATTGATATTCGAGAGCATAAAGACTCACGCACGTTAGAAGAGGAGACCAACAGGCCGTGGAACATAGCTCATCTTCGGCCTTATTATACCTGAGCCATCGGCTCTCCTTATGTACATATTATGACAATGTATATACTATGAATAAAAGCAATAAACCGGAGCCTCAGCTAAAGCGGGGTATCCTTTCTGTAAAAATCCGGCTTGGGTACATGGAGTTATTGTCTTAAAACGGCCTCCGGTTTATCCCTTGATCTTGCTCGTCAGAAGCCTTTAGATATCACTTGGGGGCTTGGTCGTATCCGAACCAATGCCACGCCTCTTGATAGGCGAAAGCCACCAGATCACTTGGGGACATGGTCAAGTCTGAACCAACACGCCTCTTGATCGGCCTAAGGCCATAGAGTCACTTGGGGCTTGGTCGAACCCGAACCATTGCCACGCCACTTGATCGGCATAATGCCACGGTTTCGCTTGGGGACCTGGCTGACTTGAACCATAGCTACACCTTATTGGGAGCTTGGTCGTGTCCGACCATGGTAATACCATCTGATCGGCTCAGTAAAGCCTCTTTCTGCAAATTGCTATTTGATTTTTTGTTAACAATGCTTATAGAGGAAATTTTAATCCTAGGCCGTATCCTAGTAATCCCTCTAATAATTATGGTAATCCCTACAACAACTCTTATGGAAATTTTAATTCGATGCCTTCTGATTTTGAGACTAGTGTTAAAGAATTTATGATTTCTCAAAAGAATTTCAATGCTTTGCTTGAAGAAAAATTGCCTAAGATTGATGAATTGGCTAGGAACGTGGATATAATTTCTCTTGATGTTGATTCTTTGAAACTTAGATCTATTCCACCTAAGCATGATATCAAAGAGTCTCTCAAAGCCATGATAATTTCCATTGATGAGTGCAAAGAAAGAACCACTAGGATGCGTGCTAAAAAAGATTGCTTTGTAAAAGCGTGTTCTTCTAGTTTTCATGATAATAAGGATGAAGATCTAAAAGTAATTGATGTGTCCCCTATTAAATCTTTGTTTTGCAATACAAATCTTGGTAATGATGGGACTGGAGACGAGTCAACTTTAGTTAAAAGGCATCCCAATGATTCGGAGTTTTTAGATCTTGATGCAAAAATTGCTAAAGTGGGATTGAAGAGGTCAAAACTTTAGATAGCAATGAACCCACTATCTTGGATTTCAATGAATTTAATTATGATAATTTTTCTTTAACAGATTGTATTTCCTTATTGCAATCCGTGCTAAATTCTCCGCATGCTTATAGTCAAAATAAAGCTTTTACTAAACATATCGTTGATGCTTTAATGCAATCTTATGAAGAAAAGCTTGAATTGGAAGTTTCTATCCCTAGAAAACTTTATGATGAGTGGGAAACTACTATTAAAATTAAAATTAAGGATCATGAATGCTATGCTTTTTGTGATTTGGGTGCTAGTGTTTCCACAATTCCAAAAACTTTGTGTGATTTGCTAGGTTTCTGTGAATTTGATGATTGTTCCTTAAACTTGCACCTTGCGGATTCCACCATTAAGAAACCTATGGGATGAATTAATGATGTTCTTATTGTTGCAAATAGTAATTATGTGCCCGTAGATTTCATTGTTCTTGATATAGATTGCAATCCTTCATGTCCTATTATTCTTGGTAGACCTTTCCTTAGAATGATTGGTGCAATTATTGATATGAACGAAGGAAA
Organism: Aegilops bicornis; assembly: GCA_021605145.1. Taxonomy (NCBI): domain Eukaryota; kingdom Viridiplantae; phylum Streptophyta; class Magnoliopsida; order Poales; family Poaceae; genus Aegilops; species Aegilops bicornis. Next base: position 678,238,981 of record CM038675.1, read on the forward strand.
TATTAGATTCCAATTTCCGCTAAGGAAAGGCATGGAACACTTTCCTAGAAAGAAAATAAAATTACCTTTTGAATCTATCATGAGAGCCACTTATGGATTGCCTTCCAAAGATGGCAATACCTAGATCTATCCTTGCCTTTATGCCTAGCTAGGGGCGATAGACGATAGCGCTTGTTGGGAGGCAACCCAATTTTATTTTAGTTTTTTGATTTTTGGTTATGTTTAGTAATAAATGATCAATATAGATTCTGTTTAGATGTGGTTTTGTGTTTAATTTAGTGTTTGTGCTAAGTAGAACCTTTGGGAAGACTTGGGGAAAGTCTTTGCAATCTTGCTGTAAAAAACAAAAACTTTAGCGCTCACGAGATTAGCTTCAAATTTTTACTGGAGAGTGCCATTTAGTTGATTATTTTTGAAGATGATTTATAGATAAATTCCTCACGTCCAGCAATTTATTTAGAATTTTTGGAGTTCCAGAAGTTTGCGTTAGTTACAAATTACTACAGACTGTTCTGTTTTTGACAGATTCTGTTTTTCGTGTGTTGTTTGCTTATTTTAATGAATCTATGGCTAGTAATGGAGTTTATGAACCACAGAAAAGTTGGAATACAGTAGGTTTAACACCAATATAAATAAATAATGAGTTCATTACAGTACCTTGAAGTAGTGTTTTTTTCTTTCGCTAACGGAGCTCACGAGATTTTCTGTTAAGTTTTGTGTTGTGAAGTTTTCAAGTTTTGGGTAAAGATTTGATGGATTATGGAACAAGGAGTGACAAGAGCCTAAGATTGGGGATGACCAAGGCACCCCAAGGTAAAATCCAAGGACACCAAAAATCCTAAGCTTGGGGATGCCCCGGAAGGCATCCCCTCTTTTGTCTTCGTCCATCGGTAACTTTACTTGGAGCTATATTTTTATTCACCACGTGATATGTGTTTTGCTTGGAGCGTCTTGTATGATTTGAGTCTTTGCTTTTTATTTCACCACAATCATCCTTGCTGTACACACCTTTTGAGAGAGACACGCATTAATCGGAATTTATTAGAATACTCTATGTGCTTCACTTATATCTTTTGAGTTAGACAATTTTTGCTCTATGTGCTTCACTTATATATTTTAGAGCACGGCGGTGGTTATATTTTATAGAAGTTATTGATCTCTCATGCTTCACTTATATTATTTTGAGAGTCCTTTAGAACAACATGGTAGTTTATAAATTGCCTTGAATAGTAAGAGAAGTTTGATTCTTGATAGTTGTTTTGAGATATAAAGGTGGTAATATTCACTACAAAAAAATACACTTCCGTGATGATACGTGTTTGTCACAATAGGTCGCGTTTTTTTCATGCATGTACATCCATGAAAAATTTATGACAGAATCAAGATAGTCATACCAGGTCGTCAGAGAAGTGTTCCATGACATTACCAAAATTATCATCACGGAAGTGTCCACTTCCATGACGATAAATCGCGCGTCACAAAAGTGCTTTCGTCAAGGGTGACCGACACGTGGCATCCATCCTAACGGAACGCCGTTAAGCTATGGGGTCGGATTTTGGATCCGATAACCCGTTAACAGCCCCGACCAATGGGAAATTTCCACGTGTAAAATCATCATTGGCTGGAGGAAACACGTGTCGGTTCATCGTTGGTACAGATGTCATCCACGCATTGTAAAGAAGGCGCCAATGATACGTCGACACGCGTGCACGACCCATCAAGTTTAAATGGGCGGCCCAACTAAAGGCCCACAAGATTTTGCGGACCATAATGGGCCGCCCAGTTAAAGGCCCACGAGATTTTATGACTATAATGGGCTGGCCCAGCTAAAGGCCCACAAGATTTTATGGGCCATATTAGGTCGACCCGATAAAGGCCCACAAGATTTTGTGTGCCATAATGGGCCGCCAGTAAAGGCCCACAAAATTCTTGCGGATCATAATGGGCCGCCCAGCTAAAAGCCTCACGAGATTTCGCCGACATTAATGGACCGGCCCATTGTGAGGCCCACAAGATTTTGAGGACCCTAGTAGGCCGGCCCATTAACTGGCTGCCATGTTTTGGGCCAAATGTCGGCCCATATTTGATCCAGTCCATTAATGGCCTACCACGTTCCGGGCCTAATAATGGCCCATATAAGATCCGGCCCATTAAAAGCCTCCCACTTTCTAGGCCAAATCACGGCCCAGATCAGGTCCGGCCCTTAAGAGGCTTTGGGCTCAATTATGGCCCATATCAGATTCGGCCCGTTGACTGGACGCTATGCTTTTGGGCCCACTTGCTAAAGGACCATTTAGTAATTCGGCCTGATATTAGTTTCGGCCTGTTAAGGGCACATTTAACATTTTGGTCCTATATTAATTTTGGCCTGTTAAAAGCCCGTCATATAGTTGGGCCTAACTACGGCCCGGTTTTGCATCCGGCCTGCTCGCAGCCGATATCTGATTGGGCCAAACAAGGACCGAGAAAACTTTGGCCTATTAAAAGCCCGTGAATTGATTCGCACAATCATGGGCCGGGGTCCATTTCGGGCTGCTGCCGGCCCGTGAGCTATTCGGCACGCGTTTGAGTCCAAATTACTTCTCAGCCTCCTAAAAGCCCATTGAGTTTTCTTGCGAAAAGAGGGCCGAGGGTTACTCGGCCTATTAAATGCCCGAATCTACTAGTGGGCCAGTTTGATGGGGCCCATGATGCGGATCATACATCGTGATTGCATGACGGCCCGATTATGTACCGTAATTTTACGGTTTGGCCGGTTTACTGCGAAGACAGGATATATATATACAGTAAAAATAACTACAGCATCGTGAATAAGAAAAAACCTAGACTATACAATAAAGAAATTACGGCATTTACATCCACTGGGCATCAAAGTTCGCCACTATGATAATAAAGCACAAGCAGATAGCAGATTACATACACTGGGCATCAAAGATCGCCACCAAAGTGCAAATAAACACGCCGACAAAATAATATACAAAACCGACAAAGACTTCAATAGAGTTCAAGAAAGGTTAGCCTCATTGGGAGCTGCAGCGCAAGCAAATGAAAGCAAGATGATGAGATCAAGGCTTGTTCAACACTTATATCTTCCTCACTCTGAAAGATAAACAAGCGACGGATGACAGGTTTTGCACGTAAAAGTATCGGTCGACAATTCATCACATTTCTTCTTGACGAATAAAGTGACACAGTTTAAAATTGCATTAACACAATATGGTATTGTTTCAGGTCAAGACATGGCAGGAAATGACATTGTGAAGGAATTGGCTGCTTCACGACAACACTGGATTAGAGATCAAGAACTCATAAGTATCAATGGTTAGTGTGCTGTCAATTTATACCATTCAAAATTGGCAAATAAAGAGACGGTTTAAATAATAGTAGAATGATATGACATTGTTCATAGTTAAGACATTGCAGAATATGACATTGTGCTGTAGTGGGTAGGTTCACCACACCACTGGATTACGGATGAAGAATGAAGCATACATGCAAAGGTAAAAAGAAGATCACTTGCTCTGTATAGTTTTTACATGGTATGAAGAAGGAACTTGGTTGTACAACTGAAAACTTAAATTTAGAAGGACAAACTTTTGTTTATGAACTACATAATTAACTTTAAACATGAAATTTGATGCAAACACCAAAAATAAACAGCTGTTGTAGTCATGCCTAACCAAATATACACAACAAAGTTTGAAGGTTTGAGAAGGACAAACTTACATTACTGGTGAAGACAGGCTCTATAAAGCCCTTGTCCATGCTGATGGGGGGAGGGGCAATTCAAGAAGTTTAGCACAGAATGTTCTTCATAAGCATTCCCTTTATTCTACATTTTGTTAAGAGTAAATATAGATGTGATAATATATGAAAAAATGGAGAATATTTAAGATAAGATGAAGAGTGATGCTACATAACCAAGTAGCTATAAATGTATGTGCAGCGATACAGGAAAAAGGCACAACCAAGAGCAATGCACAGCTAAATTTCTTCAGTACCAACCTTATGGTAAGAGTAAATATAGATCTGATGTGTAGAAAATGGAGGGCAAAGGAAAATAAGTTGCAGAGTGATGGTACATGAACAACTACCTGTCAATATAAGTACACTGATAAAGGACAACATGTACTTACAAGAACAATGTAGAGCTAAAAAAATTGATTGGCATTGGATATATTCCACACTAATGTAACCATTCATACAGATCAGACAATTTGGAGCGAACAATTGACAAGCAAGCTATCATGCATACTGCTGTCACATAATGAACCAGGTATGTATGCAAGTACAGTGATACAGGACAACAGGTACTAACAAGAGCAAAGCAGCGGGCAGCATATTTGCGATATCATGTCGTTCTTTTCGAACTGGAATTCTTCTTCGAGCGGATTTCCTACAAAAAAGATCCGTAAGGCACATGCGGAAAAGTAGAAGTTCAAATTGTCATGTGATTTCATAGACATTACCTCATCCTGGGAACGAGACCAGTGCAAAACAAGGTTTTTCCATTCAATGTCTTCTAAATTTAGCAGGAGACATCACCGGAAATTCGTTTATAGACTTGCCATCAAAGTGTGATTTCCTCAGTAACACCGACATCGCTGCAATGCTTCCTTGAAAAGCACAAGCAAGCTTTGCTCGTCATGACTATCCAGATTGACCCTCACCTAGTTACAACAATGTAATGTAAATCATTGATGTGTTCGATCAGCAGAAAACAGGAAAATAATAACCATGAATAATAGCACTTACACGTAAGTTGGACAGGAAGATGTGAAAATGGTGGTGCAACAAAGTTGAAGAAATGCAAGACAACATATGCAAGATACACACAATCAATAAAACCTTGCCAAATTAGAACAGGCACCTTGATGGGTGAACAGGACATGCCATCTGCCTTTGACTCCTCGAGGTTAGAATAGTCATTAGGATGATATTCCGAACAAGAATCAACAGGTGGGGAGCGTACGAGTTTCATTGCTTCCAGAATGGCACTCAATGCCTTGGTGCCAACTTCGTAAGTCATTGCAGTGTTCCACAATATTCTTCTGATGCGCGGATTCTGATATTCACTGTAATTGTGTATAATATCTAAGAACCATGAAAACATAAATAGTTGTGAGATTATCTTTGTAATGCAGATGATATTCTAATATAGGGCGCTCAGTAAACACTTATGTGCTATCAATGGATTACGATGAGAGAGCTCATGTGTGCTGTAATATCGTCGTGCATTTATATAATCCGCACAAGTACATAAAAAATAGGCTCGAGTAAGGATATCCGCAGATGATAGGTTCATAATATCTGTGTATAAAGAGTTTATTGCCAAACCATGATAAAAAGAGCACACAACAACTAGGCAGATCATAGTGTACATAACAGCGGTACACCATAACCACGATATATAAATTGGGAAAGTGGAACTGGCTTGAAAATACGGTGTTGTATTGCCGCTAGTAATTGAAAGCCTATCGATCACGTACAGGCCAGCACTATCGAACATGGTAAAGAAAAGCAAGCACATTTTGGATAATAAAATGTTGGTTACGCAGTGCCCACACAAGGTGAACCAGAGCGCATTAAGTATGCAACTCCTAGCTGTCTCTCGACCATTTCAGGCGGTTGGATGAAGATCCTACATCTCCTAACCCTTCTTCTTCCTCGTCTCTTAATTCTTCCCACACAGAACACCGCACGGGCCGCCGGCCGGACCATCGGCCCCCACCGCCTGTGTTCCTCCGCCACCCCCACCCGCCACCCGCGTCGAGTTTTCTTCGTTCGGTGAGGCCCCACAACCACCCGAGCCCCTTGGATCGCACCGGCGAACTCCGACGAGCTCTGAAAATCGATCGACCCAATTTTGAAATTTAGTCTCGTGATTTAACTAGCGTGGAATATAAAAGGGAAAACCATAAGCATTGGGAGTATAGTGTTGAGCGTGCCATGGTGGATCTGAAGGTGCAAACCGGACAAAGGCAACTGCAACCAAGACAAGAAATCAGAGTAAAGCAGTGGCGATCTATTTTCTTGCTGCGATAAATAAGTTGAGCAGATACGAAAGAGTACCGCCTCTGGTGCGGCGCCGTGTACGCATCTGCTGAGAATTTGATGGTGCTGCGGTAGCGATGGCTGTCGGTGGCGTGGAAGCAGATCTAGGAGGGTAGACGGTGGCGGCGGGGCGCGGTGGACGAGACGGTCGTAGGAGCGGCGCCGACAAGGTGGACGACGGTGGGGATGAAGCGAGAGGACGGGATGCAAGGATCCCGGTCCGAAGGCGTGGATGAGAGGTCGATCCCTTGTAATGGACGGCAGGCGTCGGTATCATCTCCGGCATGGTGGAGGAGGACGGCGGTGGATGGGGTGGCGGACGGCGGCGGACGGAGGAGGTGGGGTGGAGAGGGTGCTTTGGCGCCCACGGAGTACTGAATGGGGAAAAGGAAGGTAGAGAGGAAGGGGGAACCATGTATTGTATGCGCGCTTGTCTCAAATGCGAGGAAATTTACAAACTTAGCCCCCATTTCAAATTTCTACTACATCACATCAACATTAGTCGGTTGGGGATAGGACGGTAATCTCGCATACACCGAATATTTATCGATTTAGAGTTTGTTTTTACGCCCACCGTGTATGAATATGAATCAAGGAGGGAGTTGATTTCAGCCGAGGGCACACTGTGTTTTGGCGCCCACCGTGTATGAATCCGGGTGAGAGGCGGTTACGTCACGTTTGGGTGAAATTACAAACCTACCCCTATCGAAACCTATAGAAATCCAGCAAATAGGCTTTGCGTGGCAGGGATAGGCAGTAGTGATTTCCATCTTGCAGATTTTGGTTTTCAAGGGTTATCGCGACTTTCCCGCTTCGTTCAAATTTTGCACAGTGCATGTTTACTGTACAACTCAATTCGAATCCCGTTTGTATTCTACTAATTTTTTTTCAAGGGATCCATTTTCAATTGGAATTACATTCTATATACATCATTTTTATATATACTTTCAAAAGCACAACACCATTTATACATAAATATGGTTTACAAATGGCATGATCTCAGATTCATAAGGTTGTATCCATCAATTTGGATTTTCAAATATTTGAAACCACTTTATGTTGAAATCCAATGTATGCATTCCTCGCTATCTGTCTCCAATTAATGTGTGTTTCATGTGGGTTTTTTTAACTTCTCAAACATGTATAATGTGTTTCACACACGCAACATATAGTTTAATCTCGTTTAGACATTAATTGCATATAAACCATGCATTGTTTGTAATTGAAGAATCTATGGATCACCAATATTGATAAACTATATAACATTACACGTGTGCCCAAATTCAAATGAATATGCATGTTTGATACACCAATTTGCGTTATGATATTATCGATGTCGTGATCTCCAGTTTAAATATTTGAATCCCTTTAATCCAGATATGCGTCTCATATAGCTATCACTCATGCTTATATAGGACTATCTCTCCGGACCTATACGCTGCTCATCGTCTCTCAGGCATCTCTCGTGCTACCTGTATGTCGACAATGATCTTTTATCTTTGTAACACACTGACGGTACTCTCTCCCTTGACCTTCATCACTCTATCTCTCTCTAAGTATATCTCGCTCCCTGCTATGTGTCTCTAGCTATGATTCTCCATGTGGAATCTCTTTCTCTCACACAAACACAAACCTTTGTCTCCTGGGGTCTCAGTTCTCTCAACTACTCCCTTGTGTGCCACTCAGACACCCCTCATACAGAGATGTCTTTCGCTCCATAGATATGAGAACCTACGACTCTTCCTCTTCAATATCTCTTTCTCACACACAAACACAAACTCTATCTCCCAGGGTCTCATATTTCTCCATCGTTCTCTTGTATGTCGCTCAAACACACACCCTCTCCCTAGAGATATCTTGTGTTCCCTCATATGTCTCTCTAGCTATCACTCTCGTTGTGAAATATCTTTCTCTCTCATGAGACACAAAACTCCGCTCTCTAGATCTCATTTCTCTCTCGATATTTGTTTGTATGTGGCTCACATGCACCCTCTCTCTATCTCTCTCACACCCACACACATAACCCAGCCTTCTGATCCACTCGACTCCTATCTCTAGCGCACACTAGCTAGCATCTTTATCTTTCTGTTTATCTGCTTCTCCATCAACCTTCTTTCTCGCCCTCACTCTTGATTCCTATCACGCACACTACATATGTTTCTCTCTACATGCAGTCAAGTGCCCTCTCACACACATATATAACTTCACCCTTTGAACCACCCGACGGTCATCTCCGTCAACATTTCTTTCTCGCACGGAGTCTTGCTTCCTATCACCCACACTATATATGTCTCTCCATACATATGCATTTATAGGTTGATCTCTTTTGCACAATCGTTGCGCCTCACCCCCTCTGCTCGCCAAAGATGCATGCTCCAGCCCACGCCACTATCTCTTAAAGACAAAAACACATGCTCAATTGTCGGGCCTTCTTCCCTGCATTCTCACATGCATGCATATTGTCATACCGACCCGTCTCTCCCGTGTCGTTGATCTTATGACTTATGTCTTCTTTCTTTTATCTAGATCATGCGCGCGCGCACACACACACATCCCACGTATACATGTATACCTCTCACACATTCATGTTCAAGGTCTCTATGTCTCCATACGTAGTTAATTACCCTCAATCCTAACGCCACATCGAATCGTTCTCCTCTTTTGTGCATATAACTTCCACCTGGATGGACAAAACACAAACTCACACTTAACAATCTCCTTCTAGCTACCCCCCCCCCCGCGCCTCTCACTCTTCCCCTATATCCCCAAAACCAATAAGACCATCCCTTTGTTTAATTCCCGTCTACATGCACCATCGATATATAATAGTCTTCCTCGGTGTCTCTCGAACAAACACGTTCTCTCGATGTCAACTACTCTCACGCGCACGCACCGTCTCTTCCCTCTCTACGGGCATTTTCTCTCTCACACCCCATCGTTGGTGGCCTTTGCCATACACATCACCTCTCTATGATGAAGCCATGCACACTTAAATTACATCCGCCACAGAGGACCCCGCGACACACACACACACGCACACACACACACACACACACACACACACACGCACGCACGACGCACGCACCCCCCCCACACACACACACTAAGACTCCATCTCTCTCACACACTCTCTCTCTCTCTCTCTCTCACACAAACACACACACACACACCCCTCCCCCCACACACTTAGACTCCATCTCTCTCTCTCTCACACACACACACACACAAACTAAGACTCTATCTCTCTCTCTGTCCTCTCTCTCTCTCTCACACACACACACCCCACACACACACTAAGACTCCATCTCACACACACATGCTCTAGGCGGAGCATTTGTTCCTACCACCCTTCATCCAACCTTACCCGTATGATAAACAATCACCTTTATTTACTTGCATAACATGGACAGATTCCACTTTACTTTAGAACAATCACCCGTATGAAGGTGTGCCTGCCATCTTGTAATACAGACCGTATGATCTATATCTGACGGATAGGAAGCAAACTATGATAATTTTACAAAAGATACCCGCACCTCTCTCCACATCATTATCTCCCGCAACCTCATTGCTCAGCAATTAAAAAAGGAATAAGTCTCTGGAACAATCTAGCATGCATGGTGGCCGCTGCCACCTGCCGGCGCCGCCCATCCCCATGCCTGCTCCCATTCCGACCACCAGTCACCACCACGCTCCACTCCTCCTCGCCTTATCTCTCATCTTTCATTTTTTCGATGACATTCTCGAGATACCAGTTTTCCGATAAAATTCTCGAGTTATCATTAGTTTTTACACATGGGATTACTCCTGCATGGGTCAATCACAATAGGTGTTTTGTAAAAGAATGCATATTGATGTTCCGTGCAATGCACGAGAATCTTGCTTGTAATTATATAATGCAAATCACAAGCATGAAGTGACATTTTTTGACACAACCACGTTAACATGGCCACGTAAATCACGAGCAGGAAGGAGAAGGGAAGCGGGCCGTGGAGTAACGTTTTTTACCACAATTTCTTAGGAAACTGAGTGCAATAATTGAGTAGTTTTGCAAACTACCATTACTACTACACCTGAAACGGTTCAAAACCTATACTCCCTTACCAGCGCGCGCTTCCCGCGTGAAACGGTCAGCGTCGCCTGGGCGTCGATTGCGCATTAATGCCCGGCAGAGCGGAGGCAACCTCTCACCTGGCGCCCGGCTTTGAAGTGGCGCGACAGTAGAGAGCGCCGCTTCCGTGCACGCGATCGCTCCTGTCGAGACTGGCCATAGGCCCTATTTGGATCCATGGGTTAGAGTTAGTTTGAGCTAGTTGGGGCTCAAATAGCCCTAAAGTATCCAAGCATGAGGGTTTAAATTGGAGCAAGTTGCACCGAACCCACAAAAAAAAACTATCCCACCTGTGAGGTGCTAATCGGAGATAGTTCTCATTGGGACCACTGAAAAATCACTTTTCTCTCTCCATGAAGTGCATTTATTGTCAATCTAACCCTGTCACCCAAACACCTCTTTGGCTACAGTTAGTTCAGGGTTTGTCATGAGTTAGTCTAACCTCTAGCTAAGTTAGAGTATCAAACAGGAGCAGTATAGGACATGCAAGTTTCTCAAAGCATACATGCAAATTCGTACGTGAAAGGATTTTTTCTTTTTGAAAAAAGGAACGTGAAAGGAATTTTTTTTAGACTGCTCTTGGCATGTCGCTAACATGTGATAGTTAACCGACCTCAATAGACGGCAGAAACGCCAAATTTCACGCAGTTTGATAGAGACGAGGAGGGAGAAGCGTCTGAGCTTTGGATTACTAGAGATAGGTGTCGCACGGAAGCCAAGAAATATGGTGATAGCGTGGGTTAGCCATGTACTAGTATGATGTAACTACACTGGCTGCCGTGTTTCGTACTCTTCCAGTCCACTGTGGAGATGATTGGTTAATTTTATATCGCTGAATAATATTAAATATTATGAGTGCAGACGCTCCACCACGAGGTTCCTTGCTCCTTCTCGGTCGTCCGGAATCTATTGTTCTTCCACTCTATTTTTTACGTGAGCTTTGTTCATCCTTTTGCTAACACGCGAGACATCTAGCATCAAGGTGCACATGTTATGCAACGATCGTTCCATCTATATGAAGAACACGTGGGACTGGAACTATGAGACGGACATGTACCCAAGAGTGGACGTACGAACCTGAGTAATGTAGCGCAGTAAGTGAAGTAGAAAGGCACAACTGGTATGAACATGCGTGGCATACAGGGTGTGTTTGGTTGCGTTCTCGTCTCAGCATAGTTATTCCCTCTTCATGCATGCTCAACTCAACACCCCTCTTCATGCATGCTCTCTTCATGCATGCTTCTAGTGTATTTGTGCTAAACTAGTGTGGACTCATGCACCCTCCATACACTCTACCAAACACCCAAAAGTAGGTCGACAAGGGAACTCATGCACCCTCTTTTACTACGTACTACCACTAAACGTTGTACGTGCAATGCACGGTGATGTTATGGAGTACGTGCCTAAGTACTCTACTACTACTATATTAGTTGGAGGCACATATTAACTTTTATATTTGTTTACGTGTATGCCCCGAGACCTTCCAACTAGATGTGTCTTTCTCTCCAGGTCGCACTTTGTATCGTTCATACCACTAAGTACTACTACGTGTGGTCTCCGACCCAGAAGTGGAAGAAGTGGAGACGCTCTACCACGCTGTTTTTTTACGCTGGGCTCTACCATGTTGTTCATGTCTCACTCCTTTCGCTGACGTGTGGGACATCCAAAGACGCGTCGTGTTTGGCACCCTTCGTCGTAAGAGTTGAAACGCTAGCATTCATCGTAAATAAAAATAATTATAAATCGGCAGTGATACTATTTTTTTTGCGAACCAATCAGCAGTGATACTATACCACGTGGTTTCCTTGCTCCTCGATATCAAAAAGAATACTTCCGTTCGCCAACATGTGGGACGTCGGCCATCCTGGTCCACTTGCCATGCACGCAGAACTCCAAGGGAGAGTCACCCAGGTCGTCGCGCCGCGATAAGAATAATGACTAATGAGCCGTCAAATCATAGGCCCACTTCCCACTTTGAAGTTGCTCGGACAAAGGAACCATCATGACTTTGTTGAATTCCGCTTGAAGAAAACTACTGTACCAGCAGCATCGCTAGCTACAGTCTTTACTCCAATAGAGGCCTCCTTTCGTTCATAGGATAGGAATATGAAAATCATAGGAAGTGAGATGACATGCATCTCAATTCCTATAGAGAAAGAGATACCAATTGATGCATAGGATAGGAATGTTTCCATTTAGTATAGGCTAATGTACTGGTAATTTGCTCTAAAAACTATAGTAGTAACTAGTACGTAGTACTAGTACATGCTCATACTCAGACACAGAAACACACACTAACTACTAGTACTACTACTTCTCACATGCTGGCCAGACGCCGTCGTTCTCCTTCTCGGCTTTGTCGGCGACACCCCACCGTGTCTGGATCTCTGCCGACCTCTCCACAAAGAGCGCTGCGCCCTTTTTTTTTCTTGCGGCAGGGCCTCTCTTTTCTTGAGTGCTTTCGACTTTTCCGCTCCTCTGCTGCTTTGGCCGCCTCTTGCTCTACCGAGCCATTCGTCCTTGGCATCTTCAAATTCCTCCCACATAGTTGTGAGGTCGCGAGCGGCGATGAACTCGCACGGCGGGATGCCATCGCTTCCCTACCATTTTGTGTGCGTTCAGGGCGGCGAGGAACTCGGCGGCAGATGCCATCGCTGCCTTCTTGGTTAGTGTGCGGCGCGGTGGCATGAACGACGCTGGTGAGAGCTTCCGGGTGGAGTGGTCGGACAACCGTATAGTGCATTGGTTTGTCAAGAGCTCAAGGACAGAACACGAAGCAAATTAGGATTCCCCTTCAATCCTGGTCATTTATTACTGAGTAAAATGCATTGCGGTCATCGAACTTGTCTTGATAGCTCACTTTGATCATTGTATATGAGATATGGTGATTATACGGTCACTCGCTCAGCGTATAGCTCCGTATTTGTATGGTTGACCAGTCAAATAGTCCGCATCGCCTCATCAGCCACGTGTTCTTTATCTATCTATGCGGGCCTACCTGTGAATGGAGAAAGAAATCAAAAACCAAAATTATGCGTATGTGGGAAATCAAACCACGGACTCGTCAGCAACACACCCTCGTCGACCAAATGAAAATGAAATACTTCGTCGTACACTCACGCTCACGCTGTCAAAGCATGCTAATGCATGCACGCCGCCCTCTAAATCAAAGTCCAGCTCATGGCGCAACGCATAAGCGGCGAGCCCATCACCGCGCGCGCTACCGGCGTTGCCTGACATTACTGTTTAGACATTTGATGGAGGCCTACGCGAACGCCGAGCATGTATTCACCTGGCTCAACACCAACGGTCATACTCGGACCGCCTTGTTCATGTATATCGTCCATCACAACGACAATCTATAAAACAGCCTAAGCTAGAGAGGGTACTATGGTAGTACGGTACGGAGTATGTACTATCGTGAGCGACCGATCTTAGTGCCACTGCACACCGAAACCACTACCATCTCTAGCGCGCGCTTCACGACCTCAAACGGTCACCGTCTCTCCAGAATGTCAATGCCGCATTCACCGGACTTAACTGCCGGTGCAATTGGTGTGTCACTGACATGCGGGCCAGACGCCCGTTCTGCCCACATATCAGTAACCCAAACGCATCTCCAGTTAAGTCACTGAAGCAGCGTCCCCATTCACGCCCGACGAACCTACTCTGGCGCCAGTTGTCTATCCGTTTGCCGTGGCTCATTGCCATTCACCTGCTATATTAACTTGAGCCCCAGCTCCCAGCCATAACCAAAGACCCACACTTATTCTCCTCCGGTCCCTTCCTTCTGTCGGCACCACTTCAACCATGGCCTCCTGGCGCTCCGAAGCTCTCTTGGACGTACTGTCACAGGAGCAGACGAGGGACATCGGCGGCTCCGCTCCGGGCGCGCTCCAAAGCTCTCTTCGACGTACTGTCGCAGGAGCAAACGAAGGAGATCGCTGCACCCCCCCCCCCAGCCGCCCTCCGCCGCCACGACCACGAAGCCGGCGCGCGTGCGCGGGCGCCGCCGGCAGCAGGAAGAGTAGTACACGGTAGGTCGCCACCGCTCTGGTCCTAGGAAGGCCACCGCTCCTCCACTCAGTCGACGCCAAGCTTGGTGGGATAAAAATCGGCAGTCGATTAGCCGCTTGATGGCGACGTGGAGGCGGAAATCTTCATAACCTTGTGCTCCGGAGGAGGAGGTTATCGAGGCGAATAAGGAGGAGGCAAAGGCAATGGCCTGCTTTCTCGGGTTCATGGCCGGACATGGTGGTCGGGGCCCGGCGATCGTTTAGATTAGGTTAAAGTAGGTTTTAGTATGGTTTGTGCGAAATATGTAATGAATTTCATCCAGTTTATAGGAAAAGTTCTCGAAATGTAATGAATTTCATCCGGTCAATTTGAAATTTGCTTTGTTTGCACGAATTTCGTCCAGTTAGTTCATATAGTTGTCGAAAGTTATGCGGGCAGCATCGAATGGCATCCATCAGTGTCCTCGGACAGATGTCGGTGTAAATTTGTGGGCCAAATACCGGAGATGCCCTAACTATCATGCTATAATCGCTAACAATCCTCCACTATTTGGCAGGGAACAGTTATCCCTCGATCAAAATCAGATCCGCGGTGTTTCGCACTCCTCTCGAGTAAGAGTGTAAACTCTTGCTTACATAAATATGGAGCAAGTGGACGGCACTGTAGCACGTCATATCACTCGAACTAGCCCGCCTAACGAGCGGGAAAGCACCGCCCTCGTCATTTTGTTCTGGATTTCTATCGATCGATCGCGCGAAAATGTTACGCTCGCAAGTTCTAAAGGAAAAGGCGGCACACTTATTTACTCAGACGCTGCCGCAACCCCGACAGTTCGGCTCGCACGCCGCTCACCAGAGGGGACACGCGTTGTCTTGCAATTTCACTGACATGTGGGACCGTGATTGAATAAACCGTCGATAGCCGAAATCTAATCGCTCGGCAGGCGTCGGCTGAGAAGAGAGAAACGGGGGAGGGAGAAGAGATCGCCCGCCTCACGTGTGCACCCCAAGAAATATACGGTGATAATGTGAGGTGGGCCATGCTAGAGTCCGGACCGCTTCCGGAGCCCGCTCTCACCGCCCTGGCCCCTCAAGACGCCAGCTGCCCGCTGCATGCATAGCAAGTACTCCCCGCTTATGTGGAGGAGAGAGAGGCATTGACAAAGTCAAGGAGTAACAGTGGAGACAATAGCTTTCATCAAACATAAACAATGAATAATCGTTGCTCGTCCTCTATATCGGAAAGAATACTTTCATTCGCCGACATCTGGGACGTCGACCATCCGGGTCCACCTGCCATGCACAAAATTATCCTGGTCTATCCCGGTTGTATCGCAGGCCCAACCTTTCCCACTGTAAGTTGTTCGGACGAAGGAACCATCATGACTTCGTTGAATTCCGCTTCTTCAAGAAAACTTGCCCGCAATACTGCTACCACACGCGAAGACTGGACGGCACTGTACCACGTCATATCACTGAAACCCACTAGGCCAAACTAGCCCGCCTAGGTCATCTATTTTGGAACGGAGGGACACTAGTGCAGAACCGGGCAATAGCACCGCTTCGTAAGGACCTTTAGTGCCGGTTCCATAACCGGCACTAAATTGTGGGCACTAAAGCGCCACCCCCCCTTTAGTACCTGTTCAGCACAAACCAGTGCTAAAGGGCAACCACGTGGCACGAGCCAGCTCGGGCTCGAGTTTTTAGTACCAGTTGGTAACACCAACCGGTACTATAAGGTTTGGGGGTTTTAGTTTTATGATTTCTTTTTCATTTAATTTTGTGTTTCCATTTTAATTCTTTTTCGCTTTCTTTGGTATTTTACGATACTACACATTGTACACGTTATGCATATATATATATATATATATATATATATATATATATATATATATATAAATAGAATTTCTAGTAGAACCAATCCTGCATATATATATATCATCAATGTATCACAAACCACCATAATAATTAATTCACACATAAAAAAAAGTATATCAATATAAAAATTCACCTAAATAAGCATGTTGCCTTCTGATCCAGTGGCATTAGCATAACTGGTGCCTTCGAGCACGATGACAATCGGAAGTGGTTCATGGGGCGGTAGCGGGTAATAGTATTCTCCTTGGATTTATGACCTGGTCGAGCAAAAAATCTCGCTATTTCCTCTTGAAGTGCTTCTCTGGCAGCTCCGCTTCTAGGAGCTTGTCCCACACCTCTCGTGAACTGTTAAGAAGGAGATCAATATGCATGTGTATTAGTTGTGTGACTAGATATCGATAATGGTGTAAAAATTGTGAATAGTGTTCGACAAGCGTACCCATTCTTGTCTTTGAGATCTGCTCCTTTCGGACGCCATCATGCGAATGTTCTCGCAAACGCAGAATGCACAGATCAGTCCCTTGCGCTCGCTTGAGGCCTTTACGAGAATGGAATTTGATCAGAAAATAATTAATCAAGCATCAAAATTAAAGAGATGGCAGCTCGCTAGCTAGCCAGAACTACTAAATAACTTACCTTGGGTCGAAACCATATAATCAATTTTTTCCATTCGCCTTCGTGACGCCGATGAACCTTGCCCAAGCCCCTGCCCGCCGACAAAGAAAATGAATAAAGGGGTTATTAAATAGTTCATATCATGAAATGACGAACTAAATAGGCCGAGATATATAGTTAATAATGATTGAAATTACCTGTTGACTATCCCAAACAAGATGTTATAGTCAGTATTTGCTTTGAGTAGTGAGTCCAAGATTTCAACTGTTCGGCCAACTTTAATGATACACAAATCCAGTTGAAATTTGCATGCACACACGCTTGCATGTCTTAATTAAGCGGGCATATGTAAGCAAAAACATGTAGCTAGCTAGTAGGCAAAAACAGAGAATTTGTAGTACAAGACAGTGTGACTCACTGGAAGTTGTAAGGAAGTAGTATATCTTCATTGTATTTGAGGCACTTCAAGAACTCTAGCATGTTGTCCTCTACGGCCTTTTCATGATGTGGATTTATTTGCCATGTGTATTCATTAACGGTGTTTGGGTCAATGAACCCAATGCCATAGCGTCCACCTTTTCTCATTTCATACATCTTCATCCTGCATAATACCACGTAAAAGAATATAGTGAGGATAATTACAGGTAATGATTGATCAAAAGGATCACTACAGCTAGCTTGAGACTTAAATTACAGAAAGAAATCACTTACGTACAATAGCAATCGACGATAGATTTGTCGAGTGCGTCTTGATTGTATAACTGAAACAGTTCAGAATACTCAACGGTCATAGCTTTCTGATGGTAGTAATGATCCTTCTTGACTTGCACCATGAGGGACTCTCGATTGGATCTCTTGGTAATGTCCATGTACCATTTTTTGTGATCCTCTAATATGCGCTGCAACTTCTTCTTCTCCAAATCACTTGCGCAGTTTCTCTTTGCATCGGCAATGGCCCGACCTAGATCATCAACGGGCTCATCTGATGCCTCTTCTTCAGCTTCTTCCCGCATTGCCGGCTCAGCTTCTTCCCGCATTACCGGCTCAGCTTCTTCCCCATTGTTGTATCATCGTATTCAGGGAACCCATGGCCAGGATAGCTGTCGTCGTCATCTTCTTCTTCATTGTCTACCATCATAACCCCTCTTTCTCTGTGCTTGGTCCAAACATTATAGTGGGGCATGAAACCAGACTCAAAACAGGTGGACGTGAATGGTTCTTGACGTAGAGTAATTGTGACCATTCTTACAGCCAGCACATGGACAAGGCATAAAACCATCCGCCCGCTTGTTTGCCTCGGCCAAGCGAGAAAAGTATGCATGCCCTCAACGAACTGGGGAGAGCATCGGTCATTGTACATCCATTGCCGGCTCATCTTCATTACACAACACCAAATAGACCAAATTAATACAAGTTCATACATAAAGTTCATACAACACTTAAATGCAACAAACAAATAACTCTCTAGCTAAAGCATTTAAATGCAACAACAAATGCGATCAAGATCGCAACTAAGGTAACAATTGATCCAACGAGATAATGATACCAAGCCTCACTATCGATGGCATATTTTCTAATCTTTCTAATCTTCAAGCGCATTTTCTCCATCTTGATCTTGTGATCATCGGCGACATTGGCAACATGCAACTCCAATTCCATCTTCTCCCCTCAATTCTTTTCAATTTTTCTTTCAAGTACTCGTTTTCTCTTTCAACTAAATTTAACCTCTCGACAATAGGGTCGGTTGGAATTTCCGGTTCACATACCTCCTAGAAAAAAATTCTATGTCAACTTTATGGGCATAATTTGTCATAAACACGAAATGCAGCTAGTTTTAAAAGAGAATATATATACCACATCCGAATCATAACAAGGACGAGGGCCGACGGGGACGGATATCAAAACCATGGCACTATATGTATAACAAACAACGACGGGTAAGATAATTATACGAGTAACTATATATCCAAATCACACAAACATCAATTTTTATATAAAATTTCATGAACAAGAGGCTCACCACAAGGTGGTGCCGCTGACAGAGACAGTCTTGAGCGATCGGCCAGTGAATTCTGACGGAGATTTAGAAGGCACTAAGTAAACCACACCTACATATGCAAACTAAGTGTTATTTTGACCTCAAATTGCATATAAATCAAATACTAGCACATATATATATTTCCTCCCAAATTACTAAACTCACAAATTAATCACTATATAAAGCAATTCAAGAGCTAATCTAGCAATGAGAGATGAAAGGACAAAGTTGCTAACCTTTGTGATCATTTGAATGGATGGGGCCTTCAAATCTTGACAAATTTTGGGAAAATGTGTGATGAGCTCGAGAGGAAGAGGGAAGAACAGAGAGGAGAGGGAAAGGGGAAGAAAAGAGCGAGCTCGGGTGGACGAAGGGTTTATGTAGGAAGACCTTTAGTACCGGTTCGTGCCAAGAACCGGTACTAAAAAGGGCCTGGAAGGGCCCCATCGACAACATCCTGCCACCACTCATTAGTACCGGTTCGTGGCACGAACCGGTGCTAAAGGTTCGCCACGAACCGGTACTAATGAAAGCGGCCCGGCTAGCCGTTGGAACCGGCACTAATGTATACATTAGTGCCGGCTCAAATTGATACCGGCACTAATGTGCTTCACGTTTGACCCTTTTTCTACTAGTGGGAGTACGTCTCTGCACTGCTATGATTTTGTGTTGCACGTTCTCTGTACTTTTGCTACGATTTTCCTACCCTATGAACCAAATGAGTTCTTAATGTATGTCGACTATTGTCTGATCGATCGCTAAGCCTACAATTTTAGGAGCTAGGGCTATTGGTCGATCGACGAGGGATAGGTATAAGCGTACCACGAGCTCATCAGCCCCAACGTTTCTCTTCGGTGAGTGTTTTGCAAGTACTATAGCTCGCATACGCGCTAGCCTACTAACACCAAGAATCATCAAACAAGCCCCGCTGATATGATAAACAGTTCAAAATTACATCTAAGCATGCCATATATTACATCAAAAGCTGGTGAGGATACATACATTTCCATAACTCGGAGAGGGTTCACATGATTCATCGCATGATTCACTATCAAACAAAAGTAGCAAGATCTGCCCACACAAGACAAAGTGCACTAGCCCTAAGATGGTTTGATAACACGCATCGCTCGGTAATTAAACACAGGGCAATGCAAACTACCCTGAAGGATTAGCGCGACCAACTATTTCTTGTCATCGATCTCTCGGGCAATGACCACAACACGGCCAGCGGCATGGGAATCGATTTCTGGGGCGATGTCCACATGACTGACCGCGACATCAGAATCAATCTCTGGGGCGATGTCCATAGGATGGACAGCGGCATCAAAATCGATCTCCGGGGCGATGCCAATAGGACGGGCCACGACATCGGAATCATCAAGGACAACCACCGGCACATGCACAACCCTAACATATTAGCAAGCACATTGCAGATAATCAAAAAGCAAGCACATTGCAAATAATCAAAAAGCAAGCGCATTGCAAATAATCAAAAACCACAACTATGGTAAGAAGCCATTATTTTTTACCTTGTGTAGCTCACCAGGGGATCTCATCCCTTCGGGGGCCATCTCCACATCCTCGATGGGGGCCATCACCTTGCCAGGGGAATACTGCTTCTCAACGGCGACTATCTCCTCAAACTCGGTCTTGAGCCTCACATAGGTGGCAACCAGAGTTCCTGGAGGACGCACGGTGGGGCCCTTGCTGTTCTTCCAACTTTCTTTGAGGAGTTCGTTCGCCAACGTCCTCAACTCTTTGGCCAATGCTTGTTTCTTGGAGTTCTTCGTCTCCATGGGTTCGCCCGCCAACATGGTCAACTCGTTGGTCGGTGCTCGCTTCCTGGAGATCGCTATCTCCAGTGGGTTGTCCGCTGGCAACTCTTTGCCTAGTGCTCCGGGATCCATCAATGAACTGACAAACAAAAAGCAACCGAAAGGAAACCACAATCGCAATGAAAACGGGAAAAGAATAGGATGTGAGAATCGGTCGGTGCTTCGCAAAAAGAAGATTATTGGAATGAAAATGTAGCAGCATAACTGATTCGCCCACCTTTCCTTCGTCGGTAGAGAAGAAAAATGGCAGAAGTGAGTAGCACAGGTGAGGTTTTCTTCAAGAAAGGGAAGAAAGGGCTTGAACGAGCGTTCCAATGAAATGATGGTTGCTTCATCTAGTCCAACTTGGAGGCCACCTTACCACTGTTGGTAAAGGTGTGGGTTTTGTGATATGACGGGTCATGACGGCCACACTGGGGTGACAGGTGAGTCTCGACTGTAGCACCTCGTTGTGATTTGGTGGATGGCACGTGGGCCCGGATGCTTTGAAATGTCCCGCATGTAGATAGAGCGTCTAGTCATATAGGAGTGCTCAAT
The DNA here is from genome assembly GCA_021605145.1 of Aegilops bicornis. Lineage (NCBI taxonomy): Eukaryota > Viridiplantae > Streptophyta > Magnoliopsida > Poales > Poaceae > Aegilops > Aegilops bicornis. Next base: position 678,260,065 of record CM038675.1, read on the forward strand.
ATTGTGCACCGCGACCAAGGCGGAGAGGAAAACGAGAGAACTGCGTAACTAAAGCATGAGTTTAATTAGGGTAGTTTTGTAAAGTACGAGATACAGTACATTACTCCAATCGCAAAATGCCTTGGTTCATGAGATTTGAGATTTGAGCCCTATAAACCGGAAGGGAGGGGTATCGCACTGCGGTGTAGTCTAGTCACTTGTTGAAATCTCAAGAAAGGCAAATACTCATTTCTGGTTTACAAGTCTATACTACTCCCTCCGTCTAGGTGTGTAAGTCATCTTACTAAAACCAAATAGTCCCAAAACACTTAGGCGCGGTGCATTAATTTCTACCTTGTTTCTTGTTTCTTGACATACGTATCAACCAATAAGAGATGAGAGGTGCACATGCTTTTAATGACTTGCAATGGCTAGTTCATTGCATGGAATGCTATTAATTAGCAAATAAACATTGGTGACCCCAGGAGGAAACGGTGCTAAGCGCGTGGACCTATGCAGAATGAGTATCAACCAATGGATAATGGAGTTTAATTGTAAAACAATAGCAATTTTGTCTCATGCAAGAGCCTGGCTAGTACTCCAAGGAACCGCACCATGCGAGTGTTCACAACTGCCACGTTCGGTTTGCGCTTGGCTCTTCGCCTCTTCGAGAAGATGAACAATGATGTTACTCGTACTTCTGCAGTATCGAATCCACTGTTGCATGTCCGTCCACCTCGTGCGGGAGAGATAGCGTAGTGAAAGCTTCTACTTATCGCTTCCCCGCCTTTATGCGTCTATGACAGGTGGGCCCAACAGGTGGTTGGCCCACCTGTCATGCAGCCAAAGGCAGGTGCGGTAAAGGCACCAGAGCTCGTCCGCGAGGGAGAGGGCGTCGTAGTAATCAAATTTCTCGGTCTTGTACGAATTGACGCGACACATCAAAGCACTGCACTCGATAAAAGTCTTTTTACACATTTCAAATGGGCTACTTCGTATGTAGGAGTAGACATATTCTGCTTCGTATGTAGTCACTTGTTCCAATCTCTAAAAAGACTTATATTTGGAAATGGAGGGAGTACAACGCATGCATGCATGTTGTGACTTTCCTTTTGATACTTGCATGTGTTGATTTGATGCACCTTGCCAAATTTTGACTATAAATTTAACTAACCAAATTTTCATGCATGTCACAAAAAATTACGGGGCTGTTTGGATTGTGACTATGTTTGTCTTATGTTGCCACATTATTTTTCTCACACTTGCCACACTTGCCTAACCTGAGTTGCTCAAATTGTTAGACACGGTTTGGCTTGCCTAAGGGAATCTTGCCACAATTTTGTGTCTATGACATGTGGGGTTCACTGCTAATAAAAAAAACTCTTGTCTTAGCTGTGGCTAATAAAAAAGACTTATATTTAGGAACGGAGGTAGTAGAAAATATAAATAATAATGCATGTTGGGGCAACCCACGTTTCCGCTAATTTTAGCCGTGGGCTTGTTCACAATTTTTATGAGGGGGTTGGTCGAAAAGGGAAATATAGGGGTAACGCTGTACACAGTGGTATGACCAGGACTAGATTTGCTATCCACACATAGGAGTAGGTGGCTAGAGTGAACAAAGATGGGACCAACCCAGATATGTTTCTTGGATGTTTGTTTCGCAGGGCAACAAACTATGAATCACCACTTTATGCCCGTGTTTACGTACATGGTGCTGGACTGCTGGTGCACCCACTGTCCCAGTTGTTCTTAATCTAATGTCCCTGGTAAAAATGAAGCCATGCCACTGTTATAAGCCATGACAAGTTTAGCCAAATGTTTTTGCCTGTAATTGTTTGAGACTCGACTGCTTCCTCTGTGCCTTTTTGTGCAAACAGGATATCCAATTCACCCGTTCTTTGTTGTGACCTTTTGGTGCACGCACAAAACTCTTCTTAAAAGAAGTGACTTTTGTGTTGTTTAACTGGAATGTCAGAATGGAACAGTTGGTTCATTTTGGTGGAACTGCACAAAGGGAGATCTGTGTTCCAATCCTCATCATCCATATTGGCGCCATGACCTTCCTATAGGTAAGAATGATATTTAATGCATGTGTTCATCTCTATTTTCCGACTGCCATGAGAAAATAATGTTGTTTTTACTAGTACACTTGTACTCCCTCACTGACAAAACCAATTCTGAATTAGAAGGCCAATCATGTACTTGGTTTCACCAACTGGTGAGGAGAAAGAGAAATAGAGCATGAAGAGGAAGAAGAAGAAGAATAAACAAAGGTTAAGGCGATCTTGCTGAAGCTGTGAGGCCTCACGAGGCCATTCAAGGGCTCCGCAACGACTACCTTACATGTGAGACGCATCCTCCGTGGAGCCCTTCCACTTCTTGTCTCACTTAATTAATTAGGAGTACTTAAGTACCACTAATTTATTATCGCCTAATTTTCCCGTTGGAGTTAAACAAATCTTTAGTAGGACCCTATGCCGAATCATGTACGTGTGTATGTTTGTCTATGGAGGTGAATCATGTGGTGGAGCAGGAGGGAATATAATTAGTGTCATGACATAATAGTGCTATTGTTTTGCATGTCAATTTATTGCCATTGGTTCAATGAGGCAATGTTTTATGATTGTCCATCATGAATTTGATGCTACTGTTTGAGTAATATGCTAATGTCTTCCTATCCTTTCTCACTAAGCTAATGAAGGTTTCACCTTGTTCCTACTTGTGAAAACAGAGATCATGTTGTGCCAATCATACATTTTAGTGGAACTACACAAGACAATACAATGAATCGTATCCCACCAAAGGCTTTAACTCATGGAAGTTCTTAATAATCTTTCGATATAATCCCAAAGACTTTGGTAAACAAGAGTGATTTCAACCATACATTTGAAGTGCACAAAAATATATACTATTGTGTGATTCCAAAGTGAGTGCTTTATCATCTCTTATGGGACTACATGAATAAGCTTTTTTCTCAGTTGGTACGGGCCTAAGGCCTTCATCCATATTAGTTTGTTGTCATCTCTATTTGTATCGTACATCGTCATGAGAAACTCCTTTATCTTTGCACGTTAAAGTTTTGCAACCTATGATAAATGGCAATGCTTTGAGTGTTGAGTTGAGCTAATTGGCATTGATTAAATAAACTAATACCTCTCTTTAAGCAAGACTACTATGTTGCTAACTTTACCCATTAAGATAATGAGGGTGCTTCTATTTGTTAGTGTATGTTTCATCAACTAGTACCACTATTACAGTAACCTCACTCTCTCAATATATGTGCCAACAGGGATGCTCGATTTTTGTGGAACTGCATAAAAACTTTGGGTGCTTCATTGCCTCGACAGCTTCCGTCCTTTCCTGTCAATCGCTAATCTCCGCTTGCTTTCTTTCTTTGCTGTCAGTCGCTTTGCTTATCTCAGCTTCCAATCAAAGGAAATAGTAATTGATATGCTACCTCACACAGGTTGGTACTGGTCTTCATCCTGATTATTGTGCCTGTCATATGTATTGGTAATTTGGTATTGTGCTACTGTTTGACGATTTCATAAAGGAGTAATTTGGAGCCTGAACTCGCAGCAAATCATTACATCGGGTGATTTCAAGAGAACTGCACAAAATGATCGATGGACATGTACTTATGCTGCTGCTATGTACCCCAAAGTTCACTCGCATAACCGGATCGACTATGGAAGCATAACTCACAAAGATTAGACACATCATGCGTCAAGCGTAATGGCTTTGAGAGCTTTTGATGGATTTGCGGTGGTTGATAAACCAAGGCCGATCGTCCTTATGAACTGTGACAATCAAACGGTGATTGCCAAGGCTAAGAGTTCAAAGGACAACATGAAATCCACAAAGCACATAAGAAGAAGATTGAAATCTGTCAGAAAATCAAGAAACTCCAGAGTAATAGCGTTGGATTATATCCAGACGGCTAAGAATCTGGCAGACCCTTTTACGAAAGGGCTATCACGGATGATGTTGACAAGAAGTGCCTATATTCATTCGAGTATCAACCGGCATCAACCAATTGTCAAACTCCAAGTATTTGGAGAGTGAATGCCAAAAATATTGCTTGGTGCATAGCCCAGAAAAACGCAATTAAAGATTTGGTCCCAACTTGTGCCTTTTGGTTATCGGCACATATGGTAGCGAACTATATGGCATGGAGTCTAAAGATTCCACACAAGTTGGTTGACGCATATATTCATCTGGCACTTAATCAGTCTGCACGCCAAGGATGCTCCATTTCGCTTGAACTGCACAAAAATTTGGGTGGTTCATTTTCTCAACCGCCTCCTTTCTCGTCTCCGCAATGTAGAATTTTGGCTAGATACAAGACCAAGATGAGCCAAGAACTAGTTGGATGAAAGTAGGTGCCAAGTTGCTCAAACCTCCCTCGCACGAGGCCACTATTTGAGGATAAACCTACAAGCAAAGTTCAGATTATACTGTCTTTGCCTCTTATGTACTCAAAAGTTTACTCGTACAAGAACTAATTTTAGCAAGAAGTACCTCCGATTGAACACCATGTACCAGTCTGTACCCTAGTTAATTAAAATTCGTCCATGGATAATATTGGCTGTGGTCTCAATCATTTGGATGCATAAACATACTGAACATGTGTATATCTGAATCTTTTTGTGAATTATGTATGAATATTGTCGTGTGATCTATCAATCATTTGGATGCATAGGTATGCTGAGCTTGTGTATATATGAATCTTTTGAGTTGTTGATAGTGAATGCTGGCTATGAATATGAACGTGTCCTGTGAACCTGAGTTTGATATGAATGTTTACCTTTTCTGTTGTATTTGTGTGTGAACTTGTTAGTATGCCTACTGTCGGGTATAAAACGCAGGTCTCTTATAAAAGTAATGTTGTGTCCAATTTATGTATTCCCTTCTAACCACATTATATATATTTATATTATTACTATTATTGTATATTTTATAAGACTTATATATACATTACAAAAACATCCCACGTGTTATTAACTTATAAAAGTAAATGTTTAACGGATAATCCTGGTTGTTTTTTACTCACAGGCAAGGAAAATCCTGGTGATTGCGTACAAAAGCTTGCGAAGATTTTAAGGACCAATTTAATAATAACGCGCTCATTTTTATTTTGAGCAATAACTCGCTAATTTCTTAAATATATATATAAGAAATGTGCCTCTCTGGTTTATTCTTTGATATTAATTGCTCCTTCTAACATAACATTATATATATAACGAGCCCACCTAATACGTGTATTTCAAGGAAGTGCAAATGGGCTGGGATTTCTTAGAAAATATAAATGGGCCCGATTAACGCGAAATTATTTGTTCACCTAGCCCAGCAAATGGACTGTACATTCTAGAAAAATGGGTTAAATATATGCCACATTTTTGCAGGCTGACATGTGGGCCAATAGGTCGAAGCCTACGCATGGCATTGTCAACTTGGTCAACAAATGATTGTGTCATCCACAGCCATTGGATTTATATCCAACGGCCGGCATGCACCTTCAATCTCTCGTCTTCTTCCTCCCGCGTCGCCGGGACCGCCTGGTCCGGCCTCCGGCAGCTAGCGGCTCGCTTAGCACGCATCGCCAAGCGCTACCCCACCGCCGCCAGGCTATCCCTCCACCCTCGACACCTCTTGTTATTCTCCATGCACTACAGCCCCGCCGCAATGTAACCAGTTATAACCCTTCTCCTACTCTCAATCTGCGACTCCACTGCCGCGTTTTCCCATCTCCGAGTCGTTCTCGTCCGGGCCCTCGCCGTCGTCCAGCGCCTCACTGTGTTCGGTGCGGCATGGTCAACAAACGAGAGTCGTCGGAAGAGGATTGTACGTGGAGAGCCTGACGGCTGGGACCCACGAGGTCCATGGTCGCACGCAAGGAAAGTTCCTCCTTATTAAGCTGAAAAAAATTGTTTCCTCCAAATGACACCGGGACCCACTGCTATATCTTCGCATGGAAGGAAGTGCCTCCTTGTTTTGCGAAAAAAATTATTCATCCCGTTGACAGCTGGGACCCGTCAGATTTGGTGACTAACTTGTGGGCCTGCTAAGCGGACATGTACGCACGGCTTTGTCAACTTAATCAACAAATGATTCTAGCTGCTGGACCGTTGGATGTTAATCCAACAGCCGTGCTCCTTCTTTTAACCTTTGTTCTTGCTCCTGTCTCCCGTGCACCGCGTGGCCAGCCGCACAAGACCAACCAAAGGAAGTTTCCCACCTCTCCATCTACGACTCCACCGCCTGCCTTCCCCATCTCCGGTCGTTCCGGTGCTGGTGTGCTCGGCACGGTGTGATCAACGTGGTCAACAACCGAGAGTCATAGGAAGATGACTGTACGTGAGAGGCTGACAGTGGGGACGCACCACGCCCATGGACGCATGCATGCAACGGAACGCGGCGGGGTCAACATGATCAAGGAACGACTTCCATCGAAGTATATCAGACATGGAGAGTCTCACCGGGTCCACGGCCGCAGCAAGTAAGTGCCTCCTTATTACGCTGAAAATAATGATTCCTCCAATCGACAATGAGGACCCACCGGACGGGCCACCGTATTTTGTGAAAAACGCTTGCCCTCGACCGCTGGGACCCACCGACGGGCCACCGATTTCGCGAAAAACGCCCCCCGCTTTCAGCTCGGACCCACCGGAAGTGCCTCCTTATTACGCACAAAAAAATGAATACTCCCCCTGCTACCTAGGACAAACCTTGGTGGGAGGCTGACTTGTGGGCCTACTAAGTTGACGAGGATGAAGGGCTTTGTCAACTTAGTCAATATGAACGATTCTAGCTCCAGTGACCGTACGATGTCCATCCAACGGTCGTAGTGCTTCCTCAACCTCTGGTCTTCTTGCTCCAGCCGCCCAAACTAGCGCCGGTCGTGCCTCATGCTCCTGCCTCCCGTGGCGGCTGTCTTTGCCGTGAGGCCTCACCGCCCCCTACTATTCCCACTGCTGGCCAGGCCCTGCGGGGACGGCAGCCTCACACCGCAGCCGAACCAGTGAACCCTCGTACTCCTCTCTGCGCGGGCTTCCACTGCCGCGTCTTCCCAAGCACCGCATCGCCCCTTCCTAGGCCTCGTGCCGCCCACCGCCGTGGTGCTCTCCGCCGGGCGTGGTCAACGTGGTCAAGGAATGACTTCCATCGGAAGAGTACTGTCGTGGAGAGGCCGATACCGGGTCCACGGCCACAAATTTCAGCTTTTTTTTGTTATTTGCCAAGTAAGTCGCTTTGTCGACCTGTTGGGCTGCAAATCTTTCAAGACGAGGAGAGCTTTCATTCGGTGGCCGAGAAAATGGCCCATCAAGAATGTGAAATGGGCTGTACATTTTTAAAACACATCAAACCGACAATTAGTTTCAAATATCTTTTTTTCATTTCGATATTTTAAATTACATTAATTTTTATGCATGGAGAATTTGTTGGATTTTATATTGATATACATTTATTTTTAAAATCAGTTTGAATGTGAGTCAAAATTTCGGGATTAAAAACAGTTCGGACCGACCGAATATGCAAATTTTCATATAATTTTTAACCGTGGCCACAAGATGGGCTGTAATGCTAACAAAAAGAATATGGGCTCCAAAAACCTTAAGAATTAGCAAATGGGCTGTAAATTATTAGAAATAATGGCGATGGATCGTATGTCTGTTTTCCACATATTTGAGGCTTTCCTAAAAAAGGTTGGCCTTAAAAGGATCGTTGGATGGCCATCCAACGGCCGTCGTCTTCTTCAATCTCTGCTCTTCTGCTCCAGCCGCTCAAACAAGCGCCAAGGGACTGCTCGCTCCTCCTCCTCACAAGGGCTGTACTACCGCTGAGCCTCACCGCCCACCGTCTTGCCATCATCGCTGGCCTAGCCATCCCTCTACTCACCCACACTGCTGTTATTCTCCGGCGACGGCATTTAACCAAGAAACCTCGTTCAACAGATTCCCGTCCGCGTGGGAAACAACTGCTGAGTCTTCCCTGCCTCTGTGTCGTTCCCTTCCTAGGCCTCGCCGTCGTCCATCGCCCTGGTGCTCTCGGCGCGGCCTGGTCAACGTTGTCAACGATCGACATGCATCTAAAGTGGACTGTACATGGAGAGGCCGACAGCTGGGTCCACGGCCGCACGCAAGGAAATGCCTCCTTATTACGCGCAAAATATTGATTCCTCCACGACATTAGGGACCCTCCGAAAGGGCCTCTCAGATTTCGCGAAAAAAGCGTTACCCATTGACCGGCTCGGACCCACCAGCTATATCTTCGCACGCAAGGAAGTGTCTCCTTATTATGCACAAAAAAATGAATATTCCGCCTGTTAGCTGGGAACCAGTATAGTGGCAGGCTGACTTGTGGGCCTACTAAGTTGACGGGGACGGAGGGCTTTGTCATCTTAGTCAATATGCACGATTCAAGCTCCAGTGACCGTACGATGTCCATCCAACGACCGTAGTGCTTCTTCAACCTCTGGTCTTCTTGCTCCAGCCGCCCAAAGCAGCCCCGGTCGTGCCGCATGCTCCTGCCTCCCGTGGTTGGTCAGGTCTTGCCAGAGGCCTCACCGCCCCCTGGTATTCCCACCACTGGCCAGGCCCTGCGGCGATGGCAGCCTCACACCGCAGCCGAACCAATGAACCCTCGTACTCCTCTCCACGCGGGCTTCCACTGCCGCGTCTTCCTCGGCTCCGCTTCATCCCCTTCCTAGGCCTCGCCGTCGTCCATCGCCCTGGTGCTCTCAGCGCGGCGTGGTCAACATGGTCAAAGAACGACTTCCATCGGAAGAGTACTGTACATGGAGACTGACAGCTGGGTCCACGGCCGCAGCAAGGAAGTGCCTCCTTATACGCACAATTATCATCATAGAAGTGTCATATGTATGACAGAAATTTTTTTCGTTCGGCCCAAAAGGTCACGGATGTGTCTTTTTTTTTGTAGTGATTAGAGGTGTGCTAGTTGAGCAATTGTGAAATTGAGAAATACTTGTGTTGAAGTTTGCAAGTCCCGTAGCATGCACGTATGGTAAATGTTATGTGACAAATTTGAAGCATGAGGTGTTCTTTGATTGCTTTCCTTATGAGTGGCGGTCGGGGACGAGCGATGGTCTTTTCCAACCAATCTATCCCCCTAGGATCATGCGCGTAGTGCTTGGTTTTGATGACTTGTAGATTTTTGCAATAAGTATGTGAGTTCTTTATGACTAATGTTGAATCCATGGATTATACACACTCTCACCCTTCCATCATTGCTAGCCTCTTCGGTACCGTGCATTGCCCTTTCTCACCTTGAGAGTTGGTGCAAGCTTTGCCGGTGCATCCGAACCCCGTGATATGATACGCTCTATCACACATAAACCTCCTTATATCTTCCTCAAAACAGCCACCATACCTACCTATTATGGCATTTCCATAGCCATTCCGAGATATATTGCCATGCAACTCTCCACCGTTCCTTTTATTATGACACGCATCATCATTGTCATATTGCTTTGCATGATCATGTAGTTGACATCGTATTTGTGGCAAAGCCACCTTTATAATTCTTTCATACATGTCACTCTTGATTCATTGCATATCCCGGTATATCACGAGGCATTCACATAGAGTCATATTTTGTTCTAAGTATTGAGTTGTAATCTTTGAGTTGTAAGTAAATAAAAGTGTGATGGTCATCATTATTAGAGCACTGTCCCAAGTGAGGAAAGGATGATGGAGACTGTGATTCCCCCACAAGTCGGGATGAGACTCCGGACGAAATAAAAGAGAAAGAAAACAGGCCAAAAAAATAAGAAGGCCCAAAAAAAAGAAGAAGGCCCAAATAAAAAAATGAGAGAAAAAGAGAGAAGGGAATGTTACTATCCTTTTACCACACTTGTGCTTCCAAAATAGCACCACGATCTTCATGATAGAGAGTCTCCTATTTTGTCACTTTCATATACTAGTGGGAATTTTACTTTATAGAACTTGGCTTGTATATTCCAATGATGGGCTTCCTCAAAATGCCCTAGGTCTTTATGAGCAAGCAAGTTGGATGCACACCCACTTAGTTTATTTTTTTGAGCTTTCATATATTTATAGCTCTAGTGCATCCGTTGCATGGCAATCCCTACTCCTTGCATTGACATCAGTTGATGGGCATCCCCATAGCCCATTGATTAGCCACATCAATGTGAGACTTTCTCCCTTTTTGTATTCTCACACGACCTCAAACATTATATTCTATTCCACCCATAGTGCTATGTCCATGGCTCGCGCTCAGTTGAAAAGGCTAAGTATGAAACAATTGTTTGGCTTGTCATCGGGGTTGTGCATGATGAGAGCATTTTGTGTGACGAAAATGAAGCATAGCCAAACTATATGATTTTGTAGGGATAAGCTTTCTTTGGCTATGTTATTTTGATAAGACATAATTGCTTGGTTAGCATGCTTGAAGTATTATTATTTTTTTGTCAATATTAAACTTTTATCTTGAATCTTTCGGATCTGAACATTCATGCCACAATAAAGAAAATTACATTGAGAAACATGCTAAGTAGCATTCTACATCAAAAATTCTGTTTTTATCATTTACCTACTCGAGGATGAGCAGGAATTAAGCTTGGGGATGCTTGATACATCTCCAACGTATCAATAATTTTTTATTGCTCCATGCTATTATATATTCTGTTTTGGATGTTCAATGGGCTTATTTATACACTTTTATATTATTTTTGGGACTAACCTATTAACCCAAGGCCCAGTGCAAATTGTTGTTTTTTTTGCCTATTTCAGTGTTCCGCAGAAAAAGAATATCAAATGGAGTCCAAACGGAATGAAACCTTCGGGAGCGTGATTTTTGGAACAAACGTGATCCAAAAGACTTGGAGTGGACGTAAAACAATCAACGAGGAGGCCACGAGGCAGGGGGCGCGCCTACCCCACTGGGCGCACCCTCCGCCCTCGTGGGCCCCTCGTGGCTCCACCGACCTACTTCTTCCACCTATATATACCTACGTACCCCCAAACCATCGAGGAGCACCACGAAAACCTAATTCCACCACCGCAACCTTCTGTACCCGTGAGATCCCATCTTGGGGCCTTTTCCGGTGCTCTGCCGGAGTCACGGACGGCTTCTACATCAACATCGTAGCCTCTCCGATGATGTGTGAGTAGTTTACCACAGACCTTCGGGTCCATAGTTATTAGCTAGATGGCTTCTTCTCTCTCTTTGGATCTCAATACAAAGTTCTCCTCGATCTTCTTGGAGATCTATTTGATGTAACTCTTTTTGCGGTGTGTTTGTCGAGATCCGATGAATTGTGGGTTTATGATCAAGATTATCTATGAACAATATTAGAATCTTCTCTGAATTCTTTTATGTATGATTGGTTATCTTTGCAAGTCTCTTCGAATTATCAGTTTGGTTTGGCCTACTAGATTGATCTTTCTTGCAATGGGAGAAGTGCTTAGCTTTGGGTTCAATCATGCGGTGCTCGATCCCAAAGGATGATGGGGAAGCGACACGTATTGTATTGTTGCCATCGAGGATAAAAAGATGGGGTTTATATCATATTGCATGAGTTTATCCCTCTACATCATGTCATCTTACCTAATGCATTACTCTGTTCTTATGAGCTTAATACTCTAGATGCATGCTGGATAGCGGTCGATGTGTGGAGTAATAGTAGTAGATGCAGGCAGGAGTTGGTCTACTTGTCACGGACGTGATGCCTATATACATGATCATGCCTAGATATTCTCATAATTATGCACTTTTCTATCAATTGCTCGATAGTAATTTGTTCACCCACTGAAATACTTATGCTATCGTGAGAGAAGCCACTAGTGAAACCTATGGCCCCCGGGTCTATTCTCCATCATATTAATCTCCCGTCAACAAGCTATTTCTATCGTCTTTTATTTTGCTTTCTTTACTTTTAGTCTTAATCATAAAAATACCCAAAATATTATCTTATCATCTCTATCAGGTCTCACTTTTGCAAGTGGCAGTGAAGGGATTGACAACCCCTTTATCGCGTTGGTTGCAAGGTTCTTATTTGTTTGTGTAGGTACGAGGGACTTGCGTGTGGCCTCCTACTGTATTGATACCTTGGTTCTCAAAAACTGAGGGAAATACTTACGCTACTTTGCTGCAACACTGAGGGAAAACCAACACAGTGCTCAAGAGGTAGCAATTGCATTTAGGGGATCTAGCCTCTTTGTATAGGCGTAGTCCTTGTATGGCCAGGCGTGTATTTGTAAAAAAATATTGTGGACTGTTCGCATTCGCCCGGCGCGTGGAAATTGAGGCGACAACAGGTAAGGAGTCATAAAGGTGAAATATGAAGGTCAAAGCCGGACTGTCATCCGTCCGAAGTATGATGAAGAACCTGCCTTGCAAAGCCGAAGGCACAAAGCCGGATACTACATCGTCATTGAAGGCAAGTTCGGGGCCTACTGAGGGAGTCCTAGACTAAGGGGTCCTCGGGTGTCCGGGCTTTTTGATATGGGCCGGACTAACGGGCCGTGAAGATACAAGCAGAAGGCTTTTCTCCCGTGTCTGGTTAGGACTCCTGTACGTGTGGGCAACAAGGTTGGTGTCCGGATATATTATTTCCTTACCCCCCACGTGTTGGAAATATGCCCTAGAGGCAATAATAAAATGGTTATTATTATATGTCCTTGTTCATGATAATTGTCTATTGTTCATGCTATAATTGTATTAACTGTAAACCGTAATACATGTGTGAATACATAGACCACAACATGTCCCTTGTGAGCCTCTAGTTGACTAGCTCGTTGATCAATAGATGGTTATGGTTTCCTGACCATGGACATAGGATGTCATTGATAACGGGATCACATCATTAGGAGCATGATGTGATGGACAAGACCCAATCCTAAGCATAGCACAAGATCGTACAGTTCGTTTGCTAAGAGCTTTTCTAATGTCAAGTATCATTTCCTTAGACCATGAGATTGTGCAACTCCGGAAACCGTATGAATGCTTTGGGTGTGCCAAACGTCACAACGTAATTGGGTGGCTATAAAGGTGCACTGCGGGTATCTCCGAAAGTGTCTGTTGGGTTGGCACGAATTGAGACTGGGATTTGTCACTGACGGAGAGGTATCTCTGGGCCCATTCGGTAATGCATCATCATAATGAGCTCAATGTGACTAAATAGTTATTCACGGGATCATGCATTACGGAACGAGTAAAGTGACTTGCCAGTAACGAGATTGAACGAGGTATTGGGATACCGACGATCGAATCTCGGGCAAGTAACGTACCGATTGACAAAGGGAATTGTATACGGGATTGCTTGAATCCTCGACATCGTGGTTCATCCGATGAGATCATCGTGGAACATGTGTGAGCCAACATGGGTATCTAGATCCCGCTGTTGGTTATTGGTCGGAGAGTTGTCTCGGTCATGTCTGCATGGTTCCCGAACTCGTAGGGTCTACACACTTAAGGTTCGATGAAGCTAGGGTTATAAGGAAGATTTTATGTGATTACCGAATGTTGTTCGGAGTCCCGGATGAGATCCCGGACGTCACGAGGAGTTACGGAATGGTCCGAAGGTGAAGATTTATATATGGGAACTCATCATACGGTCGCCGGAAATATTCGGGGGTATACCGGTATTGTACCGGGACCACCGGAGGGGTTCCGGGGGTCCACCGGGAGGGTCCACCTGCCCCAGATGGCCTTATGGGCTGTAGGTGGAAGGGAACCAGCCCCAAATGGGCTGGGGCGCCAACCCCCCTAGGGCCCATGCGCCTAGGGTTGGGGGGGGGACCATAAAGGGGGCGCCCCCTTGGCTTGGGGGGCAAGCCCCCTCCCCCTTGGCCGCCGCCCCCCTCTAGATCCCATCTAGAGGGGCCGGCCCCCTTCTCCCTTCTCCCTATAAATATAGGGGCGAGGGGAGGGCTGCAGGACCACATCCAAGGCGCAGCCCCTCCCCTCCCCAACACCTCTCCTCCTCCGCAAGAACTTGGAGAAGCCCTGCCGGAGAACTGCCACTCCATCACCACCACGCCATCGTGCTGCTGTTGGAGCCCTCTTACTCAACCTCTCCCTCCTCCTTGCTGGATCAAGGCGCGGGAGACGTCACCGGGCTGCACGTGTGTTGAACGCGGAGGCACAGTTGTTCGGTGCTAAGATCGGATTCAGCCGTGATTTGAATCGCTACGTGTACGACTCCTCCAACCGCGTTCTTGCAACGCTTTCGCTTAGCGATCTTCAAGGGTATGAAGATGCACTCCCTCTCTCTCGTTGCTAGCATCTCCTAGATTGATCTTGGTGACACGTAGGAAAATTTTGAATTATTGGTACGTTTCCCAACAGTGGCATCATGAGCTAGGTCTATGTGTAGTTTCTATGCACGAGTAGAACACAGGTTGTTGTGGGCGTCGATTTTGCCAATTTACTTGCCGTTACTAGTCCTATCTTGATTCGGCGGCATCGTGGGATGAAGCGGCCCAGACCGACCTTACACGTACACTTACGTGAGACATGTTCCACCGACTGACATGCACTAGTTGCATAAGGTGGCTAGCGGGTGTATGTCTCTCCCACTTTAGTCGGATCGGATTCGATGAAAAGGGTCCTTATGAAGGGTAAATAGTAATTGGCATATCACGTTGTGGTTTTGGTGTAGGAAAGAAACGTTCTTGCTAGAAACCTATAACAGCCACGTAAAAACTTGCAACAACAATTAGAGGACGTCTAACTTGTTTTTGCAGTATATGCCGTGTGATGTGATATGGCCATAAGAATGTGATGAATGATATATGTGATGTATGAGATTGATCATGTTCTTGTAATAGGAATCACGATTTGCATGTCGATGAGTATGACAATGGCGAGAGCCATAGGAGTTGTCTTAATTTATTGTATGACCTGCGTGTCATGAGTAACGCCATGTAATTACTTTACTTTATTGCTAAACCGTTAGCCATAGTGGTAGAAGTAATAGTTGGCGAGACAACTTCATGAAGACACGATGATGGATATCATGATGATGGAGATCATGGTGTCATGTCGGTGACGAAGGTGATCATGCCGCACCTCGAAGATGGAGATCAAAGGCGCAAGATGATATTGGCCATATCATGTCACTTTATGATTTGCATGTGATGTTTGTCATGTTTACATCTTATTTGCTTAGAACGACGGTAGCATAAATAAGATGATCCCTCGCTAAAATTTCAAGAAAGGGTTGCCCCTAACTATGCACCATTGCGAAGGTTCATTGTTTCGAAGCACCACGTGATGATCGGGTGTTATAGATTCTAACATTCGCATACAACGGGTGTAAGCTAGATTTACACACGCGAAACACTTAGGTTGACTTGACGAGCCTAGCATGTACATACATGGCCTCGGAACACAAGAGACCGAAAGGTTGAACATGAGTCGTATAGTAGATACGATCAACATGAAGATGTTCACCGATGATGACTAGTCCGTCTCACGTGATGATCGGACACGGCCTAGTTGACTCGGATCATGTATCACTTAGATGACTAGAGGGATGTCTATCGAGTGGGAGTTCATTAAATAATCGGATGAACTTAATTATCATGAACATAGTCAATAGGTCTTTGCAAATTATGTCGTAGCTTACGCTTTAGTTCTATTGTTTTAGATATGTTCCTAGAGAAAATTTAGTTGAAAGTTGATAGTAGCAATTATGCGGACTAGGTCCGTGAACTGAGGATTGTCTTCGTTGCTACGCAGAAGGCTTATGTCCTTAATGCACCGCTCGGTGTGCTGAACCTCGAGCGTCGTTTGTGGATGTTGCGAACATCTGACATACACATTTCGATGACTACGTGATAGTTCAGTGCGTAATGTTAAACGGTTTAGAATTAAGGCACCGAAGACAATTTTGAAACATCGCAGAACATATGAGATGTTCCAAGAGCTGAAATTAGGATTTCAGGCTCGTGCCCACGTCAAGAGGTATGAGACCTCCGACAAGTTTCTTAACCTGCAAACTAAGGGAGAAAAGCTCAATCATGAGCATGTGCTCAGATTGTCTGAGTACTACAATCACTTGGATCGAGTGGGAGTTAATCTTTCAGATAAGATAGTGATGGTTCTCCATAGTCACTGCCACCAAGCTATTGGAGCTTCGTGATAAACTATAACATATCAGGGATAGACATGATGATCCTTGATCAATTCGCGACGTTTGACACCGCGAAAGTAGAAATCGAGTAGGATCATCAATGTTGATGGTTAGTAAAACCACTAGTTTCAAGAAGGGCAAGGGCAAGAAGGGATACTTCATGAAACGACAAATCAGTTGCTGCTCTATTGATGAAACCCAAGGTTGAACCCAAAACCCGAGACTTAGTGCTTCTGTAATGAGGGGAACGGGCACTGAAGCCGAACCACCCTAGATACTTGGTAGACGAGAAGGCTGGCAAGGTTTATGTAAGTATATTGGATATACATTATATTAATGTGTACTTTACTAGTACTCCTAGTAGCACCAGGGTAATATATACCGGTTCGGTTGCTAAGTGTTAGTAACTCAAAATAAAAAGCTATGGAATAAACAGAGACTAGCTAAAGGTGAGATGACGATATATGTTGGAAGTGTTTCCAAGGTTGATGTGATCAAGCATCGCATGCTCCCTCTACCATCGAGATTGGTGTTAAACCTAAATATTTGTTATTTGGTGTTTGCGTTGAGCATAGACATGATTTGATTATGTTTATCGCAATACGGTTATTCATTTAGGGAGAATAATGGTTACTCTGTTTATTTGAATAATACCTTCAACGATCTTGCACCCAAAATGAATGGTTTATTAAATCTCGACCGTAGTGATACACATGTTCATGCCAAAAGATATAAGATAGTAATGATAGTACCACATACTTGTGGCACTGCCATTTGAGTCATACTGGTATAAAACGCATGAAGAAGCTCCATGTTGATGGATCTTTGGACTCACTCGTTTTTGAAAAGATTGAGACATGCAAACCACATCCATTGGTATATATGCATGAAGAAACTCCATACAGATGGATCGTTTGGACTCACTTGTTTTTGAATCACTTGAGACATGCAAATCATACCACATGGGCAAGATGACTGAAAGGCCTCGTTTTCAGTAAGATGAAACAAGAGAGCAACCTGTTGGAAGTAATACATTTGATGTGTGCAATCCAATGAGTGCTGAGGCACGCAGTGAATATCGTTATGCTCTTACTTCACGGACGATTTGAGTAGATTCTAAGTATATTTACTTGATGAAACACGAGTCTGAATTATTGAAAGGTTCAAGCAATTTCAGAGTGAAGTTGAAGATCGCCGTGACAAGAGGATAAAATGTCTATGATATGATCATAGAGATGAATATCTGAGTTACGAGTTTGGCACACAATTAAGACATTGTGGAAATTGTTTCACTACTAATACCGCCTGGAACACCATAGTGTGATGGTGTGTCCGGACATCATAGCTGCACCATATTGGATATGGTGCATACCATGATGTCTCTTATTGAATTACCACTATCGTTTATGGGTTAGGCATTAGAGACAACCACATTCACTTTAATAGGGCACCACATAATTCCGTTGAGATGACACCGTATGAACCATGGTTTAGAGAAACCTAAGCTGTCGTTTCTTAAAAGTTTGGGGCTGCGACGCTTATGTGGAAAAGTTTTAGCCTGATAAGCTCGAACCCAAAGCGGATAAATGCATCTTCATAGGACACCCAAAAAAGTTAGGTATACCTCCTAATTCAGATCCGGAAGCAATAGTGATTGTTTCTGGAAATGGGTCCTTTCTCGAGGAAATGTTTCTCTCGAAAGAATTGAGTGGGAGGATGGTGGAGACTTGATGAGGTTATTGAACCGTCACTTCAACTAGTATGTAGCAGGGCACAGGAAGTTGTTCCTGTGGTGCCTACCCCAATTGAAGTGGAAGCTGATGATAGTGATCACAAAACTTCGGATCAAGTCACTACCAAACCTCCTAGGTCGACAAGGATGCGTACTACTTCAGAGTGGTACCTAATCCTGTCTTGGAGGTCATGTTGCTAGACAACAATGAACCTACGAGCTATGGAGAAGCGATGGTGGGACCAGATTCCAATGAATGGCTCGAGGCCATAAGATCCGAGAGAGGATCCATGTATAAAAACAAAGTATAGACTTTGGAAGAACTACTTGATGGTCGTAAGGCTGTTAGGGCATGATGGATTCTAAAAGGAAGATGCATAATGATGGTATGTGTCACCATTAAGAAAGCTCGACTTGTCGCTAAGATGTTTTCTGACAAGTTCAAAGAGTCTGTTGGAATTATATTAGCAGTTACTGCATTATTTATGAAATCTTGCGGATAGGATGTCAAAACATTGTTTCCTCGACGATTTCTTGAGGAAAGGTTGTATGTGATACAACCAGAAGGTTTTTGTCAATCATAAAAGATGTTAACAAGTATGCAAGGCTCCAGCAATCCTTCTAAGGACTGTAGTAAGCATCTCGGAGTTAGAATATACGCTTTGATGAGATGATCAAAGATTTTGGGTTTATCAAAGTTTATGAGAAACTTGTATTTCCAAAGAAGTGAGTGGGAGCACTATAGCATTTCTGATGAGTATATGTTGTTGACATATTGTTGATTGGAAATGATGTAGAATTTCTGGAAAGCATATAGGGTTATTTGAAAAGTGTTTTCAATGGAAAACCTGGATTAAGCTACTTGAACATTGAGCATCAAGATCTATAAGGATAGATCAAAATCGCGATAGTACTTTCAAAAAGGTACGATCGTGACAAGATTTTGAAGGAGTTCAAAATAGATCGGCAGAGAAGGAGTTCTTGGCTGTGTTATAAGGTGTGAGTATTGAGTAAGACTCAAGACCTGACCACGGCAGAAGAGAGAGAAAGGATGAAGGTCGTCCCCTATGCTTTAGACGTAGGCTCTACAGTATGCTATGTTGAGTACCGCACCTGAAGTGTGCCTTGCCATGAGTCAGTCAAGGGGTACAAGAGTGATCCAGGAATGGATCACATGATAGCGGTCAAACTTAACCTTAGTAACTAGTGGACTAAGGAATTTTCTCGATTATGGAGGTGGTAGAAGAGTTCGTCGTAAAGGGTTACGTCGATACAAACTTTGACACTAATCCGGATGACTCTGAGTAGTAAACCGGATTCGTATAGTAGAGCAGTTATTTGGAATAGCTCCAAGTAACGCATGGTAGCTGCATCTACAAGATGACATAGATATTTGTAAAGCACACACGGATCTGAAAGGTTCAGACCTGTTGACTAATAACCTCTCTCACAAGCGAGATATGATCAAACCCATGGGTGTTGGATTCGTTACAATCACATAGTGATGTGAACTAGATTATTGACTCTAGTGCAAGTGGGAGACTGTTGGAAATATGCCCTAGAGGCAATAATAAAATGGTTATTATTATATTTCATTGTTCATGATAATTGTCTATTGTTCATGCTATAATTGTATTAACTGGAAACCGTAATACTTGTGTGAATACATAGACCACAACATGTCCCTAGTGAGCCTCTAGTTGACTAGCTCGTTGATCAATAGATGGTTATGGTTTCGACCATGGACATAGGATGTCATTGATAATGGGATCACATCATTAGGAGAATGATGTGATGGACAAGACCCAATCCTAAGCATAGCACAAGATCGTGTAGTTCGTTTGCTAAAAGCTTTTCTAATGTCAAGTATCATTTCCTTAGACCATGAGATTCTGCAACTCCGGATACCGTAGGAATGCTTTGGGTGTGCCAAACGTCACAACGAATCGGGTGGCTATAAAGGTGCACTACGGGTATCTCTGAAAGTGTCTGTTGGGTTGGCACGAATCGAGACTGGGATTTGTCACTCCGTGTGACGAAGAGGTATCTCTGGGCCCACTCGATAATGCATCATTGAAAGTGCGTTATATCGACTAGAGGGGGGTGAATAGGCGATTTTTATGAATTATTCAATGAGGAAATTTTCGGTGAGGAAATTCCTAAGTGAAAAACTACTTGCAGCGGAATAAGTACTCAGAAGTAAGAATAAGAGAATGCGGGCATGGTCATCATGATGAAATGAAGACAATCAAAGAGCACAGAAAGCGTAAACACATGATAGCACAAGATGAAGACAAACAGACTAAAGAATTGAACTGAGGAAATTGAGAAAGTCTTGATCAAAGTCTTCAAACACAGATATGAACGAACACTCAACACAAAAGAATGAGGAAATGATAGAGTTGAGGAAATAGAACCGATTAGGTTGGTGAAGACAATGATTTGGTAGACCAGTTCAAGCTGCTGTCTCGGTTGTACGTCTGTTGGAGCGGCCGAGTATTTAAACTCGAGGACACACAGTCCGGACACCCGATCGGCCGAAAGCACGCAGCTCAGACACCAAGTCCTCATCAGATTCTCCTTGAACTAAGGTCACATAGACCTCGTCCAATCACTCGTGGTAAGTCTTGAGCAACTTCCAAACCTTCACAGACTCGGTCACTCGGCGATCCACAATTCCTCTTGGATGCTCTAGACCATGACGCCTAACCGTCTGGAAGAAGCACAGTCTTCAAAGGTAACAAGCGTCGGATCCACGTAGATCAATCTCTTCAATGATGCTCAATCACTTTGGGTTTGTAGGGGTTTGGTTTTGGGTTTTTCCTCACTCGATGATTTTCGCTCAAAGTCCTCGGAGGATGGGTTGCTCTCAAATGACAAGTGTCAAGTTCTCTCGGAGCAGCCAACCAGCTAGTGGTTGTAGGGGCGGATATTTATAGCCTAGGGAGCACCCGACATGATAAGACATAAATGCACTTCAATGATATGACCGTTAGGTGGATAAGATATTTTGGGACAGTCGCAAGAAGACAGAACGGTCGGAAATTTGACTCTCAAATTCCTCGGGGCTATCATGTTCCTCATTTGTGTAGGCAATCCGCCGCAAATTCCTAACTCCTCGGTCGAACAAATTCCTCAATACCGAAGAACCTCGTCTCATCACATCAAGAAATTGACTGAGATGTATGAGATTTCCAAAGGCTTCACTCGAAGGGATTGGTAGGTGTAGGATTTTGAGTTGAGCATCACATGGAAATTTTTCCTTAGTATTTCCTCGACCCCCTTTAACAGTACGGTGTTTCCTATGACTCAAGAAAGAGAAAACGAAACTACGAAAACAAAAGTCTTCACGCTTCATGTTCCTCAAATGAATACCAAGTCTTCAAGGTCACACCAATTTCTTCACTTTCAAAGTCTTCGAAAGTCTTCGTAATATCAAAGTCTTCAATAAGAACTTCATTTTTAGGGTCGACTTTCTCTGTAAATATCAAACTCCTCATAGACTTATAGACCTGTGTACACTCATAAACACATTAGTCCCTTAACCTATAAGTCTTCAATACACCAAAATCACTAAGGGGCACTAGATGCACTTACAATCATCATAATGAGCTCAATGTGACTAAGTAGTTAGTCACGGGATCATGCATTACGGAACGAGTAAAGTGACTTGCCGGTAACGAGATTGAACGAGGTATTGGGATACCGACGATCGAATCTCGGGCAAGTAACGTACCGATTGACAAAGGGAATTATATGCGGGATTGCTTGAATCCTCGACATCATGGTTCATCCGATGAGATCATCATGGAACATGTGGGAGCCAACATGGGTATCCAGATCCCGCTGTTGGTTATCGGCCGGAGAGTTGTCTCGGTCCTGTCTACATGGTTCCCGAACCCATAGGGTCTACACACTTAAGGTTCGATGACGCTAGGGTTATAAGGAAGATTTGTATGTGATTACCGAGTGTTTTTTGGAGTCCCGGATGAAATCTCGGACGTCGCGAGGAGTTCCGGAATGGTCCGGAGGTGAAGATTTATATATGGGAACTCATCATACGGTCGCCGGAAATATTCGGGGGTATACCGGTATTGTACCGGGACCACCGGAGGGGTTCCGGGGGTCCACCGGAAGGGTCCACCTGCCCCGGAGGGCCTTATGGGCTGTAGGTGGTAGGGAACCAACCCCAAATGGGCTGGGGCGCCAACCCCCCTAGGGCCCATGCGCCTAGGGTTGGGGGGGACCATAAAGGGGGCGCCCCCTTGGCTTGGGGGGCAAGCCCCCCCCTTGGCCGCCCCCCCCTCTAGATCCCATCTAGAGGGGCCGTCCCCTTTCCCCCTTCTCCCTATAAATAGAGGGGCAAGGGGAGGGCTGCAGGACCACATCCAAGGCGCAGCCCCTCCCCTCCCCAACACCTCTCCTCCTCCGCAAGAGCTTAGCGAAGCCCTGCCGGAGAACTGCCACTCCATCACCACCACGCCGTCGTGCTGCTGTTGGAGCCTTCTTCCTCAACCTCTCCCTCCTCCTTGTTGTATCAAGGCGCGGGAGACGTCACCGGGATGCACATGTGTTGAACGCGGAGGCACCGTTGTTCGGTGCTAAGATTGGATTCGGTCGCGATCTGAATCGCTACGTGTACGACTCCTCCAACCGCGTACTTGCAACGCTTCCTCTTAGCGATCTTCAAGGGTATGAAGATGCACTCCCTCTCACTTGTTTCTAGCATCTCCTAGATCTATCTTGGTGACACGTAGGAAAATTTTGAATTATTGCTACGTTCCCCAACACCATGAACCGACTTTGTACAAACCTAGGCCCCCCCGGTGTGTATATAAACCATAGGGTTTAGTCCGTAGAGTTTATCGGAATTCTGATAGGCTAGACAACTAGGGTTTAGCCATTATGAACTCGAGGTAGATCAACTCTTGTAACCCCTATACTCATCAAATACAATCAAGCAGGACATAGGGTTTTACCTCCATTAAGAGGGCCCGAACCTGGGTAAACATTGTGTCCCACTCATCCCTTGTTATCATCAATCCTCAGACACATAGTTCGGGACCCCTACCTGAGATTTGCCGATTTTGACACCGACACTGGGGTTCAAAGATTTTGAATTATTCAACCTAGCAATGCTCTCTAAGCAGGGGTGGTGAATCCCCCAACAACCTGATTCTCTCAGTGCTCGAATTTTATAGGGGGTTTACTTCCCTAACTCATCCATATTACATGCTCAAGTTGGCTCCCGTCCTGGTCAGATTTGGAGATCCATAATGGAGGGCATAGAGGTTTTGAAACTTGGGCTTATAAAGCGAATCGGCAATGGAGCCTCCATGGATGTGTGGATGGAGAATTGTATCCCTATGAACGAGATGTTGCACCCCTTCGGCTGCAGGGTACAGAACCCCATGAGGTTAGCAAGCGGACTATATTGACCATACCACTGTGATGTGGGACAAACATCGAGTTGAACAAACTTTCTTGCCCATTGATGTTTCGGTGATTATGACTATCCCTATAAGTACAAGGAATTTTGATGATTACTGGGCATGTAACTTTCAGATAAACGACATCTTCTTTGCATGCTCGACTTATAGAATGTTAGTTGCAACCAGACCTCAAACAGTCTGATCTCTGTGCTTCAGTGTCATCCCTGGATCAGTAATGCGGACACGCACAGTACTTGAAGGATTTATAACAGAGTAGCAATCACACACTTGTTATATCGGAAGTCTCCAAAGAGAACTTATTACAATAAATATGGCTTAAGGCCATCTAATAACAATAACAGCGGAAGGCTTGGAAGATAAGTGAGTCCATCAACTCCGACGGCATCACTGAGTATAGAACCACGAGCTAAGGCACCTTACTGGTAAATGCGAAAAATCTGCAACATGAACGTTGCAGCCCGAAACGGGTCAGCACATGGAATATCTTTGGCAATGTAACACATAGAGAGTATTGAATGTAAGTATGCTATACTACATGCATATAAGGCTGGTGGAAAGCTCTATGGTTACAGTTTTGCATAAAGCCAACTTTTCCCTACTGCAAAGGAATAAATTTTATTTAACTATCATGGTGGTTGTTAAACATTGAGAGTGTAGACACCCTCTCAATCCCAATTAAGCATCTTCATTAAAACCCAACAAAATTAATTAAAGTAACATGATGAGATTCACATGATAATCCAAGTACTAGATACTCAAGATGTCCATAACCGGGACACGGCTAACCATGATTAGATTGTACACTCTGCAGAGGTTTGCGCACTTTTCCCCACAAGACCCGATCTCCTCCGTTGGGATTCTCGCACTACATGGTGTTTGAGAAACGGATGACTGAGACATAGTCTTTCAGAAGCACTAGCACCTTATGATCGGGTAGACAAGCTACACCTACTTTCCCTACATCTGCTAGTCTACCACCGTAAGAGTTCGCACGACTTAATCAACTATGCTAGAGCCTATAGTAGCTTGTGGCTGCACACGGAAGTTTCTAGCATGAATAATCTCATGATCCCTTTGAGCACAGGTGGCGGTCCATAAAGAAAAAGCAGGCAATCATTTGGAATATCCAGGTGCCTCAATCCACCCAGATGTGTGTTAAAGTTGCCACCTTAAATAAACCATTAAATAACAATCTCACATATGTCATGGATACACTCACCCAATCCACGTCTACTAGCATAGCATGGCATAAGCAAACGTAGAAGTAACTCCCAGGGGTTTGATAATAAAACAGGTAATAGGTACTACCTCATCTACTTCCCAAAACCCACATATTAAACAAATCCTAATCATGCAATTATTTGAGGATTGATCTAATGGAATAAAACTGGGTAGTAAAGAGGTATGATCAAAGTGTTACTTGCCTTGCTGATGATCCGTGAAACGTAGAGATTCGAAGTAGCAAGCGGCGCACTCCGGGTACTCTATCGCAAACAAACAAGCATACAATAAGTACTCAACTAATGCACGGGTAAAACTCAAATAAGAAATCTAACCAGAAAGTTCAACTTAAGAACTCCGGTTTGCAAAAAGAATCAAATCAAACGAAGCGACGAAAGTCAAACGGCGAAAGAAACAAGTTTCATTTACTAATCTGGACCTAAGTCAAATTTTACAGAAGAAAAAACTTGTTTGAGTTGGGTAAACGGAAAGAGGGTTTCGAGACGAAACTCTAGGCGCTTGAATCGCCTTATTCCGATAAACGAGCGAAACGTTATACTAGAACGAAAATCGGATCAGAAATCGCAATCAGAAATAATCGCGGAAAATCCGAGAAAAAGAAAAACTGATGAACGGATTAACGAACAAACATTCGTTAACTTAAACTAAACAGTGAACTTGTCCGTTAAAACAACGAACGAGCGAATGCTCGCTAAACAAGTGAACCGATAAAAATAAAAAAACCGATCTAAAAAAATAAAACCTAGGGTTTTCAAAAAAACCGAATCGGTTTTCTTCAGAAAACCGGCGGCGGCCGGCGGCTACCTCATCAGAATCCGGCGGAACTCGGGGCTCCGGCGGGGTGGCGGGTGGTGGCGGAGTCGGCGTGGCGGCAAGACACGGCGGCGGGCGGCTCAAGAACGGTGGAGGCCGGAGGCTGGAGGCGGGTCGGGTGGTGGGGTGAGGAGGCGGCATGGCGGTATTTAAGGAGGGGGCGGCGTCCGCTTGGGAAGGGGCGTCGCGTCGGGTCGGCCTCAAGGCGTGCTCGGCCGGGACTCGGCGGGCGGCGGTCGGACTCCATGGGAAGGCGGCGCGGCTCTGCCTGGTTTCTACTGGGCCTTGCCCATTGAATTTTTTAAAATAAATTCCGCCGAAACTAAGAAAAATTCTAGAAAATAAATTAAAATTCTAAAAATGTCAAAATAAATTTTCACCGCCTAAATAAAATATTTAGAACAAGATGAACATTTTCTTGGCCCTAAAATTCAGTTTTGAAAAACATGCAGTTTTCCTAAATTCAAATAAAATAGCGAAAACTCCAAAATAAAATCTTATTTGATTTTTTTATTAAATCCTCAATATTTCTTTATTTTGGGAAAGTCATTTTATTCCCTCTCTCATATTTTTTTAGTAGAAATAACTGAAGATAAAATAAATAAAACCAAATGATCCTATTTTCAAAATTTGAGAAAACTCAAATATGAAAATAACGAAATCCCCGACTCTCTCCGTTTGTCCTTGAGTTGCGTAGAATCTCTGGATCAGGCCAAAAGCAATAAAATATGATATGCAATGATGATCTAGTGTATAACATTCCAAATTGAAAATTTGGGATGCTACAAACCTACCCCCCTTAAGATGAATCTCGCCCTCAAGATTTGGGTTGGTTAGGAAATAGGTGAGGGTGATCCTTCAGCAGATCTTCCTATCGATCCCAGGTGGCTTCATCTTCGGTGTGGTGGCTCCACTGAACTTTGCAAAACTTGATAACCTTGCTGCGGGTGACTCGGATGGCATACTCGAGAATCTTGACTGGTTTCTCCTCATAGGTCAAATCACTATCTAACTGAATTGCTTCCAACGGCACTGTATCTCTCAGTGGTATATCAGCCATCCCTGCATGGCACTTCTTCAACTGGGAAACGTGGAACACATCGTGAACTCCTGACAATCCTTCGGGCAATTCCAATTTGTAAGAAACTTCCCCCATGCGTTCCAAAACTTTGTATGGTCCCACAAAACGTGTCGCTAACTTTCCCTTAACCTCCAAAGCGCTTAACTCCTCGAAGTGGAGATACACGAAGATAAACTATATCTCCGACTTCGTAAACTGTCTCCTTGCGTTCAGAATCTGCATAGCTCTTCTGCCTGGACTGGGCTACCTTGAGCCTATCGCGAATCAACTTCACCTTCTGCTCGCACTCCTTAATCAAATCTGGTCCGCATAACCGGCGATCTCCAACTTCATCCCACAACAATGGTGTTCTCGCACCTCCTTCCGCATAAGGCTTCAAAAGGGGCCATCTTCAAACCGGATTGATAATCGTTGTTGTAAGAGAACTCCGCATATGGCAAGTTTTCATCCCAACTAGATCCATAATCTAGCGCACAAGCTCTCAAAGATATCCTCCAAAATCTGATTGACTCTCTCGCCCGTCCATCTGCTCATGGATGAAAGGTCAGATCAACTCTAGTCTGGTACCCAAAGTTTCGTGCAACTGATTCCAGAACTTTGAGGTAAACTGGGCTCCTCTATCTGATATAATGCTCCTTGGAACAACATGCAGACATACTATCCTGGTCATGTATGTCTTTGCCAACTTAGCACTGGTGTAAGTGGTCTTCACTGGAATGAAATGAGCTACCTTCGTCAAGCGATCGACTACAACCCAAATCGAGTCATAGCCTGAACGAGTCCTGGGCAATCCCGTGATAAAATCCATGCCTAGCTTATCCCACTTCCATTCAGGTATCGGCAAAGGCTGTAACAATCCTGCTGGCTTCTGATGCTCTACCTTCACTCTCTGACATACATCACAAACTGCTACATACTCCACAATATCCTTCTTCATTCCGGTCCACCAGAAAGTGTCTTTCAAATCCAAATACTCTTGGTATTTCCTGGGTGAATCGCTTACGGCGAATCATGGGCCTCTTGCAAAATCAACTTCCTGATCTCCGGATCATTAGGCACATAAACGCGGTCCTCAAACCATAAGGTATCGTGTTCATCCTCACGAAATCCTTTAGCTTTTCCCTTGCTCATCTTCTCCTTTATAGTGGCAATCTCCTTGTCAGTCTTCTGAGCTTCTCTGATCTTATCCATCGAAGTAGACTGAATCTCCAATGCTGCTACATAGCCTCTCGGAACTATCTCCAAACATAGCTCTCGAAGATCCTCGGCTAACTCCTTTGGTAACTCTCCGGTCAAGAGTGTGTTGACATGGCACTTGCGGCTCAGCGCATCAGCTACTACGTTAGCCTTTCCGGGATGATAATGCAATCTCATATCATAATCCTTGATCAGCTCCAACAATCTCCATTGCCTGAGATTCAACTCCTTCTGCGTGAAGATGTACTTCAAACTCTTGTGATCCGTGTACACCTCGCAATGGTTTCCAATGAGAAAATGTCTCCACGTCTTCAATGCGTGCACTACGGCTGCTAACTCCAAGTCATGTGTAGCATAATTCAACTCATGGGGCTTAAGCTGTCGTGAGGCATACGAAACAACTCTTCCCTCCTGCATAAGCACTGCTCAAGTCCTCGAAGTGAAGCGTCGCAATACACCTCATAATCCTTGCACTGATCTGGCAGAATCAACACTGGCGATGTAACCAAACGTTTCTTCAACTCCTGGAAACTGGCCTCACATTCTTCAGTCCATTTGAACTTGGTATCCTTCTTCAACAACTATGTCATAGGTTTTGCAATCTTCGAGAAATTCTCAATGAACCTCCGCTAGTATCCTGCAAGTCCAAGAAAACTCCGGATCTCTCCAATTTGTCAAAGTGACAACCTTGGTGGGATCTACTGCTATTCCTTCTCCGGATATAACATGTCCGATAAATCCAACTTCCTTCAACCAAAACTCACATTTGCGGAACTTGGCGTATAACTGATGTTCTCTGAGCTTCTCCAGTACCAAACGTAAATGCTCCTTATGTTCTTCTTCATTCTTTGAGTAGACCAAAATATCGTCAATGAACACCACGATTTAACTTATCCGTAAACTCCATGAACACCTTGTTCATCATGTTCATGAAATAGGCAAAAGTTAGCCGCACCAAATGACATAACGGTATATTCATACAGCCCATACACGTGGTAAATGTCGCCTTAGGTATATCCTGCTCTCTAATCTTCAATCGATGGTATCCTGATCGCAAATCGATCTTGGAAAATACCTTAGCTCCTTGCAATTGGTCAAACAGATCATTGATCATCGGCAGTGGGTACTTGTTCTTGATTGTCACTTCATTCAATCCTCGATAATCAACAACCATCCTCAACGATCCATCCTTCTTCTCCACTAGAAGTACTGTTGATCACCAAGGTGAAGAACTTGGGCGAATAAAGCCTTTATCCAATAACTCCTTTATTTGTTTCTTAATTTCCTCCAAATCTTATGCGGGCATCCTGTACGGTCTCTTAGATATCGGCCCTGTGCCTGGAAAAAGCTCAATCAAAAACTCAATGTATCTATCTGGTGGCATGCCTGGCAACTCCTCTGGAAATACATCAGGGAAATCCTTCACCACTGGTACTTCCTCCTGCACAACTCCTGATAAGGAATTTGCTTGTGTCCTCTTCGGCTCATGTCTTGATACATACTTGATCCTTCTTCCTTCTGGGTGGTAAGCAAAATCGACTTACTGGCGCAATCGATGTTTCCTCCATACATCGATAGCCAATCCATACCCAGAATTACATCCAAACCTTGTGATTCCAAAATGATTAAATCCGAGGGGAACACATGCCCACCTATACTCAATGGCACATGAAAACATCCTCGACTGGCCATATACTCCGCTCCTGGTGAGCTTTCTAACATAGGTGTTCTAAGAACCTTGGTGGGCAGTTTATACTTATCCACAAATCCCCTTGATATGTATGAATGCGATGCACCAATATCAAAAAGAATGATTGCGATAAATGACTTAACCAAAAACTTACCTATTATCGCATCCGCTGGGCTTCAACCTCCTCCACGTTAACGTGGTTCATCTGTCCCCTGTTGAAAGGGTTCGGCTTCTTCCCAGAGCTTCCATTGCCATTTCCATTCTGGGCTTCAGGACATTCATTGGCATAATGTCCAGTCTTCTGACACTTATAACAAGTGACTTGGCTCAGGTCTCTCTTGGCTGGGGTTGATGGGTTGGTACGGTTCTGACCGTTGCTTCCTCCATTCCCATTACCATTCTTGGGGCCATTATGATTAGCGAGGTACCTCTTCCATGGGTATGCTGAAATTGTCCTCCCGATTTCGGGGTAAAACGTGGCTTCTGCTGAGCTCCTGAATTGTACTTCCCTTGTCCATACTTCCTCTTGCGGTTTTCAATCTGCTGCTGCTTCCCTTCAATCATAAGAGCATGATCTACCAACTCCTGGTAGTTGTTGAAAGTTGCTACCATCAACTGCATGCTCAGCTCATCATTCAGCCCTTCCAAAAACTTCTCCTGCTTAGCTGCATCTGTAACAACGTCATCTGGGGCATAACGTGCTAACTTATTGAAGTCATCCACATACTGGCCAACTGTCCGTCCTCCTTGGTGCTAGTTGCGAAACTCACGCTTCTTCATGGCCATAGCTCCTGCTGAAACATGGGCGACGGAAGCTTCTGAAACCGATCCCATGTGACAAAGGTGTCGATAGGATAAGTGGCTGTGAAATTCTCCCACCATGATGTTGTGGGTTCTTCAAGCTGATGTGCGGCAAAACGCACCTTTTCCGCATCTGTGCATCCTGCAGTGGTCAGATCCCTCCCTGTCTTGCGGATCCAATCATCTGCAACTATCGGCTCGGTGCTACTGGAGAACACCGGCGGATTCAGTCTAAGGAAACGGATTAAGTGATCAACAGGTGGTGGTGGTGGTGGGTTGTTGTTGTTGTTGTTCCCCTGATTCTAATTCTGGACTAGCAACTGCATCAACGCATTCTGCTGCTGGATCAACTGAGTGAGCTCCGGTGGGAAAGCAAATCCATTGTCACGTCTCGGAGGCATTTGAGGGTTAAGAAAAGATGAGAATATAGAATAGAATGAGGTCTAGAGAGAAAACACTACCCATATGCACATGAGGCAAATGCAAACAAAATCACTTCATTCAATTCAAACAAGGGCATACAACGGTCTAACTATCATTATAAAAGTGCTCGGACTATACTAGATACATGGGGTAATACTACTACTGTTATGGTGGTCGACTAGAAAAACTACTCCGATGAAGACTCCATGATATCTGCTCCAGCTTCATTAACATAGTCATCATCGCTATCGTCTGGGTCCGAGTCGGTGTCGTCGATGATGATGTAGTTCTCCGGGCAAGTGGAATCATCATCTTCTCCTCCTGGCGCGGGGTCTCCCATGAAAACTCCTAGCTTCCTGGTCAGGTCGTCATTCTTCTCCATTAATACTTCGATTTCCTCCATATAATCTTCGCGTGTAGCCTTGAGTTCTTCCTTCCTCCAGCTCCGTGATCCTTGTCATCGCCTTCTTCAGATCTGTCATGCCTGCGCACATCTGGTTCTCCTGGCGTCGAATGTGCTGGTTTAACTCCTGGATAAAAGCTGCGATTGATCTATCCTTCCTGGTGTTGATCATCTCCCATTGCTCATCTCGGCGCCCACAAATCTGGTAGATAGTATCCTTGAGATCATTGTGATAAACTTCTCCAATGCGTCCCATGGTGATGTGGGCTGCCATACTCTTTCCTAGACTCCAGGTTGGCGCATCAAAGGAAAACTCTATGGGCTCGGTGACTGGCGCGAATGTCCTTCCTGGAACTTGAACTTGAATCATCCAGCGCTCCTCTTCAGGTAAAGTGGCATTGTAGGTCCCGGTGAAGCTTGGTACTCCGATGTTCAGGTATCTGGTGACTTCCTTCAAGTGGCGTCCAAAGGGTGTATCTTCATCCGGTTGCGTGAACTTGTTCCTTGCATCTGCCATCCTAAAAGAGTAGAAAGGATGAGGAGTCAGAAATGAGAAGAGTGAGTAGTGATCTAGGGCTTTTAGCTTAATGGTCGTGTCCTACAGTCAGCGTGTGCTTGATACGTCTCCGTGGTATCTATAATTTTTTATTGTTCCATGCCAATATTATTCAACTTTCATATACTTTTTGGCAACTTTTTATATTATTTTTGGGACTAACATATTGATCCGAAGGCCGATGCAGTTCACATGCATTGCATGTTTTTGGTTTCGCAGAATATCCATATCAAATGGTGTCCAAACGGGATAAAAACGGACGGAGCTTATTTTTGGAAAATATGGAAAATCTGGAAGGAAAATCAACGCAAACCGGTGTCCGAGGAGGGCGCGAGGTAGGGGGCGCCCCCCCCCTAGGGCACGCCCCCTACCCTCGTGAGCCCACTGTAAGGCGGTTGACGCTCTTCTTTTGCCGAAAGAAAGCTAATATTCGGGAAAAAATCACGGCGAAGGTTTTAGGCCAATCGGAGTTACGGATCTCCATATATACACGAAACGGTGAAACAGAGCCACGAGAGAACGCAAAAACAGAGAGAGACAGAGAGATAGATCCAATCTCGGAGGGGCTCTCGCCCCTCCCACGCCGTGGAGACCATGGAACAGAGGGGAAACCCTTCTCCCATCTAGGGAGAAGGTCAAGGAAGAAGAAGAAGAAGGAGGGGGGGCTCTCTCCCCCTCGCTTCCGGTGGCGCTGGAACGCCGCCGGGGGCCATCATCATCACCGCGATCTTCACCAACACCTCTGCCATCTTCACCAACATCTCCATCACCTTCCCCCTCTATCTACAGCGGTTCACTCTCCCGCAACCCGCTGTACCCTCTACTTGAACATGGTGCTTTATGCTTCATATTATTATCCAATGATGGGTTGCCATCCTATGATGTCCGAGTAGATTTTCGTTGTCCTATCGGTGGTTGATGAATTGCTATGATTGATTTAATTTGCTTGTGGTTATGTTGCTGTCCTTTGGTGCCCATCATATGAGCGCTGCGTGGATCACACCATAGGGTTAGTTGTATGTCGATAGGACTATGTATTGGAGGGCAAGAGTGATGTAAGCTTCAACCTAGCATAGAAATTGATGCATACGGGATTGAAGGGGACCAATATATCTTAATGCTATGGTTGGGTTTTACCTTAATGAACGTTAGTAGTTGCGGCGCTTGCTAATAGTTCCAATCATAAGTGCATAGAATTCCAAGTAAGGGATGACATGCTAGCAGTGGCCTCTCCCACATAAAACTTGCTATCGGTCTAGTAAGGTAGTCAATTGCTTAAGGGACAATTTCGCCACACCTACCATCACTCTTACACACTCACTATATTTACTTTAGTTGTGTCTTTACTTAAATAGCCCCTAGTTTTATTTTCGTGCTCTTTACTTTCTTGCAAGCCTATCCGAAAACACCTACAAAGTACTTCTAGTTTTATACTTGTTCTAGGTAAAGCGAACGTTAAGCGTGCGTAGAGTTGTATCGGTGGTCGATAGAACTTTAGGGAATACTCCCTCCATTCCTTTATATAAGGTGCATTTGTTTTTTGATAAAATTCCACAATGTAAGGTGCATTTTTTCTAATTCCTCATAATTCCATCGGTACCCCTTCAAAAAAAGGAGAGTATCTCTCCCCTGATTGGCTCCGTGAACAAGATTTATAAGCCGAAAGTCTCCCACATCCAATGCCCCATCCTTCTTGGGCAGGAGAGATACAAGAGATTTGTTGATCGTGGCCATACCTCTCACATCTCCATTATAGAAGCATGCCATAGCTGCCATGAAATCCTCCCGAATGATATGCCAACACGTGGCATAGAAACACCCCGTGAACCCGTCTGGCCCTGGTGCTTTGTCCCGCGGCATGGATTTTATGACCTTCTCAACTTCCTCGTCGGTAAATGGCACCTCTAGATGCTCAAGCTCAAGTCGCGGCAGCTGAAGAGCCGCGAGGTTTAGCGCGTGCGTCCTTGTAGCACAAAAACCAAAAGCTTGTCCAAAATAGTCATCCACTGCATCCACAACTTCTTCTTGACCTGTGAACAGATTTCCATTGTGTCGCACCACCCGGATAGTATTCTTTCTTTGTCTATAACTTGCTTGTTGATGAAACAATCTTGTGTTGCCATCGCCTTCGCGCAATTGCAGCATGCGAGACCGCTGCCTCGCGATGGTCCATTCAAGAGAACACAAGCCCAACAATTTTCTTTTCAAGCACTTCCGAAGCTCAACTTCCACAGCCGACAGAGGTCTGGAGTCCATGGCAACATCCAGTGTGTGAATCACCTCAAGTGCTATACGTATTTGCAGTTTCAGGTTACCAATCCACCGATCGCTCCATTTCTGGAGAGACATGGCCGTTGCTTTTAGCTTGTTATGCAGCGTAAGGTATACATTAGATGCCACGGGCTCAGAGTTCCATGCCGCTTGCACCGTTTCCATGAAGCCCTCCGCCTTTACCCAGAAAGATTCAAACTTGAAGCGCTTCCGTATGTGTATCTCCATGTTCATATCCAGCATCAGTGGGCAGTGATACGATATAGCCGTCCCCAGTGCTGAGAGGAAGCGTGAGGGGAACGCCTCATCCCACTCGTTCGAAACGAAGACGTGATCTATCTTCTCAAGAGTTGCATGCTGCCTTTCATTTGACCACATATATCTCCAACCATTGATATACAACTCTTTCAACTCGAGCGAATTAAGCTTGGCGCGAAATCTGCTCATCATTCTGCGATTGATCCGGTCATTGCTTTTGTCCTCTTGATTTACCAGCAAGTTGAAGTCCCCCGCGACTAGCCACGGACCCACATGCAAGTATCTAATCTCCACAAGCTCCTACAGAAATTCCACCTTCTCCCTTTCCTCCTGAGGGCCATAGACACATGTGAGCCACCACTCTTGATCACTTGATGTTTTGACAATCGCAGTGAGCATGTTAGTTGTATAGTGTGGGTTTGGCAATTGTGTGATAGAATCATCCCAAGCCACCAAGATTCCTCCACGAGTACCCACCGCCGGCAAGTAAAAGAACTTCCCAAATTTATTACCTAAGCATTGTTGGACAACCGCAAGCGAAACATCATGCAGTTTTGTTTCCTGCAAATATACAATGGCTGGATTCGCCAGCGCCACCGCTTGATAAACGGCACTTCTCCTAGCCGGCGCGTTAAGACCACGCACGTTCCACACAATCACTTTTAGGGGCTGTGCATTCATTGAGAGATGCAACCGAGCCGCCATGCCATTCCACCCCCTTCTAAGCCAACGCGGCTGCGACCTCCTCTGCCAGGGGAAGAGCTGGCGACTCCCATCTGAAGAGAGAAAGCACGGCCGCGATGTGAGCATCCGAAAGGGGACGAGAAAACAAGTCCACGTACATGCGGAGGGCTTCCTCCGAGATCACTTCACCCTCATGCGCCAAGTATAGCTTCCTGATGATTACTTGTTGTTGTTTGGTTGTTGCATGCTTTGCTATCCTCGCACTCCTCCTGGAAGGAGCCAAATCCACTTTCCTCTTCTTCACCGGGTTTCCCCCTCTCTCCACTGGAGCCCGGCTCGCCGGCCTCGCCAAAATGGGCGCGATTTCTACCCTCATCTCCTCACACAGCGCGTCCACATTGGCCTGCACGGGGCACAACGTAACCTATGCTAAGGGCGTGCATGGCACTTCCTCCTCGAGCTGCACGTTCCCCACGCCGAGCTGTGTGTTTCCCTCCTCCATTTGTGCGCCATCCATCAGCACAGCCTACGCAAAGTGCAGTGGCTCTCCGCTTTGTGACGTGCATGGGCTCCTGCATGGGCGCGTCCCATCCACATGCACGTCCCCATCGCCTGATAGGCTCGCGCTGAACAGATCCTAAGGCTCAATGCCTCCCACCATGGGTCCACCAGCGTAGGCCAGTCCATCCCGATCAGATAGGTCCAGAGTCAGGGACCCCACCTGGACCGAGAGGGTGCAATGTGCCTCACCAACCAGCAGCGCCTCTCCACCATCCTGGACTCCTGTAGTGATCCAGTCCGCGCTCCCAAAGCCATCGCTCACACGCCATCTGCAAAGCTATACAGATGCAGGGGAGACAGCGGGCCCTGATGCATGCCGCCTCGGTTGCGGAGCCCCAAGCGAACAGGTCGTTGCCGGGCTGCCCGCGCTTCGCATGCACTCCACCTGACCAGCCTCCACTACCGGTGACACTTGGCCACCCGTTATCGGCCGGTCTCCGCTCTCCTCCACGACCAGGCTGGCCCCAGCCACCAAACCTGATCCCGTGACCTCAGCCATGCAGTTATGCTCGCACGCTGACGGAAGCTGGAACCCACCGGAGCCCGAGCGTTTTGAATTGGCCCCTGCCTGCCCGCCGGCGGCGCCGCCGTCGAGGAACCGGTCGTGCTCGCCGCCGGTCCAGCAGCGCCAGAACCACCTGATCCCCCATTGCCACGGGGACCTCCATCAGCATCCCGGCCCCCACCAGAACGAGACTGCCGTGCATCATCACCAGTGGGCGGCGACGGCGGCGGTGGCGGCGGCGGCGGCCATACTTCCACCTCCTCGGAATCCACTAGTGTCGGCTCTGCAAGAACGCTGATCTCAATGGGATACCACAGTGTGGCAGCACACCTTCCATAAGACGCGCGCCGGCCCGCCTCGCCTGCCCATAGCGTTCGCCGTGGTTCATCAATGTAGAGCAGCCAGCGCCTCGGAATCGATCTTGGGCGGTCAGTTCGCAGCCATACTCTGAAATCAGCCATGTCGAGGCGGCGCGCCGTGCTGTCATCCACCCCCACCACGAAACCCAGGCCACGCAGGATCACCTCCGCCGTCCTCTGGCTCCACGCATGAGCCGGAACTCCACGAAGCAAGACTGACTAAGTTTTGCTGTTGTGCTTATTATT
The DNA here is from genome assembly GCA_021605145.1 of Aegilops bicornis. Taxonomy (NCBI): domain Eukaryota; kingdom Viridiplantae; phylum Streptophyta; class Magnoliopsida; order Poales; family Poaceae; genus Aegilops; species Aegilops bicornis. The sequence goes on from CM038675.1 coordinate 678,296,442, forward strand.
TATGTGGTATGTAGAATTGCCAACAGGGTACAACATGCATGTTCTGTCCCTGCAATTTGTATGGATTTTTCCCACAAAAAATGAAAAAATAATTGTATGTAATTAATGGATCTACTACTATTAAGGAATGAAAGGCCACCCGCAAAAAAGAAGAAGGAATGAAAGGCGTGGTGCTGCAATCTCAAACTTGGCAGAACAAGGGGAGTGGATCAACAACTACACAGAGCATTTTGGATATGATGTGATGTTCAGAGTACATCAAAATGAGCGACAACAACCACTCCCGTGGAGGCATCAGACCACTTTGGATGTTGAACTCTGTTCTGGTTTGGTTTCCGTGGAGTAGGGCTTGGGGCTTGGTCCTTTGATGGTAAAGAAGACGGCATCGCTGACACTCTACTTTCAGTGTGCGGATATGCACGCTTTGTCGCGCCGGAAATTGTTGCGAAGATTTCTGAATTACATATGCTAACTATCTAATACACTAATGCATGAAAGTTCACAATGTTAACTACTCGCTTCGTCCCATAATGTAAAGCGTTTTTGCAAGCTACATCTTATATTATCCGACAGAGTGAGTAGTTTTTTGTTTTTGTGATGGACATAATGTTTTTTTAGAATGTGATGGACATAATGTTAAATAGTTCAATAGGAGAATTTGTAGTACGTATGTACGATGATTGATCCATGTCGAAGTTCTTTTGTCGTGGCTGAAAACGAAATGAAGCATGCTAGAAAGAAAATGTCACACATATTCTAAAAGCGCCACCAACCAAGGATAATCATGTTAGAAAAACAAGAATACTAGCACATCTCATGTAGTACATAAAATGGGGAACCAAGTTAAAATTACGAGTCAAAAACTACTAAATGCAACAGAGTAATACATACATAAAAAAAGCTATATAGAGAGAAATAAAATTGCTTAGAAGATGAATAACTCATTTGAAGTAAATATAATGAAGTGAAAAAATATAAGACAAATTAAGCATTTACATATATGATTCACATGTATGCTGGTACATATCTATTGGAAAATAATGTTATTTTTTCACAAAAAATTACTTTAAACATTCAATTCGCAAGCTTGAAACATTTTTACATGTCTAGTTTGAGGGGAAAAGATTGATATTTGCAAGCCTTGTTGCTAAGTACACTTATTTATGGAGATCTCAGCTCTAAGTTAGCACTTGCATGAAAAGGAAGTCAAATTAGAGAGCCCAATAAGCTATGGATAGCGAGATTTAACAAAATTTATAACTCATTATATATTTGTATATGGCTATGTTCACCCCTTAATTAAAGAGCATGGCACCGTATGTCATCTGTTTTTGTGTGCATATTTCTATAAGTTATGTCCACCCCTTCAATCGAAGAGCACAAATCATCTGTCATAAAAAGATCACCTTGATGAAATAATTGCATTTATTGTTTGACCACATAGAGAGCACATGCCTAAATGATGTAATGCAGCACACCCTACGTGTGAAAAAATAAATATAAAATTCAAAGAAGGAAAAAACTAAAAATATACCAGGAAGTTAGTGAAGAGAGTTGAAGAGAGTGCCTCCAGGAAATGGAGAGATCTACACAAGCAGGTAAAGTGTGGCCCAAAATTTATTAGATCATTCAGACCAAGACTGAATAGAATAAACCGTCTTGGATTAGATGCTGCAGAAGAGTTGGTGACTTACCAAACCAAAGCTTTCAAAGTAAGCTTGGATCTGCAACAGTTGAAGTTAAGTGCTTTATGGTGACAGCGACTTGTAGGTGTGCAATGCCTCAAAATGGACACCACAAATGTTGGTGGAGGACAGTGAGCCCGCCATCTAACTTTATACCTCAAATGTTCATCTCGGTTAATTTTTTAAGAACAACGTCTTACGACCTTCCGTCAAATAGCAGGGCTCAGCTAACTAGCCGTCCACCAAAATTGCCAAATAGCCTTCAACATCGACGTGATTCCCTTAGAAAGGCTATGTGTTTTATAGCCTTTTGTTTGGCGGAAGGCTACTAATCACGGTGCTTCTAGCGTAGTTTCCACCAAACCTGTTAGCCAGTAGCCTACTTGCTTTTGTCAAAACTTGTAGCACTTGAAGTCTTGCTTCCGCCAAATCTTGTAGCATTTGAAGAAAAAAAAACAGTGAAACAAAGTGATTAGTGGCTTCACCAAACTTCAAACATGATATCTGTCCCTTCCACCAAATACAACTAGCTAGCAGCGCTTCCGCAGCAGCGACCTTCCGCCATCCAGATGGAGAGGAGAGAGGGGTACGTGGTGGCTTTAGGTTGGCTAAGATGTCCCGATTCCATAGACCTTCTCTCGTGAAAATTTAAACATGCGGACTGTTCCGCAAACGTTAGTGGCACCTCGTTGGATGGATTACATCGTCCGGACTCCGGACACCTCAATCCGGATGTTTGCAAGCGTTTTGATGGTCCGTGGAGATGCCTGAGCAAAGGAGAGGTCCTATGTTGGGCAATATTGCTCACTCCATAGGGCGAGGCACTTAGGGCATCTCCAGGGCGAACCCTCAAATCGCCCGCATACGTCCAAACATCGCTGCCCGAACCGCGGAGGCCATCTAACGCCAGACTATATCGGTCCGCCGAGCGATCTGGACGTACTTTTTCTGGCAAATCCGAGACAAACGTGAGGGACTTTGTAGGAGTCCGGACAACAGACACGTAGGACTACGACAGCCCTAGCCCACCCAAAACCTTTCGCGGACCCTGCGCCTGCATTCTCCCCATTTTCTCTCATTCCTTCTTTCTTTCTTACCTTCGCCGCCACTCCACCATTAGAGAGTGCAGGATACTACACCTATAGAAATACTCCCTCCGTTTCATAATGTAGTGCGTATAAATTTTTTGAGAAGTCAAACTTTATAAACTTTGACAAGTTTATAGAGAAAACATATACATCTAGAATATCAAACACATATTATCAGAAACTTCCTCTATCCCAAAATAAGTGTCTCAACTTTGTACTTATAAAGAGTTGAGACACTTATTATGAGACGGAGGGAGTACATCATAAGACATGTTTTCACATTATGTATATTTCATATTGTAGATATAAATAATTTTATCTTTTTTAGGGAGAATAAATAGTTTTATCTATAAACTTGGTCAAAGTAGTGTACGTATTTTGATATAAACTTGGTCAAAGTATGTAAATTTGACTTTTCAAAAATAATCTATGCACTATATTATAGAACGAAGGGAGTACAAAGTAAATAACCTAGACGTGTGGTTTAGAGACCTCTTCCACCCCGAAAATGCCAAAATGGAGCCGAATTTGAAAAGTTCAAAATTCAAACTCTTCAGATTAAAAATATTTTAAATAGAACAGTGGGAATTCAAACTGGCAAAACGTCTTATATTAATGAACAGTGGGAGATTTATCGGTAGTTGTAGCAAAAGTGCAAAACTCATCTCGGCCGTGGACCGTGGTTCCATCGATTCATCAACCCTCACAGTTCACACGTCCTTTTAGGTAAGGATTTGTTTATCGTTTCCTGTGCCTGTGCGACTTTGACCACCTACGGCTACGAGATCCACCGGAGTACCACAATTGCTTGCAGCCTAAACCCCATAATTAGTCTCAGGACCCTTAACTATGAATTGTTTTTGTGTGAGCGCGCGTGTGTGTTGCGTGTTTTGTGCTAGCTACTGAATGCCACTGATCTCATCTCAGTGCACCTACCGCCGGCCATACATTGGAACTCCGACGACCAAATGCCCAAATGGCACCAACCCAAACACCCTTCCAGACATGTCTTACATAAATGTGGCCATGGTTAGCGAGCACACTCACTCCACTACACGTCCTCTCGCAACGTACATTCCCACAGCTAGCTATTTTGCACGTACGTACAGAGTTTTCTACCTAGCTCACTTCGAACAAATCTCACCGCTGCCGATGGCGTTGTCGCTCCTCCCGGCGTTCACGGTGCGGCGGGGCGAGCCGGTGCTGGTGGCCCCGGCGGAGGAGACGCCACGGGAGACCAAGACGCTGTCGGACATCGACGACGGCGAGGGCATGCGGTTCTACAGCTCGGGGATCCACCTGTACCGGGCCAACCCCGACAAGCTGGGGGTGGACCCGGCCGTGGTCATCCGGGAGGCGCTCGCCAGGGCGCTCGTGCCGTACTACCCGCTCGCCGGCCGCCTGCGCGAGGAGGCCGGGAGGAAGCTCGTCGTGGACTGCGAGGCGCAGGGCGTCATGTTCGTCGAGGCCGACGTGGATCTCACCGCGGCTGACTTCGGGGACGTGCAGAGCCCCCCGTTCCCTTGCTTTCGAGCAGTTCATCCTCGAGAGCACCACCGTCGCCGGTGTCGAGCCCGTTATCGACCGCCCCTTGCTCTACATCCAGGCACGCACCGTGCACGTGTCGCTGTCAAGTAAGATCGATTTGTTTCTGCAGATAAATAACGATGTTGTCAATTGTGACGTGCAGGTGACGAGGCTCAAGTGTGGGGGCTTCATCTTCGGGCAGCGATTCTGCCACTGCGTGGTGGACGCGCCGGGCGGGATGCAGTTCGAGAAGGCCGCCTGCGAGCTGGCGTGCGGCGCCGCGTCGCCGTCGATCACGCCGGCGTGGGGCAGGGAGATGTTCATGGCAAGGCAGCCGCCGCAGCCGTCGTACCCGCACCTGGAGTACAGCGAGCCGGCGGGCGGGGCGGTCGACCGGATGCTGTCGACTCCCCCGGGCGACATCGCGCGCGTGCCCTTCTTCGGGCCACGCGAGATCGCGGGGCTGCGGCAGCGCGCGCCGCCGCACATGAGCCGGAGCTCCCGGTTCGAGCTGGTGGCGGCGTGCATCTGGCTCGGCCGCACGGCGGCGCTCGGCTACGGCGCCGACGAGGAGGTGCGGCTGTCCTTCATCGTGAACGCGCGCGGCCGCCGCGACGTGCCACTCCCGGAGGGCTTCTACGGGAACGCGTTCGCCTACTCCGTGGCGGCGACCACGGCCGGGGAGCTCTGCGCGGGCGGGCTGGGCTACGCGCTGGAGCTGGTGAAGAAGGCCAAGTCGGTCGTGACGTACGACTACCTGCTGTCGGTGGCGGACCTGATGGTGCTCCGGGGCCGGCCGCTGTTCGCGCTGTCCCGGACGTACATCGTGTCGGACGTGAGCCACGCCGGGTTCAAGAGCGTGGACTTCGGGTGGGGTGAGGCGGCGCACGGTGGCCGGCCAAGGGCGGCGAGGGGCCGATCCCCGGCGTGACCGACTACTTCTCCAGGTCCAAGAACGGCAAGGGGGAGGAGGGCACCGTGGTGGCCATCAGCCTGCCCAAGGACGCCATGGACAAGTTCCAGCTCGAGGTCGAAGGCCTCACCGCCGAGATCTAAGCTGCGCGCGAGAGCTTCCCGCTACGTACGTGTACTCGTGCAGACGCATATACTACTACAAAGCATACGTCGTCACGTAGTGCCACGCAACGCGTGGGCCATATAAGTGCATCTCCATGGGTGATGGGCGATATTCTGACTGACTAAGTTTTTGCTGTTGTGCTTATTATTTAATATCTGTGTGTGGTATGTAGAATTACCAACAGTGTACAACATGCATGTTCTGTCCGTGCAATTTGTATGGAATTCTCCCGCAAAAAATGAATAAATAATTGTATGTAATTTAATGGATCTACTACTATTAAGGAATGAAAGGCCACCAGAAAAAAAAAGGAATGAAAGGCGTGGTGCTGCAATCTCAAACTTGGCGGAACAAGGGGAGTGGATCAACAACTACACAGAGCATTTTGGATATGATGTGATGTTCAGAGTACATCAAAATGAGCGACAACAACCACCCCCGTGGAGGCATCAGACCACTTTGGATGTTGAACTCTGTTCTGGTTTGGTTTCCGTCGAGTAGGGCTTGGGGCTTGGTCCTTTGATGTTAAAGAAGACGGCATCGCTGACACTCTACTTTCAGTGTGCGGATATGCACGCTTTGTCGCGCCGGAAATTGTTGCGAAGATTTCTCAATTACATATGCTAACTATTTAATACACTAATGCATGAAAGTTCACAATGTTAACTACTTGCTCCGTCCCATAACGTAAAGCGTTTTTGCAAGCTACATCTTATATTATACGACAGAGTGAGTAGTTTTTTGTTTTTGTGATGGACATAATGTTAAATAGTTCAATAGGAGAATTTGTAGTACGAATGTACGATGATTGATCCATGTCGAAGTTCTTTTGTCGTGGCTAAAAACGAAATGAAGCATGCTAGAAAGAAAATGTCACACATATTCTAAAAGCGCCACCAACCAAGGATAATCATGTTAGAAAAACAAGAATAATAGCACATTTCATGTAGTACATCAAATGGGGAACCAAGTTAAAATTACGAGTCAAAAACTACTAAATGCAACAGAGTAATACATACACAAAAAAAGCTATATAAGAAGAAATAAAATTGCTCAGAAGATGAATAACTCATTTGAAGTAGATATAATGAAGTGAAAAAATATAAGACAAATTAAGCATCTAAAATATATGATTCACATGTATGCTGGTACATATCTATTGGAAAATAATGTTATTTTTTCACAAAAAATTACTTTAAACATTGAATTTGTAAGCTTGAAACATTTTTACATGTCTAGTTTGAGGGGAAAAGATTGATATTTGCAAGCCTTGTTGCTAAGTACACTTATTTATGGAGATCCCAGCTCTAAATTAGCACTTGCATGAAAAGGAAGTCAAATTAGAGAGTGATGTCTACTACGCAACCTTCTTCTTGTAGACGTTGTTGGGCCTCCAAATGCAGAGGTTTATAGGACAGTAGCAAATTTCCTTAAGTGGATGACCTAAGGTTTATCAATCCGTGGGAGGCGTAGGATGAAGATGGTCTCTCTCAAGCAACCCTGCAACCAAATAACAAAGAGTCTCTTGTGTCCCCAACACACCCAATACAATGGTAAATTGTATAAGTGCACTAGTTCGGCGAAAAGATGGTGATACAAGTGCAATATGGATGGTAGATATAGGTTTTTGTAATCTGAAAATATAAAAACAGTAAGGTAACAAGTGGTAAAAATGAGCGTAAACGGTATTGCAATGATAGGAAACAAGGCCTAGGATTCATACTTTCACTAGTGCAAGTTCTCTCAACAATAATAACATAATTGGATCACATAACTATCCCTCAACATGCAACAAAGAGTCACTCCAAAGTCACTAATAGTGAAGAACAAATGAAGAGATTATAGTAGGGTATGAAACCACCTCAAAGTTATTCTTTCCAATCAATCCGTTGGGCTATTCCTATAAGTGTCACAAACAACCCTAGAGTTCATACTAGAATAACACCTTAAGATACAAATCAACCAAAACCCTAATGTCACCTAGATACTTCAATGTCACCTCAAGTATCCGTGGGTATGATTATACGATATGCATCACACAATCTCAATTCATCTACTCAACCAACACATAGAACCTCAAAGAGTGCCCAAAGTTTCTACCGGAGAATCACGACAAAAACGTGTGCCAACCCCTATGCATAGGTTCATGGGCGGAACCCGCAGGTTGATCACCAAAACATACATCAAGTGAATCACGTGATATCCCTTTGTCACCACAGATACGCACGGCAAGACATACATCAAGTGTTCTCAAATGTTTAAAGACTCAATCCGATAAGATTACTTTAAGGGGAAAACTCAATTCATTACAAGAGAGTAGAGGGGGAGAAGAAACATAAGATCCAACTATAATAGCAAAGCTCGCGATACATCAAGATCGTGCCAAATCAAGAACACGAGAGAGAGAGAGATCAAACACATAGCTCTTGGTACATACCCTCAACCCCGACGGTGAACTACTCCTCCTCGTCATGGAGAGCGCCGGGATGATGAAGATGGCCACCGGTGAGGGTTCCCCCCTCCGGCGGTCTTGAACAGGGGCCCCGATTGGTTTTTCGTGGCTCACTGGAGGCTTGCGGCGCGGAACTCCTGATCTAATCTCTGTTCGGAAGTTTTAGGGTGCGAGTATATATGGGTGCGAAGTGCGTCGGAGGAGCCACGGGGCCCACGAGGTAGGCGCGCCCCCACCCTCGTGGGCAGCCCGTGTCTCCTCGGCGATACCTCAAGTTACCAGGTTGCTTTCCTTCCAAAAATAACGTTTCCAGTTGATTTCGTTCCGTTTCGACTTCGTTTGATATTCCTTTTCTTCGAAACACTGAAATAGGCATAAAACAGCAAATCTGGGCTGGGCCTCCGGTTAATAGGTTTGTCCCAAAAATAATATAAAAGTGGATAATAAAGCCCAATATTGCCTAAAACAATAGATAATATAACATGGAGCAATCAAAAATTATAGATACGTTGGAGACGTATCAAGCATCCCCAAGCTTAATTCCTGCTCGTCCTCGAGTAGGTAAATGATAAAAAAAGATAATTTTTGATGTGGAATGCTACCTGGCATAATTTCAATGTAAATCTTCTTAATTGTGATATGAATATTCAGATCCATAAGATTCAAGACAAAAGTTCATATTGACATAAAAATAATAATACTTCAAGCATACTAATAAAGCAATTATGTCTTCTCAAAATAACATGGCCAAAGAAAGTTATCCCTACAAAATCATATAGTCTGGCTATGCTCTATCTTCACCACACAAAGTATTTAAATCATGCACAACCCCGATGACAAGCCAAGCAATTGTTTCATACTTTAACATTTTCAAAACTTTTTCGATCTTCACGCAATACATGAGCGTGAGCCATGGATATAGCACTATATGTGGAATAGAATGGTGGTTGTGGAGAAGACAAAAAGGAGAAGATAGTATCACATCAACTAGGCGTATCAACGGGCTATGGAGATGCCCATCAATAGATATCAATGTGAATGAGTAGGGATTGCCATGCAACAGATGCACTAGAGCTATAAGTATATGAAAGACCAACAAAAGAAACTAAGTGGGTGTGCATCCAACTCGCTTGCTCACGAAGACCTAGGGCATTTTGAGGAAGCCCATCATTGGAATATACAAGCCAAGTTCTATAATGAAAAATGCCCACTAGTATATGAAAGTGACAACATAGGAGACTCTCTACCATGAAGATCATGGTGCTACTTTGAAGCACAAGTGTGGTAAAAGGATAGTAGCATTGTCCCTTCTCTCTTTTTCTCTCATTTCATTATTTTTATTTGGGCCTTTTCTCTTTTTGTTATGGCCTCTTTTTCTCTTTTTTATTTTTTTATTTTTCGTCCGGAGTCTCATCCCGACTTGTGGGGGAATCATAGTCTCCATCATCCTTTCCTCAATTGGGACAATGCTCTAAAATGATGATCATCACACTTTTATTTTCTTACAACTCAACAATTACAACTCGATACTTAGAACAAAATATGACTCTATATGAATGCCTCCGTGATGTACGGGATATGCAATGACTCATGAGTGACATGTATGAAAGAATTATGAACGGTGGCTTTGCCACAAATACGATGTCAACTACATGATCATGCTAGCAGTATGACAATGATGGAGCGTGTCATAATAAAAGGAACGATGGAAAGTTGCATGGCAATATATCTCGGAATGGCTATGGAAATGCCATGATAGGTAGGTATGGTGGCTGTTTTGAGGAAGGATATGATGGGTTATGATACCGGCGAAAAGTGCGTGGTATTAGAGAGGCTAGCAATGGTGGAAGGGTGAGAGTGCATATAATCCATGGACTCAACATTAGTCATAAAGAACTCATATACTTATTGCAAAAATCTACAAGTTATCAAAGCAAAGTATTACGCGCATGCTCCTAGGGGGATAGATTGGTAGGAAAAGACCATCGCTCATCCCTGACCGCCACTCATAAGGAAGACAATCAATAAATAAATCATGCTCCGACTTCATCATATAACAGTTCACCATACGTGCATGCTACGGGAATCACAAACTTTAACACAAATATCTCTCAAATTCACAACTACTCAACTAGCACGACTCTAATATCACCATCTTCATATCTCAAAACAATTATCAAGCATCAAACTTTTCTTAGTATTCAACGCACTCAAAAGAAAGTTTTACAAATCTTGAATACCAAGCATATTATTATTATTAAGCAAATTACCATGCTATTTAAGACTCTCAAAATAATATAAGTGAAGCATGAGAGTTCATATATTTATTCAAAATAAAACTACCACCATGCTCTAAAAGATATAAGTGAAGCACTAGAGCAAATGACAAACTACTCCGAAAGATATAAGTGAAGATCAATGAGTAGTCGAATAATTATGTAACTATGTGAAGACTCTCTAACATTAATGAGTTTCAGATCTTGGTATTGTACTCAAACAGCAAGCAAAACAAAATAAAATGGCATTTCAAGGATAGCACAACTCATGTGAAGAAGCAAAAACTTAGGCTCAACCGATACTAACCGATAGTTGTTGAAGAAGAAAGGTGGGATGCCTACCGGGGCATCCCCAAGCTTAGATGCTTGAGACTTCTTGAAATATTATCTTGGGGTGCCTTGGGCATCCCCAAGATTGAACTTTTGTGTCTCCTTAATTCCTCTCATATCATGGTTTCTCTTTTTATCAAAAGCTTCATCCACACTAAACTCAACAAGAACTCGTGAGATAGGTTAGTATAAACCAATGCAAAACCTTGTCATTTTCTACTGTAACAAATCACAAAAATTATTATTCAACATTTCATACTAAATGCCTCTGCATATTTAATACTCCTATCCTCAAATAGAATCATCAAACAAGCAAACATATGCAAACAATGCAAACATAACCGCAATCTGCCAAAACAGTATAGTCTGTGAAGAATGCAAGATTATCAATACTTACCTAACTCCAAAAATTATGAACTAAACTTCCCACTGTAATAAATTTATCAGAGCTCAATATGCAAAAATATTCAACATTATACCATTCTCTGACTTTTCTAGGGAATTTTTGCAACAGCGGTAAACTTTCTGTTTTCAAACAGCAACATGTATACTAGCAAAATAAGCACGGCAAAGGCTATCCTTGACTTTTTTTATTGAAACTAAAGATGCAAAACATTATTCTAAATAACAGAAAGCAAATACTAACAAAAGTAAATGACGCTCCAAGAAAAACACATATCATGTGGTGAATAAAAATATAGCTCCAAGTAAAGTTACCGATGAACGAAGACGAAAGAGGGAATGCCTTCCGGGGCATCCCCAAGCTTAGGCTCTTGGTTGTCCTTGAATATTACCTTGGGGTGCCTTGGTCATCCCCAATCTTAGTCTCTTGCCACTCCTTATTCCATAGTCCATCGAATCTTTACCCAAAACTTAAAAACTTCACAACACAAAACTTAACAGAAATCTCGTGAGCTCCGTTAGAGAAAGAAAACTAAAGACTACTTTAAGGTACTGTAATGAACTTATTATTTATTTATATTGGTGTTAAACCTAATGTATTCCAACTTCTCTATGGTTTATAAACTATTTTACTAGCCATAGATTCATCAAAATAAGCAAACAACACAATGAAAACAGAATCTGTCAAAAACAGACCAGTCTGTAGTAATCTGTAACTAACGCAAACTTCTGGAACTCCAAAATTATAAAATGAATTGGTGGACCTGAGTAATTTGTCTACTAATCATATGCAAAAAGAATCAACTAAATATCACTCTCTAGTAAAAAGTTCTAGCTAATCTCGTGAGCACTAAAGTTTCTGTTTTTTACAGCATGATCATAAACACTTCACCCAAGTCTTCCCAAAGGTTCTACTTGGCACAAACACTAATTAAAACATAAAACCACATCTAAACAGAATCTAGATGGATTATTTATTCCTAAATAGAACCAAAAAGCAATAAACTAAAATAAAATTGGGTTGCCTCCCAACAAGCGCTAACGTTTAAAGCCCCTAGCTAGGCATGATGATTTCAATAATGCTCACATAAAAGAAAAGAATTAAAACATAAAGAGAGCATCATGAAGAATATGACTAGCACATTTAAGTCTAACCCACTTTCTATGCATAGGGATTTTGTGAGCAAACAACTTATAGAAACAAGAATCATCTTGCATAGGAAGGTAAAACAAGCATAACTTCAAAACTTTAAGCACATAGAGAGGAAACTTGATATTATTGCAATTCCTACAAGCATATGTTCCTCCCTCATAATAATTTTCAGTAGCATCTTGAATGAACTCAACAATATAACCAGCACCTAAAGCATTCTTTTCATGATCTACTTGCATAAAATTTTTACTACTCTCCACATAAGCAAAATTATTCTCATCAATAGTAGTGGGAGCAAACTCAACAAATTAACTATCATGTGATTGAAAATTAAGATCAAGATGACAAGTTTCATGGTTATCATTATTCTTTATAGCATAGGTGTCATCACAGTAATCATCATAGATAGGAGGCATGCTTTCATCATAGTAAATTTTCTCATCAAAGCTTGGGGGACAAAAAATATCATATTCATCAAACATAGCTTCCCCAAGCTTGTGGCTTTGCATATCATTAGCATCATGGATATTCAAGGAATTCATACTAACAACATTGCAATCATGCTCATCATATAAATATTTAGTGCCAAACATTCTATGTAATTCTTCCTCTAGCAATTGAGCACAATTATCGGAATCCTTATTCTCACGAAAGATATTAAAAAGATGAAGCGTATGAGACAAACACAATTCCATTTTTTGTAGTTTTCTTTTATAAACTAGACTAGAGAAACAAAAAGATTCGATTGCAAGATCTAAAGATATACCTTCACTTACCTAGCCTCCCGACAACGGCGCCTTTAAAAGAGCTTGATGTCTACTACGCAACCTTCTTCTTGTAGACGTCGTTGGACCTCCAAGTGCAGAGGTTTGTAGGACAGTAGAAATTTTCCCTCAAGTGGATGACCTAAGGTTTATCAATCCGTGGGAGGCGTAGGATGAAGATGGTCTCTCTCAAGCAACCTGCAACCAAATAACAAAGAGTCTCTTGTGTCCCCAACACACCCAATACAATGGTAAATTGTATAAGTGCACTAGTTCGGCGAAGAGATGGTGATACAAGTGCAATATGGATGGTAGATATAGGTTTTTGTAATCTGAAAATATAAAAACAGCAAGGTAACAAGTGGTAAAAGTGAGTGTAAACAGTATTGCAATGATATGAAACAAGGCCTAGGGTTCATACTTTCACTAGTGCAAGTTCTCTCAACAATAATGACATAATTGGATCACATAACTATCCCTCAACATGCAATAACGAGTCACTCCAAAGTCACTAATAGTGGAGAACAAACAAAGAGATTATGGTAGGGTACGAAACCACCTAAAAGTTATTCTTTCCAATCAATCTGTTGGGCTATTCCTATAAATGTCACAAACAGCCCTAGAGTTCGTACTAGAATAACACCTTAAGATACAAATCAACCAAAACCCTAATGTCACCTAGATACTCCAATGTCACCTCAAGTATCCGTGGGTATGATTATACGATATGCATCACACAATCTCAATTCATCTACTCAACCAACACATAGAACCTCAAAGAGTGCCCAAAGTTTCTACCGGAGAATCACGACGAAAACGTGTGCCAACTCCTATGCATAGGTTCATGGGCGGAACCCGCAAGTTGATCACCAAAACATACATCAAGTGAATCACGTGATATCCCATTGTCACCACAGATACGCACGGCAAGACATACATCAAGTGTTCTCAAATGTTTAAAGACTCAATCTGATAAGATTACTTCAAGGGGAAAACTCAATTCATTACAAGAGAGTAGAGGGGGAGAAGAAACATAAGATCCAACTATAATAGCAAAGCTCGCGATATGATCGTGCCAAATCAAGAACACGAGAGAGAGAGAGAGATCAAACACATAGCTACTGGTACATACCCTCAACCCCGAGGGTGAACTACTCCCTCCTCGTCATGGAGAGCGCCGGGATGATGAAGATGGCCACCGGTGAGGGTTCCCCCCTCCGGCAGGGTGCCGGAACAAGGTCCCGATTGGTTTTTCGTGGCTCTAGAGGCTTGCGGCGGCGGAACTCCTGATCTAATCTCGGTTCTGGAAGTTTTAGGGTACGAGAGTATATATGGGTGCAGGGGGTACGTCGGAGGAGCCATGAAGGCCCCATGAGGTAGGGGGGGCGCCCTAGGGGGGGTGGGCGCGCCCCCCACCCTCGTGGCAGCCCGTGTCTCCCCTGACGTGCACTCCAAGTTCCCTGAGTTGCTTTCCTTCCAAAAATAACTTTTCCAGTTGATTTCGTTCCGTTTCGACTTCGTTTGATATTCCTTTTCTTCGAAACACTGAAATAGGCATAAAACATCAAATCTGGGCTGGGCCTCCGGTTAATAGGTTAGTCCCAAAAATAATATAAAAGTGGATAATAAAGCCCAATATTGCCTAAAACAATAGATAATATAGCATGGAGCAATCAAAATTATAGATACGTTGGAGACGTATCAGAGAGCCCAAGAAGCTACGGATAGGGAGACTTAACAAAATTTAAAACTCATTATATATTTGTATATGGCTATGTTCACCCCATCAATTAAATAGCATGGCACCGTATGTCATCCGTTTTGTGTGCATATTTCTATAAGTTAAGTCCACCCCTTCAATCGAAGAGCATAAATCATCTGTCGTAAAAAAATCACCTTCATGAAATAATTGCATTTATTGTTTGACCACATAGAGACACATGCCTGAATGATGTAATACACCACACCCTACGTGTGAAAAAATAAACATAAAATTCAAAGAAGGAAAAAACTAAAAATACACCAGGAAGTTAGTGAAGAGAGTCGAAGAGAGTGCCTCCAGGAAATGGAGAGATCTACACAAGCAGGTAAAGTGTGGCCCAAAATTTGTTAGATCATTCAGACCAAGACTGAATAGAATATACCGTCTTGGGTTAGATGTTACAGAAGAGTTGGTGACTTACCAAACCAAAGCTTTCAAGTTAAGCTTGGATCTGCAACAGTTGAAGTTGCTCAGTGACTCATAAGTGCTTTATGGTGACATCGACTTCTAGGTGTGCAATGCCTCAAAATGGACACCACAAATGTTGGCGGAGGACACGGGAGCCCGTCATCCAATTTTATACCTCAAATGTTCACCTCGGTTAATTTCTTAAGAACAATGTCTTACGACCTTCCGTCAAATAGCAGGACTCAGCTAGCTAGCCGTCCACCAAACATGCTAAATAGCCTTCCGTCAACATCGACGTGATTCCCTTAAAAAGGCTATGTGTTTTGTAGCCTTTTGTTTGGCGGAAGGCTACTAATCATGGTGCTTCTAGGGTAGCTTTCACCAAACCTATTAGCCAGTAGCCTACTTGCTTTTGTCAAAACTTGTAGCTCTTAAAGACTTGTTTCCGCCAAATCTTGTAGCATTTGAAGAAAAAAACAGTGAAACAAAGTGATTAGTGGCTTCATCAAACTTCAAACATGTTATCTGTCCCTTCCACCAAATACAACTAGCTAGCAGCGCTTCCCCATCAGCGACCTTCCGCCATCCGAATGGAGAGGAGAGAGGAGTACGTGGTGGCTTTAGGTTGGCTAGGATGTCCCGACTTCCATAAACCTTCTCTTGTGGAAATTTAAACATGCGGACTGGTCCGCAAACATATGTGGCATCTCGTTGGATGGATTACATCGCCCGGACTCTGGACACCTTGATCCGGACGTTTGCAAGCATTTTGACGGTCCGTGGAGATGCCTAAGAAAAGGAGAGGTCCTATGTTGGGCAATATTGCTCACTACACAGGGCGAGGCACTTAGGGCATTTCCAGGGCGGATTCTCAAACTGCCGCATATGTCTGAACATCACTGTCCGGACCGCGGAGGCCATCTAACGCGGGACTATATCGGTCCGCCGAGCGGTCTGGACGTACTTTTTTTGGCAATTTCGAGACAAATGTGGAGGGCTTTATAGGAGTCCGACAGCAGACACGTAGGACTTCGACAGCCCTAGCCCACCCAAAACCTTTCTCGGACCCTGCGCCTGCATTGTCTCCATTTTCTTTCATTCCTTCTTTCTCTTTTACCTTCGCTGCCACTCCACCACCAAAGAGTGCAGGATACTACACCTACAGAAACACTCCCTCCGTTCCATAATGTAGTGCGTATAAATTTTTTGAGGAGTCAAACTTTATAAACTTTGACCATATAAAGAAAACATATACATCTAGAATATCAAATACATATTATTAGATACTCCACCCGTGACACTTATTTTGGAACGAAAGAAGTACATCATAAGACGTGTTTTCACATTATATGTATTTCATATTGTAGATATAAATAGTTTTATCTTTTTTGCGGGAGAACAAATAATTTTATCTATAAACTTGGTCAAAGTAGTTTACGTACTTTGATATAAACTTGGTCAAAGTATGCAAATTTTGACTTTCCAGAAAAAATCTATATGCACTACACTATGGAACGAAGGGAGTGCTAAGTAAATAACCTACATGTGTGGTTTAGAGACCTCTTCCACCATGAAAATGCCAAATGGAGCTGAATTTGAATACTTCAAAAATTCAAACTCTTTAGTTTAAAAATATTCTAAATAGAACAGGGGGGATTTAAACTGGCAAAACGACATATATTAATGAACGGTGTGAGATTTATGGTAGGTGTAGCAACAGTGCAAAACTCATCTCAGCCGTTGAGAGCTGCTATACATACGATTAAATTCTATAGGATCTGCGTACGACAAGACTCATCTGGTGTGGTAGGCCAAAACCTCAAAAAACGGGCATGTCTCTTGTCGTACAAATCGTATGCCAGTTGATCGTACGTGAGGCAGTTTCGTCCATCGATTCATCAGCCCTCACAGTTCACACGTCCTTTTAGGGAAGGATTTGTTTATGGTTTCCCGTGTGACTTTGACCACCTACGACTACGAGATCCATCGGAGTACCACAATTGCTTCACACATACTTTCCTTTCAACTTCATCCTGTGTGCATGTAAATGGCCATCCATCTGTCCCGTGGTACATCACGGCGGCGCGTGCGGGCTACATATAATGTGTAGACTAACATTGAGTGAATGAATAAATCAACAAGCTGAGCAAGAGGAAGTAAAACTTACAATCTCGTCCTCTGCCGCGTGCAATGGCCACCTTGCCTTGAGCTGACGAACCATGTTGCAAAACTTGATGACGCTGATCTGAATAGCGTGCCAGCAATAAGACAACGACCTCATGTTGCGTGATTGAATGATGTACATGTCGTAGGGCGCAATCTGCTTTTGTGCGTGAAACTTTTCATGCACTTGCTTCCAGAAGGGCTCCCCTCTGCTCCTGCCTATGTAATCCACGGATACGGCCAGCCACGCATGACACAACAACTTATCCTCCATGGTCGAGTAGCTCACCATCCTTCGTACTCTAAAAAATGACATAGCATTTGAAAATAGCTAAATGGCATTTGACCGAACACCTGCCGGGCATGGTGTCCGCCATGTAGGTCGTCGACGTGGGGCGGAGTGTACCTAGGTACAAACGGCTCCAGGGTGGACAGCTCTGTCGTAACAGCGAGCGGACGTGTCACTACTGGTTGCGGACGTCCGGCAATGACTATGTGGCGGCCGGAGACGTACTGCGGTGGCGGCGGAGGTGGAGGATGCGGATGCAAAGTAAGGGAGAGAAGGGGCAGAGTGGAAGGAAATAGGACCGAGAGGGGGATTGGGTGGGCCGGGGGAAATCGTGTCCGTATTCCCGCAAACCTTCCTTCACTTTGTCTCCAATTTGCAAGAGAAATCGTGTCCGGACCACCCCGCGGACCAATATAGGTCGGCGCTGGATGGCTTCTGTCGGGGATATACCCCGCGGTATGACCCGGCCGGAGTTGTAAACCGGCGGATGTTAAACCGGCGGATGTTAAACCGGACGATTAAGATGAGCGATTAAGACAGATGGCTATGACAGACGGTAAACCGGCAGGTGGTAAACCGGCAGGAGTTAAGTCAGACAATATTAAACCGGCGGACAATGTTAAACCGGCGGACAATGTTAAACCGGCGGACAATGTTAAACCGGCAGACAATGTTAAACCGGCATACAATGTTAAACCGACAAACAGTGATAAGCTGTTGCGAGGTTATGAAGCCCAAGACGTTATGAAGCCCAAGATGTTAAGAAGCCCATGGCGATAAATTAGAATAGTTAAGTCTTAAGTCCGAGTTGGACTCTACATGTAACCCGCCTCTTGACATATATAAGGAGGTAGGGCTCCCAAGAGGGACGAGCTACAAGCAAGAAGAAACAATCTTAGGGCTAGACACAAAGAGGAGAGCCGGTTTACGGCGACTCCCTCGTGATGATAATGAGATCTAGCCTCAAACAACATGTAGGGTTGTTACCGGATGATGTTTCCCGTGGCCCGAAGCTGTCTAAATCCTCGTCTTGTGTGTTGCGTCTCTCAATTTCGCTCAACCCCTTTCAAGCTACCACAATGATGCGTTGGCCTCGCGACTAAGTCCTGACACTAAGGACATCTGACGTGTTAATTCCACGACAGTTGGCGCCCACCGTGGGGCAGGACGTACGGTGGTGACGAGTTCTTGGAGGGATCTTCCCAAGGATCGAGGAGTTTGCAATTTTTTGGAGGAAGAAGAATCGTTGTAGAAGGATTTACATTGTCTCCAAGGCGAGCAGTCGGATCTAATACCTGTATGAGGTTTGAATTCAAGCAGATGAGGGTTGCGCGCCGCACACTGCTGTGTAACCCCGCGATCCGTTGAACCGGATCAATTTTCGTTACACCGTCGTCAGCAGCTGGAACAGAGAAATTTTCTGTGGCAACACCTCACACGCCGTCGCCGGATCGTTACAAACCCTATCTCCGTTTTTGGATAGGAAGAAAAGAAGTACGCGTAAAGCAGATTGCATCCGAGCAGCTGACGTATGCATGTTCACTTCAAATCCCAAGCCAAGATGAAGACAAGCCATCATATCAAATCGACAGAGTACTAGATGCAAGTGCCAGTAATCGAGAGGAAAGTTTCCATAAAAAAATAAAGGAGCGGGCCAACCACGACCCGAAGGAGGATTGAGTCGAGGGTGGGTCCTTGCATCGCCCGCCCCCGAGCCATGGCCGGTCTGACTCCGCTCACGCAGCTGCGCCAAACCGCCTCGGGGCGGCCCTATTCGCCGCTGCTGTAGTCAAGCCGTCCTGCCCTGCTCAAACCGTCGACCGCCGACCACCGGGCTGATCCGCCTCCACCTCCGCTGGCTCGCCCAAACGGTTTAGCTCCGCGCGCGGCTTCAAATCGCCGATGCCTCACCTTCTGCTCCAAATCGGCCGCCCCGGGCCGCCGTTCTTCTATTTCTACTGATGCCGGCTTTGTCGACCTCCTCTGTCGCTGCTGGCGAGTCACCAGGCTCCACACCCGCTGCAGCGCTTCAAGCCACGAGCTTGTTTTCAATCGCCATACTGCCATGTCTCCGTTTCCAGGCTGAGTCGCCAGGGCCTCACGGCGGTTGCTTCAGAGAGATGCTTCATTACGAGTCGCCGGTGCCCCCTGGATTTCGGCCGCATTCAACTTCCGAGGCGTCGCATCGCTGCTGTTGCTATAGCCTTAACCCATGAAGCTGCATTTTTCTGTGTTAAATCGCTGCTGGCGAGTTGTCCCATGCTACTCATCGCGGACCGGCCCTGCTGTGTCTGCCGGGAACCGCCTTGGTCAAACCGCCGGCCTGTCTGGCCTCTGAAATCTGCCTCAAGCCCTTGCCGGCGTCGTCCTCTCCGCCGTTCTCCGTGTCAAACTCCGGGTCAAATTCGGTCCCAAAACCGGGTCAAACGCCAGGTACATCAGTAAGATGTTGCATCAGATGCACAGTTGGGAGTTGGCTTTGTACAGCGGTATGAGACGCTGCATCTAGACGACCCGGCAAAGCTAAGATGAAGACAAAACAAGACATCGGTCTGCTGCAAAAATTACTATGAGCTTTATCCTCTGTTTTGTTTTGATCGCAAGGAACCAAGCCAAGTCAGAGGGCCGTCTGTACTGCTGCCATAGGAGTCAAAGTACGTAAAAGCTTGCAGTTTTATCAACAGAACAGTCTACCACGTGATAGTCAAGTTGATCCACAACTCCAAGTATTTTGTTGGCCCAAAAATTGCTATCTGGGGAGGCGATTAGATCAGATCTGCCTTTGCAAGTTCATACACACACACACACAAAAATGGGAGAAAAAGGGGGTTACGACCCGGAGAAGGACTTGGACGTTGGGCCGGATTTTTTCTTCTATCGCTGTGATCCGTGCCTCGCCTGGCCAGCCCGCCTTCGAACCTACGCCTAGGCCGGCCGTCTCTACGGTCTCACTCCACGCGCTGTTTCAAACCGCCATCGTTTCCAATCGCCTGGACGTGCCGCCGCTCAGCCTGCCCTCACCATGAGCTGCCGCCGCCGGCGATCTTCAAATCAGCCTCCGGCTGCCACGGTTCTCGTTGCAAACCGCCTTCACTTCGGCGTTGCCTCTCCAAGGACCGCTTCTACTGCAGCAGGGGCGGGCCGCAGTCACCCGTTTCCCCGTTACATCTGAAACTCCGGCCAACTGGTGTCAGCCCCTGCCTCCGCTGCACGCACAGAACTCCGGCCAACTGGTGTCAGCCCCTACATCCTCTGGCACGGCCACGCCGTTCCGCCCGGCGCCCCCAAGTCGCCTCACGCTGCCCCGGCCGATTCCACCTCATATTCGTCCAAACCACCGCCGGTTCAGCCACGCTTCGCCGCTTAAACTGCCATGGCCTCGACCCATTGCGAGCCGCCCCTGAGCTACCTCCGTCGCCGTGTCGGGGAGAGCCGAGGGCTGCTTCATTGCCTTTCACCTCTGGCCGGCTTCTGCGCAGCTCTACCCGGTGCCTTCTGGCTGCAGCTCGCCTCGCACCTCCGCTTCTCTGCTGAGGCCTCGCACCATGGTTGCGCCGGACTACTGCCTCTTGCTCTGGCCTGGCGCCTCTCATGTGCTCCCGCCTCTGCCGGGTCACTACGTGCTCGTGTGGCCTGTGTGCCCTCGCTTCCAAACCGCCAAATTGCCTATGGCCCGTGTGCCCTTGCTTTCGAGTTGGCTGACGGATACAGTTGGAAGAGAAAAAACAAAAACAAAGAGCGCTTCAGTCAAGCGCATGGGAAGACAGGAAGGGCAAAACAGCTCTACCACATAGCAGTTTATTGGCACATGCATCAACGCTTGACAAATGCTAGGCCTAATGGATGGCCATACGTGAAGGTCAAGGAGCCGGCCCAGGGCACCTATATATGTGCAAGGGAAAATTCAACAAGCGCACATGCAGCGGCAGTCTGCGGAAGTCAAAGGCCAAAAGAAAAGGAGAATAAGAAAAATGTACTACTAATATATATATCTCACGGAAGGTCTAGTACAAATAAATATCAGACCAGATAAGGACAGGCGCGAGACATCATAGGTCCCAAAGTCGACATGACCCGTGACCCGGGGGCTCTATTCTAAACCGCTCGGTTCCAGGTTCCGTTACGGCCGCAGTTGCCGTAACACGTTCCAGCGTCCGTGTTCCTCGGACAAAATATATCAGGTGCTATCTTTTTATATACCTTATCAGCATATATTAAATTGCTTGAGAACAATTACTCTGGCTTGTAATATTTTTTATGCAGGACGATTATTAAAAAAAGGGGATGGTGTTATACCGTGGATGCACGTTCGGCTGTGCCGTGCGGTTTCATGGACACGCATGTCGTGGTCGAGTTTACATCAATGCTACGGCCGACTCATTCGTCTGCTCCCGCGGACGACTCATCTGTGGTTAATTTCAGCCTCACCGTGCTGATCATCAACTCCGCGGCAGATGACTATTGACTTCACGTATCAGGTGAAATCCATCCAATATATTTTATATTACATATTGCTTTCTTTAAAAAAACAATTACTTCGGCTTGCAAAGTTGCCTAATGCAGGACCCTAAACCGCCATATTGGTGCAAATTTAAAGGCCGTCAGAAAATTTCCGGCTTAAAAAGAAGGATTTCAGTTTAAATCCAGTTCAAGGGAAATCTATCTCCCACGAAGCTTTGAAGCTCTCAATATCCGGTTCAAGAAGGATTTATCTCTTGCAAAAAGTTAAAGGGTGCCAAAGAGGACCTGCTGCCATGATGCGCGGTTCAAACATGGGTATCATGCCTTATTGGCTTATC
Organism: Aegilops bicornis; assembly: GCA_021605145.1. NCBI lineage: Eukaryota > Viridiplantae > Streptophyta > Magnoliopsida > Poales > Poaceae > Aegilops > Aegilops bicornis. Next base: position 678,318,618 of record CM038675.1, read on the forward strand.
ATATTATTGATCACTTGGGGGCTTGGTCATGTATACGAACCATAGTCACACCTCTTGATCGGCGCAATGCCACAAGTATCACTTGGGGGCTTTGGTGGGTGTCCGAACCATATAACGCCATTTGGTAGGCGAAAAGCCACTGCATCACTTGGGGACTTGGTCATGTATAAGACCATAGTCACGCCTCTTGATCGACCTAGTGCCACAAAGCATCACTTGGGGGCTTTGGTCGAACCCGAACCATCGCTACACCTCTTGATCGGAAAGCCACAACATCACTTGGGGACTTGGTCATGTCTGAACCATAGTCACGCCTCTTGATCGGCCTAGTGCCACAGCATCACTTGGGCCTTTGGTCGAACCCGAACCATCGCTACACCTCTTGATCGGCGTAATGCCAACGCATCATTTGGGGACCTGGCTGACTTGAACCATAGCTACGCCTTTTTGGGGGCATGGTCTTGTCCGACCATGGTAATGCCACTTGATCGGCTCAAAGTCTCATTTGCAATGGTTTTATCTTTGCCTTTGCTTCTGTTTTTCTTTTGATAAAATATTTTTTCATTGCGTTTTCACCCAACATTATTAAATCCGGTTCAAGCTGTCGATTCTGATTGACGGAACACGATTAAATCATAATCCGGAGACTATCAGCCGGTTTGGTTTTCGACTATAAGTCGCCAGTATATTTGGATTGCGCCATTGGAATCATGCGCTCATAAATCATTGGACTATATTATTCAAATCTTCAAATAGCCAACATGGCTAGATTTTATTATGGTTATCAGTAACCAGTACTATGATTAAGGTTTTCAAAGTCGCTTTAGCGCAATGGCTATTATAATATCAATGGATATGATTTGTTTTATAATTGAAGGAATAGTCCCGAGACGCTGCAGGCTTACGACCCGGCACTTGGGGGCTACATTATTTAAGTTGAGATTACATCAAATATGCAAGTCTCATGTCGCTGCAAGCATGCACCATGACACTTGGGGGCTAATGCAAAGTCATTTTTTTGCTCATATTATTGCAGACCCGACTCATCACATTATAATGAGCCGGCCCTTGGGGGCTACCAATTGCTCCTATCAACAATTCAAGTATATATCAAGTCCCGAGTTCTTTGCCAAGCATGACAACCCGGCACTTGGGGGCTACATATGTGGAATACTCAATTCTGACTAGTGATTGAGATGAACAACCTGGATTTCTTCAAGATTGTGATATTTATATTGAAGCAGGTCTTAAGCTATTGCTATGCTACCTTCTTAAGACTTGGGGGGCTATAAGTGATAAGTATATAAGAGGTATATTTTCAAGCTGGATGTTAACTACAAGTATGACCCGGTGCTATCAATATTTATAAACCGGTGATCTTGGCATAGATAAACCGGCAAGTTCTACGTCCTTAAACCGGCTGAAGATCAGATGAGTATTTCAAGGACCAATATTGTTTTTAAGCATTGGGAGCTGAGTTAAAGGAGTTATTCTTCACAATATTTCTCTGTGACAAACCAATGTCAACAAATTAATTATGAAGCTGGCTTATTGACCGGATTTTACGGAAGGAAATGACAAGGATTTAAAGAGGATCGAGATTAGTTTAACATGGATAAAATCCAAATTAAACTAGGGGCTAATGTGAGGATATACCCATGGTATGACCCGCCGGAGTTGTAAACCGCGGACGATTAAAACAGAACGATTAAGCGGATGGCTATGATGAGACGGTAACCGGCAGGTGGTAAACCGGCAGGAGTTAAGTCAGACAATGTTAAACCGGCGGACAATATTAAACCGGCAGACAATGTTAAACCGGCAGACAATGTTAAACCGGCGGACAATGTTAAACCGGCAGACAATGTTAAACCGGCATACAATGTTAAATCGGCAAACACTGATAACTGGGTTGCCAGGGGTTATGAAGCCCAAGACGTTATGAAGCCCAATATGTTAAGAAGCCCATGGCGATAAATTAGAATAGTTAAGTCTTAAGTCCGAGTTGGACTCTACATGTAACCCGCCTCTTCGACATATATAAGGAGGGGTAGGGCTCCCCAAAGAGGGACGAGCTACAAGCAAGAAGAAACAATCTTAGGGCTAGACACAAAGAGGAGAGCCGGTTTACGGCGACTCCCTCGTGATGATAATGAGATCTAGCCTCAAACAACATGTAGGGTTGTTACCGGATGATGTTTCCCGTGGCCCGAAGCTGTCTAAATCCTCGTCTTGTGTGTTGCGTCTCTCGATTCCGCTCAACCCCTCTCAAGCTACCACAAATGATGCGTTGGCCTCGCGACTAAGTCCTGACACTAAGGACATCTGACGTGTTAATTCCACGACAGCTTCCGCGGTCCGGACAGATGCGGGCGGTTTGCAGAAGAAATAAAAGTCAGGTTCTGACACATCTTCTTCGAGAGGTGAAAACAACTCATGGTGTAAGCCGGAGTCGCTTGCAACACAGATTTGACAAGAACTTCTCTAGCTGCTTTAGACAAACCTAGGCCCTTCCATCCACAAACCTTGCCTTTAGAGCACTCAGTGACATGTTTGAAAGTGCCATCCTTTGATCTTCCAACCAATGTTAGGAGACCCGAATACCGTTCCCTAAGCACTTCAGACTGAATCCCCACAGCTTGTTTCATTTGTTCCTTCATCCTATCTTGGCCCCCCCTTCCAAAGAAAATGGAAGACTTCTGCAAGTTTACCTTTTGACCTGAGGCTTTTTCATACTTAGTGAGGATCTGTTTTAGGGCCTTCATATTCTCCTTTTGTGCCCTCTAGGAAAACTATTCTCCTTTTGTGCCCTCTAGGAAAACTATACTGTCATCTGCAAACAAGAGGCGAGTTACATGGGGGCTAGTGCTCCCGAACTTCACTCCCGTTAACTGTTTATCATTCTGAGCCCTCTTTAGGAGCACTGAACACCCCTCACGCACAAAAGAAACAGATAAGGTGACAAAGGGTCATCCTGTCTTAGACCGCGAGAGGGTAAAAAACTCCTCAAGAGCCCACTATTAAGTTTAACCGAGAAGCGTGCCTAATGATAACCTCTCGGCAAGAACTGCATATGCCAATAAATTCTAGGGTCAAGTCGTTGCTGGCGATTCCTATTTAGCGCTTCAGGCACCGTTATAGGTAAATTCACAAATGTGCGCCTGAAGCGCCCCGTGATGGGCCGGCCCGTTATTGTGTATTTTAATCCGCGAAAAAAGCATGCTCGATGCGAACCGAACCAGCAACCTCCCTCGTCAAGGTTCGTAGGTATAACCACCCAGCCACGGAGCGGGTTCTGCTAAGCTTCAACTGTTTCTTTATTTTATTCCTTCCTTCTCTTTTCATTTTTTTGGTTTTCCTTTTTTTCCAATTTTATTCAACATTCAAAATGTTCGGCATACAAGCAATATCAGGAACAATCCCTAGCCACACATGGCGTCCAAAAGAGAGAGAAGAGGCTCCCTTTACAACAGAACGAGCCTCAAAATTGGACTCCCTATACTCGAAACAAAAAGTAACACTATCAAAGTTTGTAGTACTAAGTTCAATATCCTTTAAGATTGAAGCATAAGATGACGTTGCTCCCTTATTGATGTTGTTGATAACTTCAAGGCAGTCCGACGCGATAATCAACTTTCGAAGATTTAGATGGGCTTGGGGGCCTAATGATAACTTCTCGGCAAGGCGCGTGTCATAGGCACATTCACAAACGGGGGCCTGAAGCGCCTCGTGCTGGGCCGGATCGCTGCGAATCGAACCAACTACCTCCCTCGTCAAGGTTCGTTGGTATAACCACCCAACCACAAAGTGGGTTCTGCTAAGCTTCAACGGTTTCTTTATTTTATTCCTTCCTTCTCTCTTTTGCTTTTTTTTCGTTTTTCTTTTTCTATTTTTTCGTCTACCTAGTTTCTCCGCTCATTGATTTTCGTTTTTTTTTCTTAAATGCGTGAACTTTTTCAAATTGATGATGTTTTTTAAATTTTGATGAACTTTAGTTTTAAAATCAATGAATTTTTTATTTATTTTTACTGAACTATTTTTAACAATTGATGATTTTTATAAAATTCGATGAACTTTTTTTAATTTGGTTAACATTTTTTCAAATTTGATGAATTTTGTTTTTCAAAATTGATGAACATTTTCAAATCCAATGATTTTTTTTCAAATTAGATGAATTTATTTTAAATTTTGATGAACTTTTTTCAGTTTTGTGAACTTTTTTAAGATTGATGGACTTTTGTCAAAAAGGTGGTTTTTTTTTCAAAATTTGATGAACATTTGTGAACTATTTTTTAAAATTGATGAACTTTTCTTGAATAATGCAACGTTTTTTTGCATGTTTATGGTCTTTTTCTGAAATATGTCCAGTTTCATTTCTTTGAAAGAAAATCATGTATGAGCGGCTATGATAGTTTCTAAAGTGTTAGCGCTGCATTCTGTCACTTGCAACTACTTGCCCTAGTGTTTAACCGAAGACGTGTAGGTAGTGTAGGGCGTGAGTTTGATTCGCCGCGGGACCTTGATTTTTTTATTCTTTTCGCGCATTTTATTACCATTTTGTGGCAATGCCCCTTCGTGGGCCGGCCCAGTTCGCGCTGTAGCAAGCGCCGCTTCTCCTAATTGGCGCTGAAGGCGCCGAGCACCGATTAGGAGCTCCCGTCGTTGCCCCATCGTCGGATTTCACCTAGAAATCAAAGGGTTCCACTGACATGTCATTTTTCATGTGGCTGGCTCTTAGTGAATAGTGATCATTATTGGACTTCCGATCGACTGGGATACCATGGGCTCACACGCCGTCCATGCTGCTCATTTTGTGATCAAGGTCAGGAAATGATCAATCATATTCTCCTTACCTGCGTTATGACCTGCCAGGGCCCTGGGCATAGCAAACAAATGCTTTGCTGAGTGTAGCAAATTAATCTGACACAACTGGCACAATTGGTTCTTCAAAGAATTGACCAGGAGGGCCGGGTTTGGTCGGCGGCAGGTCTACCTCGAGGAGATTTTAGCCTGTTCTTCGTTGCGCTTAGTGGGTTGGCGTGGAAGGAAATGTTGTATTGTGAAATGCAAATGCAGTTTTTGTGGAATGGAGTTGTCTGGAATGCATTTCAAATTTGGTGACCCATGGCTGTAACTAACCTAATTATGACCCAAGATTTGAAATTAAATTAGTGATGGCTAGTTGAGGGGCCAGATGACTGCTGGCTAGTAGACTAGACTAGAGTAGAGTTCAGTTGTAAAGCAAGGAAGCAAAGCAACGCATATGAGTGCCTTGAGCTGTTGAGCATGCAGAACTCAAAAAGAAGGCGTGACGGTGAGAGAGAGCAAAGAAGATTCCAAAACCCTTCCTCTCATCCAAGCTTAACAAATTATCCATGGACATGTACCGCTCCATCCAACTCCCATTCCCTTCCTTAATCCGCACTCCATCCCTCCGATATCAACCCAGCCCAGCTCGATGGAAGCGCCAGCGGCATGCGATGAGGGCCGGAGACAGCAGGATGGAGGCTGACGGCCACCACCACCGCCACCACCACGAGAGGGCGGCTGAGGCGGGCGCGGGTCATCATCACCGCCATGGGAGGGACAGGCGGCGGTACCCGGACGAGGACAGGCAGAGGAGCTCGCCGTTGGTGTGGATGGCGGTGATCCTATGCACGCTGCTGGCCATCGGCATCATCGTGGTGGGCGCCGCGGTGTTCGCCGTCTACCTCATCTACAAGCCTCACATGCCGTACATGGTGGTGACCAACGCGTACCTCCAGCAGCTCGACTACAGCCCGGCCGACGGCGTCATCCGCGACATCCAGGTCAGGGCCGACGTGCTGGCCAGGAACACCAACTCCAAGGTCAACGCCTCCTTCTCCAGCTTCAACATCGACGTCAAGTTCCACGGCACCACCCTGCTGCAGCTGCGGGCCGAGACCTTCAGCGTCGCCCGGGAGAGCTCCGTGACGCTGCCCTACAGCGGGGCGTCGCGCGGGGCCAAGCTGGACCTCGCCGGGATGCGGGCCATGGAGGAGGCGCTCAGGTCACGGGTGGTGCCCATCACCCTGTCCGGCAAGGCGCGCACGCGGTGGAGGATGGGCATCTTCCTCAAGGTCGCCTTCTGGACGCGCCTCAACTGCCCCCTCAGCTTCAGCTACCCCCCCGGCAGCGTCATGCCCATCGACCACGACACCTGCCGCTCCAGGTCGCCGTAGCACACTGCTCCTCCTCGGGCTCTGCTCCGCCCTCCTCCTCTGCTCCGCCCTGCTCTGCTCTGCTTAGCCCGCCAATGGCGTATACTCTGCTACGTATTCATTATAGGTTCATTCGTGGTAGCGACAGGAACGTACATATTCAATTCGTATACATGCATCCCCGCAGAAGAAAATTACTTATAAATGGATACAATGCCGGTAGTAGAGTATGTAAATAGCCGCCGCTGCGAGGAAAACTATATATAGCCAGGCTAATTTGTGGTTCTGTACAGTACATATATTGCGTATGGAACAGTTCAAAAGTTCAACTCCATCTCCTCCCGTTTACACTTCATTTGATATTGTTTTATTTATCACTCGCGATCGACTTGTGTTGCGACGATCAGGTTCAGTAAAAAAATAGCGCAGATTATTAAGATGCAGCGTGTAATTCGGTGAAATGTCTCTGTAATCCAATGAGAGTTGTCGGTTCTAATACCGGGTGGACCAATGGTGGAACATTGTGACTTGTGAGCAGCCGTCCAGCTGAGCTGATTGAACAAATTAACCTGAATGTTATATTCAGCTATCGATAGCATTTCTTTCTTAGCATCACCAAAAGTATACTTCATGTAAAAGCATTGCCATTTACCGTGTAGCACTCTCCCCCTAAAGATCAAAAGCACAATCTTAATCCCTGATGAAGTAACCGTAGTAAATAAACATCCTGGTGAAACAGGAACCAAGCGGCAACAACATTTTTTTTTGAGGGAACAGAGTGCGTTCATTCCTTTATTGCATCACATGTTACATTGTCAGAACCAACAAGCTCATACAAAGGATCAGGAATATGGTCTTCACCAGATTTCATCTATGCCCTGGCTTCTAGCCAACAAAGCTAGGTGCTGAGCTACAGAATCACACTCTCCAATCTTTCTCACAAAAAAAGTCATCATGACGAGACTTCACTTCTGATGACTCCAACAACAGCAGAATTATCAGACTCTAGGACAATACGTGCCTGAGTAATGTTATTAGCCATTTGCAAATCTACAACACGTGTCTTTGCTTCAGCTTCTTCAACATCTAAACATCTGCTAATTTGACAACATATTTCAACCTAACCCCAGAGATTTCACTAATTAACACGAAGTAGAAAGAAGATGCAGGATTTATTGAGAACCTGGAGAAGGATGGTAGAGCAGGCTCCAGCTCTTTCACTGAGAAATCATCTTTATGAGCAATAGCACGCGGTCGCCTAGGCACGCTCCACCATTGGTCCACCCGGTATTACCGGGTTTCTTCCTTGCACTTTCTTTTCATTTTTCATTGTTCTTTTTCCTATTTTCATCTGTTGTTATAATAGTTTTTCTTTTTATTTTCCTGCTTTCTTTTCTGTTTTCTTTTTGCTTTGTTTTCCCTCGTTGTTACTTTTGCCTTTACGTGTATTTTATGTTTTATTTTCTTCTTTAAATTTTGGTATAAGTAATACATGTATATTATTTAGAGATACAGTAACACTGTTTTTGCAACATGTTAATATTTTAAGAAAATATAATCATGTATTTTTCAAGACATATATGAACATTTTAAACAAACAAAAACACCTTTTTGAAATGCATTAAATATTTTCCGGCACCTCCAAAAATGCTAAACAAAGCTCATATGTTTTCACGCTATTAAAATTTAAGTTTATTTTTCTAAAAATATTATCTTCATGTGTAAATAAATTTTATATTTTGAATTTTTTTCAGTCATATAAAATTAAAATTATTTTATGTTTTCAATTTTTTTACAAAAACAACTGTACATAAAAGATGTCCATATAGCTTAAAAAATGGATCATGTTTTGAAAAAGAATATTCACATAATTGAAAAATCAGTGTTCATGTATGTGGAAAAAATATTAGTGTAGTGTACTCAAAGAATAGAGAAAAAAGATACAAAAAATATAAAGAAAAAGTGGAAACGAAATAAGAGAAAAATAACTGCACTGCTGGACCCAGCACATTTGAGTCGCGGTATAGGAGATCCCCCATTTTTGCCGGACTGACTGAACAAGGCTCTTCAAATTGCGATGTCAGAATTTGGCCCGCGGCCGTGGCCCAACAAACCAACCAGTCAGAGGCTTCCAAAAAAAAAACAAATCGCGAGTGACGACGACACGAGGCCGTGCACGCCTGTGGCGCCGACGAGATAGTCCGCGGAAAGGAGTGGCCGAGGCTCGCCGGGGAAGACGACGACGACACGAGGCCGCCAGATCATCGCCCCAAGCGCGGAAGTATCTCCGTTCCTTTCACCAACCGGCCGGACGGGATGCACGGCGCGGGAAAGGGGGGACTCCCCTCCTGCCCCGCCAACGTGGGCTCGTCGGCCCGCAACCCGACGAGCGAGAGCCGTCGCCGTCGCCGTCGCCCTCCGCGTCCGCACCCGACACGGTGCGCCGAACGTGGCGCCCCGCTTGTGGCGCTCCCTCGCTCGCCGTTGCCTACTTAGCCACCAGTCTCGGGCCGCTGAAAGGCTGAATCGAAGCGGCAGTGATGATGAGGCCCAGACCCTTCGGTTCCGGTGTGGCGTCGGCCGCTGCGGCCGAGGTTTCGGTGGGCGCGGGGTGCCGCGGCGGCTGGGCGTGGAGGCCCAGGCCGAGGGCGCGGCCGGGGCAGCGCGTGAGGGTCAGGGGGGAGCCTGCCCCCCACGCGGCCGCGGCGGCGAGCGCCGTGCACGCGGAGCCCCACCACGGCGAGCGGTTCCGCCCGTTGGGGCTGCCTCGCGCGGGATTCGGGTCGGACCTGGAGGCGGGCATCGAGAAGGTCATCTACGCCTGCCGCTTCATGGCCTTCCTCGGCATCGCCGGATCTCTCGCCGGATCTGTCCTCTGCTTCCTCAAGGTGCTTTCCCTGCTTAATTCATCAGCCCGACAAGTTCATCTCCGTGCCTCCCCATCTGATCTTTTAACCCGTGCACTTTTGGTTACCCAGGGCTGCACTTTTGTGATGGACGCCTTCGTGGAATACTACTTGCGCGGCGACGGGAAGGTCGTACTCATGCTGATTGAAGCCATTGGTAACCAAACTGATTCATCTCATCAGTCTTTGCAGAATCCACCACCAGTACCTTCAAATTCATCACTGGCATAAGTTTTACATGTCGGCACAATTGTCACCAGTTTTATATAATCACTAGATGCATACCATCAGTTAATATACTGTAGTTGTGATGCCTGACCATTGTGCATTACTTGTCTCACCTCAGATATGTATCTCATCGGCACGGTCATGTTTGTCTTCGGGACTGGCCTGTACGAGCTGTTCATCAGTAACATGGACATCGCAAAACAGTCCCATGACCGCTCCAGCCTCTTTGGCTTGTTCAAGCTTCCGGTTGGTTGGCATGCTTCTTCTCAATTATCATAGAGGTAACACAGATTCAGTGTGCTTATATCTCTGATTCTGTCGGCAGGAACGGCCCAAGTGGCTGGAAATCCACTCGGTGAGTGACCTCAAGACGAAGCTGGGTCATGTGATAGTCCTGGTTCTGCTGGTTGGCATCTCCGAGAAGAGCAAGAGGGTGACCATCACGTCGTGTACTGACCTCTTCTGCTTCGCCGCATCGATCCTCCTCTCTTCAGGTTGCCTCTACCTACTATCCAAGCTCGGTAGCACCAAAGGAGGGAGTCATGCCTGAAACAGAAAATCTTCTTCATAAGAGATAGATCTGTTGTGTGTCCTTTTCAGCACTTCAGGTTGTGTATGCCTCATGTACTGCTTGTATGGATTGACACTAGGCACTATATAGTGGTATATATAGAGATGTACATCGTCTGATAATGTAACTTGCTGCTAGATGGTGTCCATGATCAATTACAGATATGTTGTGCCATGAAATGATTGGTCTGTCATAATTTATGTTGACTTCACAAATGGAGAACTCGACTACTTAATTAGTTTTACATCAGAAGGAACCTCTTGTTACATTTTCTGTTGTCTTCTGCAAAATACTGGAATTAGTCGTCTGCTTTTAAATCATAATCGGTATTACCGCTTGGCTTTGCAAATCATTAGCAGGTCAACACATATGTTTCTCCTTGGTCTTCCTAACACAGTAGTATGGAAGTACTCCTACATCCTCACTTCTTGCATAGTTGATGTACGGATGGTGCTTGTATGGTGCTGGCGTACCCTGTTCTTGTGCGGGTATATATTGTCAATGAAATGAACCTGCAGAAGCTAATTGCTTGTAACCATCCTTTTGTACTAAGTGATAAATTGGGGTATCCTGATTTCAGGTAACTATCTGGCAAAACAAACTACAACAGATTTTAGTTTGAATAAGAACCTAGGTTACTTTATGCGCTAACTGTAGTTTTTACAAGGAAAAGAATATCTGATATTGCAGTTTGGTGAAAAGACTAATATGGACGATTTACCAGTTTTATAACTTGTTTGAGACCAAGACATCTTTATTAGTTGCAGACTCTGAATGCTTTGCTTTTGTGATATATTTCATTGTTTCTGACCTTAAAGGCCTCTGATTGAGATTTCAATCCTGAGGAATTTTTCCTGTGGTGATTGTTGGATTTATAGAATGAGAAATATTAGGAATTTTTAGTATGTGCCACTTTGCATTCAATACCACAGAAAATTTACCTCAAGTCTAAGCTCTTGGAAGAACTCATATACCTCTTGAGTTCTTGTGTTAACTCTATGGTGTAATACTGTAATCAAACACACTTTGGTGCCACATCCGTAGGTTTCGATTCTGCAGGATTCAGGAAGGTATGCCATTGGATTCCAGCATTTTTCATATATCTGTGTTTTCAGAATCCTGCGAATCAAAGTGGCCCTAAGTTCACAACTCTTGGCGGCATCTAGCGAGGTGTGTTTCTCACCTTAAATTTTTGCTACTCTTAGCTTCGTTCAATCATATCCAGTTGGATGCACACTTGATGACTACTGGGAGTTGGCACTTCCTTTTCCGGAAGTCCTGGTAGTTCCTATTTTTGGAACAGAGGTTGCTATTACTGTTTGCGATTACTGAATAAGAGCCTAGATTACTTTATGCGTCAACTGTAGTTCTGACAAGGAAAAAAAGTCTGATATCACAGTTTGATCTGAAGGACTGGAGTATCACCAAAGAACTAGCCATGGACAAGGGTCAGCTAACTGTAGCTATCCATGTGCCAAAACCATGGTTGGTTGTGAGATTTTTATGGGTTTCAGCTCTAGTCTACCCCAACTTGTTTGGGACTAGGATTTGTTGTTGTTGTTGTTGTTGTTGTTGTATCACAGTTTGGTGAAAAGAACATAGCTGATGTACCAGTTCTGCAACTTTTGTGACACAGTATAAAAAAAAGCTTTTGTGAGACCAAGTCCCTGGACATCTTTATGAGATGCATATTGTGGATGCTTTACTTTTGAGGTATTTTTCTGACCTTAAAGGCTTCCTCGAGTGCAAGGAATTTTCGAGGATTTCAGTCCATTGGAATTTTCTATAGCGGTTGTCTGATTTGTATGATGAGAAAACTTAGGAATTTCACTGTGAGCCACTTTATATTCAATTCCACAGGAACTTTGCATCTAGTCTAAACACTCCTGGAAGAACTCATGTACCTCCTGAGCTCTTATGTTAAACTCTATTATGGTGTAATACTGTAATCACACACATTTTGGAGCCGCTTCCTATGGTTTCCAATCCTACAGGATTCAGGAAGGCATGCCATTGGAATCCAGCGTTTTTCCTATATCTGCGTCTTCAGGATCCTGCGAATCAAAGAGGCCTTAAGTTCACAACTCTTAGTGGCATCTAGCGAGGTGCGTTTCTCACCTTAAATATTTGTGACTCTTACCATCGTTCAATCATTTCCAGTTGGATGGACACTTGATGACTACCGGGAGTTGGTATTTCCTTTTTCTAGAAAGCCTGGTAGTTCCATTTTCGAAGCAGGGGTTGCTATTACTGTTTGCTAAAAACTGTAAAAGAAAACGTTGCGGCAAGAATGATGAAATTCCCATGCTTTTATGTCTTATGGATGACTACTGGGAGTTGGTATCTCCTTTTTCTAGAAAGCCTGGTAGTTCCATTTTCGGGATAGGGGTTGCTATTACTGTTTGCTAACAACTGTAAAAAACGTTGTGGCAATAATGATAAACATTCCCATGCTTTTATGTCATATGGTGAAGTTTACGACACTTTCTGTGTTACTGAATTAAAGGAGGTGAATAAAATGAGATTACCTGTATTGTGTCACCAAGGCTGAGGGGCCTCAAATAAATTATTTTCTTAATTCCAAGCCAACTAGTACTTAATTAGTTTTACATCAGAAGGAACCTCTTGTTACATTTTCTGTTGTCTTCTGCAAAATATTGGAATTAGTCGTCTGCTTTTAAATCATTATCACTATTATTGCTTGGCTTTGCAAATCATTAGCAGGTCAACACATATGTTTCTCCTTGGTCTTCCTAACACAGTAATATGGAAGTGCTCCTACATCCTCATTTCTTGCACATTTGATGTATGGATAGTGCTTGTATGGTGCTGGCGTACCCTGTCCTTGTGCGGGTATATTGTCAATGAAATGAACCTGCAGAAGCTAATTGCTTGTAACCATCCTTTTGTACTAAGTGATAAATTGGGGTATCCTGATTTCAGGTAAACTATCTGGCAAAACAAACTACAACAGATTTTAGTTTGGATAAGAACCTAGGTTACTTTATGCGCTAACTGTAGTTTAGACAAGGAAAAGAATATCTGATATTGCAGTTTGGAGAAAAGACTAATATGGACGATTTACCAGTTCTGTAACTTTTCTGAGACAAAGGCATCTTTATTAGTTTCAGATTGTGAATGCTTTGCTTTTGTGATATACTCCCTCCGTTCCAAAATAGATGACTCAACTTTGTACTAACTTTAGTACAAAGTTGGGTCATCTATTTTAGAACGGAGGGAGTATTTCATTGTTTCTGACCTTAAAGGCCTCTCTGATTGGAAGGATTTTTTTAGGATTTCAATCCTGAGGAAATTTTCCTGTAGTGATTGTTGGATTTATAGAATGAGAAATTTTAGGAATTTTTAGTATGTGCCACTTTGCATTCAATACCACAGAAAATTTACCTCAAGTCTAAGATCTTGGAAGAACTCATATACCTCTTGAGTTCTTGTGTTAACTCTGGTGTAATACCTGTAATCAAACATACTTTGGTGCCACGTCCGTAGGTTTCAATCCTGCAGGATTCAGGAAGGTATGCCATTGGAATCCAGCATTTTTCATATGTCTTTGTTTCCAGAATCCTGTGAATCAAAGAGGCCCTAAGTTCACAACTCTTTGCGGCATCTAGCGAGGTGTGTTTCTCACCTTAAATTTTTGCTCTCTTAGCGTTGTTCAATCATATCCAGTTGGATGCACACTTGATGACTACTGGGAGTTGGCACTTCCTTTTCAAGAAGTCCTGGTAGATCCTATTTTTGGAACAGAGGTTGCTATTACTGTTTGTGATTACTGAATAAGAGTCTAGATTACTTTATGCGTCAACTGTAGTTTTGACAAGGAAAAAAAATATATCTGATATCACAGTTTGGTGAAAAGACTAAGCTGATTTACCAGTTCTGCAACTTTTGTGAGACAGTATAAAACAAAAACTTTTGTGAGACCAAGTGCCTAGACATCTTTATTAGATGCATATTGTGGATGCTTTACTTTTGAGGTATTTTTCTGACCTTAAAGGCTTCCTTGAGTGCAAGGAATTTCCTAGGGTTTCAATACGTAGGAATTTTTTATATAGCAGTTGTCTGATTTGTAGGATGAGAAAACTTAGGAATTTCACTGTGGGCCACTTTGCATTCAATTCCACAGGAACACTGCATCAAGTCTAAACACTCTTGGAAGAACTCATGTGCCTCCTGAGCTCTTATGTTAAACTCTATTATGGTGTAATACTCTAATCACACACAGTTTGGAGCCACTTCCTATGTTTTCTAATCCTACAGGATTCAGGAGGGTATGCCATTGGAATCCAGCGTTTTTCCTATATCTGCGTCTTCAGGATCCTGCGAATCAAAGAGGCCTTAAGTTCACAACTCTTAGTGGTATCTAGCGAGGTGTGTTTCTCACCTTAAATATTGGTGACTCTTAGCATCGTTCAATCATTTCCAGTTGGATGGACACTTGATGACTACTGGGAGTTAGTATTTTTCCTTTTTCTAGAAAGCCTGATAGTTCCATTTTCGAAGCAGGGGTTGCTATTACTGTTTGCTAAAAACTGTAAAAGAAAACGTTGCGGCAAGAATGATGAAATTCCCATGCTTTTATGTCATATGGATGACTACTGGGAGTTGGTATCTCCTTTTTCTAGAAAGCTTGGTAGTTCCATTTCCGGGACAGTGGTTGCTATTACTGTTTGCTAACAACTGTAAAAAACGTTGTGGCAATAATGATAAAAAATTCCCATGCTTTTATGTCATATGGTGAAGTTTACAACACTTTCTGGGTTATTGAATTGAAGGAGGTGAATAAAATGAGATTACCTGTATTATGTCACCAAGGCTGAGGGAACCTCAAATAAATTATTTGCTTAATTCCAAGCCAACCAGTAGGAAGCAATGTTCCAAATAAAAAAAAAGAGGGATAGCAACCCCTGAACTGATTAGCCTGTCAAGATTTATGTTGACATCACAAATGGAGAACTCGAGTACTCCCTCCGTCCCAAAATAAGTGATTGTACTAAAGTTCATACAAAGTTGAGACACTTATTTTGGGACGGAGGGAGTACTTAATTAGTTTACATCAGAAGGAACCTCTTGTTACATTTTCTGTCGTCTTCTGCAAAATACTGGAATTAGTCGTCTGCTTTTAAATCATTATCATTATTATGGCTTGGCTTTGCAAATCATTAGCAAGTCAACACATGTGTTTCTCCTTTGGTCTTCCTAACACTAGTGATATGGAAGTGCTCCTACATCCTCACTTTTTGGGTCTGTCATTTGACCACAAGTTCAGAACTCCCTGTTGAGGCTTATCAAATTAGTAATATGGTGCATATTTAATGTATGGATGGTGCTTGTATGGTGCTGGCATATCCTGTTCTTGTGTAGGTGTATTGTCAATAAAATGAACCTGCAGAAGCTAATTTCTTACTAAGTGATAAATTAGGGTATCCTGATTCAGGTAACTATCTGGCAAAACAAACTACAATATACTTAGTTTGAATAAGAGCCTAGGTTAATTTATGCGCTAACTGTAGTTTTGACAAGGAAAATAATATCTGATATTACAATTCAGTGAAAAGACTAATATGGACTATTTACTAGTTCTGTAACTTTTGTGAGACCAAGACCCCTAATCTTTATTAGATGCAGATTGTGAATGCTTTGGTTTTGTGATATATTTCATTGTTTCTGACCTTAAAGGCCTCTCTGATTGAAAGGTTGTTTGATTTGTAGAATGAGAAATTTTATGAGCCACTTTGCATTCAATACCACAGAATTTTTTACATCAAGTCTAAGCTCTTGGAAGAACTCATATACCTGATGAGTTATTGTGTTAACTCTATGGTGTAACACTGTAATCAAACACACTTTGGTGTCACTTCCATAGGTTTTAATCCTGCAGGTTTCAGGAAGGCATGCCATTGGAAGCCAGCATTTTTCATATATATGTGTTTTCGGAGTCCTGTGAATCAAAGAGGCCCCAAGTTCACAACTCTTTGCGGCATCTAGCGAGGTGTGTTTCTCACCTTAAATATTTGCTACTCTTAGCATCATTCAATCATATCCTGTTGGTTGCACACTTGATGACTACTGGGAGTTGGCACTTCCTTTTCTAGAAGGCGTGGTAGTTCCTATTTTTGGAACAGAGGTTGCTATTACTGTTTGCTAACAACTGTAAAAAAAGCGTTGTGCCAATGATGATGAAAATTCCCATGCTTTTATGTCACATGGTGAAGTTCACAACACTTTTTGGGTTATTGAGTTAAAGGAGGTGAATAAAATGCGATTAGTTGAATTATAGGATGAGAGAACCTTAAATATATTATTTGCTAAATTCCAAGCCAACCAGTAGGAAGTAAGGTTCCAAATCAAAAGAAGACTTCAAAGCACCTTTTCCAAATGCAAATCAAAGCTTCCGAAATTTTAGAAAATGGGGATCCACAGAAAAGGAACATTTTTTGGTGGTGCAATATCCTAATACATATATGATAGCTTTAGGCATTTGCTACTCTTTTCTATATGCAGCTATGAGCAACACAATTAGAAGCTCTAACTTGCTGTTTGTTCCCTCCACCTAAGACTTGATGAGTTCTGATAGAAGATCCAACTTGCTGTTCTTCCTTTAACTTTGACTGGAACATGTCAAGTGAGGCACTTTGATAGTTCAAGTTTGCAAGTTGCATGCTTAATGAGGCTTCCATGACCCCCCAAGTATGCCATACTAGTACAACTGGGTCAACTTGTGCGTTAAACTTAGGTTGTCGAGGAGATCTTTCGTTAGAATAACGGATGATATGCTGGTGACTAGATGATACATAACTGCCCCTTCAGTCTTTGGTAACACTAAATAAAAAAAAGGTAGTAGCTGTTTGTTTGATTGATGCAGTGGCAAAAAAATAAATAAATTACCATGCTGGTAAGAAGGATAATTCACATGAAAGTATCACTCTGATTGGTCATGGAAACAATATCACACTGATACCTGTCAGGCTGTCACAGAGTTCAGGCCAAACTTGAGATATATTGACATGCCATTGCTTTTTTTAATAACCCTCACTTCACTACCAGGAAACAGCCTCTTGCAGAAATGTAGGGAAAGGCTGCGCACACAGGGGCGTAGCCAGGCCCCGGGCTGCCCAGGCCATGGCCCTGGTCGTGAAGGGAAAAACCTTCGTTGACTGTAGCGCCAAGGGTGGCCTGGGGCGTGGCCAGATCCTAGCTACGGGCACTGTGCGCACAATAGACCCAAAGTGGTCGGACCCTTCCCCGGACCCTGCGCAAGCGGGAGCTACATGCACCGGGCTGCCCTTTGCCCTCACTTCATACAGTGTTTATCCAGGTAGAAGAAGCTTAGATGTTTCTTAGAATAAAACTGGATTGGGAAAAGGTGTTCCCTTTAGCATATAATTCGTGAAAGAAGAAAATATGTTGAGACATCCAAATCGTAAACAACGGGCTGGAGATTGTTGTTATCACCTCCCTGGTCCTCCCATCACTCGACTCCTTCAAAAGTACCTTTCTTGAACTAAAATAGTGACACAATCTGCATATATAAAGAAGGGGGCTGGCTCTAGAGGTAAGCCATCTTAGTAGCGAGCGAGTAACTTGTGTATTCAGCTCTTACTCTTGCCCTCATCCATTGTTCAAGCTAGCTACCACTAGCTACTTCTCTCATCGATACCATGGCCATTTCATCAAATACGGTCGTGGTTTTCATGTTGCTGCTCAGTACTGCCTTCATGCAGCTTCCTGTGCCAGCTGATGCAAGGAGGCTAGAAGTGAAGGCGCCTATCATCAGCGTGCGTCCTCCCTGCACTGGAAGGGGCACCCTGGAGGTGCCTGCGGAGCAAGTCGAGTCGACAACTCCAGGTCATAGCCCTAGCATTGGCCATAATAGTCCACCAAACTGAGATGGCCAGATGCTGCTTCGTTACCAGGACTTTGCAGCTTGGTATATGATACTCCTGTGGTGTATCTCTCTGTGTTTGTTACGAAAGGCATAAGGCATGCGATCGACGCTAGGGGAGATTTTGTTTCCCTTATATTTGTTTTGTCACCAGTGAAACCTGTGCCTGCATTTTCTTTCACTCTTACGTGAAAAACTTTTGCTTACCGTTGTCTCTGAGGAGGGCCTATTGATCTGTAGCAGTTTGCTTTTAGAATTTTTATACTCTTCCTATGTTGTAAACTTGAGGAGGTATATGTGAGCTTGTTGAAAGTTTTCCTGCAATGATGACGTAAAGTTTAAAGAGATCCATTGTGAATGGCACTTTGGTTTCCCATCTAAATGGAACAGCTTAGCTCGGTGCTGGTCTACTGGATCCATCTCTGTAACCGTTGCCCAATACCTTCAATATAAACATTAAGTTTGTGTAAATTGGTCAAGGCTAAAATAATTGTTAAGCAAGCCCTTAGAATATAGGGGCATACTTTGCTGAAGGAACAGATGCATCTTCACAAACAAGGCCTCATGCCCAGCCTCTGTTGTTGGTGGTCTTATCAATGATCTGGAGCTGGTCCGGCTGAATGTAGCAGAACATTAGCTGAACATCCGTGTACAGGGAGCGCCTGGGGTGACCGCTTCTTCCTTTTTCTTATGCTTCCCCCCTCTCTTTCTCCAATGTGTTTTCCTCTTGTACATTCCTAATCTATAACGCAAAGGCAGAGCACCTGCCATTTTTCCCTCAAAAAAGAATAACACAAGTTTGTAAAATTGTTTGGTTTCTTACTTCCCTTGGAGCTCTATGTACTCGACCATCTATTTTCCTAACCAGTTTCATTCTTATGGCTGTATTCCTGTTGCATACACTTGATTCAAACAGCTAGCCAGGATACACGCTCGTTGCGAAGTGAGCTGATCTTTCCACAGTTATTTTGCCTCACTGAGGGTTTTCATTTGCAATTACCCTGGAAATTCATGCCACAAAGGAATTAAAAGAATCATAGTATAGCCAATATTGTTGCCCAGGGTCTCTCTTTTATATTTTATAGATGTCTCTTTTCTTGTACCGAGTTGCATTCTCTGCGTGAGAGAGACAAGTTGGTTGTGTCGTACAATTCTGAAGAACTTTGTTATGCTGTACACCTTTTTCTCTTTGGTTCAGGGCCAAAGCATGCAGCAGCAGCTGTACTATGATCTTAAAATACTTCAGCCAACTATGTGCACAGATCACTTGCTGGTCCCAGTTCATAATCAAATCACGGTGTACTAGGTAGTAGTCCGTGCTAATGCAACTCCATTGTATTGCTACTAAAAACCGCGGCGTCATGTATCAAACTTTTGGTGACAGCTCTTGTAGCAGTTTATGGCTGTAAATTGCCTGATATTTTCCCACCCTAGCAGTCAAGCATTAACATATCATATTGTTTTATATGCATTATTAATGTTCAGTTGGTGTTGCATAAACTTGAATAAGACAGCCAGCTAGTATGTTCATTTCAAAGTGGTCTGATCATGTTCAAAGAGAAAGTTGTCTGACCTCTGCATAAGATATCTTTCTGCCAAGGCTATCTTTTTTCTGGAAGTCTGTGTTGTACTGAATTACACTTCTAAAGGATTTGCCTGGATTATACAATTTTTTCTGTACTTATAGAGTGATTGTATACAACTCTAAAAGACTAGTCTGAGTTATACAACTCTGTACAGACACATAGACGGATCGGCGCCCTTCATGCCAGAGCCGACTTTGGAGATGGAGAAGGTTATTACTGAGTCGGCTTGAGCCCATGGATCTGACGAGGGCGTTTCTTCACCTGCTGGTTGTTTCTTCTCCTCAAGACCCGGCTTCCGTCTTCCGTTCGCGGTGGAAGGCTTCATTGACTTCAAGCTGGGCTTGTCCTCTAGCCTTCAGATTTTTGCTGCTTGTCTGATTGTTGTTTGTTACTCCCCCTGTAAACAAATATAAGAGCGTTTAGATCACTAAAGTAGTGATCTAAACGCTCTTATATTTCTTTACGGAAGGAGTACTAGCAGTTTGCACAACACTTCGTATCTTTTGGCCGTCATGTTTGCTTCTTCGTAAGTTGTTGGTCGTTGTAAACCTGGCTGTTTGATGGCTTTGTTAATTCATAGCTGAGCTCATCTCGAGCCTCTGTTCTAAAAAAATGCTCGTATTGTACACTTGTGAAGTTGGGTCTTTTATTGTACTGTATACCCTCTAAAGATCTTGGCTTTGTTATACACTTGTTTTCTCTCTCATCACATCCATTGGTTTAGGGCCAAAGCATGCATGCAGCAGCAAGTGGTTCTATGATGTTAGAATATGAAGGAAGTGCAGACATCACTCAATGGTCCCAGTTTTTAAACAAATCACAGGGTACTAGGTAGTACTGCATGCTAACGCATCTCATCACTTTTGCAAAAGGAAACCTAGTTGTTGCTAAAAATTGACCAGCAACTGGTAGTGTCTGAGAAGGTTATTTCCTGATTAAGGCATGTGGGAGTTGTGATAGCTTATTTATAACACATCTTGTTTGTTTTTTAATCTTCCCCAGATCTGTTGGAATCTCCATCAACTGTGTTCAGCAATACCATGCTGCTTTTCTGTGGGGAGAGCAGCTAGTGTTGTATACATTTTCACTTTGCTTTTGAGGAAAATAAATGTTTTACCTCCGCGCTGGGTTATAAAGTTTTCCTTTGGTCATTACTATGAACTATATGTCGTAGGCTTTGCGCATTAACTGCAAATGTCAACTGAATGGTGATGCATGCCATCAGTCCTATGTGTCTCCACATCAGTCACTTTGACAACCCTAATATATGATGATTACGGTATATGCGGTCGAATTGCACGCACTTGTTCGATCCAACTGCCTGTCTACTTCAATTGCTCCTAGGATTTGAAGAGTGGCCACTGAATTTTCCAATCTTATCCTCCAGTATGGAGAAAGAAAACTTATTCCGAAGTGCTTCCTCTGGTCCTTGAATAGATGATCCTATGGAATGTTTGAACAAAGGTGTGATCAAACATTCCATAGGTCCAGAGAATGCTATGAAATGATAACGTGTAAATTTTGTGAAAAATCGTAGGTTAAGGAAACTAACCATTTTACTATCCTATTTTTCATCTGCCGGATATGCTGAATTGGGTTGTCATGTGTGCGAGACCCACCCACATGTCACCTAAAAGATTGAAATTCTGGACTGTTGTAGCTTTAATATGTAGGGACATGATCTAAATTTGATGGATCGCTGTTAAAAATACACACCCTATCAGTGAGCTCTCGTAGCTTGTGCACATAGATGCTGTTGGAAAGCAGCATAACAGCTTTAGTGCACTCCCAGTGCATTAGTATATCTTAAACTGTATCATGTGCACTTATGGACCAAGATATAATCTCCATTGCATTGTATCTCATTGTTGTGTCTAAAAGTTTTTACATTTAATGTATTTGTGAGAAAAAAGTATGAATTGTCTTGATTTTACTGCTAATAAGAAATGTATCTAGATTAAGATATGATATCTTTTCTTTATTAAATAAAGAGTCACATTTATTCTTAGATGACATGTCTAAGATATAGTACATGGTGTAGACCGCCCTTAGAGCATGATTAATAGTGTACCCAGTTTGATCGAGCAAATTCACATTTGTGTTCGTACGTACCCTTTGGCTTCTCCTCCTCATTAGAGCACCCATCGAATAGGGTTTCCCTGCTTCCTGCCGGCACCGCCGCCGATCTGCCTCGTCTCCCGTGCTCTTAGGGTCATGGAGGAATGGTGGATCCCGGCCCTAGCTGGCGGGGAGGGCTCCTGCTTCCTCTTTAGGTGTTTATTGAAGTTTGTTTAGGCTTTGTGTCTTACTCAGAAAGACGAGACGTCGACGGCTCTCTGAAGATGGAACAAGATTCTCCCCACCTAGCCCCGTTTCGGTGGTGTGTCTAGCGTCATGGGAGGGCGTGTGGAGGTGTGTCTCCAGTGAATCTTGCGAGATTTGTTCGGGGTTCATCTTCTATGGATCTTTTTGGATCCGGTCTTTATTCATCTGCGTACGTGTGTCTACAGATTGGATTCTTTCGATCTACGTTTCTCTTTATCAGCGACGGTTGTTGTTCTGGTGCGCGGGTCCTTTGGGGCCTTAGCACGACGACTTCCTGACCGTCTGCTACAACAAGGTTTGCACGAGTCCGACGAGGGAGGGGTGATGATGGCGGCGCGCCTTCGGCACGCATCAATGCTTGTAGTCGTCGCTAAGTGATCTACGGACATGGATGTAATTTATTTTACTTGTGATGTTCTTTGTACTG
Organism: Aegilops bicornis; assembly: GCA_021605145.1. Lineage (NCBI taxonomy): Eukaryota > Viridiplantae > Streptophyta > Magnoliopsida > Poales > Poaceae > Aegilops > Aegilops bicornis. The sequence goes on from CM038675.1 coordinate 678,340,746, forward strand.
CAATGATGTTTGATTAATAGATTGGAAGTTTCCCTGCAAAAAAGAATAGTATACCCAGTTAATGATTATATGGAGTTGTCATGTCATCTATAGCCATCCACTAGTCACATGTGTAGCAAGGTAGGTTACAATATTGACTATTAGGTTACTAATTTTTCTAAATATCTCTCTTTCTCTTTATTTGTATTTTTTTAAATACACCATAGAAGGGTGTATTATCATTTCATAGAATAAGGGCCAAGAGGCCAGAGCAACGCCAAAACGGCAGATACAATGCCAAAGATGCAAGCCACACCATGCTAATCCATGGGACTAGAACCACACCTACTACAAACGAGAACAAGGAAACTCGCCTTGCCCGATCACCAGCCAAGGAGGCAAGGAGAGGGGTACAGAACAACCAGGCCGCGCCACTTTATTCCCCTTCCGCCTCGTGACCGCCCGCCCGCGACTGAGCACCAGTCGTCGAAAGTCGCCGCCGGCACCGACCAAGTTGCCGTCACCATCGCCGCCCTCCGCCCTCCGCCGCCCTAGCCCCCGTCGTCTCCCCCTCCGGAGGGCGTCTCCCAGCCGCCCCGGAGCCGCCGTTTCGGGAAGCAGCCACGGCTGGATTCGCCGGCCGGTTTTGCATCTTCGTTTTGGACCATCTGTTGGAGTTGCTCTTTTTTTTAATCTCCATTTTGGACCATATGTTGGAGTTGAGCCTTTTTCAAAAATGTAAAAATCACTTTTTGATGCTCTAAATTTGAACCATCACCGATTTGAACCATCAAAATATACATCATCTATTGGAAGCATCACAGCCAGCTGTGTCGCGACACTCAAGGCATGCTTTGAAGCTAGCGATTTGATTCTTTATTTCGCGTGTTCGCTCGCAGTGACCTGACCACCAGAAAATAAAGCAAAGGCCGGCGCATGTCGAGAATAATTTGATTAGGTATCCAGTGCAGTATCATTCGAGTGCTTAGTCACATGCATGGCTTAGTTAGGAAGCTGCTTTGGCGATGCACTAGCTGCTGCTGGCCAAGATTTGGAAACAAATGAGGTTTCTTTTACGGTAAAGGCAGGCGCGCGCATTACGGCCTCAGAACTGAGTGAGTGGGCGATACCTACGTACAGATGCTATAGTTCAACGATTGGACGACCTCGAGCTTAAGGGATCCTCCACCAGTGCCCAGTGACCGTCGATTGGCGGTGAAGCTCAAATTACACATATGCCTTAAAAACCCTAAGCCCGAACCCTCTGTAAAACTGGAAGTGCTATAATTGTAAGAAAATGCAATTTTAGACAAATCTACACAAGTATTCTATATATTTAAAGTTTTTAAGCATCCACCTTGAAGCCTAGCTAGGCAACTATATGGTGCTAAAGCCATGAGCTATGAGACACTCTATGTTAAATCACCAGCTTTCTGAAGTCTTTATATATATATTACTTTCTGATGGTGAAGCTGGTTTCACATTTGGGAATTTTCAAAATATGTGAAAAAAAATCATAGACACATAAATGTTGTGATATTATAGTCTTCTTAAGTTTAGTAAAAAAATGCACTATTCGTGTCATATGTGAAAATGTCAAGGGAGGTCGGAGGTAGACCAAACTTAACATGGGAGGAGTATGTAAACAGAAACCTGAAGAACTGAAATATCACTAAAGAACTAGCCATGTATAAGGTTGCTTGTATTGAAAGTTAGCTATCCACGTGCCATAACCATGTGACTTGGCTTCAAGATCTTATGTGTATCCCCTCTAGCCTACCACAATCTGTTTGTGACTGAAAAGCTTTATTGTCACAGGTGGCGGTGTTGTTGTTGTTGTTTAGGGGCGGCATTCTAGAGGATGGCGGCGCTCCATCTTAAAATTGATCTTCTGGGCTTTGCTCTTCCTCTAGTTCATCTGTCACAGCAAAGTCGACGGAGTTTTGGCGTAGATTCATGATGTCTCCTTGGGGCATCAAGGTTAGAATTTGTCGATGTGCCGGGCGCGCCAACAAGATTTGGAGTCAGGCACTTCAGATCGATTCAAATTTTCAATGGCAACTCTGAAGTGTGATCCTTAGGGGCATGTCTCGAAGACTTCTCAGCTGTCATCGATAAGGGTCAACCCCACCCCGGTAGGGGGTGGCGACAGTGGCACGACGGTAGTGGTCGTTCAGTGGTGCATGTGCCCTCTACGTATTTTTTATTATGTTTGGGGTATTTTGTACTTCTTATGAACCATTATAATAGATCAGAGTCTTTTCCTCAAAAGAAATATCAATTCCGATCTATAGTTGAGTGACGATACCATAAACTTTTTTCGTCAACAAAATACTGCAAACAACATACATCAATCTGATCGTAAACCTTTTCACCTAATTTGGGAGCTTAGATATATGGAGTAAATTGCAAAAAACCACCACATTAGGGGACGCTAAAACAGAAAGCCATCAGGTTTCGTAATTTTTTCAAAAAACCACCACGTTTGCGCTGACAGTTTTCAAAAAACGCTGATTTAACGGTTTACGCGTCGAGTGGAAAACTGACCGGTTGGGCCTGTCAGCGCCACGTGGCGAGGGAGACGGCGCCGTGACGCTGCCGCCGTTAGACGGCGCCAGTGACCTAACGAGCGGCCCGACCCAGCCCGACCTGCTCGTCCATTCCTCTCTCTCGCCTTCTTCTTCTGCTCATGCTCGTTTCGCCACCGCCTCCGCCCATTTGTCGCCGCCGCCAAGAACGATGGTGTCTCGAAGGACGGCGAAACTAGTAGAGAATATTCTGTGTCCCACCTCTTCAACTCGCACGAGGAGGAGACCTATGTGAGTATCATTTCTCTTTGACTTAGGGTTAGGGTTTTCTTCGATTTGAGCTTAATTTTCATGAATTTGAGTTGGGATATTGAGCACTGTTGCACTGTTGCACTATTGTAGATCCCACAAACCATTGTTGACCCGGAGTGGTGCGGTATTGTTGCCGGAGGACCGATGTGCTGTCACAACCTTCCTGTTCATAGGGCTGTTGTGTTTCAAGGAATCAACACTGGCCGTAGGTTTTATGGATGCGGTAATCAGGTTAGTGGCATGTCCTCTCTTGTACATGTACATTTGCAAATCCTTTTTTGATGCTCAGTGAACTGAATATAGGTTTATATGTCTGTGAACTGAATATAGTTGTGTACTTAGTTTAATGAAGATGTTGTTTTATCAGCTGTTTTGAGGGGAAAAGGTGTCAAGTTTAATCAATGCTTAACTGAATGTGTCTGGTTTTAAATGACCTCAGTTAACTAAATATATGTAGCTATTAACTGAATGTATGTAGCTGCTTAACTGAATATATGTAGCTGTTAACTGAATATGGTGTTAACTGACTTCTCTGAATGTGGTTGTTAACTCTGGTTTTGTCTGAATTATTACAGATCCTTTGTTTGGTGCTCAGTGAACTGAATATATGTATTTTTGCCTGTTAAATGAGCTAAGTAAAATGAATATATGTAGCTGTTAACTGAATATAGGTGTTAACTTACTTATCTGAATCTGTGGTCCTGCTGTTAACTTTTGTTTAGTCTGAATTATTATAGGAAGTTGACAATTGTGGTCTGGTTCAATGGATTGACCCAGAATGGCCAGAACCCATGAAAAATGCACTACGCAAACTTTGGGATATGTATGAGCAGAGTAGCAAAGAGAATGATGCTAAAGAAAAGCTCATAGTCAAGCTGGGAGAAGAGAAGAAGCTAATCCAAGAGAAGCACCACAACCACATCAAAGAAACAAGCATATTTTTTTCAACAATTCACAAGAATGTGATGAGGAGAACTATCGGAAGATTATGCAGGATGGTGATGTAGAGAATGCTGTACTTCAAGCCCGTGAAGAGAAGGCTAAGCTTGAGAAAGACAATATTGAGCTGAGGACAGCAGTACAAGTCATTAAGCAGAGCAATGATGAACTTGTTAGCAATTGGAAGAAACATGTAGCAGATGAAGGTCTTCAAAAGATTGAACAGATGAAGAAGGAGAAGAAAAAGCTAGAGTATATCATAGCTGATTTGCTCAAGGATGGGGAGGCAAACAAGGTTAAGTTGATGAAAATCAAAGAACTCTGTGATGAGTGATTATTAGGTTGATTACTATGTTGTTTCTGTGAGGCAAATTTGTTCTGAACTTGTTAGCAAATTATGTTGTTTCTGTTGAACTAAGTACCCTAAAATGTTTCTGTTGGCATAATGTATGAGGCCAACAAGGTTGAACTATGCTGTTTCTGAACCTTAGTCATGTGATGTTTAGTTGTAATGGATTATTATGTCATATTTGAACACTAAGATGTTTGTTGGATGTGAGCATATGTATTTATGCTGATCATATGAACTGTTGTAATGGATTATTATGTCATATTTGAACACTAAGGTTTCTCATATTGATGGAGGAGCAAAAGTTTAAAATACTGTTGTGAGGCTAGAGAGGTAGGTTCATTTCGTCGACGGTTGTCGAGAGGCTACGGTTAGGCTAGAGAGGTAGGTTCCTTTCATGACAGTTGTCGAGAGGCTACGGTTAGGCTAGAGAGGTAGGTTCCTTTCATCGACGGTTGTCGAGAGGGTACGGTTAGGATAGAGATGAACCAACAACTTTATTGGCTAACCTAGCCTATCGACAACCGTCGACAAGATGAACCAACAACTTTATTGGCTAACCTAGCCTATCGACAACCGTCGACAAGATGAACCAACAACTTTGTTGGCTAACCTAGCCTATCGACAACCGTCGACAAGATGAACCAACAACTTTGTTGGCTAACCTAGCCCATGTAGACACTAACACTAACTTGCCAACATATCAAGTTATCATAGCAAGTTATCACATCAATTTAACAGCAAGTTATCACAGCTAGTTCATCATACCAAGTTACCCTAGCTTGCCAACATCACAGCAAGTTATCTTGCTACCACAACAAGTACAAAATACAACAAGTGTTGCCAACATCACAGCAGTTTTGCCCAAAATACAGAATTAGTCTCTGAACTAATGGTCTGACTAATTGCCACTAGCATAGAAATAGTCTTTGAACTTGCTTGGCTTCTTCCTAACCCTTGTAGAACCAGAAGCACTAGCAGCAGCAGGCCTTGGAGGAACAAATGAAGAAGCAGCACCTCTTCTTGGAGCAGATGAGGAAGCATTTGTAGGAGCAGCAGCAGCTCTTGCACCAGAAGCTTTAGAGACTGCAGTTGTAGCTTTTGCACCAGATGATGATGCTGCTGCTTTTCTGGTAACAGTTGCTGCAACAGTAGCTCTTGCACCAGATGATGCTGCTTTTGTGGTAACAGTTGCAGCATTTCTTGTTTCCTACACATGTAAAGGATTTGCATTACTTTTATAGTACAAAACTAAACATTGCAAAGAAAACATGTCAAGGATTTGCATTATAATACCTTGTGATTGTTCTTCCTAGCAGCAAGGGATGGCTTCAATTGATCACCACAGTTTGTGTATCTATGCCCTTGCTTCCCACAGTTGCTGCATGTGATGGTTCCAACTCTTGAAGTATCCTTGGGTTTTGGCACTTCAAATTGGCCTTTCCTTCTTTGAGTCTGGTTTCTACCCTTCTTCTTATGGAACACAGGGGGATCTATGTCTCTAGTGTCTGTTCTTGTCCATAGGTCGTGTCCAGAACTGGGTATATCATTGGCTTGTAAGCTTCTAGGTACATAGGCTTCTTGAAGAACTCATGGACAAAATCTTCTGGTTGTTGTTTTGACTTATAGATTGCACATACAAGATGGTTACATGGTACACCTCTCATGTCCCATTTTCTCGCAACCACATGTCCACTCCTTCAAGTTCACAAAGATATGATTTCTCACCACTATTCACTTGATATAGATCAGGCCCTGCCATCATAGCTCTGCAATTCCTAGCCCATTCCTTTGACTCCTCTAGCATCTCCATATATGTTGGGGTAATTGTCCATCTAGCTGATTCCCCTCCAGTTCTTTTTTCATTGAACTTCACCATTAATTTGGACCTAGGCCCTTCAACCATAGTTTTAATGGGTTTGCCCCTAATATCCAAGATCATCCTATTGAACACCTCACTTATGTTGTTGACTACTAAGTCAGTTTTACAAGTGGTGTCCATAGCATATCTAGCCCATGTTTCTACTGTATTTTCTTAAGCCGCACCCAAGCATCCTCACTTTCCTTTCTTATTTCTTCCATTGCCTCATCAAACCCATACTTTGTATAAGAATAAGCTGCTGCATCCATATATTGCTTAAGTTCTTCTCCTCTAAATCCAGCACTTTGGAAATTTGCATATATATGCCTTAAACAATATCTTTGAGGACAATTGGGAAATACTTGGTCAATGGAATTTAGCAGACCCTGGTTACATGTATGATACACCTAATTTAGTTTGGTACATCTATGTTGTGCAGTACAGTACATCTATTGTGTAGGAAACTAAAGAAACAGTTTCAACATTACATACCTTCTGCCTGTCTGAAATTATTGTGTAGTTTCCAAATTGTCCTGATTCTCCACCAAGAACTATCTTCAATTGTGTTAAAAACCAACACCAAGTTGGTGTATCCTCCTTCTCTACAACTCCAAAGGCCAGAGGGTATATATTATTGTTTCCATCTCTGCCAGTTGCAGCTAAGATTTGTTGCCCTGTGTTTAGTTTCACAAAACACCCATCTAGACCTGAAACAAGTACTTCATAAGAGATGCAACAATGTATATGTGAGTGTTAAATTTCAGAGAGAAAGACATACCTATGAATGGTCTACATCCTTTTAGAAAACCCTCCCTTTGGGCTGCAAGACACATGAAGAGTCTATGAAATCTGGGATTTTTCTTTGGGATGCTCTCTAACAACTCTAGTTGTTACAATGCATCTGCTACCAGGGTTTGTGTCCAAAACAGCTTGAAGATAGTCTCTAATCCTAGTGTACTGGGCTTCCTGATCACCCTGAACAACACTGAGAGCTTGCTGCCTTGCCCTGTATGCCATCATCTTACCAACCTCCACACCATACTTATCCTTCGTCTTGTCTATGAGTGTCTGAATTCCTGCTTTAGGATCTGTCCTGAAGCATTCTTCAACTGCTTTGGCCACAAACCTAGCAGGAACCTTGCAGTTCTCACCACTTGGAGCACATGTATGCTCTAATTGCAGCTTCCTAATACGTAATGTTTTTCTTGCCCAACTATAGATGCACTCATGTGAAAGGGGCAACCTTTCTCCACACAATCAACAATGATCCTACCTTTGTTGTTTCTGTGGTAATGGAAGTTCCTTCTCTGTGTCACATGCAAGTTAACCAATGCTCTTCTGAACTGGTAAACATCAACAAAACACATGTGCCAGCAAATTTGTTCCTGTGGCATAAGCCTATTTTCATCATACCATATCCTGGCTTTCTTCTTTTTTGCCCTGGACTTTCTCCCAGATGAGGAACAATACAACACTACTTCTTCATCAGAATCATTTTGAAGTTCATCATCTATATCTTCATCAGATAAGGGAATGTAGTCTGCCTCAAGTTTGGCCTGGGAACTGCAGTGTGATCTACTTGTTGGACCTCTTCTAACTAGTGGTGCATCAACAAACCCCTCTACTTCATCCTCCTCCTCAGCCTCACAAAACAGATCTTCTGGCTCTGAATCACCTTCATATACCCTCTTCCTCTTGAGATCTTTTAATTTACTGGTGCAAATCTGCATCATCACTCTGCTCCTCTTCCTCCTCTTCAGAGCTATCCACATTAATGTCCTCTGTCACCATCAACTCATCCTCTTCCATTCTTTCTTCTCCTTGTACTACTGGACTGTCATCTGCAAACTCTTTAAGAAAATCATCTAACTCTTTCACACCAGCTATGTCCCTCCCCTTTTTAACATTGCAACTCTCCTGAGTGAAGAGATATAGTCCATAGGAGTCCTCTGTGTGAGCACTAACAACTGGAGCACATATATCTGCTTCATGTCCACTGGTCTGACTTTGGTAGAGCACACCGCATCATCTATATTGTACACCTTTGGAGAACCAATCTCAGATATTGGAATCTGCTTTTCACATCCATCTCCAATGTTGATCTGCAACTTTGCCATCTCGACTCTCTTCCTTTCATTACGTGATAGTAACACACCTCTTCTCCTCATACAATTCCAACATTTCTTCTACATCTTCCTCAGATTTGATTAGCTGCATGCCTGCCATTCCTACACCCTCTTGCTTCACATAGTACATTAAATCCTTTTGATCATACCCCTCTATCCCAATAATAGCTAACATGTTCATATATGTGATATCTGATTCACATAAGGTCCTTTCCAGATTGTCACAGCCTTGGAAATGAAACCTCATATCTCATGGTTCATCATCATCCAAACTGCAAGTTCAGTTAGCATTACATACCATTAAGTGAATAACAGTTTCAGATAACAGTCAACATTACATTCAGAGAAACAACAAAGTGAACAGAAAATTCAGTTAACAATAAATTCAGTTAACAGTAAATTCAGTTAACAGTAAATTCAGATAACACTAAATTCAGATAACAGTCAATTCAGATAACAGTAAATTCAGTTAACAGTCAATTCAGTTAACCGCAATTAATATCATATTCAGTTAACAGTAAAAATCTGCTTTAAGTTAAAACTGAGCTAAGTTAAAACTAAATTAAAACTAAGTTAACAGTGAAATTCAGTAAATTCAGTTATCCACAATTCAGTTAAAATTGAGCTATGTAAACACAACTAAGATAAAATTAAATTCAGTTATCCACAAATAAGCTCATATTCACTTAACAGCTCATATTCACTTAACAGTACATTCACTCAAAGTAAGATAAAACTAAATTCAGCTAAGATAAACCCTAATTCCTAAATTGAGATTCATACAGAGGAAAGAGTCTAGCTACACTAGCAAAATCACTCAAACTGTGCAACTACAGTAGCATAATCACTCAAATTGTTCAACTACAGGCATAATCAAAAGAGAATTTTGGAAAACACTCACTCCACGCCGAGGCCGGATGTGAAGTGGTGGCTCCGTCTGGATTGGCCTTCCGCACTGGGCCAGTTTTGGCGGCCGCACGTGCCTCCACATCGTCGGAGTTGAAGATGTTGCAATCCTCGCCGCGCTCATCTCCGCCGACGCCGGCGGATCGAGAGGCGCCAGACGTACCACGGAGCGCCGTCGGAGACCCAGGAAGGACGGGGCGGCCACCAGCATCGGCGATGGCGAGGTCGCGGTCGTCCCTACCGTCACCGGATGCGCCTCCTTCGTCAACACCGCCGCCGCCACCACCGGTCGCCATGCGGGAAGTGACCTAGGACGACTAGATGGGATCTGGGGGAAATGGATGGGTCGGGCCGCTCGTTAGGTCACGGGCGCTGTCTAACGGCGCGCGTCGGGCGCCGTCTCCCCTGGCCACGTGGCGCTGACAGCGGGCCCAACGGTCAGTTTTCCACTCGACGCCAAACCGTTAAATCAGCGTTTTTTGAAAACTGTCAGCGCAAACGTGGTGGTTTTTTGAAAAAATTACGAAACCTGGTGGCTTTCTGTTTTAGCGTCCCCTAATGTGGTAGTTTTTTGCAATTTACTCAGATATATGTGATGCGTGCATATCTCACCATCTATCTATCAACCCATCTTTTGGAGCACATTAAGTATACATTTGGTTTGGTATACATGGTTTCCTGTGACTGCACCGTCGGTTGTTGGACGGCAGGCTATGAGACACTCTATGTTAAATCACCAGCTTTGTAAAGTCTTTCTATATTACTTTCTGGTGGTGAAACTGGTTTCACATTTGGAAAATTTTAAAATATGTGAAAATATCATAGACACATAAATGTTGTGATACTACATTCTTCTTAAGTTTAGTAAAAGATGCACTATTTGTGTCATATGTGAAAGTGTCAAAGGAGGTCGGGGGTAGACCAAACTTGACATGGAAGGAGTGCGTAAACAGAGAAAAGGAACTGAAATATCATCAAAGAACTAGCCATGTACAAGGTTGCGTGGAAGTTAGCTATTCACGTGCCAGAACCATGTGCCTTGGTATCGAGATCAACTCTAACCTACCACAACCTGTTTGTGGCTGAAAAGCTATGTTGTTGCTGCTAGTGTTGTTGTTGTTCTTGTTTAGAGGTGGCATTCTAGAGGATGGGGCGCTTCATCTTTAAGCTGGTCTTCCAGACTTCGATCCTCCTCGGTTCATTCATTACAACGGAGCTTTGGCGTAGATTCGTGCTGCCTCCTTGTGGTGTCAAGGTTAGAGATTCTTGATGTGTGTGCACCAACAAGATTTGGAGTCGGCCGCTTCAAATCAATTCAAGTGTTTAACGGCGACGACTATGATCCTTAGGGGCATGACCCGAAGACTTCCCTGATAGGGGAGCGGCGACAATGGCACGACGGAAGTGGTGGTTCCGTGTTGCATGTGCTGTCTACGTAATTTTTATTATGTTTGGCGTATTTTGTACTTCTTATGAAACTTTATAATAGATCGGAGTCTTTTCCTCAAAAGAAATATCAATTGCGACCTATAGTTGAGTGACGATACCATAAACTTTTTCCGTCAACAAATACTGCAAACAACATACATCAATCTGATCATGAAGCTTTTCACCTAATTTGGGAGCTTAGATATATGTGATACGAGTGGCGTGCATACCTCACCATCTATCTATCAACCCATGCATCTTTTGGAGCACATTAAGTATACATTTGGTTTGGTATACATGGTTTCCTGTGACTGCACCATCGGTCGTTGGACGGCAAGCATCGTGCATGCCCCCCACTGCCGTCTACATCATCGTCTTTCCGGGACACCATCGTCGACTCTCGTCATTTTAGTGCGCCACTAGGCACGATCGGCCAAGGAAGACTGGACTGTTTTACATGGTCTGCAAAATTCAGGTGAGATTCGGACGGTCGTGCATGGAGACGGGGCAGGCGCGGCAAGGAAACTGTCCTAGCTGATCGGCTGGGCATAAACCAAACGTACCGGCCGGCGGCGTCGGGGAGGGGCTAGCGCGCGAGGAGGAAGACGATAGAGGAAGGGAGATGAAGAGGAGGAGGAGGAGGAAGAAGAAGACCCGGTGGCCGTTGGATTTGAATCTAACGGCTCCAACCAATTCGACTGAAACCGAGGAATCACCTGCCTAGGATGATGTGTGCACTGCCCGCGCTGCCAGTGCCAGGAAAACGCTGAGACCTGTTATTGACCTGCTTTACAGTGCTAGCAGAGATAGGCACCTCTGCATATTTTATCTCCATAATATCAGTGAGTTCAATCAACCAATTTTCAGTCACTAGCGGTAGTGGAAAACAAAACTAAATTCACAGTTGACTTAGTGAGACTGATATACCTGCGCATGGTTTTGCACTGATGCTGGTTTTGGCGCCTGGATGTGCAACAGCCGTCTTGTTTGATTATTAACCGTGCGTTGGGTGCTGGCTGGCGTACTCGAGCCTGGGCCTAGGGTGGGCGATTTAATTGTTGCTTAGCAGTGAGTGCACTCACTAGTTAGCCCACTCAGCATTAGCGTGAATAGCAAAAGACTATTGCGCCACCCGATTTTATGTCTCTTCAATCAAAGACTCGGTTCTAGCTCGATGCTCGCTTGTTTATTTACTACGTGTTTATCCCTTCGTCCCAAAATTCTCATCTTACATTTGTCTAGATACATTCATATCTAACACTAAAATGTAACTAGATATGTACATCCGTATTTTTAGACAAATCTAAGACAAAATTTTTAGGACGGAGAGAGTATTATATTATGAGCAACTTATCTTTTGTACCCTTTGTTACCTATCTTATCCATTTCGTCCTTGTATCTATCTGAGACGGTGTTGTGCTCCTTTCTCAGTGTCCATAAAGCTGAAAAGGTAGATTTAGGGTTTTGCGTGGGTGGTTAACATCCAGCCTCACGTCTCTTTATATAGATGATCATAATACAATTATATACGTATACAAATACGTGTACATGTACAATATGCTAGACCCTATTTTACATGCCCCCTCAATCTGAACTACATACAAGATTCAGATTGGTTCTAAAACGGTCTAGCATCTGTCGAGTTGCGGGTTTAGTAAATACATCTGCTAGCTGATCATCAGTTGAGATAAACCTGACTTTCAGTTTACCAACAACTACTCGTTCCCTCACAAAATGGAAATCAATCTCAATGTGTTTGGTCCGAGCATGAAACACTGGATTCGCCGTCAGGTAAGCTGCCCCTAAATTATCACACCACGATATGGGTGTGCGCTGCCGTGTGACTCCAAGTTCTGTGAGAATTGTGTCTATCCAAATGACTTCAGCCGCACCATTGGCCAATGCCTTATACTCTGCCTCAGTGCTAGACCTCGAGACTATAGGCTGCTTCTTGGAACTCCAAGATATAAGATTGGGTCCAAAAAAATATAGCAAAGCCACCAATAGAACGCCTGTCATCAACACAGCATGCCCAGTCTGCATCGGTGAATATACCGACTCCAGTAAATCTGGACTTACGAATCCGTAGTCCCGTGTCTAGCGTACCTTTGACATACCTCTGAATACGCTTAACTGCTTCCCAATGAACCTCCGTAGGCTGAGATAGGAACTGACACACTTTGTTCACGGCAAAGGAGATATCTGGACGAGTGAGTGTCAGATACTGAAGTGCTCCAACTACACTCTGATACCTGAAAGAGTCGTCAGTACTCAGCAATGCACCACTGTGACGCGAAAGGCTGATGTAGCAAGTGGAGTGGAAGTGGACTTGCAGTTCTCCATGTTGACGCGATGAAGGAGATCAAGTGCATACTTCTTTCGTGTCAATGTCATGCCCCTGAATGAAAGGACGCTTCCAAACCAAGGAAGCACTACTAGAGAAAAGCCTAGCAGCAGCGCGTGTTTTAGGCCTATCAGTAGCGCGGGCAGGAGCGCTACTGATAAGGCGCTACGGCTAAAGCTTAGCAGCCCTGGACCCGCGCTGTTGCTAAAATGATCTAGTAGTAGCGCTTCTCCAGAGCAGCGCTGCTGGTAATTAGTAGTAGCGCTCCTCCTTGCCCGCGCTACTACTATTATTTAGTATTTTTTTATTTCATGTTGTATTTCATACACCTTTACACAATTTTTCATACAACAGGAATTTAGAGACTGTTTTTACATCATAATGAGTAGGTGAAACAACCGTGGACTAGTTTCAAGTGGATGGACATCCACTTGAAACTAATCCGCGGTTCTTTCACCCAATGATATAATAAATATCATATCATATCATTAACAACTTATCATCATAATACATCATTGTCATATAACACCTCCTCAAGATCATCGTTTTCATCAATGAGACATCACATAGCAAATTGGTCACTAGTCGTAATCGCAAGTACTCCTCATCATCAACTCTAACACATTATATCACATAATAAACATATTGTACCTCATAGGACCTACTACATTCTCTTAGGACCTACTATATTCTCTAAGGTAAAATAGCAAAAAACAAGATAGCCCCTGACTCTCCATTATGGAGAATGGAGATTATCCTGTCTCCAATTCTTGCCTTTCGCATAATGTTACTTCCAAGAACCTCCTTGCGAATGTCCAAACATTTTTCCATTCTTTGATTAGCATGTGTTCACCGGTTTTAGAAATCCGATATGCACATGTGAGATCCGTGAGGATGACCTGGCTGTATGTTCGTAACTTCAAGGCGACCATTGTAATACATCGACGAGGCACACAATCCATCGGGATTTTCTGTTGAAAAACATAGTAATAACTTTGTAGTTAGCAATGATGTACTAGTTTTGGAAGTATGCAAAAGATGCATGGATGTCGTAATAGTAAAAATCTTACCAGGGTATCTCCATAGAAGTTATCGTGGTTCAACACGTGCACTAGTGGCACGTATTCACCATAATTTGGAGGAGTTCGATAATAGGTATTGTAATTCTCAAAGAAAGTACAATAAGCAATCATATGACTTTTCTCCTTATAAGTTAATTCGGAGCCATCAGTGTAGTGGGTTTTGTCTACCATCTTCTGCACATTCTTTGAAGATTCAAAATAAGCTGTCAATGGTAATAAGCTGTCAACTATTTTGAAATAAACAATATAAATTAGTTAATAACTATGTTTAAGAAACTCACATTGCGGTAGAATCGGAAGCGTATCAACAAGGACCCAAATGTCCATATTGTCTTGCTCGATGTCAGGATCACCAAGATCCATGGTGACAATCATACCCTCATAAAAACCATCCATTTTGCAAAGTGCTTCCCAATTTTGGCAACCAAAATGAGTTACGCTCTGAGCATTGTACAGATTTACTTCAAAATTCATATCATGATGGGTCCTTAGGTGTATTTTCTTTGTTTCAAAATTTTCATGGTCTTCAAAATCCATCCTCTCCAAGACATAGCGTCTTGCATGGCATGGGATAAGCTAGTCGAATTGTAAAAGATGAAAATTAGACGTTGAAATAGTTGAAGTCATGCTTAATTATAAAAAAACTCTTGTCGTTGTTACGTACCATTTCAACCTCAAAGGTCTCCTCGAGCTTAATGCTGAAGCGCCGATCTTCGTTCAGCTCAACGAACCAGTTGCACATACCTCGATCGTCGTGGCACCAGCTGCACTCCCCCGGGAGACTGTAAATGCCGTGAGTACGACATTTCCTACGCTCATAATTCAAAGATTAAACTTGTACAATTAAATATATGCACTAATAACCTAAATTAGATCATTATTTTTCGAGAAAATCCAGGCCTCTCGATATTTCCTACATATTCTAGCACAAGTCATGCCAGAATTCACGGAAAAATCCGGCATGACCTTTGCTAAAAAGGACATATCGAGCGCCTGAAATTTGCCGAACGGAAATTAATCAACACTCCGGCAAAACATAGGCCACTCGGAGGTGTAAACTGAACATGAACGGCCACTTGGGCAACCACATATCCTATTTGAGTAACAAAAGATATACATGGATATTTGGCTGGTCTCACCTCGATGTTGGAGGGGGTCGGTGACGGGGACGACGGCGGGGATGATGGAGGGGCTCCTTGATTTCTGCAAAAGCAAAAACCGTATAAGTTATCACTAATACATCCCGAATAATTGCTTAAACTAAAAAATAACAACAAATATGACATGTTCAACTAGTTTTATTAATCCAACTAGTTCTTACTAAATATAAATTTACTATAAATAGAATATGTGGTTCAACTAGTTATATTAATTATCTTACTAAAAACTAGTTCTTTCTAAAAATAAAGTAGTTCAACTAGTTATATTAATTATCTTACTAAAAATACATTAGTTCTATTAATTCAACTAGTTCAACTAGTTTATTAATTTACTTACTAAACTAGTTCAACTACAACTAAAGTAGTTCAACTACAACTACTATTAATCATACTGCCCTAGTTAACTAATACCATCACTACTAGTAATATGAAAAAAACATTTGAAAATATCATATATATAATCCTAACACTAAATAAACTAGTTTTATTTACTACTTACTAAATAAACTAGTGCTATTAAGCACTTACTATAAATAAACTAGTTCTATTAAGCACTTACCAAATAAACCAGTTCTATTAAGTACCTAATATAAGTAAACTAGTTATATTAATCACTTACTAAATAAACTTTTTCTATTAAACACTTGCTAAAAATTCTACTACCCTAGTTCTACCCTAAATTTTCTTACTTCTATTTTATTCAAAACACCTACGATTTGCAAGAACAAAGACAAGGGAGGGAGGGAGGAGAGAGGAGGGGGAGCGGGCAGCCGGAGGAGGAGGAGGGAGGGGCGGTGGGACGAGGGCTACCGGCGAAGGAGGGAGGAGGGGGCGGCCGCAAGCGGAGGGAGGAGGGCACGGTGGGAGGAGGGAGGAGGGCGCGGTGGGAGGAGGAGGCACGGAAGGAGGGAGTACCTCGGTGGCGGATGGAGGACGGCGGCGGCGGCGTCGGACGATGGTGAGGTCGAGAGCGGAGGGGGTGGGGGAGGCGGCGGCGACGGTGAGGTCGAGAGCGGCGGCGGGCGGCAGCGGTGAGGTTGAGGGCGGCCTCGGGCGGCGGCGGTGAGGGCAGGCTCGGGCTCGGGCGGCGGCGATAGAGGAGTAGGGGAACAGGGGGAGGAGGACTTAGTGAAATTTTGAGCGGGGTTAAGTCAGACTAGCAGTGGCGCACTTTAGGAACCGCACTATAGCTAAATTAGCTACAAGATATTACGGAAAAACGCTACTGCTAAGTCTAAGCACGCATCAAAAAATACATTGGCCATCAATGATCTTTTTGTGTACAATCTGAATTGTCAATATGAGTCCACTCCGGTAGGAACTGGAGAGGACTCATATTGCGCCACAAATTCTATACATAGAGTTCAGTGAATACCAACTAGTTGTGATAGTTTCAGAAGTAACATATTTAAGGTTGTAAACACCCTGTTCGCGGAGCGAGGTGGGACTAAACTTGTGGGCTGATCGTAGCAGTAGCGATTTTCTTATAAGCACGCTGCTGCTAACTTCTATAGCAGTAACGCGGTTCAGTATAGGGCGCCACTGCTATAACTAGCTGGTTCTTGAGGTCATGGCAATTAGAGCGATGGCGCGGTTTGGCGTGGAAGCGCCATCGCTATTTTTCTTTCAGCAGTAGCGTTTGCTATCACGCGCTGCTGCTAAATAGCAGTAGCGTTGTATTTTGAGGAGCGCTGCTGGTAAGATTCTGTGTATAGGCTTTTCCCTAGTAGTGAAGTACTCCAAACGGCCTAAGTCTTTGATGGGAAAACTCACAGACAAGGACTGCACAAGGCGATCCACCATAGTAGGTGTAGAACCAGCCATCACAATATAATCAACATACACCAGCATGTATATCTGAATAACACCATGGGAAAAGATGAGCAGGAACTCATCTGCCTTGGAGGGAACAGAACCAAGCTGCGAGAGCCGCTGACTCAACTAAGCATACCAGGCACGCGGCGACTGTTTGAGCCCGTAGATGGACCTCTGGAGTTTGCAAACATGAGAGGGATAACGAGCATCCTCAAAACTATGGGGCTGCTGCATGTAGACATCTTCGGCCAGAAAACCATGGAGAAAAGCATTACTCACATCAATCTACCGAAGACTCCACCCGCGGGAGACAGCGAGAGAGAGGACCAGGCGAACCGTGGCAGGCTTCACCACGGGGCTGAAAGTATCTCCATAGTCGATCCCTTGTTGTTGAGTAAAACCACGAGCAACAAGGCGAGCTTTGTGCTTGTCAACAGAACCATCCGGACGATGCTTGGTCTTAAAGGTCCACTTGCACCTGACAACATTAACACCAGGAGGCCGAGGCACCAACACCCATGTGTTCGTGTGACAAAGGGCATCAAATTTCGCAGACATGGCGGCATGCCAAGTTGGTTCACCAAGAGCATCACGATGAGAAGTGGGTGCGGCAAAGAATGCATGCCGACGAGTGTCGTACCGCACCGTGCCATCCGTTTATGTGTTGGCCTTACGCGTATGATCGCGGTGACGAGTGACCATAGTGTGCCCGGGAGCTGCATCGTCGGTAGATGAAGGCGGCGACGACAGAGACCCGACCAGTGGTGTCGCGGATGAACCATTTTCAGCAACAGGCGACATGGGCCGGGGAGAGGCGTTGGGCTGGGCCGAACCAGGCGACGAGGGGGAGCCAGGCGGGGACGGCTGCCCAGGGGACGCAGCTGGCAACCCGGCGACGCCCGACGCAGGCGAGGCGGGCTGGGCCGACCCAGGCAAGACGGAGGATGCAGCGGGCGACCCAGTCGGGCCCGCGGTCGTGCCAGCGGGCGAGGCTGACGGGGCCGTAGGGGTCGTAGACACGCCAGCCGGCGAGGCCGACGAGGCAGGAGACGAGGCATGCACGTAGGGGCCATGCACGCCAATCACGTCGGCGAATGCAGGTGTGGCGACAGTTTCCTGGGAAGAAATCAGAGCATCATCTGCGGAAAACAAGTCAGGTGACAAACAGGAGAGGTCGTATTTTCGCACATGGACATTCGAAACCGGTTCATTAGATGGAAAAGTGAGGGCGTGCTCAATAGAAGCAATATCAACCGAGACACCCGGGCTGGAGTAAGGGAAAACTGACTCGTCGAAAACAACGTCACGGGAAATGTAGATCCTACCCGAGGTGCGATCAAGACACTTATAGCCCTTATGTAGAGGACTATAACCAAGGAAAACACACATCTTGGAGCGGAACTCCAGCTTGTGAGCATTATACTTGCGGAGACTAGGCCAGCAAGCACACCCAAAAATCCTAAGAAAGGAATAATTGGACTGAACATGAAATAGACGGAACAGGGACGTGTCCTTGTTGAGAACTGGAGTGGGCATACAGTTGATGAGACAACATGCCGTAAGACAGGCCTCATCCCAAAGCCGTAGTGGGAGAGACAAATGCGCCAGCAAGGCGAGGCCGGTCTCGACCAAGTGACAGTGTTTGCGCTCGGCAATACCATTCTGCTGAGACGTATGTGGACACGACATACGGTGGGAGATGCCCGTGCGTTGGAAGTAGTGATGAAGCTTGTGGTATTCACCACCCCAGTCGGACTGAACGACCTTGATTTTGCAATCCAAAAGGCGTTCGACGTGAGCCTGAAAGTTATAAAAGACTTGCTCAACATCAGACTTATATTTAAGCAAATAAATCCAAGTGAAGCGCGTGTAGTCATCAACAAAACTAACATAATACTTGTACCCCGTCCCCCCCCGAAGACGCAATAGCGGGACCCCAAACATCTGAATGAATTAATTCAAGAGGTACAGTAGTGACATGATAAGACGTAGAATACGGTAGTTGGTGACTCTTAGCACATTGACATGCATCACACACTAATGGTGAATTATTTGAACTAGAACAAGGAAGGTCATGGCTCCGAACAATGGAGGTGACCACATTATTGGTAGGGTGACCTAGACGTTGATGCCATTGCGACGAAGAAACGCGGACACTGGATGAAGCATGGCGAGATGACTAGGATGATGCACGAGCAAAGGGAATCGGGTAGACCCCCCCCTCCCCCCCGCGACTGCTACCTTGAAGAATGACACGCCTGGTTGCTTTGTCCTTAACAAAGAAAAGACGACGGTGAAACTCAACAAACACATCATTATCAGAAACAAGACGGTAGACAGAAAGGAGATGCTCTCTGATGTGTGGAACATGAAGGATGTTGCACAGTTTAAGAGATGAACCGGGTAAACGGGAATGACCAAAGTGTGAAATAGACAAACCTGCACCATTCGCCACCTAAACCTGGTCCTTGCCATCATAGCGCTCGTGAACCTGGAGGCGTTCCAGATCACTCGTCAGGTGATCCGTAGCCCCTGTGTCCAGTACCCAAGGATAGTCGACGGTGTTGGTGGAGGCCGAGTTGGCGGAGCGAGTGTTGTGGTCCTGGTCATAGCGCTTGCGACAATCATCGGCCTCATGCCCCCAGTTTTTGCAAATTTGACACCGAGGGCGCCAGCGATTGTTGCGACGGCCACCACCCCGTTGTTGCCGCCGTTACCCCCGCCACTTTGCCGACCATTGCCGGCGTAGGAGGGGTTGCGGTCGCGGCCACCGTTGGGACCGCCGTTGCCGCCTTGGTGGCCGTGCCCGGGCTGGCCGTTGCCATCGGCCGAGCGACCCCCACCCTGGGAGGGGTAGGGCTCCGAGTAGGGAGCACGTCCGCCCTGGCCGTAGGGGCCGGAGCGAGTCACGGCGTTGGCGGAGGGAGTCCACCCCTCCGACGCACTCTGCTGAGCCTGCAACGCTCCGAACAACAAGACGAGCGAGTAGAAGCTAGAGTAGGGCATAGGTAGGGCTGCAAGAAAAGCTCGAGGTTCGTGAGTCGCTCGAGATCGACTCGTTTTTTGACTCGACTCGAGATCGACTCAAAAAAAAATAAGCTAAGTTTGAACACTTTATGTAGCTCGACTGAGAAACGAGCCGATCTTGAGCCAATATTGGCTCGCTCGATTTTAGCTCGATAGCTCGACAGAATATCATTATGTTA